>JAWWLZ010000118.1:31105503-31138362 GCA_035041345.1 Poliocrania exsul
CTTTGTTGGGAATGAGAAAAGATCAGTACAGCACAATCTGTTGCCCTCAGATGAGTCCAGCAATCCTGAATCACCCCGTAAGATGGGGGAGCCACTTAAAACTTTCTGAAGTGGAATCAAAAGTCCTGTTTTGCTCCACATAAGGTTGACTGAAACACTGGCTGGGTGATCTTGCTCTCAGAAGTCCTTTGGAGAATGGTAGAGTATGGAAGGAGTGCAGAACTAAGGCTGGAAACTCAGTTTGGTAACCCTGAGCAGAGGGCTGGCATGAGGGGAAACTGAAGTTCATCTCATATGTGACTACGAAGAGACATTCAGTGTGGTCTAAAATGAGTTGCTTCCAGCAGAAGTTCTCCGTATACATGATGTGCCATGGATTTATAAGGTTGTTGGGATTTTAGGGGAAAATGAATATGTTTTAGTAATTTATTAACCTATATTTTTTTTTTGTTCCTCCCTTAGTGTTCAACTGTTACGACAGTTAAGTGAATACCTACCAGTGTAAGCTAGGATTATTGTTAGAAGGATATCTATATAGTTCTGATTTCAAAATATTAAAGATCTGCCTAAAAATCTCAGAAGCTCTAATTTTGTATGTGGAAGAAAGTTCCTTTTAATTGTCATTAATGTGGTAAATAACATTTACCTAAAACTCTATAAAATAGTTACAATACTTATCTTTGTTATCACATTTGAGCTATTTAAGGCAAAGCAAACAAGTTCTGGAGTCCTGACCCCCCTCTAAGGCTGCCTTACCAGTCATCCCCTCTATCTTTTAGACACTCCAGTGGCAGCCATCTCAGACCTTCAAAGTCTTAGAGTTTTCCTAAAGACGGATGGACTGTCACTTGAGCCTTGGAATGAGTGGGGTGCAGATGATACTTTAGATGTTCTTAAGTAAACATTTTCTCCCTTGTTTTTTTAGCCATCAGTCATTGCCCACCTAGTGCATGTACTCTGTTGCACTATTTCTTTTAAAGTGAAGTACTTGAAGGCACTCAGTAATGCACCATGCTACAAATTAACAGGTTTGTTAGTTTGTAGTATTTTTGAATAATGCAATGTTTAATAATGTAGACCATTGTAATACATCCTCTTCCTTGGGCAGCAGCTCAAACAGATACCAGTTTAATTAAAATATGAACATAAATTAGAATTTAAATTAGGAAAGTTCTGTACATGAGTAATGTTTTTCAGACAAAAAGACATGTTCATGCTGACTGAATTATGAGTTTTAAAGACATTGTGTTACATTTTTAATTCTTGAAAATATCTGCAAGAAGCAGCTTGTATCATAGGGAAGCAAAAATTAAGGTTAGTGAAACGAAATTTATTGCTTAATTAAATCACCAATTGTTTAAAAATATTTCATCTAGAAAACAAGGTAGAAATATACTGGAAAAAGTCTTTAATTATTGGAAGGAGATGACAGTATTTTCAAGGGTTTCATGTTGCAGTTTCATAATGAAAATTTAAGAAGTCTTGAAATAGAAGTTTTGAAATCCTGTTGTATAGAAGCTGCGTGTTGAATATTTTGTAATTTTTAGCATCTTAGTAGAAAAAATAAAATAAAGCAGTAATCTTGGTTATCAGCACTACACTGCAAGTTTTCAAAACAAAGAGAGAGGAAGAAGTTGGAGAAAACAGGAGAAAACATCCACATATTTTAAAAGTTGAGACTTTAAGAATTTAAAAGAAGCTTTTCAAAATCTATTGCTTTTCAAAATCTATTGATCTACTAATGGCAATTTCATAAATATTTTGGTATTCAAACGTTTTATGTAAAGATTTCCTAGTTTGGCCTGACATTGCATCTGATGGGTAGGGGGAGTGAAAATTTTCCTGATTCCTGCAGACTGCCTTTGGCATAAGAACAGCTCTGATTACAAAATACCTCATGAGCATCTGTGACCAAACAGTGAACCTGTCAACTTTTTTCTGCATACTAGATTCCAGTGTTTATGAAATATATGTAACTGGGGACAAAATATCCTTTTCACATGATGTAGTATTGGGAACATCCTTGGAAATGCTGAGTTCCTTCTGCTTATCATGCAGATGTGTGTTGTCTGAGCCCATCCATCCTAGCTACATAACTGGTTTTCTGGGCAGAAGGATTTCAGAAAGAAAACCAGCTATTGAACTATATTGATGAAGAAAACTTAAGCTGCATTTTATACTTTGGTTTTTTGCTGCTTTATCTTCAAAAGAAATGAAAATAGAGGAATTGTGAGTTAGAGCACTAAGTACATATATATTCATGTACGTTTAGACTATAGATGTAGTTCTTTGACAGCATTAGTGAAAACAGTGTGCATTGGAGACACGTTATTCTTTTCAGTTGGCAAAAATAACCCCATTCCTTCATGAGCTTTAGCCAGGATTCTGTTCTACGTGCTGCTAAGTTTCCCGTGATCACTGTGTTCTCTTTTGTACCTCAGATTCTGAAGTTTAAATGAAAATACTCAGTGTTCCTGATACGATCACAGAAAAATTAGCTGTTCATTTTGCATAATAACTTTCTATTCCATGTTTACTTGAACCCTACTTTCAGTGAAGTTGCCTTTTGGCAAGTACCTTTGCTTTGTAAACTCTGGTGATGCCAACAGCAATTCACTTTGCAGAAGTTTACCATATAAACACCAGAAAATTATTACCTAGCAAGTGACTAGCTCATTTACAGTACTTTATTCTTGGAAACAGGAATAATACTTTAATCCTCTTCTTTCATGTTTTTGGAGATCGAGCTTTTGGCAGCTGCCTTGGCACCAGCCAGCACCCAGCGCAGTATGTCACTGACAGCTACAGAATTAGCAACTGTGTTTTCAGTAAATAGTTGCAGTAATTGCATCTATCTTCACCATGCAACTGATAATAAAAGTTTGGGCTCTTTATGACACATTGGCAAAGCAAGCTCATTCCTTGTAGTATTTCCTTATTAAAGATGGGATTTAAATGTTTTCACACAGTATCAGAACTGAAGAACTGTAACAAATTAGTAAAAAAGTTATGGGAATTAGGAAAAAAAATGTATAATAATACATATATTTAGCCTTTATAAGTGTTGAAAATGGCTTTGCACCCATTGTCACGAGAAGAAGATGCTTGTATAAGCTGATTTCTTTAAAAAGAAAATCTTGTGTATGCTGTGGTAGTGATAAGCAACAGTGGTAGGAATATGAGGGAATTTATTTTTAATTTTGTACATGTTATCTTTAGAGTGCTTGCAAGTCAAGTATTAGGAGGGAATGTAATTTTATAAAAAGCTTTTAAAAAAGAGGAGCAGTATTCAACCTTGTCAAGTTAAAATGAATCTCATTATGCTGTTTTATTATATAATCTGGAGAGATGATATAATTGAGATATTCATGAAGTTTTATGAACGTTACAGTTAATAACAGATTATATGGTTACTTCTATATAATAATAATGTTCTTTTCTCATAAGTGAAGCCTTTCCTTTTTATTATGTGATTTTCCTATTATACTAGTGAAGCAATTTATTTCGGTGTTACTATTTGGTAACAGGGAAGGAGCTGATGGAAAGATTAGAATTGGATGCCAGTAAATGGGAACTATGTGACAAGAAGCTTCTTCTAGGAAAGGTGTTAACTGTCCCTCTGGGGCTTGAAAATCAGCTACATAAAAAGGCTGGCAAATGCATGTTTTCAAAATTATTGAGTCCTTCCTGCACAGAGTGAGAAAGATGGTTTGCATCTTTTGTCATAAGAGGGCCTGTCCTGCCAAATGTCGTGTTGTATTTTCCCTTTGCTTTTGTCGTGAAGGTGTTTGATGTGCGAACAAAACTATTCATAAATACCTCTGTATGGTGTGGCAATGCTAAACTTTATTTACCATGCAAGTTCTAACCCATGTCCTCTCCAGTCAAAACAAGAAGAATAGACGTCAGACAAATGCGTGTAGAAGCAGTTTTCTCTGAGGCTATGTACAAGCATTAAAATTAATCACCTCAGCTAAGTTTGCACTTTATAGTTTCTTGCTTTTCCGTGTCCAAGTTTGAAGAAAACTGGTTACTCCAGCCAACCCCAGTTACCTCTTCTGATTTTTTGTAGCAGAGATTTTTCTAAATTTCCTCTCTAAGCTCATTGCTTCTCTTCTTGGGTTAGCATTTTTACCCTGAAGCAAGCAAGCAGTTTTATTGACCTTTGCAAGAGTTGTTTTTTATTCTAGTTTTTAAATTTTTTTTATTTTATTTTTTTTAATGAAACTAGGATCCCTATTTTTGGTTCTTCACATGTGTAGTTTAGATGTGCTTTTATCATCATGAGGATGTAATTATCTCTTAGTTATCTTTGCCCAAAAATAACAAACACCAGTTTCCATGCAAGATGCGAACTAACCGTCAGTGCAGATAAACAGTGCAAAATATTGCAACCAGTGAAAGTACCAGGCCTGCTAAAAGGTAACAATACACATAACATGAATAGTGAACATTTACACAGCCAAAAATAAACACATAAAAACGACCTGAATAAATTTTATTATTTGTTTAATTAAATAGGTTTGTGTTTTTTTCATTTTTTTTCTGCAGCCATTTCTTTTTTTTTTATACCCACTGGTCATCAGAAATACAATAACATTCCTATAGCTAAAATACAGTGATTTCTTGCATTTAAAGAAGTATGTGATTATTGTGGTACTTCTACATCAGGACTTCTTTGTTTCTGCACTAGATATCTGAATGCTCATGGCAGTAAAGTGTAGTGACACATGGAATTAATATTTTAGATACTTTTAAACTAGATGTCACTTACAGGGCTGCCTTTGCCTTCAAGGGATTGGATTTAGTCACCAGTATGTTCCTTTCTAATTATGCATTCCTTTGTAGCAGAAAAAAAAAAGAACCATAGAGGAATATTCTCCAGTTTAAAAAAACTGTTTATTATGTGGGCAAATAAATTAATAGGGCCAAAATTCTTAAAGGACATGTAGTATTTCTTTAGAAAAGATACAGTAATTGGTATTATCTTTCCAAAAGATAAGTTATGGACACAACTGGAAAATTATATAGTGCAATTCTCTTGAATCATGTAGTAACTGTGAGTCTGGGATTTTTTCATAATGCTACCTGAGGGAAGGAAAAGCTGACCTATTTCAACAAAAGGCATCAGACATTTTAGTTTGTTTATTTCTTTTTGTTACCACAATGCTTGTTTTTAACATGTATAGAAATGTTGCTGTTGGAAATTCTTTTTTTATAATACAGGTATCAATGGTATTGGGAATTTAGCTATGTAAGACCAGTCGTTCTATACTTCTGGTCAAGTATGAGCATACCTGGCATGAAATAGGTCAGACTGACATCTCAATCAAATGTTAAGTAAATATTCAGACCATTAAGATTGTAAACAAATTCTTGTCTTCTTTTATTTGAAGAGTTTTTTTAGTTCATCAGTTCATCTTTAAATTCTTTCCCTGATGACTCCTATTGCCAAGACTATAGTTTTATGGGAAGAAAACTTGTTTTGGCTGAAAGTTTATCAGGAGATTTTGCTTGTTTTTAGTTCAGCAGCTGCCTGTGTTCTGTAGTGTGGCTCATAGAGGAGAGAGGATCTGTCAGTTTTAAAGAGATGACTGAAGAAGCTTGGTTACAGGTTGTGGTCACATTTTAGATCCTATGACTTACATATTTGTGATGAAATCCAGTCCCTGCCTAAGGACATTGTTTTGTGTAAAATGTTGTGTAGGATCACTGGAATTAACTATCTGCGAGTTTTGACAGGTGAATTTAGGTGGTTTGAAGAAGCTGGTTATCTGAAATGCTAAGTGATGTAACCAGAGAGAGAATATGTATTTCAAGCTCCTGTGTCTATATACGATGTCCTTGACCTGTGTACATCCTTTATTCTTAGTGATTTAACACCCTTGAACAATTGAGGCTCCCTACAAGAGCCTTTATTTGCCTCAACAGATCCTAATTTTTTGTTGTTTTTTTGTCTCTTTTTGGCCTGCTTACATGCCGTGGATTAAATTTATTACCTTAGTTTCAAGTGTCTCTACATCTGTCCATGGTATAGCCCCTTGGACACCTATAGAGTACCTTGCAGTTGGATAAGGTGGCACTGGATTAAACCTTGGCTTACTCAGCACTGCTGATGTTCTTATTCCATGTTCCTGCCAGGCAGCCTGCACAATGGTGAGAGTCAGGCAGTGCCCCTCACCTCCCAGCTCCTCTGGCATAGCAAACGATGCAGGGGAAACCTGAGATGGCACTGGTTATGCAGATCCATTATGCTTTCTCAGGACGTTCACAGTTTGTTGTTCTTTTTTTTTATTATTATTATCCATTGACATTCTGTATCCCCATAGTACACTTGGCCATCCCTCTTCACATTATTTGGAATTTGGGCTCATTGTTTATTCCAACTCTAGTCTGCAATAAGGTCATACACTGAGGTCTGTAAAAGAACCAGCTTCTGTTGCAGAACCAGGCAATTGTTAATCTGGAGAAAGAGCTCTGTAGTAGGGAGTTAAGTATTATATAGAAACTTGCTCTTCTCATTGCTATTCAGAAGACATTTTAAGAATTTACAGAGGAAACATCAACTTCTGGGTTATATTGGCGCTTATGGATCCTGTGCTGTACTGATGAAGGCTTTTTGTTGCAGCAGAAGGGATTTTTCTTTTCTGGAGGAGCATAAAATGCCTGTGGCACAGCTACCCTATGAGAATCACAGCATGGAAATTAATCTTTATTTCAGTTTGTCATACATAAAATTTACTTTAGATATTAAGTTGTGGTCTTGAATATAAGTTTTTCCGTGTGTCTTAATTGTTTAGAATGAATTCTTAAAATTCATCTGACTCTGTTATATTTCAGTATCTTCTTTCATATTTATGTTCTAAGCCTCTTTGTATAGACCTAAGTCACAAAACTGTTCTTAAATTACCTGTCATGGGTTGTTGTCTTCTATTGCACCAGAATATTCTAAAGGCAAATAAATATAGAAATATTTTTATATAAATCCTGTAAAAACATCCTTCATTTGTACTTATAAATTATAACATGAATACTTATAATAGAATTTCCGTTCATTGTTAGTTCATTTTCATAGCTTTATAACATTTGAAGCTACTAGAAATACGATGCTGGTATGATAGTGCTAAACTATTTTTTAGTCCTCTTGAATTAATTTACGTAATGTTACTGAAATGCAGAATTTTATGGTAAATATGCCAAAAGACACGTAGATACTTAAATGGAAGGAAATCAGCAATGGGAAGAATGAATTAAGGAAAAGTTGATCAGTACTAATAATATGTAAGTTGTGAACTACCATAGCAAATTAAGAAACAGTACTTACTCCATATAATAGTGTGCATATTTATATAATAAATAATCCTTTTCCACAAAGTGTGGTGAATTTTTTTGAGGAGTTGCTTTCCCAAAGTAAGTTTTAGACCAACTTTGCACAAGTCTGTGTTAGCAACCACAATGAATAGTGCTTGTACCAAGGTTTCCTGTTGACTTATTCAGTGTTTAAATGCATGGTTTCATAAAGACTATTGTGGCTTTTCAACCAAACATAATTGTGGTTATCCAATCTAAAATGCCTAGAACCAAATAAAAAAAATCTCTTACACTCTACTGTAATAGAAAGAAAACCACTTCACAGCATGGCAGAGTAATTCTTTGTTGATGATAGATCTAAGTGATAGAATTACTTAATTGTGAATCTGGCCAAATTTTATTTATCTGGCCAGTTATGGATCCCCAGATGGTCAGCAACAGAAATATGACATGTAACAACTGCATGTATTACGCAGCTACGATCTTTTTAGTAACATGGGTGCATGCAATGGTTTGCCCTGCTTATGAAATGTTTGCAAGCATATGTTGCAGAGGTGAGGATAAAGGGCACATAGGTTATTATGTAATGACTGTGCACGCAAAACGGCTGCTTGATTACAGGGAAAGCAGTGATTCTGCCGCCGCATTTGGGCCAATGGGCACATTCTGGTGATGTGTTCTCATAATGTATTAGATTTAATCTTTGAAGATTTGATTTAAATCCTGACTCTGCATCACAGGTGAAGAGATATGTATTAATTTTTAAGTTCTGAGAAGGCATTTTTCCACATGATAAAGGCTTTGTGCATGTGCTTGATTTGCTATTGTTTCTTTAGCATACATTGGTACACTTACTTTGGATTAACATATAGGAAGAGTATAGACTCTCCACCATTTTCCTGTTATATGGCTACTTATGGCTATATTGTAGGTATAAAAGCTCCACTTTATGAAACTGTGCTATTGTTTTCTCCCTTTGAATAATTGTACAGGAGTAAATGTGGGACACAACAGAGGGCAGTCAGTGGAAGCTTGCCAGCTGCCATATGGTGCTAATATTGGTGATGGCATGCTGTATAGTAAACTCAAGGCTTGCAGCAGTTTATGCATTTATGCAGTGTGACCTTCCATCACTGTCAAAATATATAATCATCATACCATTTTATGGAAAGAATTATTAAGTGTGAGGTTTGTTATACATTGAGAATATTTTGGACACCCTAGGTCTTAAATGTTCTAATACATCCATATGGAGCAATAGATTAAGAAGGGATCGTAGCAAAGATTGTATATTTGCAGGAGCCATTTTATAGTCAAGATTGAGATCTGCTTCATTTAAAGAATGAGAAATTTTTATTAACCAGCAAGCACTTGTTTTTTTGTTTGTGAAGTATTTTTTTGGTTTTTCTGAGGTGAAACAGCAGAATGTATCCTCTCCCTCTCCCCCTCCCCATCTCCCCCTCCCCATCTCCCCCTCTCTCTCTCCATGTATATATATGTATATGATTATATTCTCCATATTCATGACATAGTGTGTTGTATGTAGAAATGCATGAAAGTAACAGTAGGAATAAGTTATATCATGGAATGTAAGTTGTATGCTTAATCCAAGTCCTGAAGGGCTGATAAAACTGGCAGTAAGCGTGCATGTGTAGCGTGACAGCATCACAAGCAGTAATTCCACAGAAAGCAATACTTGGCACTAAGTAAAGATTCATGACACATTTAAGTGTCACATGTACAGGTTTACCCAAATTTGCAGATGCAGAAGATCTAGAGATACTGAGCAGAATTACATATATGCACATAAATGTGGGAGTGATGGGTAACTGTGGCACTCTGAACATTTGTGGCATTTTCCATTGTAGTATATATTAGTCTAGTCTGTATTAAATTTGACTCTAAAGTATGAATGAGCAGGAGAATAAGTGTTAGTCTTTCAAGCAACATTAATTTGTCTAAATATCACTAGCTTAATTTTTAGTTTAAGCAACGTAATTTACTGCATCACAGAGTTCAGTAACTAATTGACCATATTACTTTCCACGTTACCAGTTTTGAGGATGGTAATGAATCTTTACTTAGTGCCAAGAATTGCTTTCCGTGAAATTTTTGGTCGTGATGCTGTCATGCTACACATACACATTTACTGCCAGTTTTATCAGCCCTTCAGGACTTTGTTTCGGAACTCGGGAAATGGATAAACAAATGCAGCTGGGCCCCTGAAGGGAGGCTTCATCTCCTTTCCTATGAGATTTTAACCATGTCATGCTGTTCCATCGTACCGGCAAACAGAACCCCATAGCTCCCATCTAAATATCGTAACTAATTTGTAATCTGCCAACAGATTTCTTTTGTGTCTGCCCATTATCAGCTGAAACAAATGCCTATGAAGCCACAGTGGTTAGCGTAATTTCAACTTGTGTGATTTTTGTCCTTTGTTTCATTGGTGTTAATTGTTGCTGCATTTGAAAGGCTGAGCTTCCTCAGCTACCACCTGAAAGCTCTGACACTTGGCACAGTTCTGTCATTTGGCTCTTGAATTTGAGTTGTAAGATGCTAGCTAAGGCAGCTGCTTGTTTCCTTTCATGGTGAACTAGGAGCTTAAAAGAAAGGAGTTCAAGGCTACTTACTTTGTAATTGTGGTATGTCTCAGTTTTTTCTTGAGATGTTGTCCATGACCCTGGCCCAGTTTAGGCAATCATTATTTGCTCAGTGATGTTCTCAATATGCTTTGAACAAATGTCTAATGGAGCACACAGTAGAATGCTGTGTCTCTTGCTTACCAGCAACCTTGTTCTTCAGACAGGTGGATTAGGACAGTTCTGATTGAGAGTACTGGAATCTTGACATACTATTTTTAATGATTCTGTGTTTAAAACCTGCAAATTACATCTGAGTTATTGTAAAATGTTCTTATCTTTGCCTCCATAGTACCAGGATACGAATATGCAAGGTGTAGTGTATGAATTGAACAGCTACATAGAACAGCGCCTGGATACAGGAGGAGATAACCAACTGCTTCTATATGAACTGAGCAGCATTATTAAAATAGGTAAGAAGGAGAATCAGATATCTCTGAGCTGTTATACAGGATTACTGCACAGCACATTTGTTACGTGGTTTAGTTAATAAAGACAGGTATTGAGGGATAACGGTGTTCTCATTGGATGTTCTCTCAGTATGAACTTACTTCACCTTCTGTCCCTCAGTGAATCCCTAACTGCACTTAAGTGAATGTCATCTTTGAAGAGAGTTGCATATCCAATTGCGAAATTAGAGTCTCCTGTTAAATGAACCAAAGAACAGGCTATTCTGGTTATGATAGTGATGTGATGTCAATACTGAAAGCAAATAAATAAATAAATAAACCTACTGGTAATATCATTGCATACTTAGACTCCTTTTGAAACAAAACTTAAATGTTGCTGAAAGAAGGCATATCTTTTGTATGATCTCAAATTAAACTCATTTGTTTAACTATTTTTTTATGTAAGTAGCTTTTGTGGTAAGAAAATACTTCATAAGATCAAAAGTTAAAAAATAAAAACAAACAGACAAAAATAAAAAGTGTAATTCAGCTTCTTTTTAGCAATAGTGGATATACTCAGACTTCAATAGGAAGTATCACAGTAGCTTTGATCAGTATAGCTTTCAGTCAGCTCTTTAGAAAGATTTTATAGTCCCTGCTACTTCATCATTTCATAGTGATGCATAATAGTTCTCTTTTATATATATGATGTTTTAAGAGGACCACTTCTATTTACTGATTTTGTTAATTAGTTAGTTGGGTATTGATGTCCAATTCACAACAAATCAGACTGGATTTTTTTAATACACAGAGGGAATTGACAAGACAGAGTGCTTATGTTTTACAATTTTTTTTTCCTTTTGTAAAGGATATGAGGTTTTTTTTAATATACATATTTCCTTCACAGTGTTCATTTGCCTTGTAGCTCAAAATACTTGCATACTACAGCTGAAGGTTTTAAAATCTGAATGCAAATTACCATGCCCTCAGCTCTTACTGGTGTTGTGCAGTTGACGATGAGCAAGTAACTACACAGTGGGACTTTTCTCCCTTTGTCAAAAAAATGAAGAAAGCCAGTTGATTTGATTACACAGAAGTTTAATTTCTCCCCTGAAAAATACTAAATGTGTTCATTCATAAGAAAGTAGGTACCAGATACATTCTTTTACTGGTTAGAACGCTTATTAACTGTTGGAAAGACAGGCACACACTCATTGTCTGTTGTGTAAAGTGTGGTGAAAAAAATTGCTATATTCTGTTCTGATTTTGAGAGTTTTCATTTGAGCAGTAAGTTATGATGGTTGGCTGACTTTAAACTTTGGAGAATTTAAGGAACTTTATCCCATTTCATAGAACAATCTCAATCTGTCAGAAATCTGACAAGTGTAAACTTTCTGATGAGTATCAGTGTTTTTAATATGGAGGAGGTGCAGAAAACAAAAACTGTTTGTAAACATATTTTTATGGCAATATTTGCAACTCCTCATTTCCCCAGGATTTTCTGTCTTTAAGATGTAGGGGCAAATATAGCTTAAAGTCTACAAATGCCATTTATTTTAGTTATGGAAATTATAATTGTATCTGGATGATTATATTGTAAATATACATTTCTTATGTTACTTCTATACTGCTGTATGAATTAACTTGAATTTACAGACATTAGGCTTTGGAGTAAGAACAAGATGCATAAAGAAGTTGTTTGTAATTATTTTTTTAGAATGTAGTAAGTGTCAATGGAGAAAACAAGAATTGTATGGTGGTACCTCTAAGCTGTATAGTCTGGAAATTTTCAAGTGATATAGCAATAGATCTCAACTTTTAGAATTTTAGATGTTTGTCCTAAATGGAATTGAATCTGTTGTTTTACCTCAGAGGTGTTGTGTAAGTTTGATTTACCCCGTGAGTAAAATTATTTATTTTATTATTGCTTTGGCAGCTACAAAAGCTGATGGATTTGCACTGTATTTCCTGGGAGAATGCAATAATGTAAGTATACTGGATTAAGATGCTACTTCTCAGTACAGTTACAAATGCATTTTCCAGTTTGATAGTAATGTTTTTATTTTCTATTGCATGTCACTTAGCAGGAAGTATTACCTGAGTGCTGAGTATTGCCTTTATCATATCTTTGTTTCTGTAAATTACAAGTTTATTGGACATAGCATTAATGAAAAAAGTGTTCTATGCATTTAGATACTTGACCTTTTAGGGTTTTTTTTAAGATTTGGCAGTATTGCTAGTGCTGTTGTTTCTCTCACTGTAGCAGCTTAACTTGGGATTTAGCTCCATTATTAATTGTCTTTAAGAAACAAAAAACTTAAATTGGCTTTACTGTCTGCATAGTCTATTCTTTGCATCTAGTTATCTCTCTGACTTTTTTTATTAACCATATTCAGGTCTTCTTTTAATTGCCAGCTGCAACTTGATAGTGAGATAGTGTAAATTTCAGATGTAGATTTTGGTTAGCATAAATTAAATTGCATATTTAAAATTTATGAATTAAATTAGTTTCTGATGTAATAATTTAAGTAGCAATGAGTCCAATATTTGTTCTTTATTTTATTTGAACATTGTTAGAATGTATTACATTTTTTTCTGTCCAGATTAATTTGTACAGTTGCCATGATACAAGACTTCACTGTTAGTTTGGGTGGCTATCAAGAAGGAAATGCAGTTTATTACATCAGTCAGTTCCATCAACTGAAAAATCACAATTTGTCAGAAATTTTGTGTCTTGCATTGGTACAAGAAACAAGCAGTGACTAGAGAGGAAAATATTTTTCTGATTGTTTTTGTTTCCTTACTTTACACAGCCAGTTTTAATAGTTTATTCTTGTATAGTCCATTAGCCAATTTCCTTTGCTCTTTGTGAAATAATTGAATTCAGAAAAAAAGGGTAGAAATTGCATTTTTGAAATAATGGAAACAGGATTGAAGATGTACAAATCTGCAGGTTACCTGATGTGGGAGAAGGCCCCTACAGAAATTTTCTATAAGAAATGGAAATGGGTTTTTGTGGGTTTTTTTCATATAATGATTGTTTCGTATAATGAAGACAATCCACTTTATTATTCAAAAATTGTGTCTGCTCTGAATAAGTTCTGTTACATATATAAGTAACATATATTTGTAAACAACCCCTTTGCTCAGAGATATAATTTAAGAAACATATTCACCCTTTATGAATGCAATCTTTGGTTCTCATTAGTAGGTGCTAGCATCCATTGTAATGGGTAGGGGATGATGCAAACAGCCACTGGAAAGCTTCCTCCTGCTGTCAAAGGCAGGAGCCCCCAGGAAGTGCAGCCATCCGTTCCAAATGCACAGTGCTGTCCAGCTTGGGTGGCAGTGACTGTCTGCCAGTTGAGCATAATCATCTCTAAAAGCTTTGTAGAAGATTACAGTAAAAGTAACTTTAGAGCTTGAGACCTAGAGAATTTTTACTATGGTGAGGTTTTTCCTATTAGATTAGTGTGGCATAATGTGGGATTACTCCAAACCTTGTGATACCCTGAGGGCCTGGGTACTATGTGACCTTCTGCTGGTGTTTTGGTTTGTTTTGTTGGGGGTTTTTTGTTTTTTTTTTAATAGCCTATTAGAGAGATGAATCTATTTGCTTCCCAGTATCCCAGTATAACTCTTTCCTGAAAAAAGTTCCAACCACTAAAAACACACATTGACTTTATTAACCACTGCTATGTAGCTGCATCACCCAAAATGGAATGTTCTTCATGTAGCTATTATAGGGACTGATCCCAAGTCCTTTGAAGTTAGTGTGAGATTTTCCATTCACATTAGTGGGCTTTGAGCCAGACTCATGTTTGTAGTCTTGTAACTAAATGGTAATGCATTAGCCTACTTCTTATAAGAAATTCTCATTGAAAATTAATTTAGCTATCTCTAGTCTCTTGAATATTTAATTTAAAAGATGTATCCAAGTGAGATTAGCCATTCCCCCGCAAATACTGGAAATGTGTTTTTATTTATTTTTATTAAATGTCTTTTTAAAGTGGGAACAAAAAGGTTGTGGATAGCAAAAGCAGAAATGAGCTAATTCTTTAAGCTGAAATTTCAAAAAATTTAAAAAATCCAGTGATTAATCTGGTCAAAGTAGTTGCTGAATGTCTATGGCTGTGTGTTGAAGAATGGCTTCTGCTTTTTGGTGGCTTAATTTTTTTTGATGCTTGGTTTGATATTAATGATATAAATTTTGCAAACTGAGTAAAACTGCACTCCCTCCCAATTTAACATGTAGCTTTTTGTTTGTTAGCTTGAAAAATAAATATTAATATAGTATTAATTATTATATGTAGTATTGTAATATACATAAATCTGCTTGTTATCCAGTTAGAAGTGTGTTTGTGTCTTTTTGAGAGTTAAGTATTGGGAGAGTATTGTGTAAGAATGGAAAAATCCCATTAACAAGTAGAAAACTACTTCCTCCCTAAAGGATTAGTGATGTGTGTTCTAGCTATATTCTGTAGGGGAACCTGGGATCAAAACTGAAGCCAAAGCATTAACTCTACTTCATTTCAGCTCCTGCTTTACATATGTATAGTATACTTTTGATAATGCAGATAAATCCAAATCTGAGAATTTTCACTTGTGTTAATCTCAGCAAAGGTATATTTTTGCAATATAAGATTTCCATAACTAACTTTAGATTGGATTAAATAGCGAGTTTCTAATTAGGATAGAAGATAATCTCCTTTTACAAAAATTCTATATATTTCCAAAATGAAAATCAGTAAATGATTGCTACATACTCTGTACTATTATTTCTTAATATTGAAAAAATTGCCATATCATTGCAAATTGCTTTTTTTGTGTGTTACAAATAATGAATTGTAAATCTTTTTTGGTGCAGTTTTTAATATGGGCAACACTTTCTTTACATGAAAATTAGAACTGAAAGAAAATTTGTTTATTGTGAAGAAAAGCTCTAGATTAGCCAGTCCTTTTCTTTTTGTAAAACATAGATGATACACTGACTTTTAAAGGAGGACTTTGTTTTAGAAAAAATTTCTTTAGAGTTTAACGACACAAAAGTAAGTTTGTTAAATATCTGTCCATATATAGAGTTTCCTTGTGGCCATATTTTCTTTCTCTCTATTGAAGTTTGCAAACTATATTTTGATTTGTATTAGAGTTGAACAACAGCTTAAGGACAAGGTAACTTCTGGCTGACAGTTCAGGTCAAATGCCTTCAGGACCTTTATTTGAGTGGATTTGCTTGAAATGGAAAATGCCTCATCAGTGGCAGATTACAGTGCATTTCTATATGCAGGTACTACTCAGAATTGATGCCAGAATGAGTGTTTCAGTTACTTTAGCAGCCTTCTGTTTGCTGAAATTGGTTGGAAGCAGCAGCACCCATTGTACTCCTTGCTAGGAGTGTTCTAGTATTATGATTCTGCTTTTCCAGTGCTTCCAGAATCTGGTTTTGCCTATGCCATATATATAGTATAAGGCACTTCAAGGTATTCAGGTACTAAAACCAGTACAACTTCCTCATCAGTGTCAAGTGATCTAAACAGGCCTATGGTCATACTGCCTCTTTTTTGAACTTTTTCCATATGCAAGGACTTATCTTCATCCGTGGGTTACTGTAGTTATGCAAATAAAATAATTTATTCTTAAGGTACATAACAGCCATTCTACAAATGTTATATACCAGAGAGCAGAAATGCTTTCAAATCAAACAGGAATGTTTCACAGCTCTCCAGCAAAGGACTTTGTCAGTTTTCTGTTCTATTCCTTATGGGGATGAATATATAGTCCATAATTCTCCTGTTATGACCTTAATTAAGTATCATTCTCAAACATGACTTAAAGGATTTACTGAAATCCTCATATTGGATAGTGTGTGTGTAAATCATGGCATGGATTTAAGCCCAGAAGCTGACATCTTTACAAGGCAATATTTCAAAAATACTTATCACAGCTACAGTTTCTAACATATTATATTAACTGATTCTTCAGATACTTCTTGTTTATAGTTTTTACTTGTATGAGTAATTCGCCTCATGATTACATTGTGATTCCTACGTAAAGATGTATGACTTTAAATTTAATAGGCATACACTTAAAGTAGCTTTTACTCAGTCTTGTGTTAGTTCCTGAAACTGCAAATTGTGTTGACAAACAGATTATCCTTGCTTCAGAGAGAAGTTTCCAATAGCTTTATTGTAAGAAATAATTATGTGAGCCCACAAATATGTGCACATACTCTGTGCTTCAGGGTATATTTTGTTAAGCCATTCTAGAATTTCTGGTCATGCAGAAGTTATTGCAGCTTGATGTGCAGTGCCATCTAGTGAGTTTATGTGGTGGATGATTTGAATTATTAAAAACATCTGCTTGCTAATTCTCTCGAGGTTTGTACCAGGATGATGGTATATTTTGAATGTGTAGATTTTCTCTGAAATTTGAGACTTTTAAACATGTTTCCAGGTGAAAACCTTCTGGCTGCAAGTCAGTGCAGAAAACTTAGGTCTTTATCCTTGAATCAATTCTAACATCCTGTATTCTTTTTATGTAAGTGGAAGATATCTATTGCTTTCTTATTTGCTAGTGAATAGTTACTCAGCAGAGAGTGAAAGTTGTTGATGAGTTACACTGTCTAACTTTGAGTCAATAAATTATCAAGCTGAAAGAAATAAGATAAATAACTGTCAAAATGTATATTAGTGAAACTTTGATCTTGTTTCATTTAATATTCAGGTAAACAGTCTTGTGGAATATGGTCATGATGGATATAGAATCATAGAATATCCTGAGTTTGAAGGGACCCACAAGGATTATCAAGTCCAGCTCTGGGACCTGCACAGGACTATCCCTAAGAGTCACATCATGTGCCTGAGAGCATTGTCCAAATGCTTCTTGATCTCAGAGAGGCTTGGTGCTGTGCGCACTTTCCTGGGGAGCCTCTTGCAGTGCCCAACCACCCTCTGGGTGAAGAATGTTTTTCTAATACCTAACCTAAATCTCCCCCAACTCAGCTTCATGTCATGCTCTCTTGGGTACTGTCACTGGCCACCAAAGAGAAGAGATCAGTGCCTGCCCCTCCTCTGCCCCTCACAAGAAAGTTATAGACTCCAATGAGCTCTCCCATCAGCCTCCTCTTCTCCAGGCTGAACAAATCAAGTGACCTCAGCCAATCCTCATACGGCTTCTCCTCAAGGCCCTTCACTATCTCCATTGCCCTCCTTTGGACACTCTGTAATGGTTTAATACTTTTCTTGTATTGTGCTGCCCAAAACTGCACATAATATTTAAAGTGAGTCTGCCCCAGTGCAGAGCAGAGCAGGGCAATCCCCTCCCTTGACCGGCTGGTGACGCTGTGCCTGATGGCCCCCAGGACAGGGGTGGCCCTCCTGGCTGCCAGGGCACTGCTGATTCACATTCAGCTTGCCATTGAACAGGACCTCCCAGGTCCCTTTCCATGGAACTGCTTTCCAGCATCTCATTCCCCAGTCTATACATACATCAATATATAGTATGGGTAGAATGCAGAGATTGTTAGAAAACAAGACAGAGATGAGTTTTTTGTGTCAGAATTGCATATTATTTTGAATAACTGCAAAGATTTATCCAGGTATTTGGTTTTACTCAGTGTTTTCATTCATGCATGGGTGAAGCAAGAATATAGGACTGCAGATGTCTTTGTATGGATAGATGAGAATTCAAAATGGTCTTGGGAAAATGGTCAGAAGAAACCAGACAATGATTCAGCTAGGTCAAGTGCTGGGATTTTCATAGATTGCCTGTTTCTGTGTAGGGGAGTTGATCACTTTGAGAAAGGTTCAGGGGTTTGCAGTGAATTTGAAGGTAAGTATAAGTCAGCAATATCATTGCTGTATAAAAAAAATACACTGTCATATGTAGCAAAAACAACTCTAGCCGTAGTGTAAAGTAATTTTGCCATTCCTCTCTCCACTGCTAAGGCCCCAGATGGAATAATATGGCTGCCTTAAGCACTGCATCTTAAAAAAAAAAATAAAAAAATAAAAAATGGAGTTGCCGAAGTGAGTTCATGATAGAGCAGGGAAAATGGTCAGGAAAGAAAAGAACTGGTTTTGCTTAATCTAAACAAAAGAAAGTTGAGGGGTGTGGATATGCCTGAATAAGGAAGAGGATCATCTCTGTACCTGCGGTGTGTAGGGCAAGAAGTAGTGTACTTGAAAAATGCTTAGTTGACCATGCCTTAAAATGGAAGGGCTGGAAAAGAGGTATGTCAACTTTGTTTTCTGTGTCAATGAATTGGTGTAATTCTTATGATGTTGTTCAGTTGTGTAAATCAACTGGAAAGTTTCCAGAAGTGAAGTGCAGTTAGAAATGGATATCATTCAGAAGGATAAAAACATAAAAAAACCCCCAAACCCAACTGCTAATAGTTTTACAGCATATAAGTACATTGTCTTCATTTCACAGGCACACAACATTAGTACATACTGTGTAGGTTAAAAATGCAAATCTCCTGTCAAGTACTGTCAGTTATCATGAAGGAAATAAGTTTTTATGAACAATGGTGGTAGTTGCTGGTGGTTTTTTTTCTTCTTTTATACCTTCATGCAGTCAGATTGCTGCATTTCTGTTTAAACCCAAGACATAATTTCTTATAGCTCTTTAACATTTTAACGTGGTAGCATTGGGCTACTACTTCAGCTTAGCCAGTTTACAAATCCAAGGGTTTGGGTTATGAATTATTTTTGTTTAGTTTTCTTGGTCATCACTACTTACTGAGCTTTATTCCTGCTAAAAAGCCTGACCTTAGAGTGCAGCCTTTATCTGCAGATAATTTCGTCATGAAGCTGTGTGGTCTTACATTTAGCTTGTCTTTTACCAAGAGTAAAAATCTATTGCTGTTACTGAACGGAAACGGATGTGAGCAGCAAAAACCATTAAGCTCAGTTAATATCAACTTGCTCAATTTCCTTTTCTCTTTAATGCTTTCGGGTTTTTTTTATTTTTTTTCCCCCAAGCATCAAATTGCATAGCAATGCTTTAGTATTAAGGCGTTCATTTAATGTCAGTTGAATATTAAATGATTTTTGTTGAAGCATTTTTAGATCCAGTTTTATTAACAAATTATGCTATGGAAGAAACTAGATCAGGATCTGGTCACCCATACTTCCAAAACAGTTTGTTAATGGAATACTTGTCATGTGTGTACTTTAATCTTCAATTTCATCATTAAACCTGGTTCTATCTAGGCTTCTTTTCTGCAAAGAAATTAAAGAAAAAGGGAAAAATTGGTTTATGATTGTCATTTACTTAGTTATAAGAAGTTATTAAACAAAAGGAATAACAGTTTGTGAAATGATGAGTAATACACGTTTGTGGTTTAAAGCCAACCCTGGCAAACTTTGTAGAGTTAGTTGTATGGTTTCAGTCTTTGCGAGTTAGGATTTGGTGTTGTGCTGGATTCCAACAGACTAAACACAAACAGCTACTAGAAAAAGAGCCTCAATTTTACCTGTAGTTGACCTCTTTATCAGAAGAGCCACAGATTGAGTTCACTGAAAACTATGGGTACTCTCTGACTGCTGTGAGAATATCTGTCGGGAGTTGCTGGTGCCCTTGCATTATAAGATGTGCTGCTTCTAATGTTTCCTTTTACTGGGATTTTAATCTGCTTCCTCATTAAACTGTTAGATTTTTCACCAGAAAAAACAACCATGGGGTCAAGTTATGCCAGCATGACAAGATGAACACGAGTAATTCTTCATATGCATACTCTTAGCTGTTAGAAATGAGGAGTTAAGAGGGTTTTTTAGCCAGAATAACAGATTTAAGACAAATTACTTAATTTTACCGGCCTATGTGCATAGCACCGATAAAAGAGCACCAAACCCCATGGTATTATGAATTATTGAATGTATACTGATTTTGTTATGTATCTGAAAGCCAATTTTGTGGGTTTATCTGTGAACTGAGAGTGCTGTCATGTTGATATCCCTCAAGAACTGATCATTCTGCATTGCCATAGTCTGGAAGAGATTTTAAAAAGACATTAAAGACAACAATATGTTGCCTATACCTACTATGCCTAAGAAATGTGAGTCACAGAATAGAATCTTTTTGAGTGGAAAACCCCTTCAAGATCAGTGACTCCAACCATTAGCCCAACACCACCAAGACGAAAGGGTGAATTTCGTAACATTTGCCTGTGCTCACCAGTGTTCGAACCTTGGGTCATAATTTATGTTGGACTTTCTGGTTTGTTTCAGTTTCGGTTTTTGAGAACCTCTTGCTCTCTATGGTCATGATAGATCATTAGTGGATTCCAAACCACACTGTAACATGTTTTAAAATTAATAGGAGTTTATTTGGCTGTGGACTTTATGAAAGTGAATTAGGAGATAAAGCTAGGAGGGGAGGGAACATTTTGAAGATTTTTAGACCCAACCAGAACAATCTGTCCTGTCACAGATGGCAGGAAAGGAAGCCCCTCATGTGCTCTGAGGTTTCGACAGGGTATGGAAGGTTCCTGGTATCAGTCTTTAATGTTCCCCTGCCTTATTAAAGAAAGAAAGAAGTTTACATTCTTACATTTAAGGAAAGAAGTCCATCACCCTATAGAACTTGTTGGAAGAATATTGTTAATACCATAGTTGGGGTTGATGTAGTTAAGGAGGTTCTTTCTTTTTCTGAAAGGAGGGGAAGCAAATAAACTAGAGAATTGCAGAGTCCCATGGGCTACCAGGTTCCAGAATGCATGAACCTTTAAAAGCTTCTTAAGGATTCTCTCTCCAAGCCAATGTTTACTCTTTTGATAGTTTATCAAACCCAGAGTGACTCTCCCATCTTGATTACCTTCTCTCTTATCAGCAGTAGAGATGTCTAATGCTCTTTCTGTACATTTTTTTTTTTACTTATTCCAGGAGAGAGACAGTGACATTGCAGTACCAGTAAAGAGCTATTTGTATTTATCCATTTCCAGTACAGACCTACAGGCTCACTGCAAATGGTTATAACAGCAGAGGAGACTGTGAGCAGTGTGCAAAAATCCTGCTGTTTCCTCAACCTTTTCCTTTTACTGCAGTGTGAGTTATCAGTATAGTATTTGGGATATCCCGGGTCTTAATATTTGCATATTTCCTCTTTTATTGACTGTAGATTGCTTAAGTTGTAGATAAAAAATCCCCATTTTTATCACTTTTCAGTATCATTAACAGAAACAAGGTGTTTGTCTTTTTTTTTTAAGTAAAATATTCAAATCAACTGAAAAAATGGTAATTTAAAAGGGCTCAAGCTACCCGTTTCTTCACTTACTTGTGAAGCTGTATACAATGTATCTGATGTCTATATGAAAACATTTGTAATTACCTTTTGAGCTATTGAAAAATTATTTGATTGCACATCTGCGAAGTAAAAGAATGCTGGAGTTATTCATGGTTAGAAGTGAGTAGGTGAACCCCAAATTTTTTTATTACTGCAATACATTTTATTTTATTAGTATTTTCTTAAGCAGAATTAAAAATGAAATATGAGCAGGAAAGGTGATGTAAACAGCCTGGTGATTTTGGACAGTGATAATTATATAGATTCCCTTAAAGCTGTGTGGGTGTGGTGTCTCAGGGATTATTTCAATAGCATGCCATTGTAAAGCAGAGCACAGTTTACTGCATTTTGTCTGACCTTGCCATTGGTGGTTTCTAGGATTCAAAAGCTTTGTTAACAAAACTTGAGACATTTCCACATCCTTAATTGGCAATAAACATTTAAATTCATTCAGATTTAAATTGATCAGATATGGAATGTATCAACAGTCATGACATTTTATTAGGAGTGTGTATAGAGTCAGCGTAGAATGGTAGAAGATTATGGACTAAGTGCAGCTAATATATGGTCATGAGAAAATTTACCTTTCTTTTTCATGTGCTGCATGGTCAAGATAAAATTATCAATTATTCTAACAGTCATACTTTTCCACCTGTACGGTCAGGAGGAACAGTGGCAAATTTAGAACCTACTGAATGGTTTGGAGAGTTTTTTTAATCATCTAACCCTTAGCAATTTCAGTTTGCAGCTTCCTGTAAAAAGCAGAATGGGATTGCTTCTGCAAAACTCTTTTCATCACTGGAAGTAAAATAATGTTCATGAACTGTTTCAAACATAGAGAAGTTTATTCACAGCAGTACTTCATGGTGGTAGCAACAGAGGGGTTTACCAGCCAGAGTGATGTACAAGGGTACAGAAAAGACTGTGCTGGTGGAATCAGCTTTTGCTGGCAGTACTTTGTGGTATCAACACAGATTTTTGGCCATTGAAGATTTACTGAAGGCATTTTTTGTTGAAGTAAAATATACATGCATGGAAGAAATGACTTGTTGTTTTCTGGTGGAAGTGGCTATTTAGTTTTCTGTCTTTTTTCCTTGTACTCTGCTTTGAGAAGTTCGTTCTGAGAAGAGAAAGATTTGTGTATTGTTTTGTATTTAGTGATGGGCATGACTCAGGAGACAAGTGTGGAAAAGCACATTTTAGACACATAATTTAAATAGCACAGTTACTTTGCGAATCATCATGCATTGCTCTATTGGCAAATAGAATCAAATGTATTTTAAGAAAATGTAAGAAGAACGGTGTGAATAAAAGTGTTATTAATCTTTGGAGAATTCAACTTTGGTCTCCAGTGTCCTGTTGATTTAATTTGACTCATTCATTTGGACTACAGAAATCAGACTTTAAACATTGTGTTGCATCTCTAAATTTTGCGGTATTCTGCAATGGGAGCCACCTTTACAGTTTTCAATACATTATAGTATCACTATTCCTACTATAAAAGTACTTTTTATATAGTAATTTTTTTTTCATTTAAAGGTGTAGTATAGCAGATCAGACATTTGTGAGGATATGTATTTCAGTATTTCTATCCCTTTTTATTTAACTACCTTCTTTGATTTAAAAAAAAATCAGGGCACTGATTTAAATAAATAGTGATCTGTAGTTTCTTCAGTTTTATTGGAATAATATACTTTTTTCAAATCATGCTGTGTTTTTCTTGGATATATTATGTGAAGTGTAATTTTCCATTCTATTTAAGTGCATGTAAAAACATGAACTGAAGCTTATGAAGCCACGTAACTGTGAAACTTAAGTTTTCATTTAGGAATTATATGTATTGTTATTAGATTACAAGAAAGTGAGAATAAATGTAGCTTTTTTTTTTTCTGGTAAAGTGAGCAAGCTTGTTCTGGTAGATTCAGTGTATTGATTTTGTAATTTTTTTTATTGTTTGGGTTTTGCCTTTTTTAAGTGCATAGTTGTAATTCATATGGAAAGGAAACACTTTTCTACTGTCTTTCACTGCTAAAGGGCACACTTCAAAGAAGCTGTGAGCATAAATGGGTTTGAAGAATAAGGTTAAGTTTTAGGCTAAGAATAAACAGAAAATTTTAAATTTTGTGCACTCATACCATAACATAAGACAGTAAAATGTAGCACAACTGTTCATATTCAGCAGGGCTAGTCCATGGAAGAAGTATCTTTCCTTCCAACTGATTAAATCACTTGTCCATGCTCAAATAGTTTATGGCAGCTCTATTTAAGATAGTTTAAGACTGTCTCTTTTAAGACAGTTTAATTTTCATCTGTATCACAAATACAAATGAATTACTGGATGAAGAGCTCACTTCCTTGTCTTGCTGAACTTTTTGAGACTGATTGTCTTTCTTCTTAGAGAACAAGACGAATACTCAGTTACTGGTTTTGTCAGAATCTTGAGTGTTTTTCTTTTGAACTCATTAATACCCAAACTGTTGAACTTCTGATTCTTCTTGGATTGACTTCATTCTTGTTTTGTCTATGAATTCCATTCTTTTTATTGACCAATTTTTTTCCCACCCTGCATAAAGTCCAACTTTCTCCTTCCAAAACACTGTTAATCCATTACAGCTTAAGTGTCTTCATCACTGCTGGAGCACCTGCCTATGTTTTTTTTATATTTCATCTGCTTGGTTTCCTGAACATTTCAGTGTGGGGGTATTTCTGGAATAGTAATATGTTTTATAATGTGCCGTGCATGTTTGCATAATAAAGAAAGGATAATTGTGAGAGGATGCACCTCATATCATCACTTCATTTTCCCCAGCTGACAGTAGATGCTGAATTTTCACATGCGCATTTTACCTTTAGTATTTTGTGCTAGAAAACAACCTTAATGAAAGCAAAGTATGATAGTAAAATTAATCAGCACTAAGGAGTGGCACAATCTGTGGCCATTCCTACCAGGAGAGTTAGTAATACATTGTGTTGTGTCACTGTCATCTATCTGTGGTATTATATAAACAAGATAAATAAGAAATGTAAATATTCTCTCTACTTTTTGACTATCTTCTATTGATATAGATAAGTGCATCTTAGCCAAAAAAAACCCCAAAACAAAATAAACCACTATTTTTTCTCTTACAAGGCAATGTTTTCCTCTGTCTTTATGCTGTGTACTTGTGTTCAGAGTAAATGCAATCCTACCCTGATATAAACAGTCACTGACTTCAATCATCCACTGTTATCCACTGGAGTTATCCAGGAGTTATCTGCTGTCAGAATGGTGACTTTAGAGTGGGATTTTCTAAGATTTCAGAAGAATTAAGTGGAGTTTATTCAACTACTCTGCGTTATCAAAAGCCATGTTTCTGTACATAATCTACTTTATTCAGTCTTTACATAGGTTGCACAGTAACTGTAAAAGTAACCGTGGTTTCTAATTGCGTTTTTTTTTTCCTTTCTTTCTCTTTTTTCCTTCTAACTAGAGTCTGTGTATATTTACACCACCAGGAGCTAAAGAAGGACAACCACGACTCATTCCTGCAGGCCCCATTGCACATGGCACTACAGTATCTGCTTATGTAGCCAGATCCAGAAAAACGTTGTTAGTAGAAGATATTCTGGGGGTAAAAAGTTTTCTGTTTTTAAGGAGACAATTGCCATATATTCTTAGAATGAATGTTTTGATGCTGAAATGTTTATTGAGATGAATGTATAATGAAAGGATTTGCATCTCTCTTTCTACCAAGAAAATAAATTAGAGTTTAGGTTAGCTAATTAAATAATTTAAGAATATTTATTTCTTAATTTAAAGGGA
Organism: Poliocrania exsul; assembly: GCA_035041345.1. NCBI lineage: Eukaryota > Metazoa > Chordata > Aves > Passeriformes > Thamnophilidae > Poliocrania > Poliocrania exsul. The sequence goes on from JAWWLZ010000118.1 coordinate 31,130,934, forward strand.
TTTTTTGTTTTCATTTTGGTTTGAGTTATTTTAACATTATTTCTTTGGTTGACATAGTCACTTGAAGAAAAAAAACCCCAAAACTACCAGTCAAAACTCCTGCCCTCCTGGTCTTGAAATACTAATCCCAAACAAGAAGACTTTCATATAGTAAATCAAAGTTTGATTTAATTCTAATGCAAGGTTCACACAAGAATGTCAGTCAAAATTCTGGTTATTAGGCAAGATTTTTATCTCTATGTACGCTGAAGTAAAGCTAGAATATTTGCAGTGTCAGCAGATCTACATGAAAGGTGCATTAATGTAAATCATACTAAAATTCAGGCCCTTGTCTGTAACAGGAGTCAGAAATGCCTAAAATGATGTTCTGATGATTTTTGACACTTTGTATGTGTGTCCTTTTTATTTTTTTTTAAACTTCGTCTAGTTGCATCTTTGCAATTGTAAGAAGCCAGTATTTAAACTGTACTTTATGAGACCACTTTATGATTAGCTGGCTGTGAGAACACCAAGAAACTTTAAATTGTCTTATCTCTTCAGTGTTTTATATCCTTACAAGTTCTATCTAGAATAATGGTCTTCAGATACTGTGGCCAAAACTGGACATTGCTGTCTCTATTTTTAAAATTATTTGTTAAAAAATGTATGACCTTTGTTGGGCAAACGAAGGCTATAAACTACATACCAGATGCCTAATGTGAGTACACTTAAACAGAGCCAGAAAACCCAAAGTCAGAAACTTCTTTCCCTGTATTATCAGTCAGTGCTTTCTATACACCCTGAACTATGAAGACTTTGAGATAGTATGTTTTTTCAGTGACATATAGGGTTTAAATTGTTAATGTTCATCTCCCATAATACCATGATATCCTTGCATAAAAGGGTTGTATGTTTCGTTTTGATTTTACTTTAGTGAAAGGGGATTTGTGAGGAAGAGGTTTGGACTTTTTTGTTGGTTTGATATCAGTGGATCATTGACCAAATAGGGAGATTAATTTTGGTGATGTGATTTGCCTTCATGTGATTTTAGAAGCTTGTCACCAATGAAAGGGAAACACAGGCAGGTCGACTTGCCAGCCCTTTTTTGTGGGAGGACAGAGTAAAAAGGTGGAAGCAGAAGGCTCGTGTTTCAAAGTGCTTCCCACTCTCTTTTGTCTGTCATTTGTTCAGCTTGATTGTCATCTTAGTAATTAAGGTAGAGATTACTTGCTGTTTTCTTTACGAAATGATACATTTTGATCAGCCTTGAAGGGGTGTCTGTCTTGCCTAAGCACAGCTTGCAGGGAACATCTGGTACAAATCAAGTACTGAAGGACTAATGTGCAACGAAGTGGGTCTCGCATACTTCATATTGGCTAGTTACTGCCGTACTAACTGTAACATCCAAGTGATTTCTCAGGTCTTTGTGAGTTTTCCTGCATGGGGAAGTGAAGCTGTAAAGCCTTAGACATTCCCTATGTAGATGGAAAGTTATGCATTTGGGCCTTTTATAGCAGCTGGTAGGATTATTTTGATACTTGTTTCTGTAACTTTATTCAGGATGCATACAAAGGAAGGTAAATATACTTTCATGCATAATTTTTGGGAACACATTTTCCTCCTAAGGAGTTGGGAGTTGGTTCAGGATTATAACTCTATAACCTAAAGGCTTAGTCTTAAGTTTCAGTTTTTGTTCTCTTGCAAGCACTGTTGTCTGCTTGGTAACACTGAAAGCTGAGAAGTCCATTTTGTGATTATAAATGCTTTGGGATTTTTTGTGTGGAAAAGGTGGTGATGGGGTAGAGTTGTTTATTTCAATTTTTATTGAATCTGGACTGGCATTAGCAATGAAGTGGTGGCTCTACTGCCTGTGAGATTAGAGAAGAAAGTATTTTATAAACAGACCCAAAGCTGGGTGTAATATTACAGCTAATTCTGACTTTACATCAATAAGGTTATCTGTAGATGTAAGCTAATGCTGAGACTTTTAAATTGTATTTTTTTTAGTAGGTGTCCTAATACTATGTGTCAGTTATGCTGAGAGATGAGTTTTGGTGAATTCTGTAATTTTCCTGTAGTTTTGATGAGCCAGGAGGCAGAGGACAACATCAGTGTGTCTTTCCTTTAATGTACTGATATTTACATTTTATCAGATTGTTTGCATTTTCTAGGATGAACGATTTCCCAAAGGTACTGGACTGGAATCAGGGACCCGTATCCAATCTGTTCTGTGTTTGCCAATTGTCACTGCAATTGGTGACCTGATTGGAATCCTGGAGCTTTACCGTCATTGGGGCAAAGAAGCCTTCCACCACAGTCACCAAGAGGTGAGCTCATGCACAGCCTTTGCCCACTTCCCCAGATAGTCCGCACTTCACCACCCCACACTTCCTTCTCGCACTCCCCTCATATGTTTTTACCTTTTTCATGCTTGATTTTTGTTCATATTGAAAAAAAAAGTAGGCAGTGATTTATATTTTCAGTTAGAGGAGGTAAAATATCTAAGTACAGGGACACATCAAGATTTTACCTTGTGTTCTTTTGTGGAAAAACAGATTCAAGTTTTCTTTATTGACTATAAATTCAATAGGGAGTTGTTAGAGAAGTTACTGCAGAGCAGGTGAATGAAATGTAAGCGTAAATCAAATGTCAAAAACCAAAATCATGGTATATAGAAAAGGCACTGCTGAATTATCCTGAGTCTCGACTTCAACTTTCCAGTAAAGCTTTATTTTACATTATGATAAGAATTTTAAATTTATTTTAGTTTACTTTTTTGGGTGCAGCTTCTTAAGGAATGAACATAATGTTGCAACATTGTAGCAACAGTATAGCAAGTCTCAATGCTGAGTCTCACAGAATGGCAAAGTGATTTTATTTTAAAACAAAAATGAAGCACAAGATATTTCTGGTATTTTGATTTCTGATATTTTGCATTCACATTCTGAAATCCACACACTCTTGGGCACCAAGGTGTGTGTGTCTGGGTGGTATTTCCAAGAGTCGTGCACAGACACATGAGTATTCAGGTACTCCCTCCAGAATTCCTTGCAAGGACACCGGAGATATGTCCTCAGTCCTTATGTCTCCTGGTTTCTCTCTAGGTAGACAGCCATGTGCTGGTTTTGGGTCAGCCTTTTCTTTAGCCTTTAGAAGTTTGCCTCTCTAGCCTACACCATCTCTGAAAGTTGTCAAGATTTACTCACACTTTGTCTCCTGAACTGTGTCATTAGAAACTGTGTGGAAGTGCTGGTTCCTAGATGACCTGCCAATCTAGGTGCCGCTCATGAAACTTTCTTCTCCTTTTTTTCCCTTGTGATGCTTCCCCAAACAGATATTCCCATTCATAACCATCTTCCCCTTTCCATGACTGTTCTGCATGCTTTACTGTATTCATTTAAGGCCTGTGAAGCTGTGTTGTCCATACCTGTCCATTTGTCAATCCAAACATATGAGTTGTTAACCAAATACAAATGAATTTGAAAATGGAACAGTTGCTGCAAAGGCTATCACTGTATTGAAAATGTTAGAAGTGCGTCTTAGCTCTCATGTCTGGGGGGAGATCCTTGTTATGTCCCATCTACATACACATTAAGAGATCTCTCACATAAAGATGAATGCACCTTTCATTTCTCTCTGTACCCTCCCCCAGGGAAGACATCATGAACACAGAGGTTAGGACAAAACACAGTGTGTTCCAGACAGGTGTGTTATCTCAAGAGGGGTATGACATGCAATGTGGAGCAGTTTGGCCATACAGAACCAGAATTAAAAGATAGAAAATAATAACGCAAGAGATACTAAAACTGGTTCTCTCAAAAAAGGAAAGCAACAGCAATATTTGTCAATTGTATATTTTGTTTATCAGTGAGCTGGGTGGCCCTGCATTCATTTGATGCTTTTATATGTATATTAGTTGGGCAGTCGATGTCGCTTTGGTTCATGTCACACCTTGTACTCTTTCACCAGTAGGCAGAGGTCATGGTAGGAGACTGGATTAGTATGGTGGTGCCAGTGTCCTTGCTTAGAGAACAAAGAACAGGCATTTGTATAAAACCAGGCTTCATTAATTCTGCTGTTTACACACAATGTATTTTTTTTAAATTGTCCTATTGCATTAGTCAATTCACAGTTCAGATAGGTCTCAGGCATGCACTGTTCTGTGAAAATATGAATATTTTATGTTATATGAAATACCTTCTGTAACTGAAGTTCATGAATGTTCTACCTGGAGCTAGCTGCTAAATAAAAGTATTTTATTAGTAAAGTAAAAATATTTTAAGGTCACTTTTTGAGTGTGCTAAAGCGTTCTTTCATTTTCAAGTTTCTGAAAACCTTTGAATATCATTAGCAGTTTTATAAAATGTGTACAAAGTGTTCTGTTTAAAAAAGTACCTTAGGAGGGTATGCAGAAGCTGACCTTTTGTGTTTCCTTTCTTTGTGTTCCTATAAAGTTCCTATGTTTCAAGGACAGGAGATTATGCATGGTACCACATCATAGTTAACTGCAGTTTACATGACATTTGTTTGAAATGTTGCCTGGAAACTGTCATACTTAAAACACTAGTCTTGAGCTGAGGGATCAGGTCTGGTTCTTCTGCCACCAAAACGGTAATGAGAGAAACAGTGCCTATTTACAGCTGGAAGCAGCTATTGCTGAAGAGATACAGCCCCAGAAAGCTGTTATGGGGTATTTTATTTCTATGGCAGATTCCTTTCAACAGTGTAATTTTTGAAGCCCTTGGCGTATGGGTGTTTGTTTTGATGTTGTGTTTCTGAGCCGATGAGTTCCCAATTCTGCTTCTGAAAAGCACTGGTAAACTCTAAAATTGAAACACACTCAGGTATACTAAGACTTTGACAAAATAACTATCTTCCCACAAATTTTTACTGACTGCCTGTCTGCTACAGCTCAGTCAATTTACATAGCAGCTAGATAGAGAAAACCAGCATGTGATTGATTTGCAGTTTTCAAGGTTACTTCAGAGTTAATTTCTTCTCTTTTGTCGCAGGTTGCAACAGCAAATCTTGCATGGGCTTCAGTAGCAATACATCAAGTACAAGTAAGTGTGAGTGGTTTTCCATTTTTTCATTGTGTAACGTGTCTGCCAGAACTTGATTAGTAGGAACATGTATTGGGGTTGAATTTAAGTGGAGGTCACTGCTAAAACATTGATTCAATCCCCTTTCCTGAACCTGAGACAAATACGCTAACAGTTTTGGATTTTATTGAGCTGGGTTTCCTAACTTGCAGTCATGGATCTAATAGCAAACAGTATTTGAACTAAAGTAAAGAAATTATAACAAAGTAGATAAATAGTGGTTAAAGCAGATTTCTAACAATGTTGCAGGTTTTGTTTTGGTTTTTTCTTGTAAGAAGGTGACTGCTAGGCTAAGTGGTTTCTTTCCTCTTTCTTTATATTCAATTTGAAATTATTAGATGTTGCCAGAAAAACCTATTTTAAGCTATCCTTGCTAGCTGCTTCGTGGTCCTGTAACTACTTCCACTAAGGATGCTTCATGCTGTCCCTAGCTGGATGCCTAATGGATTCTCATGCAGCGTCAAGCTGCTCTACAAACCCCAGCAGCTTTGCTAATAGGTTTTGTTACTTCAGCTAGTAGAAGATGGTAACACTGTCACTAAACATGTTCTGTCAACTCGGAAAAGATGCTAAAATAGATTCTTCTGTCAACTCATAGGAGAAAGTTTGTGACATTTCCAAGGTGTCTTTCATACAATTGTCAGAGCAGAAAGCTTCCTGCTTTTTGGTTTGTTTTTTTTTAGCATTTGCTTTCTTAGTGCTGGAAGTCACAGACTTTTGGACAGTCATTTACATTTAGGCAGAATTAGCTGGCATAGACTATCCTAGTAGACTTGCAATTGCCTGCAGTTGTAGCTTTACTTTGTAGGAATGACTCTCTCCTTAACTGACAAGTGTTGCACATCAAACAAAAACACCACATGGAAAGTTTAGTTTAAATTCATCTGTTGAAGGCTTACCCTTCTCTAGTGTTGATTTTTTGGTTTTTTTTTACATCAGAAGAATGCAAGAGTTTTGATCTGGTATTTTATATCTGCATTACACCAATGAAAGATATTACTAGTTCTGAATGATACTTGTGTGTTTGTCTAACAGGTACAAGTACAGGCTTATTTTCTATTTTTGGCCTCAGTGCTAGTAGTATACAGATGTACAATTATACTTCAGGTTCAGAGTATGCAATTAGATGAAGTCAAAATACAGTTGAAAGCTTTTCTTCATGTAACACTTTGCTTCTAAAAGGTAGTATGCATACTATTTTTTGTGTTCAAATACGCGTTGACTTCTCCCAAAGTTGAGCATATATCATCTGCTGTTTAGCTTAGTTAAACTTGCCTGATGTCAGTCTAAGTTGCGTCTACATGCTACTTTGCAGCCTGGAAAAAACTGGCAAAAGTGTGGTAAGGAAGAAAGGAAGCAAAATATTTGAGAATTTCAGAAGAGCTGAGGATCTGGATAAGGAGATGTTGATTCCGTAGCCACTTTCAGTGACAGCCTTTGAGGCATCATGAACAAGTGTAAAACCCAACAGCTTTCAATAAGTCTTAAGAAAGATTTTATTTTCATTTGACAGTTTTAACTCAGCAGCTACATAACTACATAGCATATGAATTCAGCTTTTAATTTTATACAGTGCTGTAGAGCATATATATACATACATATATAGACACATATATATATACACACACACGCACACACACATATATATATATATATATATACACATAACACATATATATATGTATATATATATATATACATACACACACACACACAAACACCGGTAGTGGTATATTTTTCATACAAATTAAGCGTATGAGACTTCAGTTTCACACTGAGATCAGTGTTCTGGTGCCAATGATTCTATGCTCTATGCTTCCAGGTGTGCCGGGGCCTTGCCAAGCAGACTGAACTGAATGATTTCTTGCTTGATGTATCGAAGTAAGTGTGATTTGTATCTCATGAATTTATTGTGATGAGCTTTTCTAACATGGCTGTTTCGCTCTACCTGTGTTTGGAAAAGTTGAGCACAGAGACAAGAGCAGATGATATAGGTAGTAGTGGTGTATATCTTTCAGACTTCTTTTTTCTGGTGATGCTGCAGAAGAAAATGTGACATTCAGTTATACCTTACATAACTGTTTATTCTTTTGGCCTTTTGCATGTTTAGGGTTTCTTTTTTTTTTCTTTTTTTTCACTTTTTCTGTCAGAGTTTAATGTGGCCATCTTTTGAGAAGTGAGAGGCTTGGCATCTCTTCATGGCAATTTTAGAAGGCATGAAAGGACTTTATGAAAAGTTTGTGAGCGTGTTTCAGCTTCCGCTCTCCATCTCCCCTGCAAAAATTTTTGGACATGTCTGTATACCCACACATATGTGCATGCGTGTGCGTATACCCACACGTATGTGC
>JAWWLZ010000118.1:31138462-31183389 GCA_035041345.1 Poliocrania exsul
GTATACCCACACGTATGTGCATGCGTGTGCGTATACCCACACGTATGTGCATGCGTGTGCGTATACCCACACGTATGCATAAATATAGGAACTTCAGAGTTAAGTCCTTGAAGAATGAGGGCTGTCATGTGATTGTTCTTCCCCTGCATTGTCTAAAGGCTCTGTTTTCATTTCCAGACTGTAACTGCATGTAATATGTTTGCTTTTAATTTCTTGTGACAATAAAGGCAAGATTCAATTGAAAACACAGTAAGAGTGTGAAAGCTTGGGCTTACACTGGCAAAATCAGTTTAGTGTCTCGGGTGATCTGCTGTTTCTTCATCCCTTTTTTGTTTGTCATCGTTGTTAGGATCTTTAAATAGCAAAAATAGCTAATAAATTAAAAGGCACACCAGAATTGTACTTCTGGTAAATCACAGTCTGGGGTGCTCAACAGTGTTTTATGAAACTAGCTGGTAGAAGAATTTTTAAGTACATCATAAAGTACTGATGATACTGTGGAGAAATGACATGTCTTGAATTTTTGCTACAAACACTTCTGTGGGTCTTGATGAACAATCCTCAAACTGATGATATTAGAGGATGTCCAAGATTCCTATGCCATTGCTCAGGAATGTAGGCAGCTGAGCTGACCTGGCTGGAATGGAGAGTGATACACTGCAGGGAGGAGTCTGCCCCTTGCAAGGAGGGCAAGCTGGTTTTATCCAGATGTCTTTCCTAGTTTGTTTGTTTTGGTTGTTTTTTTTTTCCTGCAGGACAACTTTTTTTTTTTTTTTTAATTTCAGCATAAATCAGAGTGTATTTCCTTAAGGGCACACTTACTAAGTCTTATACCATTATGTTACCTTCCAGAGGCTTTTATATTGCTAACTTCCATACTGAGCTAGTTTACCAGAAATCTCTGGATTAATCTACCCACATTTATGGACTGTCAGTTTATTCTTGGACTGGCATAGTGCTGAGATTGTTTTAAAGACCTTTGTAATTATTTTAATTTTTTAAAATAAAAATGGCAATAAATACTGCAAATATTTATTATGCCTTTCTATAAGAAAATACTTCTCATGCAGAAGTATTCATCAATAGCTAGAAGTTTTTAGTTTTAACAGAAAAAAAGAAAGCCTGTGTTTTGAGACAGAAAATTGGGATATCATTTAATAATAACTTTATGAACTTCGTGTAGGTAAGGACTTGTACTAACAAGAAAATAATTAGTTTCCTCTTAGAAGTGGTCTGTACCTTTTCTTACTTGGAAGGAGGGTTTCATATTCAGTGAGGAAATTGTTAGTGTGCGATGTCACTGGGACATGTTCTGTAACATTTTAGAAAGGGCAGAGTATGCAGTGCTCCACCTCTTCATGTCCCTGACAATGTAAGTCTAGTGTATTATATATTTCCTTTCCACTAGACCCAAACAGAACTGAGCTGTATATATATTCAAGGCCATGGGACAATGCCTTTCTCTCTGCTGGGAACATTGTAATCCAAGGGTTATTAAGACTTGGCATGTGGAAGATTTTGACTTCTTTTACTAATACATTTGACCTTTATCTTTCAATGTTCTTGAACGTCCTTGAACACTTACCATTTCACTGTGAAACTGAGATTCCTTCTTATTTTTTAAGTTACAAGATCATTCTCTTTCTTCAACATACTGCACCTGGGTTGATAGAGATGACTCATTAAAAAAGAGTTTCTTAAATTGTTGCCTTTTAAATAGTGTTCAGGGTTGGATAATATGAGATGAATTTAGCTACACTACACAGTTTCATTCAGTTCTTAGTACATAATACGGGTAAACCTAATGAGATATTTTGATATTTTGAAATGAATGGGTTTCAGTGGGGTTTTTTTATTTGTTTGGGGGTTTTTTAGTCTATTCTACTGCTTTTTCTTTTGATTTTAAAATTTTCAGTGTGTCAGAGGTGCCAAAGCATTTTGATACATTCTTGGTGTTGCTCAGCGGGGGCCTGTTCAGTTCATGGTAGGCAATGTTTGGTAGTATTTTAATTTTTTTTGCAGAGAAAATTGTATGTATAATGAAGAATATCCTACAATTCTGTCAGTGTAAAATAATGGTGTAAGGAAACAGAGTTAGGACCATTTCTTAATTCCCTTGTGCTATACTGAGCGAGTCAGTGATTTTTCAAGGTGTAGTGGTTTATCTTCACCTATTCTGACTCCACTGTTAAGCCATAGTGAAACAAGAGCCCATGACACCCATTTGAGAAGTGTTTGCTTAAATGCCAATGTTTACTGACTTCTCTTTTTCTGCAGAACATATTTTGATAATATAGTTGCAATAGATTCTCTACTTGAACATATAATGGTAAGTGGTCTTTTTCACTTATAAGGTTATTAGTCATAGTTACTAAAATCCTTCATTGTCTTTTCCTTGAAGACATTACATCATTGAAATATATAAGCTGTTTGTAATGAACACATAATGGAGTGTTAACATGTCGATATGGAAAAGGTGACAAAGGTCAACTTGAGTGCATAGCTTTCATAAGTTATGAAACATGACTGTCTCTGAATTAAATAGTTACTCTTGTGTTTCAGAGAAGATTTGAACATTGTAACAGAAAGGCTTCTGGCTTTCTTTTTATTTCAGGGTGTACTTTGTCCTTCTTCCTAAATTCAGTTTGCTACATGCTGCAAAATACTGCTAAAGTTGTTACTGTCTGTAGCAAGGACTAGAGGTCAAACATTACTCCTAGATTATTTGTTCCAGTTGCTGAATGAGATGTATAAGACATCACATCCCTTTGCTTTACAAAACTACACCCATAGCTACAGCAACAGTCATGCAACGTCTTATAGAAACCGCTACAGCCAAGTGGTTATTTATTTCCATTGAAGTAACTAATTAGTGAATTAAAGTACACTTCAGAAGCAGACCAGATATTTTTAAATCAATTTTGAATTCAGAATTACTTCCTGATTAGTGTTTACAAATGTATATGGACTGCTTGGTTGTAGCACATTTTGAGTGTTTGATATATGAATTATGCTTTTTAGCTTTAGGTACATTCATTTTGTTTTTCAGTTCTTTTTCCTCAGCTTAAACCTGACTCAGATCTGTGATACCATTGTTTAAGTTTACACATTCAAAAAAATTACTTTCCAACAGTACTCTGATACTTGCTCCTGTCTTCAAAGTGATATTCTTAGCTAGAATATTCAAAGACAACGAAGTTAGAATGCAAACAATATTAAAGTGGTTTTATTTAGAAACTTGAATTAGTAATGGAAAATATTCTGCAGTATTTGTCTTATTCTAGTTGGTACACAGTCAAGAAATCTGCACATAGGACACATTTCTGAACATTTACTTTTCCAATTTAAATGAACTGCTTAAAAATAGCTTAACATTTAAAAGTATTCGTATAACATAACATATGGCATTGAGAACAAATATTGATATTCTTCCCTGTTCTTCCCCATGAATAGAGATCTGGTGGGAAACATGATTGGCAGTGTAATATACTTCCTCTTTCATCATCTTTTCCAATGCTTGTCTGCATCATGATTCTGCATTTTAACCTGTGTGATGTTTCATACTTAGCTTCCTCTTAAGCTTTTGTTTCTTTCCTGAACGAATTAACTGAATTATGTGTTTGTACATTTATTGCCATTTTATGAGACTGTGATTTTATGTTGGCTTATTCTGTATCTCACATTGAGAAAAGAGTGGAACTCAGTTTCACCTCACTACTTCACCCTTTGGTGATTGCACTTATGCTTTGATTTGTTCCTGCAATAATAAAGAAAAAATACAGAGTTTTTTCCATTCATTTTGGTTTTATTTTCATTTAAGTCTCTCAGTGAAGCTAGTGGTATAATGGTGGTTTTTGACTATAAATGCATGGAGGGGAAGCAAAAGTCCACATTGCCATAGAAATTTTTCTTCCAGTATACTTGAGGAGTTGCAAGCAGCTTATGCAAAAGATGGTCCCTGGCCTCTGTATTGACAGTGCAAAACATACTTTTTGTACTGATACTCCCCTTCAACCACTGGCCTAAATTTGATTTGGGAGTTTAGAAGAATAAGAGTCTCTCATCCCTATAACTATTTCTCTCAATTACTAGTGTTTAAGCAATCATTTCTGAGAAGCATAAGTTGTGACCAAGGTACGTTCTTGAATGATATGCATTAAAGCACAAAAATTTAATAGCATAAAATCAACACTGTGCCGTTGATTTTATAAAGAATTCTGATACAGTTTCTGAGTATTGTAAAGAAGCATTTTTGGCAGTTTCTATTCACTCAGTTTTGAGCAAATGAATAAATGGTATGAATGGTTGAAATCTTCAGACTTCTTAATGCTCTAATGGTGAAAAATTTCACAAATGATTGCAGTCTTAGATTGCAGTCTCCCTGACATTCTTCTGCTCTGATGAAGTAAATGGAAGAGAAGACAACAGAATCTTTTCAGCCACAGATTCTGTCAGTATGTGAGGGCCCTTCCAAGTTGGTCTAGATGGTTTCTGTGCAGTTCCCATTACATAGCTCCCATGACACAGAATTGGAGGCTCTCAACTGATGTTTTATAATCTCGTGGGTGGGGTTTTTTCTGCCGAGGTCCATCTATATTAATATGAAATTAAATACTTTATAGTTTTTATTTTCGAAAGACAAGAGAGAAGGGGTGGGGGAGATCCTTCATATGGAAGTCTTGTGAATCCTTAAGAAGTGCCATCTGCATGCATTGCACAGCAAAATGTTATCAGTTCCTCTATCTGGATGACTATGTAGATATTATATACAAAGCTGAGTTGAATCCACCTCAGATGATGCTCTACCATGTAGTTACTATACTTCCTGAGCAGATAAGAAACATAGGAGACCTATATGAATTTGGTAGAGCAGGTTCTTGAACCCGCATATGGCATCTTGAGTTAACACAGTGATCCTTGGTCGATTTTGGTTCACTCTTTTGTTCTCAGAAAGGCCATTATATGTCTGAGAAATATTTCAGTGAAGAGCTACTGTGTTCCCAGGGCAAGATTCTGTTCTGATAGTCAGTGCTCCTGGCAGTTATTTTCACAAAGATAAAACTTGTTCATTCAAAGTATGGTGAAGACCAGTCAAGTCTCTTGCTGTACCATGGTACTTTCTTGACTGTGGCTGGTACCTTGTTGGTTAGTTCATGCAAAATTGCTAAGTCTCAGCTTTTGTGCAAGTACTGTGCCTGGCATCAGGAGGGTGCAGCCATAGGGCAAACCATAATGACATTTCTAATCACAGAGTCACAGAATATTCTGAGTTGGAAGGGACCTGCAAGTATCATTTGTTTATTTTTATGTATTACAGGAACATTTAGCTTTTTTAGAAACAAACACTACCCTCTCTGTTACGTCTGTCTTTGTTGGATATTCAATACCAATATATTTGCATTGAAGATGAAGGCAAAAAGCCAAAATTGTTCTTAGATCTTGCTGTAACTTACCTATTTAAAATCAAATCAAGATGAATAGTATCTAAACATAGAAGGAGGAAAGATACTATTTTGAAAAGCCTTTTCTGTACTTGAAAAACAATTAACATTTTGGTGAACTTTCAAGTCTCTAAAGATATTCCTACATTTCTCAAAGAGGGCAACACTCTAATTTGCAAAAAAAAATCTGTCAAATAAAATAAAATACTTTAATTTTCAATTATATCCTAGAAGACTGCTCCTTCAAGCAGATTTTTGTAGTGGATAATTTCTCAAAACTTTTGTCCTTCAGGGACTTGGATTTTTATCAGATAAATGATTGAAGATAATTTAATTCATGATTGTTAACTCTACTTTTGTTCTTTGTCTGTAGATATATGCAAAAAACCTGGTGAATGCAGATAGGTGTGCACTCTTCCAGGTTGACCACAAAAATAAGGAGCTGTATTCAGACCTTTTTGATATTGGAGAAGAAAATGATGGAAAACCTGTCTTCAAGAAGACCAAAGAAATAAGGTAAGAATAGCTAGCAGAAGAATGCAGTTTCATTGTAACTACTGATGTGCAGGCATTTTATTACCCAGTTTCTGTGCCTATCTGCAGGTACCCTGACAATACTTGTCATACTGTGATATCATTCCCACCAGGACCCGCCTCCAGAAGGTAGTACTTCTGGGAATGACATTGCAGTGCCATCGAAACAACGTCTCTGAAGCTATAACGTCACTCCTGGAAATGCCGTCTTCCGGAGGCGGTCCTTTTGGAAATCATGTTGGGAAAAAAACAGAGGTGTTCTGAGGTAGGTAAAGGTGCAGGTAATGGTGCACCTAATCCGTAGTCTGCCAGTTTGGGATTTTTTTTCCCAAGAGGGTTTCCAAGAGGAATTGAAATTTGTGCAATTCAGGCACATCCAAAGCAAGGAAATCACGATTCGTACTTCTTATGGATGGACAAGGCAAATGTAGAATTGAGTGTGGATTGGTCATTGGTTCTGAAGATTTCAAGTTAACTAATCTAGTTTTACTTTTCTCCTGTGAATTTAGATTATTTTGAAACTTTTAAAAAATCATGATACTGTAGTATGCTTGAAGTGGTGAATTTGAGAATGTATATTGCCTGGTAATGACTGCACAGGGTTTTCTGCCTAAAATGTATGTGTATTTCTGCTTCATGTCACAGGTACACAATTTTTACACTTATGTACTTTTTCAAAGAAAGAGGAAAACCAACAAAGTAAATACAGCATTTTTCGCTTTTCAAAAATTATGAGTTCTTAATAGATACAGATTGAGATTTTCAAAGGCACACAGGTTTCAAACCTGCAGCTTCTTAAAACAAAAGAAGTGTATGACTAAATATTCTGCACTAAAATTTTGCTAAAGTATTCAGCATGGATTTTATCAGAACGTTTTTGTTTCATCCTTATACTTTTAAAGTTCTGGGCCAATATGAGATGTGATTCATGTCTTCACTTAGACTCCTTTAGACAAACTTACTCCCACTTACTATTGTGTGAGTGAGAATGGAAGGAGTCAAAATTGGTGCAATTTGCGTACTGACAAGCAAGGAGGTGGTGTAAATTAAAGAAGTTGGCCTGCTTTAACATGCACTTCAATACTCCTTCTCGATAATTGTTTTTCTTTCCTACATCTTTCTGTCTTTTCTGTACATCATTGAAGTGTTAATTCTGAGTGTAAAGGTGTGAGCCATTTCACAGGTGCTGTATACTGAAAGAGAAGTGCAACTTAAATATCTGTAAGAAAGTGACACTGAGTGAGTCATCAGGAAGGAGTCTTAAGTTGCTGTGATGTACCTATCATAAGAAGCAACAGAAAATAACCTAAAATCAGGTGTGCAGGGTGAAATCCTGACAGCTTTAGCACTAGCTACAGTGGGGACCAGGATGCTGTCAGGGTACGTTTAGACTTCAAAGTGTTCCACATATGATTCTTTCTACATATTTTTTACATATTTTTCTCCATAATTTCTCTTGTGCTTGTATCTAATAACTGCTTTATGTCAAAGAAATTAAACTTATTTCCTAACAAGACAGATTTGTAGATTTTTCTGATTCAATCCAGGAATATATTTCTTTTGTTTAACTTCCTTGTGGCGATTAAGGGATGCAGTTATTATTGTGGTATTGTTTGAGTATCATGAAACAAGCTAGTTATTTCAAAGTCTACATGGAAAATTCATATAATGTTTAGCTTTGAGATTTCCACTGGTCTGTTTCCAAATTTTATTTTACCAAATCCACACACACGCACACCACCTGAAGAAGCAAGCACCATATTGCCTTTGTTGTGTCTAAAGAAACAATGAATATGTAAAACTGTTGGTAAAGTCAATACCTTGTAAAGATAAACACAAGTCTCAGATTCTGTACAAATGTTATGTTTATTAGGGGTAACCCCCAATGTTATTGAAGATTTTTAATTTTTGTCACAAAAATGATTATGTTATGACATGTTTTGTATTAAACTATGCAGTTATATAAAATGTTTTCAGGAGGTATCTATTAGTTTGTGCTTTTTTTATTGAGTTATGTACTACGAGATGTTGTCTTGTAAGACTTTTCTCCCCAAAGCAACAAAATGGCGCTGGTTGGCAACAAAGACCTATTACTGTGCCCGAGACAGACTCCACTGGAAAATATTTTTTCAGGTAGCGCATATTGCAGCTAATGCACGTTTTTATTTTCTCTAGATTTTCTATAGAAAAAGGAATAGCTGGTCAAGTGGCAAGAACAGGAGAAGTCCTTAACATCCCTGATGCCTATGCAGATCCACGCTTTAACAGGTAGGATGTTTTTTATGGAAGGGGAAGATAGCTCATCAAACCTTTCACTTAAATTTACTACTTAAATTTTGTGTTCATATGCATTCATGGAGCTGTCATCCTCCTATGCGAAGGCAACCCATAGATATTTATTTAAATGCTTTAGCCATCAGAATTATTTTTAAGATGCAAATAAGAAGCATTATTTTTAGCAAATATAAATATAATGCAGAAAAATCTGGTTAGATGGTTGCCAATTTTCTTTATTAGTCTCCCTTCAACCTGATTAATTTCAAGGGAGGAAAAACAATTCACTAACAAATAGCATTCCTAAAAATACCTGCATGTTCTTTAAGTTTATGAATAAGCTTACTCTAAGTTTGAGTAAATACTAAAAAGTTATTTCTAAGTATGACACAGTAGATGGAAATATTTGAGGGCTTTGGAGGTGAAATTCTTGCAAGTACTAATTACATCTACTTTAAAATAGACGTATTTTGTTCATCAACATTTCTGCGAATCGAGGAATAGATACTAATTGATAATACTAACTCTTTTCTCTTTTTTCTGTCTCCTTTATGGCTCTCCAGAGAAGTAGACCTCTACACAGGCTACACAACCAGAAATATCCTGTGCATGCCTATTGTAAGCCGAGGAAGTGTAATAGGTGTTGTGCAGATGGTGAACAAAATAAGTGGAAGTGCCTTCTCTAAAACTGATGAGAACAACTTTAAAATGTTTGCAGTCTTTTGTGCTTTAGCCTTACACTGTGCTAATGTAAGTTTTCTTTACAGTTTTGTAAGCTGTTACTTATGATGGAAATTCTTCGTTATTTTGATGTTAGAGATTATGAAAACGATTCATAAGTCCTTTTCATTGAATAAACAGGAAAAGAGGAATCATTTAATTCCTTGCTGAATAACTCTATAGTAAGAGAATGATAGGGGTTCATTTTATCCTTTTTGGAATAATTGGAGTCTGGAAACATGAGTTCTGTGTAGCTAAACTGAGATACCAAGGTCTAAAATGTGAATGATATCTGTCTTCTCTTGTCCATTTGAAAGTATAATTCTTACTTACTTTTATAAATTCAGGTTACATGTTTTACAATTTTAACTAGGGGTTAGAGGTGCTATGTATTCTCTCAATTCCATATGCTTAATACTCAGGGATCGTTTTATACATTTGTATTCTGGGATGCATATTCATAATTATTCATGCTTCTAGATAAGAATGGATAGCTATTTTTGTCCTCAAATTCTTTACTATCTCAAAAATTAAAATTCCTGTAGGAAACATAAGCATTTAACAGTCATTACTATATGAGTATAAAAATCCAATAAATTCAATAAAAATGCAATGCAGAACTGTGTTTCATTTGTGGGAGGTAAGATACAATGTAATGCCAGTTAAACCTGGTGATTTACATTAAGTAATTTTACCAATATTGTGGTGGTGGTACACTGGACCAGCAAATTTTATTAACTGTTACTTAAAAATTGTTTCACATGGGTCAAGGCAAGTAGAAAGGCCTGCATAGAAAATACACTTGGGACTTTGCAGTCACTGAGTTATTTATGAGTTCACTCTTTTTAGATGGTGAATGTTAACATTCAGGGTATACTGCTCCAGGGGATTGTTTTGCTAGTAAATTGTTATGTCCTCACTTGTTTACAAACCATGCCATGTCTGCAATAACTGTCTGAACATCTCAATAATTAACTGCACTTAGTTTTCATAATGCATGTATGTAATGTAGGTATGATAAACAGCTCCCATACTTTTTACTGTGCACAGGTAGCAGTAATTTGTACCAATTAATAGCTGAACTCATGCAGCAACAGAAAGTATGACTTGTACCCTGTTGCTGGTCTTCCTTCTGTTAGCATTTTGCAACGGACTTAGCTCTTTTTTTGACTTGTAAAGTTTGATTCTTTTTCTTGGGAGAGCTCACATGCATGGAAAAGTCAGCTGAGCCTTAGATGTTTAACTGAGTGAGCATATGCAGAATGATGCGATAGAAGGCCTAGTTTTCCAGAAGTACTGAATTTCATGTAATCTGTCACTTTTCTAATGTGTGAAGTTGTGCAGCCAAAAGCACTAACATTTTTGCAGATGTGTATTTTAATAATCAATGTTTGAATAGAGGAAAAAAAATTCTTTATTAAAATTTCACATTTATAATTTACTTCCCTTTTTCAGATGTATCACAGAATTCGTCATTCGGAGTGTATTTACCGTGTAACGATGGAGAAGCTATCCTACCATAGTGTTTGTACAGCAGAAGAATGGCAGAACCTCATGCACTGTACACTGCCTCCACACATTTATAAAGAAATTGAGCTGTAAGTATTTTCTCATATAGCAACTCTGGTAAAAAGGTAGGATTTTTTTCCCTATTTGTAGTGGAATTTTTGTAGGAAGCACTTTTATTTTTGGAACTATTGCAATGTCATGGGGGTTTATTTCTGGCTTTCTTATACTAGGTTATATTTAATGACCTGTGGAAAAAATTATCTATCCAAGATATAAAGTAATACCTACTCAAAAGGTAGCATTTTTCACAGGCATGGGTAGCAACAGTAGTTGCTTTAAGCATTAGTTGTTATCTAGGATTTGTAGAGATGAGCTTTCATTCTGATAGCCCCAAGTCACCATCAGCTCAGAGCTCGGAACATCAGTAGTTAAGACCAAATGCATGTTGTCATCCCCTTGGATATGCTTTAGAATAAAACATATGCATCCCAGCTTGTTCCTAAGATTTTCTGGGTTGTGCGTTTTTTGGGTTTAAGTTTGGGTTTGGATGAGTGTGTAGTGTGTTTGGGTTTTTTGTGAGTTTTGAATATGTATGTGTGTTTGTGGGCATCTGCTTGTCCTTCTGGAGGGAGGGGAAAACAGTAATTCAGTGTTACGAATGCCAGGTGTTAGTTCAGAGTAGCAGCCTAAATTTGGAGGACTTCACATACAGCCTCTTAGGCTTTCTGTCATAATTCAGTTATTTTCAGCTCTCCAATATCTGCTGTGTGTTGAAGATGTACCTCTATCTGTGTTTTATTGGTCAGTCCCCACTCAATGCTAACAATGTGAGTCATCGTATGTTTTTAGTCACTCTTTCTGGTCCAGGACAATAAATTCTACCCTAGTGACTAGGTGCCTAAATTCAGCTACTGAGTCACAAAATCTAAGTTGCCTTTGTTAACCTGATCTCCAGAGCTTGTTCACTCATGTTGGGCACTGAGCATTGTAGCTGTGAGCGAACGAAGCTTGCGAGCCTGTGCTTAACAGGCACTGCTTTTAGTTGAAGTTCATTATATGCTGAAGTGATTTGCTTGAATGCCAGAGTAGTATCTTGCTGGATTACACCCTAATAGAAGCTTATTCTTTGCAATACAATTTCTTGTGCTTTGTGAGGTGTTATTCTATAACCCACTTCCTCATAAAAATGAATTTTACTTGCAGAGATGACAGGTTTCATTCTAAATTATATTAGCATCCTCTATTTCAAGCAATCTGAATACATTTAACCATTTTCCAAGCGATTCAGGTACCTTCAGCTCTCTCACACCTGCTGTGCTGTTCAGTATGCCACATACACGCAAGCAATTAGCTGGGTTCCATGGAGAGGAAATAGAGGTCTTGCAGCACAGAATGTGCAGGGAAAGGGTTAATTAATAATCGAAGGACAAACAGTTCTGCTGTCCTGAGTCCCTAATATTAGGCCTGAATATTGTTATCAGGAGAAGGGAGAAGTCTTCAGATAATGAAACATAAAAAATGTGGTATTAAATGTTTAAATTTTTGAGTTTTGGCTTGATTTCTATTAGCCAGTAAAAACTAATTTTTCCCTCCATCAAAATTAAAGTAAGTCTCACACAATTTATGACAGAAATTATTGGAAAAAAAAGCCAGTAAATATATTATTGGAGGCACCATGTTTCTAATTCCTGGGAGGATGGTCTGGAATACTTTAGGAGGGCCTGTAAATCTCTCATAATCTCTGAGACTTTTTTTGTCTGTTACTTAAAAAATGGATCCTTAAATAAAGATATATGTTTCTATTAACTAAACAAAGCCAAAGGCTAACAGGTAGACTTGAACATAAAGGTCTTTTCCAACCTAAGTGATTAAATGATTCTATGATTCTGTGAACATAGTTCTATTGACATTAGCGGAAATATATAACTTAATGTTGCTGGAAAATACAGCCTGTAAATTCAATTTACTGTATGTATTTAGAAACAAGTGAATGTTCCTGGATATGCATTATAGAGTCATTTTCACATGCTTTTAGTAAGAATGGAAAGGTGTTTGTCTTTACTAAGCAGAAACTTTCTTCTTAGATACCATTTTGATATCAGTCCATATGAGGATGTCTGGCCTGCCATTTTTGTCTACATGGTTCACCAGTCCTGTGGGACAGCCTGGTATGAATTTATTGCTTTAATTGTGTTATTGCAGGGGCAGGGGAAGAGCAGGTATTAATAATTCCTTTTTCCCCCCGGGCAGTTCATATGAGGTACTTCAGAAAATTTCACCTGATGCCTAATCTGTGCCTGAATTTCCTATCTGTAAACAAAAAGTATTAACTTTCCTTTCAAAGGAACATTGGGAGATAAATTCTTGTTAAGACTATGCAGGACTCTGGTACCACATGTGAACTCTCTCAGATGTGTTTTTGATGAGTACATAAGCCAAACATAACAATAACTTTATTATTGCTTTTTATTTTTACCTTAGTGAAAACACTCTTGTTCCTAAATTAATTTTGCTTCTCTATATTAAAAGCAAAAATATATCAGAAAATCTCTTAAGAAATAATCCCCAAATTGCTATGGAATTGGGCATTCACATGGTTAATTGGCTGTTATTTAGCAAAATAGTGTTTGGTGAGAAGTGAATAAACAGTAAAAGGAGAATTTCTGTTCTTGGCTAAACTGGAGAAAAAAGTCTAAAAGTACTGGAAAAAGAAAATCTTCCTTTTTTCACAATTTCAACATGGAACATCTTTATTTAAACAGGTTTATTTCTTCTGTGTCCTTCCTTTGCTTAAAACCTCCTGAATTTTCTGTTTTGATTTCTAATCATATTTTTAAATTGTCCATTAGATACAGAGTTTCACTATTTTTCAAGTTGAAATGATTGAAAGAAATCACACTTCTAGTTTTTGCGAGCAGGGAAGGTTTTGCAGTTGTGTTGATTGAGCTGGGTAGCATGACTTACATTACTGAACTTAACAGATTAAACAAAGACCATTGTCAGGTGTCCACACTCCTCTGCCCTTGCCAAACCTGAATGACCCTTCATATCATTTAATGAATCATCCCCAATGAGAGTCAATCCTAGCAAGAAAAGTAAATCAAAGAACATCTTTTCTCTTCTGTGGGTTATTTTTCCTGCTCTTATCTCTTGTCTCTGACAAAATTAATTCCTTCCTAGCTTTGAACTTGAAAAGCTGTGCCGATTTACTATGTCTGTAAAGAAGAATTATCGTCGTGTGCCCTACCACAACTGGAAGCATGCAGTTACTGTCGCACATTGCATGTATGCCATACTACAGAACAACCAGGGGCTTTTCACTGATCTAGAGGTAGGTGAGACGATGGTATCAGTTTCTACACCTCATCAGAGCTACCAGCTGTTGTACAAGTGCATTTTCTATGCTAGAGTTTTGTCGTTAGCCTGGACAGAGTGTATGTCAAGGTCCCCGTACAGGAATGGATATGAGTAGAGAGCTTAAGGAAGGAGACATACTCAGATTTATAATTATAATCATGGTTTTCAAGTCTGCCCCTGAAAAATCAGTGGCAGTTTTGCTACAAGTCCATGTCCAAGCTTTGAGATTCTCCTGACCTGCTTACAACTACAGTCTTTAATAATTAAACTGTCAGATCTGTTCTGAGAGGGAAATATCCTGGATCTTGAATCCTATGAGGTCTGGGAGATCCTGAATAGGACAAAGGCTGCAAAGATGGTTGACATATGAGAGTAAAGGAGAAGAGCCAAACTTTAAATCACTAACTGGAAAAGATACAATAATAAAGTGAAGGCTTAGAATGTTAATACGCAGTGTAAAGATCTGTCACACAGTATAAAGATCTGTCACTGGTTTTCCTTCTGATTTGTCGTAGGTACAGCTGGGAGTGCTGTCTCTTATTAATGTTGCATGAAACTTCTGACTGGGAGAACCTGTTTTCAGTTTTGTATACCTCTGCCAAAAACTAGTAATTTGGGCTGTAATTTTCCAAGCTCAGTTAACTTCCTCAAGCTCATTTATTTGGGGAAATTTCAGTCAAAATTTGGCTCTTTTAAAGAAACATGCTAGTAGAAATCAAGGTTTTGTTCAGTGTATAAGAGTAAAATGAAATTTGATCTTTCACTTGAAAAGGTCTACTTGATCCTGCTGTTAAGAAGGGACTTAAAAATTGATACCGAAATGTGAAAATGTCATTTAGTAGGCATATGCTGAAAGTTGGCAAAACTACACAAGGTTAAAAAAAATATTCAATATTCCTTTAGCAACAAAATCTGTGGAGTGCAGCCTCAGGGAATATTTAAATCTCTGACAGCATTCAGTACTAAGCAAGGAGTAAGCCCCATCTCTTTGGAGATGCAGAGTAAGAAAGAAAGGAGAGCAAAAGAGACAGCTGTTAAGAGAGTTGGAAGTGGTCTTTGTCCCCTTAAAGTCTAGCCAGGCTTCATCTTTCTGAGTGTCTTATCCCAGTCTATATTCCAGCTCTTTCAAGCAGTCTCCTTTTTTTATATTTGAGGTAAATCCAACAAGAACACAGAAAACTGGTAAAGGGAAGTGAGAGGAACTAGGATGGGCTGATCTTAGGTGAGGGGTGATGACATGAACCTCAATAGACAGAGATAGGAAGAGAAGTATGAAACACTATAAGAGAGACACTGATCTGACAAATAGATTCAGCAGTTTGCACTGGTCAAAGAATTTGGATCCAAGCAGGGACAACGAGTACAAGGTCAAGAGCACTTTGATTAGGCATTGTATAACACTGAAGTACTGAGACAAGAATGACTTTCTGAGACATGGAGGCTAGGACAAACTGTTACTGCACGACTTTAAGTGATAGAGGTGTATGTTATCTGCCTAAGGGTTCCCACATCTGCTGAGGATCTGTGTGGACATGAGCTGCTGTATCATCTGGTTTTTTATGTGCTTTTTAGAAATGCAATTCAGAAGTTGCAGTATTGAAAAGACATTAAAAATAAAAGCGAATGTCTCAAAATCAGAAGTACAGTTACAGTCACTGCAACCTTATTTCTGCACATTGCATATTTATAATAATATCTTTAGTTACATCATTGTTTGCTATTTTTCCAGAGTCGCAGCTCTTAGTGCAGGATACAGGTTGAATGTTGCTCACTTAATAGGTGGTTAATCAATATTCTTTTTCTGCTTCATTTTATAGCCTTGTTTACTGAACACTCATCAGAACCAAGTGTAAGACACAGCTCTTAGGTCTATAAAGACATTTTCATGATACTCCATGTTGACAGTGACAGATTCAAAAACATTAATGAATTTGTTTTCAAACCACACCTGCTGTGTGAAAACCTTTTGCAAGACCTCGTGTTTTGTGTGTTGAAAGAGAGATTTCAGGGACTCCATTTCTTTGGGATATTAAGGGTGGGTTAATTAATTAATTAATTAAATAAATAAATAAAAGTAACTATCTTTGTATGCAGTTGTCATTGTCCAGCAATTGTGGCTCACATTAGTGACTTCCTAGAGAAAATTTCAACTAGGTGACTTGGTCAATGTCTTTGAGGGGTGTTGCAGAAGCAGATGTAGCATTGAACTTTAGTGCAGCTGCCTTCATTGGGAGATCATACATCTTATATGTTTCTTCTCCCTCAATACCTATGCTTTTCATTGTTTTATAAACATGGTGAGGATTCAGTGGATGACCAGATTCTTTAAAATGCAGATTTCTTCTGAAGAAGAGTCCGTTCAATAATATGTAATTGTTCAACAATATTTTTAAATGCATTAAATATTAAAAGTTTGAATTACAGTTTGACCAAAAATTTTAATTCAGGATGTCTTTACTGTCATGTTTCTCAAAATTTTAAGGGCATTTCTCCATGTGCTTTTTGAAGGCAGTGTAAGCACAGTGCAACTTCTACAGTATTTTGGGTAGAGAGTGACATCTAGGGGCAGGAAAGACATCTTGCTTTTCATGCTCATGTCAATTTTTTTTTGTAGCGAAAAGGTCTTTTAGTTGCATGCCTGTGTCATGACCTGGATCACAGAGGTTACAGCAACAGCTATCTTCAGAAATTTGATCACCCCTTAGCTGCTCTCTATTCCACATCAACAATGGAACAGCACCACTTCTCACAGACTGTGTCCATCCTGCAGGTAGGATTATTGAAATTGTATCTTCTGTGCAGTAGAGTCCAGTGGTGGAACTTGGAGTCATGTCACTACCCAGTAGATTTTCTGAAGCATGCTTAATTTGATTTCTGGATTGTAGTACTCATTAAGAAGAGTTGGAAGATTTATTACAGCAATCCAGGTTTTACAATTAGCAACCCAAACATTCAAAAATAGTGCAAAACATAGCTTTCTCAAAATCTTGAAGTTATAAAAAATACTGTGTATTTGAAGATCTTTGTGTATGGCTTTCCTTTGGAGATTTTAGCTTCTTGCTTAATGAGGCTTTTTCCTGTGACCACGTGGAATAGGAAGTTTAAAAATGAAAAATCAGGTTTTCAGTTATTTAGATATTTCCATCTTATTGCATTTAACAAAGTCTTCAACCATCCTGAAATTATGAATAAAAACTCAAGTACTGAGTTTACATGAGAAGCTTGCAAACCTGCTGTAATAAATTCTGTGAACGTTAAATGTGTGGCATGAAAAAGGAAATGTGAATTTTGCACGCATGAAGATTGTAAATTTATTTCATTATGTTGTCTTCTTTTGCTTTTTTGTTATTCAACAATTTGAAATAAAAAACAATTGAGTAAGGTGATATTCTGTGAAAGCAAGATCCTAATATGAGGTCATGTGTCTGTTTAATTAAGATAAAACTACAAGAAAGCATGCAGACACATTTTTGGAAATTCAGGTGTGCTACTGACAGTCAGATATTTTCACATTGGAGAAATCTTTTTTAATGCTCAGTTACAAGATTGAGAACTCTCACCCAGGAAACCACTGCCAGTCCATAACCTACTTATGCTCACTGGTTTTAATTTTCCACGCACGTAGTCAATACAGAGCCTTATCGTGCTACTGTGCCACTAACACATTGTTAACTTTTCTTTCTTTCTGGTCTTTCAGGGGGAGAATATTTATTTCCTCAAATACCTAATCACCTTTAAGGAAAAATACATATTCTCTATTGTATTCAGAAGCACATCTTTTGATTAGGGGTTTAGGTATCATATACGTTTAATCGCAGAATGGAACCTTTATCTCTGAATGTTCCTTCGTGTAGGAGAGTGTAATTGAGTCTTTCAGTGGTGGTGTGGCATTAGATGTTTAGTGGTCATTCCTCATGTAAGTTTGTGATCAGTGGGCATGTTCCTCAGTCATTAACACTTTCCTGTCCAAACCATTTTGCATTTTTCTGGCAGAAATGTTGTAATCAATCAAAGTCCCATTTGCCAAGAAGACAGGGAACTCTTTTGCTTCCCTGCAACCTCCTAGCCTTGCTGTCAGTGTGAGTGAGGAAAGGAGGTTAAGTGGTCAGGGCTGTAGAGTGGATTGAAGACACCAGCTGCTGAAGCAACCATGGGTGCTAATTAGCAGCAAAGGCAGATTAGAGCAGCTTTTTGGACTTGCTGTTTTTCATTTGAATCAAAAAGCCTTTATGAATTGCTGTTAGAAAAAAAGCCTACCAACCCACCAAAGTCTTAAGGGTTTATCTGAATGAGTTTTAATTTTACATTAGTAACCTGCAGTACTTTTAACTACTTGAAACTTTAGAACTACTTTGCTCATCCACCTGCAGTTCTAACATACACCATACTTAGGAATACAGAGGATTCTATTCACTAGTTTAGCTCAGCAGGGAAAGAACGAAATCTTAGGAGTTGTACTTTTTATGTACTATTCAAAAGCTTAAGTGACACACTCATAATGGGCAGCTTCTGCTGGTACCTAACAGAATCACTTCTTTTCTAGTAGTATGAACAGAAGCTTTCAGAATGCAGCTTTTAAAGCATAAGAGTAGAATCTAGAATAATTTAAATATTAGGACAAATTAGGAAAAATCCTGTCCTCATGAATTACACAGCAAAGTTGGGGAGGAAAGGGTCCCCAAAACCATAAATCATGAAAACTACTAGTAGTAATTTTTTGCTCCCAAGGAGCTGATGGTGAGTTAAAATGTTCTGAAACTTTTTTTTTTAAATCATATTCTATGACTTACGAATCTGTCAAAGAAGCATTGAGACATAGATGGATTGTATTTTCTATTCATTATTCACAATAAATCTACTTGTCTAAGTGAAAATATTAGAAAATTATGTTTACGTTACAGATGGTGAGAGAAACCAAGCCTATTTGTACCGCAGAGGATTTGTTTTGAGCAAATTATGTAAATGCTTGATGAAAGTCAGGAAAACTTTTTATGAGCTTCAGCCCAGATACCAATTAAATGTCAAAACACATCTGCATTTAAAATATTTTAACAATATTTTCTGTTTCTCAATGTGCACACCTTGACATGGCTGGCTCATCTTTTGTTATTTTTCTCTGCTTCCTCTCAACAGTAGGAAGATTTTTGACAAGTTGTTTTCCAAATCTTAGAGACAGCGAATAGTGTTGACTTTTCAAAATGTGGTGTAGGTTCATGAGTGATCACAGTGCATGGATATTGTCAGTTAAATTATCAACAATACATAGTGGAAATTGAAAAGGGATGACAATGGTGTGTTGCCAGAGCCTCCATCATGGAAACCATTGTCTTTAGTTTGAGTCAGTCAACTCAAGGTTGAACAAAGCACCTTTTTCCCCTAAATGTTCACATACATTAAAATAACTAACTTAATTCACATACATTAAAGTAATTAACTTAATTTCTATAGAGAAAACTATGTTGATAAATGCAACAATTTCAGGCGTACTTCGTTTGGAACAATAGGAAAACAAAATTACTTTGTACTTTCTTTACCCATACTATATGATATGTGGTATCAAAATTGAGCTTAAATGTGAATCAGGCACTCAGTTTTCCAACTTGACCATGCAGTACTCTGGACCAGGATTGAATCACAAGCAAACACTGTCTAGACATGCTGTGTCTGTAGTGCTTATAGATCAGAGGAAAGAAAGCTAGCATTTTTCTCTAGTAATAACTTTCACCTTCAGAAGGAGCAGTCCCAAAAGCCAATAAGGTAGTTTAGTCATAGGTTTTTTTCATGGGAGTATTTAAAATGGAAAGATAAAAATGGGAATTTCAGACTGTCAGCATTTGAATTTGCAACAAAACTTGTCATTGGCCTGTGAAACCATTGTAACCTGTCTGGTGAAGTAAAGACTGAAATCATCTCAGAATTAGAGCTTGTGCTTTTTATTGGTTTTTTACTTTTTCATAGCTGGAAGGGCACAATGTCTTCTCCAATCTGAGCTCCAGCGAATATGAGCAAGTACTTGAGATCATTCGGAAAGCCATCATTGCCACAGACCTTGCTCTGTATTTTGGAAATAGAAAACAACTTGAAGAGCTACATCAGACGGGAGCATTAAACCTTAAGAACCAAGCACACAGGTAAAACAGTAAAACAGTAGTACATCCCTATGACATTAATCTAGAAAGTGAAACCTTACTTAAATTAAAAAAAATTTTCTCTTTGAACAGCAGTTTTCTTACATATGTGATTTCTAAGATGAGCAGTGTGTAAAATTCCAAATAGGTAACAGTAATTTCCATTACTTTATATTTGCATTTCCCTGCCTTTGGGTGTTGTCTGCACAGTTCAGTGACAGGTCACCTGAAGAAGAAAGTTTAGTGCAGTTAGGTGGTGGGGAAAAAAGCCTCCTGCAGTAACTATTTTATTTTTATTTCAATATTTTTATTATTCTCATATATTCTCAACATGCTTTTTAGGGAAAAAGTTATGGTCAGATCTCAACCTTTGTGAATTAAGGTAACATAAAAGTGGATATATTCATCTTCATAAATACATGACTCTGTCCACAAATGCAAACCACAGTGTACCCTGGATGAGAGATGTGTCTCATAACAGGCCTCGTTAAAGCACCTATGCAGCCCTTAAGAGCTTCTTTACTGGAAAAGTGGATCCTCTCATTAATGTAATGCATGGAAAAATTAGGAAGGCAATATGGGAAAATATTGAGTCATGATTCTGTTTTCTTCTCAAAATGAATTTCTGTTCTTAGGTCTTCTTTCTCAGGAGTTTTACAAGCTTTAGCTAGGAGTTTTGAATAAATCTTTATTACACTATAGGAAAGATAGTTTTTTAAAAGTTTATTTCCCCATATGGAAGTGAAACTTGCAGACTTCAGTAAACCCCAACATCTTAAAAAGACAAAGATAGAGCAGCTCCTGAAAATCTTAGTATGAAATTTACCAGAACTCTTGAATTTAGGGTTTACAAAATTTAAATAGGATAACAATTCTTTAGTGTGTGAATGAATATTATGTTTATATTTTTTTTAAATCTTACCTGCCTTCAAAGCATTTTCATTGCAAAGCCACAATATAGGTATCAGTTTGTAATGTGGCTAACAAATCTAAGAGTTGTAGTTGGTACTGTATGTGCAAAGGAATGCTAAATTTGACCCTTACATGTCTATTGAATCCTCTGTCTTAACTCAAGGGAATTGGACTTTGCCATTTTTCGGTTGATTATGTTGTGTACTTGTTTGTACAGTATTAGGCCGTTTTAATGACTGCCATCACACTTGCATGCAAGTTTTCAAACTATGCTTTTTTATATGGAATAGGCATTATTAGCAAAGATGCAGATGTTCTTAAGGCTTATGTTAATTTCTCCATTGAGGGGAAAATATGTAAATTCATTCATTAATTTGACAGTTTGTTTTATAAAATTAGATTCACACACTATAGGTTTGGATGGTAGACAAGTGCTAGAAAATTGGTTATATAAGATTTTTTTTGTGTTTGTGTGTGTGTATTTTATCTAATAATGATTATAATACTACTGATGTTCAGTTACTCTGTGCACAGGTTTTTCAGTGTATAGGACAGAGTTGTGCATAGGATTCTTGTTCTGTCAGGGTTCAAATTCATTCCAACAAAGCAATGGCAGAGTACCTCAAGATAGACTCGGAACTAGTTTTTCCTTTCATATGGAGCATGTTTTTGTGTCTAAAGGACAGAAAGAAATGCAGCAACAGGATATGTCATCTTTCTTTTTATAGACTTATATTGTATTTTCAGAAAATTAGAGAGAGCCATGTGAGTATTTTAACAGGCAGGTAGTCCGTGTACTTGTCTGTGTATGGGATTGTGTAGAAGATGGTCAATGAACTCTTGTTGCAAACAACATAGGGAATACAACAGGGAATATAGTATGTAATTTGTGTGATGCCTTGCCAATGATTCATAAACAAGTGAGAAAAAAACAGGCTAAGTGGCAGAAAATTTGTAGTACATACACATTTATTGATGATTGGACTGAGGAAGGGCAAATAAAAACTTCACAGAGAGATCTTTAATTCTTTACCGAACTTACAATTCAATATAATTTTATTTCAGAGATAGAGTGATTGGCCTGATGATGACAGCTTGTGATTTGTGTTCTGTAACAAAATTGTGGCCAGTTACCAGACTGACAGCCAACGACATATATGCGGAGTTCTGGGCTGAGGTATGTGTGTTTCTTTTCTGTACTCTCTTTAAAACTGAAGCATCCAGGAAGGAAGAAAACCAACCATACGTATTTTTCAATCAATAATTTGGTGTGCTTGTTTTAAAGAGAGCTTGCTGCTGCATGCATGTGCTTGTGATTTACTCTGAACCTATTTAAAGAGGTGAGTTAGCTATCTAATTTTCAGGCAGCGTTTTTTCTGTCTGTTAAAGAAAATGTAAAAGGTATGTCCTATCATAAAGTAACCTAGCAACAGAACATAGAAGAAAGTCTGGAAGGTTTTTTTGAGTCACTAACTGTAGTCTTATGAAGGATATATTTGTATTCTAGAAATGCAAAATATGAAATTAGCTTCCAGGTCAGCTGCCTGGAAACATACTTAAAAAGTAATAGTTTGAGTCCAGGAAATGCTATAGCAAATATGATAAACCTAAAAATTTTTCTGATCCAACCATTTGAATCTTTATGACCCAGCTCAACAACTGGGACTCAGAGCGAGCTGAGTTTTGAATATGCTGAAAGGTACTCCACAGATAAGATGCACTGCAAATTGAAACAAGGCATTGAGCTGTACTAATGTAATCATGTTCATAAAGGTGGAATCTCTAACATGTCTTATGCTGAGGAGTAAATGTTCTAATTATTTAATTTTTAATGTGGAAATAACTACTTTAGAGATAAGGAATAAATTCTGACTTTGTTACATAGATCTGAGTTAAATAACTTTAGAAAATACATTGTATTTTCAGAACTACTATTGCATGTGTGTAGGATAAAGTGGTTTCCTCTTCTGTTTTGTGTCCTGTGGAAATTTGCAGTATTCAGTGGGGGCTTATTTCTGTTTTACATGGCCATAAAATAGAAATCAGGCCCATGGAGTTCATGTAGCATGCATGTAGAGTAGAGGTTGTTATCCTGCCTGTTGCATGTTAATTATGAAATTCCAGATGCGTGTGGCTTTATGGATGTCTTTAGTATTCACATGTTCTCATTGTCTTAATTATAAACAGCTCAGGCCGCAACAAAATATTTAAAAAATTCTGTCTGTATAAGCTCAAAGATCTAGTTCAGTACTCACTTTCTGAAATGCCTGCACGGGAAAGTGAGTGTCCATATGAGTGATATAATGGAGGTTTAATTGATGAGCCTCACTGATTACATAACTCAGTGTTTTGTTTACAACTAAAAAGGCTTTTCAATGCAAATGTTATGAACTCAATTGAGAAGGAAGAATCAAACTGATGTTTCCTACTCAACAATGGTAAAGATGGAATTATGGACATAATTGAGCCTGTCCAGACATTAGCTTTTTCTGTAGTCCAAGGATCAGTTAATCAAGGTGGATCTTGATATATTGCTATTTCATGGAGCAAACATAAATTAGAATTTATTGACAGAAATGGAATTCTGTAATTGGTGTTTTACTGAATCCTCTTTTAAGAGGAGGTTAATTGACACATAACAGAAATTGGATGAATTGTGGTCCAGTCAGGATGGCTGACAGATCCAACCACAGGTATAGGAGGATTAGATTGTGTTTCACTGCATAAATTGTAACTTAGTAGGGAAAAAGATTACCTCTAGAAAAGTATATTTAACTAGATTGAATGGTTATGTTACTTAAGTTACAAGTAGAATAGAATATTACAGTTCTAAAGTAGGATAGACTGCTCTGTAATTACCACCTGAGCTCCTAATCTTAGTATGTTGAATTATGTAATCAGTGTTTTTATAATATTGCTTCTTTGTGTAATCATTAACTAAAATAATAACTCTAGAAGATTGCAACAATTTTGTGGTATGTCACACTGATCTATTTCTTCATTGACTGAAGCCCAGTTGTCCACTAAGTTCTGCCTTGCATGACACTTTCCCAGAGTTATACAATTCTAGCAAAATAGTATGTTGCTCATCAATTATATAGGTTTACAAGCTTGTATAAATATGACTGCTGTGGGGTTTTCTGTGATATATGACATATGAGGCAGTTGTTAAACCCTCTCTGCAGTATTTTTTTCAGATACTTATAAGCCACTTACAGCTGCAAGTATGATGCAAACTTCTTGGGTTAAAATATAACTTTAACTTTCTGACCATGATCATAACTATAAGAATAAAATCAATATTTTTTAACAAGGTATCGTATATATGTTCTCATGCTGAACATAAGAAAAAACCCGGGTTTTTAGTGTATGTGTTCCATGTAAACACAATACTTTTTTACCATGAGGGTCATTGACCAATGGCACAGGCTTCCCAGAGAGGCTGTGGAGTCTCCATCATTGGAGATACTCAAAATCTGACTGGACACAGTCCTGGATCACCTGCTTTAGCTGATCCTGTGGAATGGATTGGATGATCCCAACCCAAACCATTTTGTGATACCTTTTTATTTTAAGGTGAAATGGTGCACAAAAATGTGAGACTTGTTCAGTTTTGGTATAATCAGTCAGAGACTGGACAGCTTTCTCAAAGTTCTGAATTCAAGTGTTTGTCAGGCACTTAATATTATGTTAATCAAATTGTTTAAGATCCTATGATGCTCTATAGTTTAGTGTTAAGATTCTTTTTGTTGAGACTATGGTAGTCACAGGCAGGTTTGGATCAGTCAATTGCAGTACTTCAACCAAATGGAAAAAAAGTAAATATTATTTACTGGGTGAATATGAAAGCAATATTTTCTTACGGTTCCTAAATAACAATCCACTGATTTTTCTGTGCTTGGAATTGATACAGGCATCTAAATGTGCAATAGGGAATGGACTTCCAGACTCAAGGTACTTTAAAGACAGTCAACCAGAAATGCTCAGCTCAGACCAGAATCTATTTATTGTAATGCTAACTTCTCTTTGAGTAAAGGTGGCAAAATCCTCCCTTGGAAATGTACATTGGCACTTGAAATATGACTTTGTAAAATCTTAGGAGAAAGATGTAGTAAGTTGTGTTCTGGAGATACCTTCACTAACTATAGCAGAAAGATAGAACACAGACTTAGGCAATGTCCCAGTCTTTCAGATAGCTAAACCTCTGTAAGCTGTATCTCACATTAAAGGATACAGATAAGAAAATATTGTATGAGGAGTTATACTGCATAAACATTCTCCCTAACTAAAGTGTATTGGGTCTGACTGGTTTGGAGTTAACTTTCTTCATAGCAGCCCTCATTGTGCTGGAGTTGATTTTGTTGGACATGGGGGAAGCTTCTGGCATTTTCTCACAGAAGTTGCCCCTCTAGCCTTCCCCCCCACCCTTACCAAAATCGTGCCATGCAAACCCAATGCATAAGGTTAGTAATTTGAAGGTCACTTTGGCATCTCAGATGTGGACAGGAGCCAAAAGCAGCCGTTGCTGTAGTTGCCTTTACCTCTCAAGGTAAAGTATTTGTGGTATTTTGACAATGCAGTTGAGGTATAAGACTTGGAAAATGTCAGTTTGATATAGGAAGTGGTCAGCTACTTATGGATCTTTAAGGTATAATTGTTTTCAGGGCCCAGTGCAGTGCTCAGAAATGTTTTCTAGCTGTTCTGCTGATAATGAGTGGAATATAAGGAGAGAGATTTCTCTCATACATTACATATATCTGGCCTTTGGATACGCTGTGTCTTCCACAGTATTCCTCCCACAAATGTAGAGAGATAACATATTTAAAGAAAATAAGGCTTCTTCAAAGCAGCAAGGTGAAAAATACTAAATTGTTGACAAAGAGGGCATATTGTAAATTCATCTGATTTGCTCAGCATTGCTGGATTGTGTTCTACTGGTCATTGTATTATGGTGCTTTAAAGAGGTAATGTGTTGAAAGATGATACTAACTATGAATAGAACAGAATAGACTGATTTCTTTGGCTTTATTCTTCCAGTTGCTTTTTGTAATGGAGACATACTTGGAAACCAGGAAATTATATGTATATTGACTTAAAAACTTCATTTTCAGCATCTGTGTTTTACATTACCATTTTGGTGAGCATATAAAATGAGCCTCTCCTAAGGCATTTTTCTGAAATAGCCTCAGACTCATACCACACATTATTTTAAATTTCGGATTTTCAGATTGACAAATTAAGGTCTCATTAATCTTTATTTTTGTTTTCTTAATCTCTTTGGTGCCTCTTCCCCAGGGTGATGAAATGAAGAAAACTGGTATTCAGCCTATTCCTATGATGGACAGAGACAAGAAAGATGAAGTCCCTCAGGGTCAGGTATGAATTCTCTTAGTTAAATGGTACATGTTATATTATGTATATATAGATACAGTTATGGTATAGTGTTAATAAAACATGTAGGAAAAAAAACATTTTGTATATTAGTGAATATTGTATTTGAAATTAGAGTATGCAGATTGCTGAATTTTATGTTCTGTGTGGAAAACTGTTCATTTTTTAAGTAGCAGTGAAAAACTTGTCTTCAAATTTTTACCTAAATGGCAACATGCTTTTTGCTGTTGTCAGTTTTCTCCTTCTTTGTACTTGTAACTGTAGCTAAAACCACAATCACCTACAATTATGAGGAGTGTCAGTAACACTTTTTATCTTATTAAGTAGTTGCTTCAACCCTTAGCTAAAAAGATATTGCTGTTTTATCCTGGGTATAAAATAAACTTTATCTCCTGTTCTTGGTTAAAATATTCATGTTTAGATTTCAAAATATTTGTAATTTTAGGCAAATACTTTTTCATTAGTTTTTTGGATAACTGCAACCACTGATTTTTGACATTCCTAAAACAAATAATGTGAAGAATTTCTTAGACATAAGCTATAATGGGTGCATTTCTAAGACCCCCAATTGTCTGGTTTTCAAATTCTTTGGGTATTGACTGTCATGTGCACAAATGTGCAGAAATGACTGCTTTTTATGCTTTCTGTAGGGAGAATTAGTATTTTGTAAACATTAATTTAAGGGAGAAAAAGGTCTTTGAAATAACTCTTTGGCTAAACAAAAGAAGTAGTTTGTGCATTGATATCTGAGTAGAGAAAAAAATGGAAATTGTTCATTGTACATAAATTTTAATTACTTTTACATGCATATGAATATAAAAGGTATTTTTGTTTCAGTGGCCTCTAATGCTGTGTCAGTTGTTAGCACTCAAAAAGCATTTTATGAACTCTGAAATTAACAATAATATTTAAAATAAATTCGCTTTTAAAAAGTATAACAAAATCACAGTAGATTAATTTCTTAGTAAACAGGACTATGGAAACTTTTTGTATTTTGTCGCTTTACTCCCTATGCTGTATCATATTTTAGCATAAAAACTATTACCCCTTATTATGGTAAGGAATTAGCAGTTAATATAATAAATTTCTGTGTGTAGTACAAGCTCAAAAAGCAAAGAAACATTTTTCTTCATTTGATTTATTTTTTCACACACTAATTTATTTATCTTTGAACATCTTGAAAAGTAAACAGTATTACAGTATGTACAGTTATTTTAGCATTTGTGAAAGAATTGTTAATGGGGTAAAAGATCTAGGAAAGATTTTTCTCTTTGAACTGTAATAAGTATTGTTCAGATTTCGTCATCAGGTTCTCTTTTACTTTGTGCTCTGCTTCATGATTCATAATAGTATAAAAATAAAATACTGAACTAAACAGAACACTAAAACCCAACTTCACTAGGTATAGTTGTAATTGCTGTACCTTACAACGTTACAACAATATGTGAGATTTAGGACATACATGATTCTGTGAAAGCAGCCCTTCCTATATTTATGTAGAGACTGAAGAATTTAATAAACTATTATCCTCCATTTGAGTATTTTTATGTGCATTTTTACTAAAGTATTAATATGTTGTGTAAATGACAACGATGTTTAGGAAATGAGGATTTGTATAAGCATGTAATCACTGAAAATAACTATTTCTATCTCAAATACTTATGTTTGATAGAAATAGCTTGTACTTAGCTCTTCCTCCCCCTTGGGTATCTAGATCACAGTTGTGCTTTACATCCTTTGCAGCACAGCTCATTTAAGTTCTCTGAGTTTGGAATCTTCCTAATGTGAAGCCTGCACTGAGGATTTGTTCTCAATGCACCTTCCTTTCTACCTTTCCTTTGGCAACCTCTGAAGAAAACAGAAATGAGAAAACTATGCAGTAACCTCAAAGCCCTTTTAATAAGACACTCAAGCCAGCCTGAGGAATGGAGGGACAGGAAAGGAGTAGTTCATGTACCTGAGCCATTCAAAGCTTATAGCAGAAACACAATTTTCATGTTAAAAATAAAAGTTTAGTCTTGAACTGCAAGGATTAAAATGTTAAGGGTGATTTGTTGCTTCAGTCGAACATTAAGAATCCA
Organism: Poliocrania exsul; assembly: GCA_035041345.1. Classification (NCBI taxonomy): domain Eukaryota; kingdom Metazoa; phylum Chordata; class Aves; order Passeriformes; family Thamnophilidae; genus Poliocrania; species Poliocrania exsul. The sequence continues at coordinate 31,166,810 of JAWWLZ010000118.1, forward strand.
GATCTTAAAACTAGAAACATGTTTAGGATGCACAGTTCGGGACACAGAGTAATTTATGTCAGAAAAATAGTTATTTTCTCCTTCCTCTTGCTTATGTATCTTCAGGATATACATACAATGCTGTTTCTGCAGTGAGCAAACTCTAGACTTTCTGTCTAGTCAGAGCAACATAAAAATCAATCTGGAATATTTTATTCAGAAAATCTAAATATTTTACAAAAGGGATTTGTGTGAATTTGACCTGGTCAGAAGTGGAAACTCTTGCAAAGGAATATTTGTAATGTCCTTGTTTTTTTTTCAAAACATAAATCCATGGAGCTTTGTAGGGTTTCTACTCATTGACAGATGGGCGTTTTACTCAAAAGCTTCCAGGACCTTAAAGGACACATTTTATTCACACATTTTATTCTAAATGCCAGGTTTCCAAAGAGAGAGTTGTTCAGAATATATTGCAGATAAAGTTAGTTTGGTGGAAATATTTTGTGGTTTGCAAGGGCAACATGCTTCTCATTAAGCCAGAAGGTCTACAGTGTGACCATATCCAATGTCCTATTTTAATTTTTGATAGTTGTTGGATAATCTGCTTTTTCCAGTAGAATAAAATAGTCCTCAAAACCAAGCAAACAAGAAAAAAAGTAAAAAAAAAAAAAAATGGGAAGAAAACAATGCACTACGAGAAATAGTCTGGATGAGCAGCCTTTTCTTCTCACTAGCTTTAGTTTCTTTGTTGGTTACATTGTATGTACTTCATCTCAGACTGTTGGGTTCACATATCAAAAAATGTATCTTATTTTTATATAGTAATAAGTACAGAGAGAACTTGGTTACATAGTATGGGAAGAATCTTTGTATTGATGAAGACGATTATTGAGTAAGGATGAATGTTTGGACTATTAAAAAGAGACATTAGCAAATGCTGTGGTCACAGTACAATATGTAGTATTTCACTAAAAGGCATTTAAAAATTCTGCCCAAAGAAAGAGATCACAGTGCACTATTGTAACTATCATAAGAATCTGGGACAAACGAGTGTTGTTATAATGAATCTGAATGTAACGTGTCATCCTTACTAACATATAAGTAGCATTTTCTAAAAATTCCTTCATGTCATGACAATTCAGCTGTGGCATTGTAGCTGACATAGGCCCTAAGCTTGTATGAATCAGATATCATTTCAAAGGTGCTAATTTGGTGTTCTTTAAATAGGATAATGGTAAAAATATATCATGGAACTGCATAGATGAAAAGAAACTGCAAACCAATTATTGATGAGAGTGCACAACTTTTAGAAACTTTCCAAATGTGCAAAGCCCCCAACAACTTAAGTAAATTGAGCTGTGCAATGCATACCCTGAAAGACATAAGAACAATCAAGAATTGACCATATTTTGACAATGCTGCAAACCCCTCCTTTTTTAAAAAATAAAATCATCAGATGAATAATCTTTGCAGAAATATCTCTGCCATCTCCACCTACTTTACAGCACTAGTGACATCAAACAGCTAGATGGATCCTGAGCAAATAAAATGAATCAATTGAATAATAAAAGGTTCTGTAGAAAACCCTACCTGAAGCAGAAATACCAGTTATAAAAGAATGGCATGTAAGCGAATTCTAATTACCAGATATTTCACTGTTGCTTCTTATTTTAAAGTATTTGAATAAGAAGAGGAGATGCAGAAGTGTGACTAACTAATATAATTAGAAATTAAGTGGATAGTCAACAGCTTTGAGCTAGCTGGCTGTTACCTTCCAGTGTTGTAGTTTGGCAACATTTTTATTTTCATTCTTGTTTTTCACAGATTGGGTTCTACAATGCTGTAGCCATCCCATGTTACACCACGCTTGCACAGATCTTTCCTCCAACTGGGCCACTACTCCGAGCATGCAGGTGAGTAAATGTGCATAGCATGTAGCTTGGTCAAAGAAAGAGCAAGAATGTTTTGCAAGTTTGTCTGATAATACAGACTTTTAATTTTACAATTTTCATACAGATAAACACAGATACACATCTCACATTAATCTATGCAGAAACCCAGAGGCGATAACTGATACCTGGGACTATCCAAAGCAGATCTACAGACACAGCTGATTAAAATGTGTTGGATGCCAAAAGCATTTAGAAAGAAACAGTTCAGTGTTCATGCATCACTATTTAGGCTGGTTAAGTGCAGTTTCTCTAGACTGGTACTTTTTATACTTCAACATGATTCTCACAACAAAAATTGTCTAGAATTCTCTGTCATTAAAAAACATGTGGGTTTAGCATGTGTTTGTGTCATGTCAGATAATATTTATTAAAAAGCAGAAAAAGAAATATCCATAAACTATTCAGTAATTGGCAGCTTAAGAGTAGTAACACTGGGTTGAAGGACACTCACATGCAACTTTCTCCTATGCATCAGCTGGTATGTAGCTTGGGTTCTTCGGGAAGAGAGGCAGGACTGCTTTAACCTACTGGCTGCTTCTCCCCTTAAATGATGGAGATTACTTTGTAGGTAGTTCTGTCCAACACTTATATCCTGGACCTTAGCAATCTTTCCTGGCAAAACTTTTATTGAAACCAGCGTGTATACTTTATGAAAATGTTCTAGTTTCATGTCAATCAGTATTTTCTAAAGAAAAACAGTTGGTTCCTAAAGCCAGCAATCTTTAGTCACACGCAGTGGGAAAAGAGGCCTGTTCTATGCTTTTGCTGGTACCTCTCTTTTTTTTTTTTTTTTTTTCCTGTCGTGGTCCTTAAGTTCAAGCTTACATGGAACTTTCTTTGTTCTGTATGGCAGAACTCTTGTCACTTTCCTGATCCTGTGGACTAAATTATTTGTGTTAAGTAACAAAAACAAAATTTAATGCAGTAGTTAGCAAAATTGTTTCATTCACACCCAAACACTCTTTCATATAGCTATGAGAAGAATAATGTAGATCTGTATCAGTGGTAAAAAGAACTGTCTACACAGGACAGTGAGTATCTAGGAGCATCTTTAATGGTCATCTGCCTCTGCTGGGCATGGCTGTGCAACCCTTAGATAGATGTGGAAGGAATATTCAGGAGGATTAGACACTAGCAATTAAGAGAAGCTCTTGCTTTATGAAAGAGCTGAAAGAATGTTTTGAGATCTTAATAGAGAGAGACTAACCTGACATAATGTATTTAGTTTATCCAAGAGTATCATAGAATCACAAAATGGTTTGTGTTGGAAGGGACTTTAAACGTCATCTAGTTCAATACCCTCACCATGGGCATGGACGTCTTTCACTAGATCAGGGCTTAAAGCCCCATCCAACCTGTCCTTGTACACTTCCAGGGATGGGGCATCCAAAGGTTCTCTGGTCAACTTGTTCCAATGCCTCACCATCCTCACAGTAAACACTTGATCTAAATCTGTAACTGTCTCCATTGCATGTTTTCTGTTTAAACAAAGCTCATTAATTTAGTAGATAAAGAATACTTGTTATCTAAATGTTCAAAAAAGAATGTTTGGGTGTATCTTTATTCATTATCTGTATGCTTTTAACATGCAAATGTCTTGCAGAGTCTGTATGATTAATAAAGTAGCCTTAACACTGGGTATCAGGAAAGTTCTACTACTAACACAGTCAAATAGGAGGGAGAGGGGGTGTCTAAAAATTGGTTCATATTTATTGCAGAACCATTTGCATAGTCAGTACCTAGGGACTGAAGTTAGCGTTGTTATTCGGCTTAGTGGAACCCAAAGCATCTTTTTCAGGAGCAGTGTTCTGGGCAGATACAGATCTTTTAAGTTTTGACCACATGGATATCCAAATGAGGCTTATTTGCAAGAGTGGCCTGTATTACTTGATGGTCCATCTTTTAGTACTCAGATGAGAAGACTTAAAGTTGAATTGTGAATATCAAACAATCTCATAAGTATGAAAGATAGATGACAGAGTCTCCATAATTCTGAAGATTAAGCATGAACCTCTTTTCAGGAGTGGGTTTCTCTGTAGAAGGTGTGATATCTGAAGTAAAAGCAATCAGACTCCTGGAAGACATGATACAAACTTTTTCTATTGTAGAAATTATATTTATTGTTTGTAATTCAAATTGTAATACTGATACTTCTGAAAACTATGCTGACACAGTCTCCACGCTGGGCAGAGTTCTGTACAAAAACAGCTCCCTGTCTCGTTATTGTATATTCTTTAATTTAGATTGTGTTGATGCAGAACTGGAGCATAGATGCAAGGATGAGGTTTAGAATCTCTATAAAACTAAAGAGCTTCATGAAAATCCACACCCTGGCATAAATTTTTCTGAAGAGCACTTTGATAATTTTATCCTAGCATTGAAATTACCTTCTGCTTTTTCTTTAAAGAGAATGAAGAGGAAGTCTGAGAGTTCAGACTCGGGATGCAAAGTAGGAGATCAGAACACAGATCTAACTTCCCAATCAGAAAAAAATGGATGTTATTCCCAGATTTAGAATATTTCAGTGTTTCAAATAGCTGATTTTTCACTACACTTTTTTCTCTTTTATTTTTGATGGGTAACTGTTATTCCGTGTGATGAGAGAAATACAGCTCCATTCTTGTTTGGTACTTCCTCGGTTCCTGACTGAACAAATTGTATCATCACCTCTTCACTAGCAATGCTCATTCTTGAAACACAAATTTTAAGGCGCTGCATCCTGCTGCAGACACCAGCTGCAAATAATAGCACCAAAAGCAACCAAGGCAGCATGTCAGCATCAAGGTGTTTATTTTGAGAGCCTCTGGGCATTTATTCCAGACACCAGGAGCCAGGGCTTCATTGAGAGCTCAAAGACAAACAAATAAAATTAAAAAAAAATAAAATAAAATGTATCAGACACTGATATTCCTGAGGTAAGGTAGAAGCTAACTGTCTATGAGGTTTTCTTGTCTGGTTATTTATTCCACATTTTTAAATGCTCTCTTGTCATTCTGTAGATCAGAACTACTAGCCACCTGTGTTACAGTGTTCAGAATAAGTCTTATGTAGGTTTTGTAGCCCATGCACTCAGTAGGCCTACCTAAGTGATAAATATATGGTTGTGTATTTATTTTGAGGATGAAGTGATTTGGTTTTTTTATTTGTTTCAGCCCAAATAATCTAAAACTATTTTCTTTGTTATTTTGGGTCTCTCAATTATTATGGAAATTTATATAATTTAAAAATATTTTGGCTAAAAGTCTCGTTACTTTTTCAGTTTGATAAAAGAGACATAGAAATAGTGATGGTTCACTGTTCCTGATCCTTAGTGCCCATTTGTGTTAGCTGAGGTTCAATGCCACTGGCAGAGCAGGTTACTATGTGCCTGCAGAAAATGGTGTAGGTGTTCACCCTAGAGGGCACCAGCTTTCTCTGGTACACTCCATCAGATTCTGCCTTCCACCATCCCCAGAAAATGCAACATTAACATTTTTTCTTCTTACCTGCACACTGTGCTTTCAGATCATTATTTACTGTTTTAGCAAATGTTTTGGCAAAGCTGTGACATGAAAAGCAGAAGAGCTCTGCCACATAAATTCTGATGAAGTATCATAGTATGACACATGTCATGCAAGACATTTTAGTACTGTTGCCATCTTGTTCATTTGGTGAATGCATCTAAGAATTGTTTTAGTAACTAGGTATCTGACAGTATGAAATTGAAGCAGTTGGGTTTGCTGTCTTCCTGTGTTTGAAGACTGAATGCTGAGATTTGGCTATAGCTTGCAAGTATTTTTCATTGTTGTGTGTCATCCACACAGACTTCCCCATCGCTGGAGTGATTCTGTTGTACAGCAAGGAGCATACGGGTTTGTAGCCCCTTCAGATCATTAGAACATTATCAGCTTAATTTCTCATCATTCTATGCCTTATGACCAAAACTTGAACTTGGGGGTTGGTCATGCTGTGAGGCACTAAGAGAAATTTCTGTCTTGAGGAAGGGGTACTCTTTAAATGTAGTAGATTGTTATAATCACCACATTTGTAATTGAAAGTTGGTACCCTTGATGTTGGCATGCAACGTTTTATACACTGTCAGGCAGCTTCAGAAAGCTTAATGTGCTTCTGTGGTTTCCAGTGAGGGAAGCTTCCTGGCTGCTGGTTTTGAAAAAGGCTGAAGTACGCTGTGGTAAAATGCCTGAAGTCCAAAGTGTGGAAGGCTCTCCTGGGTCACAGCTGAGTTTTCCTGCAGCCATGAGGACTGTAAATACGGAATGGAAGCAGGTGGTAGCCTCTAGTTTCAGGGCTTGCCCTGGGGAAGGTGTGCTGTAGGCTTGTATATAGTGAACATGGATATGAGTCAGGACAGAGTTACAAAAAAGGATAATGCAATGAAATAATGTAAAGATGATAAAAGCCTGATGACATGCAAGTACTAATATACATCACAAATATAAATCTCATAGTACAGCAGACAGTATTGTTAGGAAGAAATAAATCCCAGTAAACTTATCAACAATGCTTTACCTTTGACTTTTTTGCATCTCCAGGGACAATCTCAACCAATGGGAAAAAGTAACAAGAGGTGAGGAAGCCTCGATATGGATTTCCTCCCAGTCCCTTGCTCCTGGGACCTCAGATTCTCTTCCTGTGAAGATCGATGACTGAACAGCAGCAACAGATTGCTTTAACCTGAGAAGCACCCCTTCTTGTTATGGGGATTGTTTTTTGGTTTTTTTTTTTGTCTTGGTTGATTTTTTTTTTTGGTTGGTTGGGTTTTTTTCCATTTTTATTTGTCAAAAAAAAAAAAAAGGAAAAAGAGAAGCTACAAATGCTAACTAAGAAGCAGACCTGCCTAGGAAGGTAACACCCGTGGAGTTACCTCAGCTAAATGACTTGGCAGCCAATCTCCTGACATACACCAGTGACACAAAGTAAACAGGGAAAATGACAACCCAGATGTTTTGGAGTCAACTATGAAAAGAGAACTTGTGACTTGTGAATATAAAAGACTGGCCTTATCTCATGGGCTACATTGCTGAGGCCTTAATTTAAAACTGATGGGGGGTTGGGAGGGGGAATCTTAAGGGGTACTTCTAAATTGTATCTTTATAGTAAGGGTTTCATGGTACTTTTATTATACCGTACTGTGGCTGGCTTTAACACCAGTGTCACTTGGGAGTTCTTGGCTATAAATAGAACAATATACCTGTTGCTATTGTGAATGTTTATGTGTGATCTACTTGTAATCAGTTTGAACTCCAGCAGAATCCTTGCTTAGGTTACAGTGAATTCTCTTGCTGCAAACTAAAGGAAAACCAACATTCAGGTTAAACTTTTAAAGTACTTCATTAAGCATCATGATGCAAATTGTCTGTCGCTCACAAGGGAAGCGTTGATAGAACTGGTGATGGTGCTTTGTAATTCAGGATGATATATAAACGTAGACAACTCCTCCCTTAAAACACTGGAAGTACTGGATAATTATTTCCAATATGAGAGGGAGTTTCAGGTTGGAGGTTTTGTATCCATAGTGACAGAAGTATCAGATTAAAATTTAAAAGTGACAGCAAAGATTTCCTTGCCTAGCTCACAATTTAGTAGAGTCATCATTTTTATTTCTACCTGCTGAGTTGTATTTCAAAAGGTATTAAAGACATACTTGAAGTATGCTATCTGCTAGTAACAAAAGCCTTGTCAGAAAAGTCAGGTCTGATAAGAGGAATTGTGGTACCATCACAATAAGTAAAAAATGTGTTTGTATTGACTAGCTTTGTGTTGCAAGTAACACTGCATGTCTTCTACTGCTTTTTGTCCCTATCCCAAGAGGAGTGAAATTAGGAAACTTCTCCATTTGTCTGTTTGTTTTTTCCCCTAGTTCAGCAAAAATCCCAGGTTTAGAACTGCCTTTCTTAGTGAAAGAATAGCTGACTGAAGAAAAGTACTCTTAAAACAGTGTGTTTACAGTTCTGTGCTCACTTAGGCTTCAGCCTTACAAACTTAGGCACAGACTTTAAGACCTTACAGTTAAAGCCACTCTTTTAAATGTAGTGCAATTGTACAGAGTGTGTTTCAGCAACACTTAATTTGCCTTTGTCTTCTTCTTAAAAATAATGAGAAAAAAAAATCTTCATAGTGATCCACACGGTAGGTGAAAACAGTCTTTACATACCTTTCACATGCAGCCTATGCTACATTACATGCTTTTTCACAAGTAATACACACTTGTAGGGGTTCTGTGATAACATGGCCATTGTGTAACTGCAAAAATACTAGTATTGACTTAAAGGCAGAACACAGGTTCTCTTTTTCCATCTCCTGTCTTTTGAGCTCTATTGCTCTAATAGGCATGGCATCCTATGGGTTTTGTGTGAACAACTTGGACTCTTGAGTTTTGCCTTCTGTTATGGTCGAGCACATGTCAGTATCTGTATATCTGTACAGTATGTGATCTGTAATCGCATAAACTATAAATGCACCTAAGCCTTTGCTGTACATAGACATCCCACAGACTGAGAATTTAATACGAAGTTATCTTATTTGTATGGTGCAGGTTACGAAGCAACAGCCCCATATTTTGGGGGTTTTTTTCAGCTTGCTTTACTAATTCTAAGTGGAGAAATTCATTGTTAATCACAGCAAACTGTTTTGGAATTAAAAAAAAAAATGTGGCAGGAAACAATTACACCAAAGCAGAATGAATAATATCTCATGCTGTGTCCTCTGCTTTACTCCTTAGCTATTCTGTTTCAGCTAAATCATGCAGATGCAACCTTTCATCCACTAAGTGCTTGACACAATCCATGGTTCCTAATTTATGTAGAAATTATCTAAATCTATGATGACTAAAAAAATACTCCTTGAAATTCCACAAATGGATGGAATGTTTTCATTCGTAGGTGAAATAAATTTGCTGTTATTCTCCCCTTTTTTTCCCCCTCCATTTAATATTGCTGATCTTAAAAGCATTGCAAAAGTATGCAGTGCACTATGTCTGTGTGTGCGGAGAGCTTTTCATTCGTCTTTTACTCATTGACAGTAGAGATAACTTCACCATTCCAAATATTTGACAGTATCACATGTGATTTTGTTTTTAAGTTTATAAGTACTGATAGCAAGCCTGTTTCCGTGACAGATTTGTCAAATTGGCAGTTAGTTGTTCCATTAATGTTTCAAGTGAATCAGCCACTGTGTCTAATACAGAACTGTCCAAACCACATGAAATAAATGTTTGCTGTGGTATAATGTGTATTAGAGTTAAAAATTTTGGCTCCAGTGGCTGTGGTTTGGTTTCATTTCCTGGTGCCTAAAAAGAGAAAGGTTGTAACCTAGACTAACAAAAACAGCCATGATGAGCTGCATTTTTTAAGCAAGTATAGACTTCGTTTTTATTGAGTACAGATTCATATGTGTAAATATTTTGTAGAAAAAGACTTATACCTGCACTTCCAAAGTCAAACCCACCAAAAAGTAAAACTTTGGAGATGCATTTAAATATCATCACTCAAACCATGTTGAGATTTAATTGTTCAAAGTTCTGCACTGGAACTCACAAATCAGTAAGACATCTGACTCATGAAGTTAAACTGCCAAAAGACATTCCTTCTTGCTGCATTTTTATCCTGCTAAAACTGATCTTGTTCAAAATCACTAAGAACATATAAAAAGCCTAACAAATCTTTCCTTTTGTAGATGCGTTAGACTTTATATTCCCAAAATTGCATTTTTCTTGTTTATAATTCCAGTTGCTTTTCCCCTCTAAGCCACTAAAGGTAAAAGCACTGTTTGAAGTTACAACTGAGCATTTCTAACATATTATGAAATGGTACCTGAAAGGTATGCACTAAGTGAGAAAAATAGTTGACATAGCATGATACTTGTCTAAGATGTTGAATATTTTATTACACCATTGATAGAAACTCCATTGCTATAATTAATCTGTGAATTTTGTATGGTTGTGCAACATTCTGCTATAATGGTTCAACTCACAGCAGTAATTTTTTTTTTTTGTAAATGACTACTGAGAAATGCAATAGGTTTTTTTTTTAACTGGAGTGTAAGATCGAGTATATTAAATCGGAGGGGACATGCAAAGTGGAACTCATCTTTTTATGTGACACAAATTTCTTTAATGTGTTTAAACTTAGAACAGTGTAATCAGTTTGCTGTGACTGCATTTAGAGCATTTAACTTTCAAATTGTAGGGATAGCAAAAAGCACTATTCATGTTAAAAAAAAAAGATTGTTAGATGCTCAAATCAATTATGACCCTCTTGAAATAATGCATTTGCCTCAAACACTGTGATACAGGACCAGTTCTGTGAAGTGAAACGATTAATTTACTCTTTCATTCTAAATGTGGAAAAGGCTTTCTGCACACTACTATGGGGAAGTTCAGGTTCAAACTTTAGGTTATATATCCCAGTCTAGCAAAGGCACATTGTAACTTTTATTTTGCTTTCTGACCAAAAACTGTGCTCGATTGTAATACGGGTGTATACTCTGACAAAAAAACCTAAAATAATGGACTGCTTTCTAGGGTAGATCAAACTGATTTGTAGAGTAGTTTCATAAATATTCAAAATTCAGGTTGGCCTGTTATGTGAAGAAAGAACTTCAAGGTAACAACATTCAACTTTACTACATTTAGTGAGCTGAAAAATTTGTTTTATATATATATATATTTACACACATATATATATATATATGATACATATAAACTTACCTTTGTAAAAAAATATGCAAGTGCAATAATTTAAAGAGGTCTTAACTTTGCATTTATAAATTATAAATACTGTACATGGTGTGTAATTTTTTTCATGTATTCATTTGCAGTCTTTGTATTTAAAAACAAACCTAAACCTTTATTATTGCGTTTGTACAATAGAACAGTAAGCATTTATTATGATATAGTTAAGTTGTAAATAAATTCACAAACCAAACAGCCAGTACATATGCATATATGGGTGTCCTATTGTGAAACCTGTTTTTGCTTTTACTGCTGGCTCTAGCACAGCAAGACTACTTCTGTGGATATGTAATTATACATATAAATATATGTATGATACATAAAATATATTTAGAAATGTTCATAATTTTAATGGATATATCTATACATATACTTTGGTGTGAATATTACTGAATACAGAGTTTTTTTAATATTATTTTTCATGTTTATTTTTGCTATTATGGGAAATTCAAGTGAGGGATGGGAATGTGTGTGCAAATATGTGTGTTTATGCCACAAGTAAACCACAGCACAAAGCTGTTCAAAACATAATAGAGTCTTTTAAATAGGTAATGCTTGGATCTCCCTGTATTTGCAGTTTACTGCTTAGGGTGTGTTTTCCCAACATAAGTTGATTTTTAAAAAAAATACAATTTTATCATCTATTGCAAGTTCACATTGTCACAAACTGCAAAGGGATCCCCTTTTCCTTTTGCTGCCTTTTGGGAATTATGGAGATACTCAGATGCTGAATTGCAAAATAATTCCACCCAAATTTGTAAGGTTTGCTCGTCCAAAGCAATATAGGGTTTTAATAGCTGACAATACCCTGAAAGTACAAGGTAGGTTCAGGAAACCAAAAAGCAAAATTCTGAACAACACATTAGAAATAAAACTAAAAAATAGCTGGAAAAAAAAGAACAAGTTAAAAATAATCCTGTGTATTTATCTGCCTAATACATAATCTTGTAACTAGCCCTCCAGAAAGTTCTGTTTGCTGCAAGGATTGTACTATGAGGGCTAAGTTATGTGGTGAGACAGAAAATGCACTGACATTTAATGCATTTTTAGGAGTTGTTCATTAAGTGTTTGTTAAAACTTTCTGAATTATTTTGAGGGATGAGTAATAGAAGAGGAATGTTTCTGTGAATACTATTAATTTGGTCTTTTCCACCTCTTTCTGTATTGTTGACAAGAATCTAAATATCAACCTCGAATATATTCCCTTGCAGATAATGGAAAATGCAAATAATGGAAAACATAAAGCACCTTAACTGAAGCTCATTGACATTTGCTCTTGGTTTTGAGGAACTTTGACTTTGGCTTATTTGAAAGTATCCGGGTACTGTGGGACAGAAATATCAATGGCTTTTACCTGCTCAACAAGTGTTGGAGATTACTTTCTTGTACTTATTTTGCTGAAGGCAATTACTGAAGAGAAATTCCCCTTACTGAATCTGTAGTCTCTCTTCCTCAGATTAGTGAGAAAAGTATTTTTCAGTGTGTTTCAGTAATGCTCTGAAAGAGCTACCTGTTCTGTGGAGGTTGCCTATGAAGATCTTTGTCTCAGAGTCAAGAATGAATCACAGAGAAAGGCTTCAGAAGGTAGTTCATGTGGACATAAGGCTTGTTTAAAAGTCTAAAAGAAAGGAGAAATCTGAGACTCAAGAACTGTGAAAAGAGTGAATTATACCAGGTAAAGTTTCACTTCCATGGTTTTTTGGTTGTAATATTGCAGGGAAGGCTAAATGATTTTCACTACATCATCTGTTAACATTCAGCTGGAATTAATTGGTTTTCTTTTTTACAGCATTGTAAACCCTGCGCATTCAGGTGTGAATCAGATGTTTGTAGAGCTGCTTCTGTTGCTTTAGCTGTATTTCTGCTGTTTATAGAAGCAACATGAGTTGCTGATACACACTCTAAATAAGCATATGGAAATGAAAAAATAGCTCTTGTAAAAAAAAAAAAGGGAAAAAAAGACAAAAATGTTTTGGAAGCACCTATGAAAGCCAGTATCTCTCAGAAGTCTTTGAAAATTTTACTATCAATGTTAGCAGTGGTGAAAGTGGTACTGTGATGAATATGGGTAGTTTTGAATTAGTGATGATGGACAAGTTGATGACAAAGAAAAGAAATTGTATGACAGCTAATACTCATTCCCAGCTAGTGAAGTCCAAGTTGTTTTCTGCTGCTGACTTTTGGAAACAGAAAGTATTCAAATCCCACCTTGCTGAAAAAAATTAGTTTCTCTTGTGGCTAGTGACATGTGCCTTTCTTCTTGATGTGAAAATGTACTGAAGCTTGAAGAAAAGAATATTTAAAGTACATTTGGAAAGACAGTGGACATCTGTTAAGTTGCTACTTATGGACTTGAAAGAATAAAGTTGTTCCGTGACAGATTTTCATTATAACCTTGTGTAAGTTGCCCAACACTTATGATGTAGGGGTCTTTTTAACTTATTTAAGCCTCTAAACACCGTTCTGGGTTTTTTTGGTTTTTTAGGTTTTTTGTATTTTTTTTGTGTTATGCATGTTTAGAAATATCCCTAGTTGCATGCAGTCCAGAATTCCAAACATATGTAGAGGCAATCAGGTGGTCATCTTATAATATGTATGATGATGTTCACTTTCCTGTCAGGTGAGGACAATTATCACAGGGCTGTCATGCCCTCAGGTGTGCTGCTGATGAGCACCTCCCTTTCCATTTTCTCCAGATATGAGGGGAAGATTAAAAAATTACAGTGTAAGCTTTCAAGCCAGCATATATAGTTGCATCTTTAACAACTTTTCAGCTGTTTAGGGTAACAATCTTTAAAAAAAAAAAAATCCTGTAATCAAACAGTGTAGCAGATTTTGTTTTAAATCTCTACTGACTTCTATATGAGTGCCAATGTCAAATAGGTTTGGGTACCACATCTCTGTAGTTGCTGTTCTGCAGCCATTTTGCAGGGTCCTGTTCCAGAGCTGCTGGGAGTGATATGGGTAATTCTCTGTATCCTTTAAACTATGTCACTCAGCTCCAGTTGTCAGACAACTTCCCATTTTGGACTCAGTATCTGCCCAGAGAACTGGGTCTGTCTTCCATACAGTTCTCAATGGTTTTCATGATTACTTACAAAATATATCAAAAAATGCTATAGCATCATACAGAGCTGCACATGCTATATATTACCTTCCTTTCGAAATTTCAAAGTTTTCCAAGTCACAGCACTATAAAAGGTTTTAGGTACTCTAGAATCACAAGCATGGTATAACTAAAGTTTCCAAGGAATATATACTGTTTTCTCATATTTGTTATTGTTAAACCATTTGTAAAGTAATACATAAAAACTTAGAATATATTCCTTTAGGACATTGTCTTTCATGGGTAATACAGAAAAATATTCTCCTAAATCCCTCTTGCTGCCTTCGGAAGACTATTGCCATCAGAGCTAGCTGTCTTTTACTGGGGTTATACCAGAAGCATTAATGAACTAAGTGTCTGGTTTATCAAGAGAACCTAAATAACTTATACATGACCTAGGACTTGGAGCTAATCCAGGTTGTCTGCTAATATAGTTTTGCTTCCTGAATGTACAAGCACAGCAGTTTTCATTGAGTTTGTCTAAACCTTTGCAATGCCAGCATATCAGAGGGAGCTGTTGGAGTGTTTAGAAATGGTTGCTATTCTAGCTGGTGAACCATCAGTTGAAGACTTTCTGTCCTTCACCATAAGGCATATGAATCTCAAGACCTCAAGACTATCAGTCTCAGAAAAAAAAAGAGGTACTGTACTGCAGGCGTAAAAGAGCTTCACACAGGAGAACTAACATCCTATGAGGGACCTGTGTAGTTACAATATAAAAACTTCTGAATCAATTCCTTAAAATCATTAAATAGATTTGCTGATGGGGATGGCAAGTTCCTTATTTTTTGCTTTTTTGTGCTATGAATTTTCTGGTAGAGGAATTTCCTTTATTTTTATTTCACCTTTAAGGACTGCATGAGTAGAACATATTGTAATCTCTACAGCCTCTTCCACCCTCTTGATTTCTGTGGGTCTAAATTAATTCCCAGTGACTGAGAATTAAAAGTGTAAAGCTATTCTACAGAGCTACGTTTCCAAGGTTTATGTAAAGCACAGAGAACAAAGTGTGTACCAAAGACAGAGTTAATGCACTGGAATTTGCAGAGGAGACCTTAGTTTCTTTCTGCCCTTTCATGCAGTATTACATACTTAAAAAACCTGGAATTAAGTAAATACTGTGTCATGTGAGTAAAAAATAAAACGAAAGATGGGCTACACATATAGGGAAAGCTTCTCTCACCCACTGGTTAGCCTAAAGTAAGGAGGCTGATCTGAAGCCTCAGTTCCTCAGCCTTCCTGCATTCTAAGTTTTGCCCTAAATGGCGTAAGACCCTCATGCGGAATCACTCTCTGCTTCATAGAAGTGCCATGTCATGCTTGTCATGCAGAAGAACTTTCTGAAGTGCTTGAGATGGTGTCTTTACACAGAGTTGGCATAAATGAAATTAATGTATATTGAGGATCATGGTGCTTTTCTTTTGAAGCTGAAGCTGTATTATGAACCTGTTTAGGAACTGCAAGAAAGGACTATAGAATGAGATCAAGATCGTTTTTCATTTATAAGACCTTTTACCAATTTCCTGAATTTAGTTGATCCTGCATAGCCTGTGTCATAGATGAAGCCACTTGTGCATCTTGCTCTTTTTGCTGCTAACTTACAGTGCCAGAAAAACAGAGTTTGCAGAATTTGCTTGACCTTCCATTTCTGTTTGGTATCTAACCTTCATCTGACAAAACACTTCTGACACAAATATTTCTCTTTCCCAGGAATACTGATGCTATGGGAAATGCTGTAGCAGACGTTCACATGGTAAACAGGAAAGATTTTTTTTTCACATTCTTTCAACTGGAACATATAATGAGAGAGGATCTGTGTCATCTTTTTCAGTCAAGTCAGTCAATATAAACCATACCATGGGAAAACTGGAGCAGAACATTATTCCTTTTGGCGATGTAAGAAGGTTTTGTATCAATGACTTGTCACTAACTCTTTTGCTGTGTTTTAGTAGCAACTCTACATTTTAAGTGAGAGTGTCCCATAACTGAGAATGCTGTAATTTAATGTTTATGCTGCCACAGTCAAGGCTAATGCAGTTGGCAGAGCCTGGAATTGTCTTTTCTATGAACATTACAGGGTAGGCTGATGGCTGTAACCCATTTTTCTCCTTCCATAAATGACATTACTGCCATTTTTATCCTGGATTGAGGGGAGTACTGGTAAACTTAGGAGAGAGAGAATGGGCTGGAACAGACTGAATTTTCTTCCTTTCTAGAGCTTGTCTCATCCAGTTATCCTGGAGATAAATTGGTTGGGAACATAATTTTCACTAGTGTTACTTTCACCTTGGGGGAAGGGGGGAGGGGGTGGAGTGGGGGGGGGAAGATTACGTCACATTATGTAATAAGATTAGAAACCATTAGAATCCAAATATGAGCTCCACAGTACCCTACAGGATTAGTCCAAATCTTTCATGTGCATTTTCCTGTGGATGTAAATAAAAGGAAATATTTTAAAAATGCATGGTTTTCCCACAACCTGTGTGGTTCTCCAGCAGTATACCCACATTGCAGTCACTGTCTATTTCAAACTCAAGTAACCTAGGAGAAAAGCATAACATGCTATAATTTCTGCATGCCAAGAAATTGTGAGAGGGAAGTGCGTGTAAAAACTCCATTAGAGAATGATATTTGGGGGAAAAAAACCCACTTTTTTCACTTTGAGGAGAGTTGCATTTAACATGATAATAAACTGCCTGGATACTTCTTCTCCATTTTATATAGACTCCAAATGATTGTTGGAGATAACATAATCTTAACAGTTAAGGTAGCAACAGACTGAGCACATACAGAAATAGATTTCTCACCAAGA
>JAWWLZ010000118.1:31184810-31209017 GCA_035041345.1 Poliocrania exsul
GTTAAGGAATCCTGGTTTTGTTTAAGGGTCTAAGTTTAGAAACTGTCTTAACTAATCCTGGAGCCTGCTGATTGTACTGGATGCTGTGAGTTTGAATAGCTGGACTGAGGTGCTGTTCTCAGATTCTGTAAACACTTTCATGGATGAGCTGTATTTAGTGGCTCCATTTTTTCCTTTGTATAAAGCCTACCCTGCACAGCAAACAGGTTTGAGTTATCCCAGTTTTATGGTGAATGTCTCTCACTCATCTTCCTGCTGTTTCCCATCTGCAGCCTAGAGCCTTCAGCTCTGTCCTGGTACATGGGAAAAAAATCTGGACTGGATTCTGGCTGTGTTCATGGATGGCTTTCACAGAAAGGTCCTGCTGAATCCTTTTGTAAAGACCAGCCTTAAGGCAGGGTTGGGACAGATGTAAATGCCTAACTCATTTTCGGTTCCTGAAGTTCAATGCCCATTTAGACTCCAAAGGTATCAATGTAATTAATGATGATTGGCCTACACTAATGATGGAAATGCTGACTGCCCCCACTCCCCAGCTGTGGAGCTTGCCTTTGGCACAGGTACATGTCTGGGCCCACTTCACAGTGTAGATCACACATCTGACTCCGTACAGCATCTGACCTGCTTCTTGTGCTGGAAATGCCTGAGAAAGAGTCTACTCTCGTTCTGCCTCTTCCATAACCCTTGTCTGCCTCTGCTTAGTGCAATGGGCCTGTGCTGCCTCTGAACTGCTCCACAGATCTGAGTTCAAGGTCACTCTAGCTGTGTTAGTCTGGTTCAGGCTCTTCATCAAGGCTTACAGAGCAAATATACCCAATCCTTCAAATGGACCTCCTGCCCAGTGCCTGATTGTGTCTTTTTATGTAATAACAATATGAAACCAAAGTAAATGGAACTCATGACTGTTACTGTGACAAAATGTGTAACAACCGTAAGATATTTGCATTTCAGGGCATTTGAGGGGAAAGATAATATGCATAAAACTTGTAGCAATAGATCTGATTTCTTGGCAGCCTTTTTTGTTTTCATTGCAAACAAAAGTCCCACTGTAGCACCAACAGTAATGAAAGGAATGCTGCCACTTTTTTCCCACGTACACAAACACGGTTTGAGAAGCAGGAGCAATATAGCTCAAAGGTAAGAGAGGCTTTGCAGTTTGGAGCCTACATGTTTCACTAGTAACAAAGCTCTGTGGGGTTAGCTGCATTTGTGGTCGCCATACAGAGACATCCTGGCTGGGAATGATCACTGCTGGGTGCAGATGGGAGGTTTCATGTTTGTTCTAAACTATAACTGGGTCCAATTGCTTTATGACTCCTGAGCATAAAACAGATCCTTTGGAAGGAGGAGCTTGAGCTGCTGTGGGCCAAACTGCAGGATGTAGGCCAGTTTAAGGACAGCTTTGTGAATGATGACCAGTGCTGTGCTCAAGGTGTGCTATAGTCATCTATTTTGTCAGGAATCAGGCATACAATCTGATGTTAGTCAGACTTCTAAGAAATGAATTTCATCAGGTATGATTGTAGAATTAGCCTACAGTATCAGTATGATTGTTTGGGGTTTTTTGTTTATTTATTTTGTTAGTTGCAGGATTTTTTTTTTCTTGATTTTGTTTGCTTTGTGGTTTTATTTGTATGGTTTTAGTTATTTCTTTCTATCTGCACTAGAAACAGATTATGGGATTTTCAAGCCAACACGTATGTAAGAGGATAACTGTCCCAAGAAAACTGGGGCCATGGTGTTAGTCCTAAAGCCAGTCAGACATATGCCTGTTGCTATCTGTCAAGGATAGGCTGTCTTCCACTTTATTTCTCATGCCCTCTCACTGTGTCATTAGCTTGTCTACATTTTGATTCAACAGCTTGATACAGGTTCAGAAGTCTGATCTGACACTCATGGAGGCTCAGTTTCTCTGTAGCTTTCCTAGATATCATGCTCTTACCTGTTTTCTCTCACCTCTACCATGGACAATTTCCTGTGTGGTTGTTTTTCCTCTTTAAGTCCACAGACTTACCTATAGCATGTTTCCCATTTGACAGATCTTTCTGGTACCCAGTCAGCCTATGTCACCTGCAACTCTCCTGAAGAGACCCATGCCTAGACTTATTTTGCTTCTTTGTCTCTCACTAGATATTGGTGTGACTGAGTGAGGATATGGGAATTCAGTTTTGCTGGATTAGGCCTTCTACTGGTACCCCATGCTGAATCTACCCAATGCCTCAGCTCAGTCCATGGGTAAAAATCTTCAGTCAGACTGCTTGCTGCTTTCAGCAAAACAAAGCAAGAAACTTTATTTCCTTGAAGGTTAAAATATTTTTGATAGAAAATTCTTGGTGCTCTGTCAATGAAAGAAAGCTCCTCAGCACTATGTTTTTGAAGGTTAGCCAGTGTGGAGTGAAAACCCAAGCATTATCAGAGGACTAGATCTAAGGTGTTGGTCCTTCAGAATAATTGTGTTTGTAATACCTAAGTCACGTGATGTCTTTAGAACCACATGAAGCCTCAACCTGCATGGAGGTGAGAGTGGTGGCCAAGGTTCTCTACACTTTTGTTGTCAGGAAGGCTGGTGCAAGCCTTGGAAGGGAAATTGTGCTGGTGAAAGAAAGAGTAGTAGTTAACACAAATAGTGGGAAGGTGAAGAGGCTATGCCAGAGGCCTGGCTGAGCACATTGCATGTCTCAGCACCTGTCCTCCATGATGGTGCAGCTGGAGACATGAGGGGTGGGCTGGGAGGAACAGACTGGAGAGGGAATGGTTCATAACTGGAGGTTCATGCTTGTACAGGAGCAAAGGGTGCCTGTGGTAAATTTGGGGTCCCTAGAAGTGGGCAGTGGGGTGGCAGAGCAGCGCCTCACAAGACCAGTCCTGTGGGTCAGGCCTTAAGTCCCAGGCTTAAGCATGGCTGAGGGAAGGTGAGGCTCAGGTGGGGGGCCCTGGGGAAAGTGGGGCATCCAGCTGGTGTCCATGGTGATGGATGGCGTCTATGGTGAGCATGGTCCTGAGTCTCTGCCAGGCCCTGGTGGCAGCAGGAGACTCAGGTGAGCACGTCAGTGCTGAGGCACTGGCTTCTGTCAGGCAAGTGCAGCTGAAGGGCCAGGTGGGGTGTTTGGCATATGGAGAGGAAGTCACAAGGAATGCAACAGGCAAGGCCTTTGTGCCCACTTGGAGGTGATGCATGAAATTTCCATGCAGCAGGAAAAGCTGAGCATAGCCTGCATGGTCCATGCTGGCGAGCAGGGATTGACATGACACACTGCAGGGCTGCCCTTGCTCAGTGGCCTTATCCAAAACCTGACAGTGAGCCTGGCACGTGTGTGTGTTTGTTTTGCTGTATGCATCCCAAGTTTCCCTGACTCTTGGGAAGCCATGTTCGGCTATACTGAGCTGCTTTGTCATGCTTCAGAAATCTCTTCCACCCCCATGTTCTGCAGGCAAAAATATCCCTCTGCCTCCTTCAGGAGGTATATCAAGAGGAAAGATGAAAATATAATTAACAAATCTTTCACTCCACAAGTGCCAGTTATGTGGGGGTTTTTTCTCAGATGGTCTAAATGATAAATATAGCTAGCTAAATTCAGAATAACTGTTTTCCATCTGTGTTTAGCACTGAAGTGGGCTGGTTCTATTTTCAGGCTGAAGAAGAATTTGTGTGCCTGAAATCCCATCAAAGTTCTAACTATATCAGTCAGTCTAATAAAAGAGATTACCTCTTCCTATGGAACTTGCCTCACTTACATTCTTCAGGCACTATGACTACAGTAACACTGCTTTATCATCTTCCCTGTTGCTTCTCTGCCACCTACAGTGTGTAGCTTGAATATACAAGACAGAAAATGAGAAGCACATGAAGGTATTTGCTGACTTTACAGTGTTTCATTTGTAAGCTTGAAGACCTTCCTGGAAACATAGGAAAAATCAAGTTGGAAAGGAACTCTGGAGTTTCCCAGTGCACCCCTATTCCATGTTGGTCTAAGAAGTTGTGATTAGATGCTCCGGATCATATCCAGTGAATTTGCCAGCAGTTTCAAGCATGAGGATTTCACAACCTCTCTGGGCATGTTACTTCAGTACCAAACTATTCTTGCTGTGAAATTTTTTTTCCTTGCATCCAACCTATTTTTCTCTTGTGCAGTATGTTGCTGTGGCCTCTTGTCCTTTCACCATGCACTATGGAGAACAGAGTCTTTACCATTCATTGCTCTGGTAGAATGCAGTTTATTTCCTGCCTCATTCATGGTCTAATTGCTGGGCTATAAAAAAAGAGTTCCTCCCAGGGTAGCCTGTGCTTCAATGTCTCAGCAGTCGCCCTGTTTCTTTGCTGAACTCTTTGGTTTGTCATAGTCTTTCTTGCTCTGTAGGGCCCAAGACTGGGTATCATGTTGCAGGCATGGTCTAGCTAGTGCAAAGCAGAGGGGATAAGAGCTTTCTTTTGTCTGCTGGCTACACACTTGCTTGTGTAGCCTACTACGTGATTAGGTGCCTTCATTGCAAGGCGCACTGCTGTCTCTTGTTGCAATTTGCCCAAAAGGATCTCTCAAGTACTCTTCTGCAAAGCTGTTACCCACTCAGTTGATACGCGTGTGGGGTTATACCACCCCATCTGTAGATATTACACTTCTCCTTTTTGCCCTTCAATAGGTTTCTATTTGCCCATTCCTTCAGCCTGTTTTTTCTTTCTCCCTACTTTTTGTTAAGCATTTAGTTTCCTGTCCTCTTGTGCTTGTATTTATTCTATGCAGACATGCTTAAAAACGTAGATCCTCCTCAGAGCAGTTTTCTCTCATTATAGACTACAGAGGCATGGTAGGATGGGTTTGTAGAAACGGACTACTCTTACTTGCACTGGTGAAAGTCTTGGAAGAGGAAGAGCCTGTGCTGCCCAGCATGTTACCCAGTGACTTTGGAAACTTTCACTTTTATAACGGTCTTCAACTTAACCATGAGAAATGATGGTGACAGGTTGCAGATGTATTCCTCAGCAGGCAACACAGGCCCTGAGGTGTTCATCCTTCCTATCTGCTCATTGACAAGAGTCACTAAGGAGACAAAATAGAGAATTCCTGTTCTTAAACTGTTTAAAAAATACTATTTTATACAATTTGCTTCTTTTGCTTCATGCCTTATCTTGTACTTTATCTCATCTCCTATCCACTTAGACTTTAAAGCTTCAGCTTAAATGAGGACTGAATTAAAGGCTGCTCTTGTGTAGAAGTTTTCACACTACCAAGTTCCAACCAGAGAGAAAATGAAAGGACAGCATCTGAGTATGAACTTACCCCAGCCCAGCTCTGGACTTTCCTTCTGGGTCCTCCCAGGCTGTATTCTGAATGGGAAAACACAATTAGCCCCCTTTGTGCCATTTGTCTAGGCAGCCTACTGTTAAACTTCCAGAACAATTAACAGTAATAGCCACAAGAGAGTTTTGTGTAAGTTTAAAGACAGAAAACAGGAGCAAATATGATCAGCTAGGCAAATCTTTCTCAGGAGTAGTGACCACAGCTTATCCTCTGTTCAAGATGCTGCTATATGCTCTTTCTCTTGCATGTTTCTATGAAAAAAATTCTGGCATTATTATCATTGTCATTTCCACCTCTCCAGCACAAGTCAATCATAGGAACAATTACACAGTTCTGGAACTAAAATTGACTTTTTAAAATTAAACCGATCAAAGAGAAGTGTCAAGGAGGGAAAATGCAATGGTTTCTTTCCCCTTCCCCTTTGTATCTTATTGTTGATGAAAGAGCAATATAGTTCTTCCATATTAGATAACAGTTTATAAAATGTACTGTGCTATCTAAAACCTACTCATATCTGCATGATTTCTTCTACTTCTCCCCAGTGGTGCTTCTTCCAGCAAGCTGATCCCCCTTAAATTTATTGCTCCTTGGAATGTAAATCAAGGCTCTGACTGCAACCCATTTAAATATGCCCTTCAAATAGCATTTAATATCATGGGGATTATCATGCTGTCTTGGGTGATAGGTCAGGGTTTGACTTTCTGGCTGTGTCTTTCAGTTCCCCAGTCTGTTTTCTTGGGTAGCAAGAGCAGTTAGAGTCTGCTCTTGGCCACCTCAGACTGCTTATTTTGAAACTGGGGAAAGCAAGACATGGTCTGTAACACTGGAGATTTTTTTAATATTCAAACTTAAATCTTTCCAGCCATGTGATGAGCATGTTTTCTGCTGTATTTCACTCTTTTACCCTCTTCTTCAGTCTAAATTAAATTCTTACTCCCACATATATTTTCTTCTCATTTATGGTTTCAACTCACACTCTTCTGGAATCCTGCAGTTCTCCTAAATGTTCCCTGAAGATCAGT
Organism: Poliocrania exsul; assembly: GCA_035041345.1. Taxonomy (NCBI): domain Eukaryota; kingdom Metazoa; phylum Chordata; class Aves; order Passeriformes; family Thamnophilidae; genus Poliocrania; species Poliocrania exsul. Next base: position 31,191,130 of record JAWWLZ010000118.1, read on the forward strand.
GCCTGAAACCGGGCGTAACATTTGACTGAAGCCACTTGTATTGCGAATGCAGACAGGAGTATTCCCACTTGCTGTGTGTTGCACACTGTTCTGTATATGTCAGAATGGCATTTATCTTGCTCACCATACTGGCGCTGTTGATTTTTTCCGACCATGTCATTCACCATATTCTCCAGATTTTTTTTTTAAATAAGTTTCTACTGAGCCAGCTTCTGCAGGCCCCTGGGAAGCTTCTTGTTTCTGCAGATATTGAAGTTCATCCAGCTGTTCTCAGAATTTCCAACATATCAAGTGCATTTTCAGTTCCAATCCTGTCTCTAAGAATATCTGCACCCCTTTCTCCATATCATGTCATTTGCAAACTTAATAAGCATACTGTGTATTCAGTCATCCATAGTGTAAACAAAAATGCTGGGAAAATCTGATACAGATTCAGGATAAATCTTCATATAAAACTGCTTGGTGGTACTTCCATTTGGACAGGGAACCTTTATAACTACTCTTTGAGTGTAGTTTTGCAGAGTTTTTTGTTGGTTTTACTTTGCACCCATGCTAGCCTATCTCCATGTAGATGATTTTCTTTTTGTTTTGCTTTCTCATAGGCATACTACACAAGACAATGCCAAAAAACTAGGTAAAGTCAAAATACGCAACAGCTACTGCTTCTCTCCTGCACTAATGCTCTTAAACCATCTGTTATTCACTCAGCTTTTTTTTTTTTTTTTTTTTTTTTTTTTTTTTTGGAAATTGAAGGCGAAGTTGATGAGTTTTTCTACTCACCTTTCTCCCTTCCTTATTTCTTTGAACACAGATCCTGTAGTTATGCTGTTCACTGGCGGCTCCCCAGCCACCCTCAAAAGTAACTGCTAACCTGTCTGAGTTTCAGGCAGTTTTTCACATGTGCTAGACAGATATTCATCAGGTTTAGTCAAATTAGCAACACATTACTTTGAGTGCTACCTTATCTACTCATTCAGTCTATTAGTTTTTTTAATAGTTATTTACCCTTCTCCTGCTGATGTTTCCTGTATCAGCCACCTATTCACCTTTTCAGTGATTATTGGGGAAAAATTAATTCTTTGATATGTCATAGAAAGGGACCAACCTTAGGTTCAGTGTAAATGAATGGGCAGAACAATCTGCACTCACAAGCAGAATTCATGACAAAATCTACAAGGGAAAAAGTCAGAGATTGTGTTACAGGGAGTGTGGGCAGAGGCTGAGCTTCGTAGGAACCCACAGATGCCTCCAGGTCTGTCTGATTATTTTTATACTGCTGTGGTTAAGAATCCTTAAGGTTGGAAAGGACATTTAAGATCATCAAGTCAAACCATTTAACCTAGCAGTACTGTGTTCACCACTAAGACCGTATACCCAAATGCCACATCCACACACCTCTTGAATGCTTTCAGGGATGATTTCACCAGGCAGCCTTTTCCAATGCCTGACAACCCTTTCAGTGATGAAAATTTTCCTAATATCCAACCTAAACCTCCCCTGACACAAGACCCATTTCCTCTTGTTCTTTCACTTGTTACCTGAGAGAAGAGCCAAACCATCTCCTTGTTACAACCTCCTTTTAGGTAGTTGTAGAGAGCAATAAGGTTTCCCCTTAACCTCCTTTTCTCCAGGCTAAGAAACCCCAGCCCATTCAGCCACTCATAAGATTTGTGCTTCAGACCCTTCACCAGCTCTGTTGCCCTTCTCTGGACCTGTTCCAGCACCTCAATGTCTTTCTTATAGTGAGACGCCCAAAACCTAACACAGGACTTGAGGTGTGGCCTCACCAGTACCAAATACAGGGGGACGATCTCTGCCCACGTCCTACTGGCCACACTATTCTTGGTACAGGCCAAGTTGCCTTTGTCCTTCTTGGCCACCTGGACACACTGCTGGCTCATGTTCAGCCAGCTGTCAAACAGAGAAGGTAGAAAAAGGTAGCATATTTATGAAGGCCATATATGAGTCAAATACTCTGTTCTAAAAGTGGAATAGTTTTGTTCTGTGTTGAAAGATTTTTTTTTTTTCATCTAAACTATTCCCTTTATAAAGTGTATTTTGTCTTTCCTCTTTCTTTTTAAGTGTGGGCTACAACAATCCATTTCACCATAGAAAGAAACTGTCAAGCAAGGAGCGTGGCTCATCTCTCAGATAGTGTGGAAATGGCCAACAGAACTAATGTTAAACTTTACACCTCTGGACACTTAAATCATAACAAGCTTTATAAGCCTGTGGAGAAAATAAAACAGGGATGAAGGTACTCTGCCAGGAAACAAACTAGCTTCATAGTGGAAAGAAATTGATTCCCAGGTGAAAATGAGAGAGTAAGGAAGATGAAAAGATTTTCTGGTAACTTTTGTACCACCATCTCTCTGCTTCCAGGAAAGGCTGAATCTTCTTGCCCTAACAGGAGACATCCACAGTCACCTGTATCTGGTGTTAGTGCCCCAGCAGATTTTTCAGTTCCACTGCAAATGCTAAAGTTGAAAGCACTTAAAAGGATGGAACTGACATACTCCATGATAGTCTTCAAAAGAGATGAGTTAGATGTGTCAGAAATAATGATGCTGAAAAAACAAACCAGTTAAGAACAGCTGACAGTGTGTTGTGGAGCTTGTCAAGGAGGAATACCAGTTCCTACCTTCACTCTTGGCTGGTGTAGCTAAAATGGAAGTTTAACAAGTTCTTGCATTTCCAGAAGGAGTTCATAGCAAACTGTGAACAGTAACAGAATGATGTAACAGGGAGCAAAGTATCAGAGCAGCATGAAAGCAAGCTCACTAAGGTAAGAAAAAGTGTGCAAGTGGATGGAAAGGTAAATTTTGCATTATCCTGCTGTGTGGATTGGGTGTATGTTCCAGGAAAATGGAATGGGTTTAGGCAAAATCTGCTCTCCTCAGAGGCACAATCCCCTGTGTTTGCTTAGTTGAGAACATGTGAGACACATCTATATGTTCCAAAACTGTTTACCCTTCCCTCCATTTTCAGGTGGAAATGTTAAATTTGCAATAAAGCAGGATCTTGCAAGCTAGTGATCTGTATGGGAAAAATCACTGTAGGAACTGTATATTCAACATCTTGTCCAGGCACATGTTTAAGATCATCTGTACAAGAAGCTGCCTTCTCTATGTGTGCTGTAGACTATCTTTACACACAGACTGTTGCTGCCAGCTTGCCCTTCATGATGAGTGGGATGGGGAGTGAATTGATCACTGAAGCACATACACTTCATAGAAGTTGCATGGGTTGCTGCCCTGAAGGAAGTATTAGCAATCTCAGCAGCACCCATAGCCAAATGCAGGAGTGAGAATAAGTTACTGGATTCATAGAAATTATGGATAGAACTTAATGAAAGTATTTGGAGTTGGTAAACTAAGAAATGACTAGGCTAGTGTAGGCTGGAGTAGAACTGATACATCATGTAGATAAGAGGAATTTTTGAAAGACCTTGACACTTTCTCCCTCATTGTTGTACTTACGGCCTGGTTTTCATCCTTTGTTAGACGCTAACTTATTTATCAAAGGCATTTTACAGAGAATTTAACAGTGGCATTTGCCTGACTGTGGCTGCTAATGGAACAGAGATCAGGCTTGACTGAAGCAGCCATCCCAATAGGAGCCCTATGTATACCAGAAAGTGAAAAAGAAATGAGCAAGTAAATAAGCAGAGGTTAGTCTTGTATACCTCCAACATACCTCAAGAAAAGTAATGCAAAATGAGGGAAGTGAGGCTACAAATTCATTCAATCTACTTTTGGGTATAACTCTGGGATAAGCAGCATAATCCATGTTCCACTGAATTCTAGGAGATATCATCTGCCACATAGTTAACCACCTTGTCAAAAAAGTTAGCAGCTTCCCACCTCAGTAAATATCCTCAAGCAACCTTTCTCCTGTGCCTCTGCGATGAGAGGCCAGAGTAGAAAGAAGGCAGCAGAGGAACCCAGCACAGGTTGCCTAAGAGACCCCTTCTTTCTCTCTCCCAGATCCGTCACTTAGAGTTGGTAATAGAAAACCGTAAGATTCTAAGTGTATTATTTTAACTGTTGTATTCTTTAGCGAGGAGTTCTTGGGTTATTTATTTATCATTTATGTTTATCAGAGTTAGTTACTTTTAAAAAGGCAGTGTGTTCAGAGGGCAGCTTCTTGTGAAACCTGAGGATGATCTGTTGAAGCCAGTAGACATAGACAAACTTATTAATGCTTATGGAAGGATTGGCTGTAAATATGTAAGCAAGATATTGAACAATTAATTCAGGCATAGTGGAGTCCTCTGCCACACAAATCTGTCTTGTTTTCAACTAATCTTTTTGATGATTAGTACATCCTGTCTTGTTGCTTTCTTCTTAATGATGATAGAAATACAGGATTTTTGCTATGATCATGATTTGATCTGTATTATTATGATATTTCTTATTGCATACTATGAGGAGAAATGGCATGAACTTGAACAAAGTAATGCGTTCTGACAGTAACTGTTTTAGAGCACCTTCTGCCTGTACAAGATTGTAGTAATTCATCTGGTGATTTCACAGGAACACCAGAAAATATGTGCTCATGATCCTCTCCATTTCAAGTGACTACAGGTTGTTGAGGAAGCATTTAAAGATATACACAACAGCTCTCTGATATTTGGTGGTATTCCAAAGGAAATGAAGAAAAGAAATATTTCCATGCTTTAGCCCAACATAAGCTAAATGTGCCTTAACTATTGTTTTAAATGCTTTATTCCATCATGTCTTTTGCCAATTTTTTCTCAGTGCATCTGGGACATTTAACCCTTTTATCTACAGTGATGACACTAATTCTCACAAGGATTTATATTCTTCAGGAATCAAACATATCTATGTTAAAATCAAACATCTAACAAACTTCATGAACCGGTGGCATCATTTGGGTTTTTCTGTTTAATCGCTTGTGGTCTTAAAGAGGATGACTGATTTCATCCTTATTTTTGCTCCTTCTCCCACTCTACACAGGTAAGCAAACAAGAACAGAGAATAGAAGTGTTAAGAGATAAGCCTTTCTAGAAAGGTAATTTCCAGTCTGTTTAGTTATTTGAGCTGACATAATTTCCTTCTGAAAGCTTCATCATGGCAATGGAGAAAGGAGAAATCAGGAGGAATTTCATACCTCTGAAAATCATTTGCACATGCAAAGGCCACAAGTCTTGAAGAAATAGCACTGGGGAGAAAGTTGATTTGGAAATAACTTGTTTTCAATGGTTCAGGGACAGACTGTGTTTTCAGTCACTACTTTCATTTATTCATTTAAATTAGGGTCAGAAGTCTTTGTGTGTGATGTTTCCCTCTTTTTTTTTTTTTTTTTTTTTTTAATAGCTAAGTTAAAATGCATGGCTACAAAAGCAATGTGTTCTGTCTTTAGGGCATTCCCAGTTCTGCTTCTGGCCCTATTGATGAGACAAGCCCTTGCATATATCCCGATGTTTCTACTGTGACTTTATGCCTTTTAATTAACCATTTAGCAGCAAACCATCACTTTTTCTTCCTGCAGCGTCCCTCAGGTTACAGGACAGCAGCATCACGTATAAGGACTTATATTTGCACTTGCTCAAATGTCTCTGTAGAAGAGCAGACAGCTTTGGACAAGTTCTTTCTAATGTTTTCCCTAATGTGCTGTGGGAGTTACCCAAACTGACACCAAACATCTGGCTATCACTTAAGCACTTTTATAAAAGCATTATTAAAAAAAAAAAACAAACCAAAAAAAACCAAAACAAAAACAACAACAACAACAAAAACCCACAAAAACACACACACACAAAAAACCCCGAAACAAAACCCAAGCAAAAAAACTCCAACAAACAAACCAAAGACCTCATACCCCCAGCCTTTGCAAAGTCTAGCACTTAATTCTAAAATCTTTAAAATGTCTGAGAAAAGAAATTCAGGCTGTAACCTACTGGTGAGTTATTTTTCCACCTCTCCCTTTGATAGTTACATGTGAGGAGTGATAATTCTTATCTGACTTACTATGCAGTTTTTGGTTTGTTTTTTTTTTTCTTTAATTTTTCACTGTGCTGATGGATGACACTTGAAATCCTTTATTTGAAGACCAAATCTATTTGTTTCTCCTTTTGGGCACTCAGGACAGTGATTTGCATGTGGAACACAACTAAAATATTTAGGCAAAAGTTGCACTCTGATTCTGTACACTATGATATGATGGTAGTAATAATAGAAGTTCTATGTTGGTTCTCCCAGTGATAACTGACAGGGCAAAAAAGTAATTCCTCTATATTTGTTGACAAAATAATTGTACATTAATATCCAGCATTTATAAGCAAAAGAATGGAAGAGGGAACAGAAGTTCCTCCTTGAGGAAGAGAAGCTAGTTGGGTAAGTGAACTGTGCTGAGAGTAACATTCTGTAGTCAAAATCCAGTTGATCACCTCTGGATTTTGAATAAAGACACATGTAACAGAATAAGCAAACCTTCTGTCACAGCAAAAAGGGTTTGGAGCCAAACTGAACCAAGAGTCTGTAGTCTCTGGACTGTTAAGTTTGGTTTTTTTTGATGGTCTTCTTTCCTCTAAATTTATTTAGACAAAGTATGAGCTTTACATGATGATGCTTCTGGACTCTGCCTATAGCATATTACATAGTGAGTAAATATTAGCTCATTTCCTTAGTGATGCTACAGAGAAATTAAGTATTTAAAGTCAGATATGGGCACTCCCTGACCTTGTCTTTGACACAGGAGATCTAGTGCTCACTCTTTGCTTCATTGCTGACCACAGTTTCTGTAGGAGCAACCCGCAGTAGAGAAATCTGAGACAGCAGCTCCTGACAGAATAAGCAGAGCATTTGCTGAATAGACTGTGCTGGATTTCAGAAGTGTCAAACCCATTGTCCTTCTGTCTCCTTGGTAGAGCCACATCAGACTTGGTGCCAGCTTTACTGTAGAAATGCTGCTGAGCAGAGGATGATATTTGCCTCAGGCTTCCAGGAGTAGTGCCACAACCCCTTCCCCATGCCCAGCAGTGACATCTTAATTTTGGTAAAAGGAAAAGGCACCAGGAATGGTGTCTTCCACAATGGAAGTAAAAGGGGAGCACAGAGATGACAACATCTGTATGCAGAGTTATATCTAACTGGACCTGCCCAGCCCCCCTGGAGCCTCTTCCTGTCCTGCTCATGACAGAAGTCCATTTCAGTCCAGCCTGGACCTGTTAGTCCCTGCCCATTTCTCTATCTCATCTTTTTGTTTTTCTGGGTTTTTGTTTTTAACTTTCCCTACTGCAAAACTATCCCACTCTGCTTCTGATAGCTTGTTAGGCCCATGTTCTCCAGAGACAATCCTTTGGATTTGCTCTGAGGATTTCACACTAGTTATCCACTCTATTTGACGCTGAGCCTGGGAGTGCCTGTGTGATATTGACAATGTGTTGAAATGAAAATGAAAGGTAATGATGAACAAGGCATAGTTGACAGCATAAGTGCTGTCTAGGTTGAGTAGCACACTGCTTGGTGACAAAAGACCTGAAAGGATTGTCCAATAGCATGAGTCTGAGTGTTCATATTTACTGACTGGAGCATGCAGAGAATTGTCCATATTCTTTTTTTCATCTGTAACAAAACTAATCTATTTACAAATTGAAAGAGCTTTCAGTGATTCTGAAACCTGCCATAGGGGAATTTTTTGTTTATGTTAGCTTTTGAAAATGTCATTTTAAAAATGGTGCCATAAGCTGTAGCAAAAAACCCCACAGAACTTCCCATTTTACTCTTCTTCATGCCCTCATAGGCTCTGAAGACTCAAGTCAAAGGGGTGGGAACAAAGCCTTCAAGGGCTTCAGAAATACAGGCACTCAGAAAAGATAGGCAGATTCTCACGCGGAAAGCCAGTACTGCTCTGGAAAGAAGCAAAGAGTAAGTGTTCCAAGTGTTTTAAACCCCTCTAGCAGCAATAAGGTAGATGGGGTAGAGCAGAAAAGAGTAAAAAGAGTTCTTCGTTTTTTAAGTGTCAGGTCTTGAAGGGAAGGCCAAAGGATTAGACTCTGTGGATGGCCTGCTGTATGCAAAAGTCTTTCTTTTGTATGAATTACATTGGGAGACATGGTTAAAATCTGAGCAGAACCAAGGTTTTCTTTTGCCATTCCCAGCTAATTCCAAAGAGCTTAATCATAGAGAAGTCTCCTGACCAAACAGGCTACAGCCTGCACTGTTAAATTTCAAACTCTGTAACTTTTGTTGGGGTATTGATTTTGTTCCTTATTGTACAGTTAACAAAGCCTAATATGCCTTCTAAGGCTCCCTGTCTTCTTTGGACTGAATCAGTGTTTTTACATATATGGTGTATGTCCCTGATCTCCTTACTAATGCTTCAAACTCTGATCTGACTTGCTACCCTCAATTTTTGACCTTATGGTTGTTTAATTCTAGAACTCTAACCTTTATACTTGAAAGCTGTCCTAGCAAGAGATCTTGCCTACCACTTTTCTTATTCTTGCCCACCTCACTATCTGAACCTGAAGAATTATCAAGTCACTTTTCCACAAAACTGCTGGTTCCCCTTCATACCCTTCTCTTTTTCTTGTAAATATTAATCTAACAAGGCTAGATTACTCATGAGGTCTTTTATATATTTGCAATTGGTTTTTTTTCCAGTATTTCATGTGTGCATTTTACAATATTTACACTGTGCTTTCAACATGTAGTTTGGATGATTCTATACTTAAGATATTTGAGTATGAAAGAGACTCATGTCCACTAGTTTTCGTTTGTGTGAGCAGGAAGATGATTAAGAGTGAACCAGTAATCTACATGACTATACATGTCTACAGAGAGAGAATTTATGCCGTGTTACTGTGAAATTGTCAAACTGACATGAATTTAAGATGGACCAGGATATAGTGTGGAATATTTATAGAGTGCGCACATGCAAATTTTATCTAGGCTATTCAGAGATTGGGTGTCGTGCAAGCTTTTATAAATATTTCAGACATAATGGGGGAAAATATGACATTTTGTCTTCTGCCAAAGTGTTGAAAGGAAATAATGATAAACATCCCAGAATTATCTAAAAGAGTGCTTGAGAGATTGTTATAGGTATAAAAATCCAATGGCCCCTAAAAATGTTCGGTTCTGAATAGCAGTCTATTTCCAGTGAAGTCTAGGAACATGTGCTATCCTAATTTCAACTTGCTAGCGTTACAGGAAAATCAATAATAAAATCTGAGTCTTTAATTTGTACTGGGAGCCTAAGAATGCATTTTCCTTCTTGCCATGGATCTTTCTATGTGTAGGAAAACCATCCTTGGAGGGTAGGCAGAGGAAAAGATTTTCATACAAGACTGATGTCTTTTTAAAAATAGTGTTGGTTAGTAGATGTTAGAATATCTAGTAGGATTTTTGAGATATGATGATGGGAGAGGAAGTAAAAATAAAGAAATATATGCAGAGAACTAAGCTGTCCACTTATAGTGATACTTGTGTCTTGCTAAGTATATAGTAATGTGTAATTGCTTCAGTATTTTCATTCAGTGAACAAGAGATTTCCTCTTAGGGTAAAAAGCTAGTTTTAATTCAGTAGAGAGTGATTGTTTGAATCCAGTTAGCTCCTCACAGAGTGTCAATTCTTCTCTCCTTTTCATCACTGTGCATTCATACCTGGAGTCACTTTGCTGTATTTCAGTGAGTTTCAATTTTTATTCTTCCCTGTTAAAACAACATTTGACCTTTGGGAATGTGTAATAATCATTACACATGGCAACTATTTGCTTACATCTACCTTTATACATGATCTTGAAAAGATATTTGTGAAACTGTTGTTCTCTTTTGTTCTAGTCTAAACAGAATCAATTAGAAACAGTGCTACAGGTGAGCCTGACTCCAGAAGATAAAACAGATGAGCGATAGGACAGTTTTGAGTTGAGAAGAAAAGAAATATGGCACACATTATGGCAATAAGGTGTCCTAAACGGTTGGAAGGAAAACTAATCAAAAATTACCTTAGCTGTTGAGATTTTTCCTGTTAATGTGATTAAAATATGCTGACATCTAAATAAGGTACATAACATCTTTTTTAGACTTCTTTCTCTATCTGAAACCAGTAGGTGTCAGTGGGAGACTTTCTGAAGTGTTAAGAGATTTCTCAGGGCAGGGTATATGAAACTCTTGGATGGCAGAAATATAATAACTGGATTTCATGCTTATGATGAGGAGGGTAAGCCCTGAATCATGTGCTTTCACATGCCCTTCCTAAGCTTCTTTTCAGCCTTCACTGTATCAGTCCTGAATGCTCTAGTTATCCATACAACAGTCAAGTCCGTTCTAAATGTTTGCTCAGTGCTTTGGTTCAGTAACAGCACTGAGGTTTAACAGTCTATTTATGTACTGCTTGAGCAAGAAGTGTCCTTTGATAAGGCCTTTTATCTGTGGAATCTGGATCAGGATCTTTGAGTGAGAAAGAATACCTAAATCTGGAAAGTTGTGGAAGAGTAAAAAGAAAAGGCTGACTGATTGGTGAACTAGCAAATCCTGTGAAATGTCATCAGGATAAATTATACTAGTCTGACTAGTACTCCTGCATTATATGACTTCACAGAAAGCTTGTTTGAAAGCACAGTTTTCTCCCATAGCATGAGAACATACTAGTTAGTAAATTATAATGTGGTAAATAAGGGAATAGCTGTATAAGGAAATGGTGATGTTTAATGCCTTCTACATTTGAGAAAAGAGGAAGATCCAACTCTTTCTGTGTAATGCCTCTGTATTCTAGTGTTCTACTCCAGGCTGAGGGCAGTTTTTAGCTTCATCATGGGCAGACCTACCACTGGCATCTAACTCACTTTTGCAAACACACCTTTTGTAGGAGCAATGCTTAAATAGTCAAACCAGCTGTGGTTGTGGGCTCTTTTTTCAGCAATTAAACTGGCTCAAATTCCTCTCTAGTGTAGTTGTCTTCCTGTCAATGAGCATATGCCTGAATGCAGCTGCTCTGATTATGTTTGTTTCTACAAATTTCTACAGATTTTGAATTCCATTGCTTTGCAGTCAACCACTAAAATAACCATAAAATCAGTCATTGGCTCTGGATCTCCCACAGGACTAATGAATAAAACAAACAGAACTCTCTAGGCCAAGCTATATCTAAGGAATGATTTTGCATAAAATGAGGTAAAAAAACATTTAAACAATGGGTAAAGTTTTCTCTCTTCTCCTCCTTACCAGGTAATAATTTAAGAACTACTAACTCAGCTTCAAACTTCCCCTCCCTACCTTCCTCAATTACCCACTGAGGAATCAAAACCAGCCAAGTCAGAAAGATGCAGATGTTGCTTCTTTTTGTGATACAGTTGCATATAGAAGCCTTAGCCAAGAAATTTGGGCCAAATGTGCTAACATGTGCTGGCATTATAACAGCTAAAGCTCTACAAATATTGTTTGCTGGGGTTTTTTTGTTTTGTTTTTTTGTTTGTTTGTTTTGGGGTTTTTTTTGGGTGGAGGGAGAGGGGTAGTAAGAGGGATTCAGATGGTTGGTTTTTGGTTGATTGGTTGTTTTTTGTGTGTTCAATCCAAGTTATTTTTCCCCTAGGAAAAAGTGGACATCTGATTATATTTTAAAAAAACAGAATAAAGATTTTCTGAATATCTTCTAAACCAGAAGGCATTATTTTCTTCTCTCCAGGTAACATTACTGTAAGATCCTTCCAGGACCAGTAGCTTATCCTGGTCCACAGAATGAGGATAGAGTGCTCCCTATTGTTTATTGTGGTTCACACAAAAAGACAGGATTTTTGAGAAGCTAGTATCCATTAACTTCTGGGGCAGGGACAGACAGGAAGCATGGTCTGGCTCTTTCCCTATATGAGGCAGTGCATCATTCCAGTTTGGCTCAAGCTGTCTTCCTCCAACCTGCCTCCCTTTTCATCAAAACTGTTGGCCCCCACTGGACCTATTGACTGCACATCGACACCGCTTCACAGACCAGATGGAGGAAGAGCAGGGCTGGCTGCCCACAGCAAACTGCTTGGAGAGTAGCAAATTTAGGTGTCCTGGGATCACAAAAGGTAGTCTTTAATTGCTGAAACATCATCATTACTCAACACAGTGCCTAGTCCTGAATCTGACAGCATGGCACAAAGCTGTTTACATTGCAAATGTGGCTAATGAACTACTGCAAGCTCTGAAAGCCCCTCCTAGCTTGAGGGCAGTCCTGAGTCAACAGGACTTTCTTGACCTGCTCACTACAGTAGTCAGACAAGTCAGGGAGCACCACTAGGAGCTCTCACACAGGAGAGAAAGACCAGTTCTTTGTTTGAGTTCTCACTCCCTTCACCTCTGCCTTCCCTCCCTCTTTCCTTCCCCTCTGCAATTGCAGAGCCTTGGAGGCATAACCCTGCACTCTGCCATTCCATTCTCCATAGCTTCTCATACAAACAAATGCCAAGAGGTGAACCATGGTGTGGGAGACAGATAGAACGATCTTCAGCTGCACTGTCATCAGGGATGAAAGTAGTTTATTTGTATTGGTACAGTCCATTGGAGTGAAGGGCACTATTAGCCTGTGCATGTAGTTCCCCCCATTCCCTAGATGAGCAGCCTGTAATACAGCTCTCGCTGCAGCAGCCTGTACACTGACAAGCTGCAGACAAGCTTGCTGACAAGCTGTGAAAAGCTGAAAAGGTCTCTGACTCAAATAAGACCCTGGCTGGACAGGAGCATGAGCTGGACATGCAGGATCTTGTAACATCACGTTATTGACTTCTTGAAGTGAGGTGAGTTGGTGAAGTGACAGTGAAGTTGACCTGTAAAATTCTGAAGTGCATTTTCTGGACTTTCCCAAGAGAGTAAAGCATGTTTATTCTGTTTCTTGCATCTGTTCTCCGTGTTGGGATGCAGCAATTTCCTCCTTGGCTGAGTTCCTGTTGTATCTAAAGTCTGACTATTTTTGCAAGAAGTGCTAAAGGGTCGTGGTTGGAGTGACTGTGGAAGGTGAGTAGCATAGCCCATGTGCCAGTGTTTCATTCCTGGTGGAAATGAAGTGTGAATAGAGTGAGTGTGTGTACCAGCTGAACTGGGGGCAATATCATGGGTGCTCCTGTTCGTCTTAACTCAAGCTTGTACTTGGGTATAGCTACCAAAAGAACTCAGGACACAGCCTAAGATGGCAATTAGATTTGCACTACTAACTCTGTCCTTTAAATTGTGCACGCACTTTTTTACTTCTGGAAATCTGCAGCAGATATGAGACAAAGAGAAGACCAAAAAACCTGCTCTCTGTTTCAGAATAGCTTGAATCCATGAAGTGTAAAGTTCTTGACAAATAGGAAGAAATTAACATACCAGAGACTGGGTAGAAAGAAAGAGTGGTTTATGCTGTGATGGTGCATATAATGGAAAATGCTCTTAGACTAATACAAGCCAAAAAGTCATCAATTTTAAACATGTCCTGGCAAGGGTTATGAAGAAGTGCTGATGTCTAGGTACTACCACAAGGGACCTTTTAGCACCAAGATACTGGCCTTCAGTGGTCTTTATCTTATCCTCTGAGAACACAATATGTGCCTAGTTTTGGTACTTCTGTGTTCACCACAGTGTTCAGCCTCTGCCCCTGCAATAGGAGACTTCTAGACTGACCCTCACTATGTCAGATGATGATCTACAGACATAGGGGTTATTCTGTATTCATGCTACAAATTTGGGGATTTGTAAGCAAATAAACATTTAACAGAAGCATCATTATTTTTAACCTGTTTGTTTCTTGGCTTGGGGAAACAAAATGGTTCTGAGGGGATTTTTAAGTATACCAAGTTGGCATAATCTACCCTTGAAATGAATGCTGAAATGCCTAGTGTCTGCAAAGGGGGAGAGATAGGACAGTCCTGATTCCCTTTGAAATGTCATTTCTAGATGCTGAAATAACTAAACATTGCTGCAGATTATTCACTGGGATGTATAAATGACTGTAGCTTGAATATACGTCAGAGACAGGAAGATCAAGTTTAAGACAAGACTGAATAAGAAATCTATGATGGATTCTTTTTACCAAGTAATTGTTTTTTAATAAAATGGCATATAATATCAATATGAATATTTGTTTACAGAATACAGTTATTACCTTTTTTTTTTTTTTTTGTAATTCACTAAGCTCCATCGTTATTGGCTGAATTGTCAGGGTCACTGGTGTTCAAAGCAAACAGTGAGACAGGCTTGTATTGAGTACTGTGCAATCCAAGGTATAGAATTTGCCGAGCTTTGTTAAAATTTGAATATTGAGAGGGGCTTGTGTGAGGACCACTTGAACTATAAAACTAGATGATTGTAAATTTCTGCAAGATTAGTGCATTCAGCATTTACAAACAATATTCCTTTTCTATTGGTTGCTGTGCAGTGAGAAATAGCACGAGATTTCAATAGAGGCACTTTAACATGTCCTTGTCACTGGTTACATTGATGAGTGTTCCAGCTGTGTGAAGTGAGGAGTTAATTCCGTGCAGCTAAAAGTACAGTCAGCATGAGGAGGGAACAATATGTCACTCCTAATGGTGGACAAACAGCAGTTTTTCATGTAAGGCTTATGTTTAACTAAACGTCTAAAAGGTCAAACACTTCTCCAACCTTTCTGTCCTCTGAAGCATAGTTATATACATTGAAAGGACATCAAAGTAATTAATTAATTACACTGATAATGAAACAGACCTGCCAAAAAGTCACAGGAAAGCTGAAAAAAACTGTGAAAAACATTGTGTTGTACTACACTTGCCTGTCTTTAAATTTATTGACATATTTGAAATAATTATTTTTCCTATGACAATTTTCAACTGACCTTGTGCACTGTTACTCAAGAGGACAAGATAGAAGTCTGTAACTTGTTTCTAAAACAATTAGCAGGCCTCCAGCACCAGAGAGCTTTGGGGAAGAACTTTCAGTCGTTTAGACATATTTACTTGGTAGCAAGATATTAAAACAGTGAACAGCAGCAATTAGTCATGGAAAAACTCCTTTTTTGTTGTTTTTGTTGTTGTTTTCTTTTTCTTCCTGGTCAACTGGAGATCTCAGGCTCCATGTGCCTTATGAAATGGTTCCTGTGTACACTGTCTAAGATACTCAGCCCCATGTCATGATAACAAATGAGTATAGGAAGTCTGGTCCTCTGAAAAAAACAGCCACTCGAGAAGTTCCACTCTTTACTTTTTAAAACAAATATGAATATTCAGAATGTCTTTAAATACTGGTTTCTAGAGTGGTTTTGGGGCGGGCAGGCGGGTTAGAGGAGGGCTGTACGGGGATGGGCTTTGTCGGTACTGCAATGAAAAAGAATAGTCAGCAGATGGCAATGTTGTATAGTTGTTCCAACAGGACACAGGCACATCAGCAAGGGAGGGAAACCTCTGATACTCTTTCCCTGAGTAACCACGAGGAAAAATGGAGTGGCCCCTGCAGACCATTGGAGAGTTGGCCCTCGAGCATAGTTTGGCTGAATGCCTGTGTAGGCTTACTGAGTTTGCAGTACCCTTTGTAACAGGAAATCAACATTTAAACCCGTTCATTTGAAAGGGCAAGCCCATTATAATTTAAGAGCAATCTAATTAAACCAGTGTATTTCCATATTCTTTTAAAAACATGATTTTGTAATGCTACATAAGTACAAAGTGTTCTTTCCCACACAGATTGCATATTTAAAAAGACAAGTGGATCTGATACATTTTCTTTTGCTGGAATGTTGTGTGACAATTTAACTGATCTGTTACTGCCTTTTCAGGCTCAAACTATGAAAATCTACTCATGAAACATGTTTCTCCAAAGCCAAATAAAAGTGGTTCAGGCATAACATAAAGTAGTTTATACCTGAATTACCTTCACTAGGTCTAACCGCAAATGACTGGAAAGGTTCTGTGGCTCCAGCAAGTTCCAGATTAGGCATGCTAGAAAGTAGAACAGTACAGGACATAATTGCATCTTCTTTTTTTTTTTTTTTTCCTCTCTTAACTATTGTGGAGAGCTATTATGGTGCTTTGATCTAAATATGTAAATCAAAGCTTCTAAAGCTTTCTACTTCCAAATGTACTGAAGGCATGGGAAAGAGGTAAAAGAACCCCTGTTAGATAACCCCAGCATAAAAAATCCATGGAATAGCTCAGCAAGAGGAACTTGGAAAGACTTCTGTAAAATATAGGAACTAACAGATGTCTTGAGAGAGGTGAGTAATAGTTTGAATAAAACAATTTTAGTTTCTGCTGATATTCTGCTGCACACTGAAGTCTGAAGCTCTGTCTTAGCAGGCATCATTTCGGATGGTAGTGAAATGTGAAGTACAAAACTCTTTGCCTTCAGAGTTTTGTCTAGCAGCTCAATCTAAAAGCTAGAAATGGATATGGATGCTGAAAGATGAAATTAAGTAATTTGTATCTCAGTAATTGCTTTAGCAAAAATGATGCTATGAAAACTCTTCCTTGTTTATATGGTGAGACCTGCCTTTACTGTCTGTCTGGTTTCCCTCAAAGTAAAAGGAACTGGCAAGAGGAAAGGCTCTATGTCAGACTCGAAGACGTATGTAACTTGAGATGTAGTGCTAAATTAAAACTCCTGTCACACAGAGACTACTTATTATAATTTATGTCAAGGTTAATGGAGTAAAAAGTATTGGGGTATTTTAAATGCTAATCAGGCATGTTGCCAATTAGTATCACTGCAGATTTTTTCTTCTATACTGAAGGCTATTTCAATGTTTCTCAACATTTGTATCTATTTTACAGGATGTTGAAGGAAATATTACAGAAATTTTAGATAAACTGAAAATCACTCAAGAAGATCAAAGAGTAGTATGAAACGTTCAAACATCTATGTCAGTGTGGTTGAGCAGAAAGTGTTAGTGATGTAAATGCCATTCATAACAATTTACTGGGCCAATGTAAGACAAATTAGTTACTAATAGCAGCTGCATTCAAGTGCTCATTGCAGAACACACAGTAGGAGCTGGGAGTCATAATTAGATGTTACAGATTTGACTTAAGTGTGGCTCAGAGTATTAAGTAAAAAACTTATGCATAAAGTGTGATTAAAATCTCTGATTGCTTCATTTTTTTATTTACTAATTTTTTTTTTAAATTTACAGAATCTCAGAATATTCTGAGTTTGAAGGGACCCACAAGAATCATCAAAGTCCAGCTTTTGGCCCTGTACAGGACAACCCCAGGTATCACTCCATGTGCCTGAGAGCATTGTCCAAACGTTGTCAGGCTTGGTGTTGTGACCAGATAGGTACAGACACATTAGGGTACTTTTCAAAGACTTCTAAGTTTTCTGACAGTGTTCTGCTGATGGCTTTTTATACCAGATGTGGTGCAGTTCAAGCCCTTGTTTCTTCTGACATTGCACACTAGAGCCAGTTTTGGTAACTTCTTTGAGCAGTGGATTTTTTTTTTTTTTTTTTATGTTGGTGTGTGGTGATGAGCTGATAAGGCCTGATGGGTTGAGGGAGATGCCTCAGCCCCCTGGAGGGGTGCTCCCCACAGAAGACAAAAGCAAGGCAAACTGATAAGATTAACAAAGGATAGAGTGTTAAAAGATAGCACGGCCTCCCTTTGTGATATCTTCTATGACTGCTCAAGGGCCCACCCCGCCTCAGGCATCTGCATCAGCCCCCCCACCCCTTCCCCAATAGAGTGACTATTAGTCACACAACCACCTGAAGAAGAAAATAAAAAAGATATAAAAAGAACTGCAAATTGGGGAGAAAAACTTCCACCTCTGGGAGGGCAACCTACGAGAGCTACCCTGTCTTCCCCAGTCCATCAACATTGCAGGGGTAAGCAACTAAATTCTTACTTTCTTTTCTTATACGTTATTAATTATAATTTGCTATAGCTCACTGGGTGTATGTGTGTTAATGGGAAGTGGCTATATTTTTCCTGTTGCTTT
>JAWWLZ010000118.1:31209117-31238814 GCA_035041345.1 Poliocrania exsul
CTGGAAGCGCTTACAGCTAATAACTTTTAATTAATACAGTTAAGACTAGAAATCTTTGCATTTCTGTCTCCCTCCTCTCTTCCATGTGACAGTTGGGAACTGACTTTATATTATTAAACTTCTGTGGTATAAACTTTTTTTTTTTAAATTGGGTGAACTCTCAGGCCATCTGAAGCATTTGAGGTAACATATTTTAAGAAGTTCAAGCATGCAGGATAGTTATTGATGCTGCCTGTCAGAAATAATTACTGAATATATTTGCTTTTGTTATTCTTTCATTATTTTGGTTTAGCACAACAATTGGTTTATTCCTGTCATGCTTTTACTGTTCCAAAACTCTGGATGTTCCAAAGCTTTGGATAAGGAGCCATCCAATCTAAAACACAGTGGAAGAGAGGCTATCTCTATTCATCCAATGTCAAGATCATGAAATGCACATACTCAGAGAAGTGTCTGTTTCAGCATATTTGGCATAGCTTCAGATGGGTTGTGAGTTTGTAGTGCTGCTTAGAGGTTTGTTTTTCTTACCTGGAGTACACTTTTACAAAACCTCAACAAATGTCAGCCAGAATTAAGATTCTGTGTGTGTTGAAAAATACATCTATAAAATATCTGAAAAGTCTAGTTAACTGTCAGAACAGAAGGTACCTTTTCACTCATGTGCCCTGCTATTGCTCATAAACATTTTTGTACCTACAATTTATCACTGCATCCCAGAAAATCATGTAGTGACAAGCTGCAGTAAGTTTTATTTCTTAGTTTTCTGCATGCCTAATTTGTTAGTTTATGTATAATGCAAGTAATTTAATCTATCAGTTGGAACTGGACATCACAAGTTAGTAAAAGGCCTTTGGGCACTCTGAAAAACTTACTGACCTTTGTACATTTTCGGTCAGTCTTTTTTATTTTCAAACATTAGTCAGCTATTATGGAGTTGTCTCCTATTTTTATAACACAACACTAAGAGAAAAATGTCTCAAATTTAGATGGCAGGTGAGGTTTTGTGCCATAGGACCCAAACCAGTTGCTGTAGGTTCCTGGTCTATCTGTGATCTATACACTTCCATGCACGTTATGAGATTGTTGGTAAAAATCCAAAATGATACGCTCCAAAGAACAAGAACCATCAATACAGAAAAGAGCAACTCTATATTCATCTTATTGCCAACATTTTGTGTCAAAGGGGATATGTTTTATTTGCTGACACAGGCAGTAATTTTTACTTTTAAATTGTATTAGGAAAGTAAGAAAAGAAATTTTTTTCAAAGAAGGCTTGAGTCTTAGCATAAAAGAATGCTGAACTCAGATCTTATGAAATAAAAAGATTTTCAATTAAATTAAATTTTAAGGCTGTAAATAGAAGATTAATAATTCCAGTGGTTTATGAAATCTTAAAATTAAGATTAAGCTTGTTAATTTACTGTTTCTGGCTTTTGATTGACAGTAGCCAGCATTAGATTAAACAAGATATACATACAGTAGTGGTACACTTTTGTTGTTGGAGGGTGGAAGCGCAAATGGCTCTCAATTCGGGAGCTGCTACATAAGGATCTAAGAACACTAATACATGATAATTTCATGAACATGGAAAGTAACTGGCTTTATGATATGAAGTCACTATATATTATCTCTATATATGTATATTATGTTGATATAATTTCCCAGATGGATGAATTCATTAAGCTTATATGAGGAGAAGGGCAGGAATTGGAAGAGAACAGTAAAGCAAAGCATGGAATCTAAACAAATAGTCTCCCCACAAACAGCATGGAGAAACACGTATCAGACAGGAACATACATTTAGCCTCCTGCTTAAATTTGCAAGATTTGCTTTTACAGAGCTGGGTGCTAGTAGGTCTAGAAATTTATAGATAATTACAAAATATGTGCAAAATTAATAGAAGTGATTTGATTAGTAATAGTTACATTCCCTTTCAGAGCTGAACATAAGTCAAGGTAGTTGAGGTGTTAAGGATAACATAAAGGGCCTCTATGAATAGAAGAGTTCTTTTGCTCTTTTTCTTCAAAAAATATTGATGAATCATGGTCTAAGAACATACACAATAGCAAAGGGTGATAAGACATGATTATATCATACTTTCATCTGCTTCTAAATTACAGAACTGTATATTTTGTATTTCTTTGATTTTGAACTGAGAGTTGCATGACCTGCAGGTCAGGCATGGAACTTAATGGATAAAAATCAACATCATTTGACAGACCAAGCTTGGAAAAAAGCAAAGCACAATTCTGTCTGAGAGGATAATAGCCTATATTTAAAAAAAAATAAAAAATTGGCAATATTATACATGTGGAATAATTGGTCAGCCAAAAGGCTATTAGAAATAAAACAAAAAGGTAATTAGTAGTAGATATAGTTAAATACAAGGTTAATTAGTCTCATTTGTATGATTTTAATTATTAAAAGTAATCAGCCCTGGGTTACTTACAGAACCACTCTTACTGAATGTTTTTTATTAAATGTAACACAAGGACTTTTACATTTTGCTTCAAGCAGAGCTCATGCATAAACCTTTTAAAGTAGTACACTGTCTTGGGATATTTGCATAATAAGATGCTTTATAAAACAAATGCCCAAAATTCTGCTCTTGTGCCACCCAATATTAGGAATCACTTTTCTAGAACTGACATATTCTCTTTCTGCAGGACAGATCAGGAAGACTGAAATATTAACAGCAGCATAAGATTTCTGAATCAAAGCCTGTCTTGAGGCGTAATTAACATGAGGCATCTAATTATCTGAAGTCAAAACTGTATCATCGGTTGCCCTTAATGCACATAAGATAACTTAGATGACATTTAATTAGAGGCAAAGAATGGACTAATACTTATTTAATAGCTTTCATAGAAGCTTCCCTTTGGTGCTAAGAGATTGTCCAGTGAATTGGGGCAAATATTTAGCCTGTGCCTGCAGCTAAATAAATAATTTGCAGCAAACAATTTACTTAGCCAAGTTTCTACTCTTTCTGCAGTAGGAGTGAGATTTCTTCAGACTTAACAGCTACCTGATGAAAACCTTTTTAATTTTCATTTCAGAAATTAAAAATGTTCAAAATACAAAAGTTTGAACACTACTGTTTACCTGTAAATGGATAGTTAAGTCATATGGGTCTATTTGTTTTCCTGGTTAAAGGGTTGTGTCCACAGCTCCAGTGGAAGTAGTGAAATTTCTTTTGGACTTAGGTTTCCATTGTAATTTGATTTTTTTTAGTTGCCTTAGTATTTTGTAGAAGCATTTATTGTCAAGTCTTAACAGGTCTATTTGATCCATTGCTAAGTGATTGTAGGGAAGGAAGGCAGCAAGAAAGCAAGCTATGCTGTGTAAGTGGTAATGTCCATACCCTGCATTATAAAACCTTATGGACCAGTGTCATGGATATAAACCATCTTTACTTTCAGTGCATAATACCAGATCTAGAAAAGATCTCTCTTGATCTCTGTTCTTTAGAAAGGTGTAGAAGGAACGCTTTCTAGAGATGCTGCATTCAGTTGAGAAGAACAGGCAGGTGGATGGTAGCTTTGCCGAGATCTGTTCCAACAAATTTCAGTTAGTGACATTAAGAAAGATGAACCATCTTCTGGAGATCAATCTTTCTCTCTGTATAAGCAGCCTCAAGTACCTGAAATTAGATGAGTTGATCTTAGTTCCTTTAGTATGGCTCATGGTGGGAAGACTCCCCAGTGTTGCCTATGTTTACATTGTCTGTCATTGACTTAGATCTCAGTTTCCATTCAGTGTTTGTATTAGTTGTATGCTATATATTTAGGGGTTTTTTTTAGGAAGATGTGGGAGCTAATACAGGGAGTTTTGTTACCTGAAAAGGAAAATGAGTTACTGAGAGTCCAAAAGAAGATAAGTAAAGAAAGATAAATGCTCACCACTTAAAATGTACTCCTAATATCTCAAAGTTGTGCAAATGGAATTCAGATTCAAAAACTGTTGTTGAACTTCAGAATCAAATATTATAATGCAATGTCAAAATGAGAAATATTGTTTTCATTTTTGTGTACAGTATTGTGGATAGTTATACTATCTGCATAAAGAGGTATTATCATAAAAAACTTAGAAAATGTCTAGTGCTAATAATTTTAATATTAATAGCTGTATTCTTCTATACAGTTTTCTTTAGACACTGCCCTCTTTTCATCATCGCTCTTTTCGTTATGGGAGCACCAGCAGATATTAATTAAACTCTCTGGACAGGACTCCAAAGTGGAAGTTAGTTAAATATATCAAAGATGTATCTCCTAAATAAGATTTGTATAGTAGTCTTGAATCAGGCCTTGAACTATGGTGATACATACTGGCATAAGAACACTGCTTGTGTAAGTCTTTTCATGACCTCCAAATTTTGACTTATGTTTCATGAAATCATACTATGGCTTCAGAGTTTTTTTTTTAAATCATGACATGGGTTCAGATCAAGTGGAAGTATCTGTTTGATTTTGCAGAAAACCTGAAAAAAAATTTCAAAGAAAAGAACTAGTCCTTTCAACTGGAAATGGTATTGTTTAATACCCATAATAATTCTCAAAGAGCTAGCTGATGTCATCCTGTCTTGATGATTTTTGAGCGGTCTTTGCAATCCAGAAAGGTCCCAGCTGACTGGAAGCTGGCAAACATTGTCCTCCTTTTCAAGAAGGGCAAGAAGGAAGACTCCAGAAACTACAGGCCTGTCAGTCTCACTTCAGTGCCTGGTAAAGTTAGGGAGAAGATTATTCTGGGAAGTATTGAAAACCATCTGAAAGACAACACAGTCACTGGTCACAGGCAGCATGGCTTCATGAGAGGAAAGTTCTGCTTTTTAAATCTAATTTCCTTCTATGACAAAGTAGCCCACCTAGTTGATCAAGGGAAGCCATTGGGTGTAATTTTTTTGGATTTCAGTAAAGCTTTCAATACTGTCTCTTACAGTATCCTTTGGGACAAAATATCCAGCACAGCTGGATGGACACGTCACACATTGAGTGAGCAATTGGCTCACAGGTTGAGCAGAGAGGGGAACAGTAAATCGGGTGACATCAGACTGATGAGCTGTCACTAGTGGGGTTCCACAGGGCTCCATCTTCGGCACTGTGCTCTTCAACATCTTCATAAATTACTTGGATGCAGGACTGGAAGGAATACTAAGTAAGTTGGCAGATGACACAAAACTCGGAGGAGCTGTTGACTCCCTCAAAGGCATGGAGGCCCCGCAGAGAGACCTGGCCAGGTTGGATGACTGGGCAATCACCAACCATATGAAGTTCAACAAGGTAAAGTGCCAGATTCTGCACCTCGGATGGGACAACCCCAGATGTTTGTACAGACTAGGGAATGAGATGCTGGAAAGTAGTACATGGAAAGCTACCTGGGGGTCCTGGTCGAAAGCAAGTTGAATATGAGTCAGCAGTGCCCTGGCAGCCAGGAGGGCCAACTGTGTCCGGAGGGGCATCAGGCAAAGCATCACCAGCAGGTTGAGGGAGGGGATTGTCCTGCTCTGCTCTGCGCTGGGGAAGCCTCACCTTGGATGTTGTGGGTGCCACAATATGAGAAAGATGATAAGCTGTTAAAGAGTGTCCAAAGGAGGGCAACAAAGATGGTGAAGGGCCTTGAAGGGATGCCATATGAGAAGCAGCCGAGGTCACTTGTTCTGTTCAGCCTGGAGAAGAGGAGACCAGGGAGAGACCTCATTGTAGTCTACAACTTCCTCCTGAGAGGAAGAGGAGATGTAGACACTGATCTCTTTTCTCTGATGACTAGGGACAGGATCCAAGGGAATGGCCTGAAGTTGTCTGGGAAGGTTTAGGTTGGATATTAGAAAAATGTTCTTCATCCAGAGAGTGGGTGGGCACTGGAACAGGCTCCTCAGGGAAGTGGTCAAAGCACTAAGCCTGTAGTAGTAATAAAGCCTTTTTTTATTTTTCTGTCTTCTTTTTGACCCAAGCCACAGTCTAAGATGAGAGATACTGGAAGTCCAAATTCTGTAGTAGTGCCCATGGCTTAGCAGCGTTTAGTATTTATCACCATGAATTACTGCTCAAGGTTTCATTTGCCTCTGGAAATCTGCTCTAGACTGTCATTGTCACCAAGAAGTGAGAAGGATAGGATTTTTGGGTAACAAGAGCAGTCAGAATTGTAACAGAGTTGAAAGTAAGCCAGAATCCATCAGTAATATCTGCTTGCTGGAGTAGGAAGGGAATGTCATATAGCAACATATGGTGCTGCTGCTCACTGTTGGAGACAGCATTCTGTGGAAACTGCTTTCTGAATTTGGGCCCATGGTGTCAGTTCCCATTTTCTGGTTTAGAGATGGAAAATTGAAGCTTCTGCAATTTGTAATTGCCCCAGAACTTTTTTTTTAAGCATTTTGGATCATTTCAGTGAAGTCAGGGCAGAGAAAAGTGATTTGAATTTTCCAGGAACAATATATGCACTCATTTCACAATAAAAGATCATTACCCAAGTCTGATCTATACTTACATTAAGAGTACTGATCAGTATTCTATGAACAAGAATGTGTGTTTTGAACTCACTAATTATTACAGCAGATTTTTAATAATTCTATTCTTGTAACCCTCAATTTATCTTTATTGCATTTATGAAATAAATGTAGGCACTCCCAGAAGGTGAATGCAATATTATTTTGTGCTCACCTCTCATCAGAGACTCTGACTGAAGTTTACAAACATCAATTAAGTTTCACTATGCTGCCATCTGGGAAATAACTTTTCTTATACTCATGTTACAGATGGATAAACAAACAGGAGCTAAGTAACTTGGCCTGGATCATGTTGCAGATTGGGAATAGAGTTTTCACACTGTCTCCCATTCCCTCACTTGGGTCTAACCAGTAAGCCTGCTGCCACACTATTTACATTTTGAGACTGTTTTTAGTGAACTAAGTTGCCAATTTTTCTTCTGAATTATCCAAAACTTGCCAACATTTCATTTTAATAAAGCTTTCACACACAAAGGCTAGTATTTATAGTTAAATATTATGTTTCTCCTCACCTCTGGTTGCTAATAAGAGCTGTGTATGCTGCCAACACAGAATGATAGCAAACTAAGCACAAATAGTTTTTTGTTTTTCCTTTTAATTAGTGTTCCCACTGATAACAGTGGCTTTTGGATCAGTTTTTCATGCTCATATTATAAATTGATCTCTCCAATTCCTCAATTAGTTTTACTTTTGCTTACACAGAATCTTTTCCATTTTCCATTGTTTTTGTGGTAGTGGTTGATAAGGCATGCAAAAAAGGATGAGGACCTCACATTTGCTGTTGTGGGTTCTTAAATGCTTATTCATTCAGGTGGGGCAAATTACAGCTTTTTCTCTTCCTCTTTTTTTTTTTTTATTATTTTTCATTGTAGAGTTTTTCTTCCTGTATTGGTGATAACCCCTTTCAATCTAGTAATGATGTACTTAACTGTATGTGGAAATACAAAGCTTCTAGATACTATAATTACTTTATTCCCATTTCAGCTGTAGGTAATTAAAATTTTCTGTGGTGGAGTTTTAACAGTCATCTCATTTCTCCCTATATGTGATATTAATTATGGAGGCAGAAGTACCATTACTACAGTAGTCACTCTACAATAATGGAGGATGTACTTCCATGTGAAAAATGGGTCATTGCTGTGAGACTACTGGAAGTTTCTAGACTTCTCCTGGAGAGAAGGTGGTGCAAAAGAAAATTTGGTACAACACTGTAGTAACAATTTCCAAATTTTAAGGACATTCTCACAGGAGAAACCATACTTTCTAACCTATGAGATTTAGAAATGTCAGCTGGTTCTTTCTGATTTTGGCACCAAGATGGACAATCATTAAAACAGATGGGGAGTTACAGTATGATAATTTTATTCTTAATAATCATAATTATTATTAAAAAATGTCAGATTGTGCCTCAACTATTAGCCTAGGGAACAGCTGGTGAAGAGCTGTTATTACTCTGAAGTGAGTAGTTACTGTAATGTGTGTTCCCAGATGACATTCAACCCTATGATGCAAACATTGATTTGCAAGGTTACCCATGTCTAATGGGATACAGGTTAATAACATGAAGAAGAACCACTTAAGGATTTGTATCTGCTCAGACATGCCTTTTGCTTCACGAGGGACTATCAGTCTGTCAAGCATCACAGCAGTCAGTACCTGACTGCTTCCATTTGTACAAGGGGTTATCACATCTAATCACGGTCAGGGAATACCAAGGTTTCCCAAAAGGATAAGAGCAGCCAGAGGGTGGGAGATCAAAGGATATCTTTGAAGGAAGAAGTGATGGGAAGAAGATTTGAAAGAGAAGATCTGAAGGGTTGGGGAGAAGCAGAAAGTAGAGAATCCCAAATCAAATTCTCTTCTGTTTAAAAATTTTATTTCCTTTGATTGTGCTAAGCAACTAGATGCTTGAGCTGTGAATGTCTAACAGGGGGTTCCATGTAAACCTTTAGAGCTGAGTGAAGTAGAAAGTTTTCTTTTCAAATTTTATTAAATTTTTTTCTAAAAAGTTTAACTTTCATCTCTTTAGCTTCTGTCGATAAATTGTTTATTTTACATTGACCTTAATTCAGCTTGAGTTCAGGTTGATTTCAGGTAAATGTCCAGATCAATTACTTCCTACGAGTAGGGAACCTTAAACTTGACTGCAGAAATATTTTTTCAACTTTTTTTTTTCTTTTTGGTACTATCCAGCAAATCCATTGTTCTTACTTTCCAAAAAGGATCTCAGTATCTACCCAGCTGTATGAGACAGTTTTAAAGATGATGATAGAGCTCTGTGTGAAAGAAGCCTCTCTTGACTAACAGCGTTAATTAAGTATAGAATAGTCTGATCCTCAAAGAAGTAGGTGGGATACAACATTTAATTTGCAAACAGTTCTACAAGATTGAGTAGGTGATACTTATTCACTTTTCTCAAAATGGTGAAAAGAAAAAAGTAAAAGCTAATCTTATACTTGGAAAGCATAAGACAAGATTCGTGACATCAACTAGAGAGGATAAGCTAAGGAAGGGATTTTTGATAAAAGTAGGAATGGAGAAATAGACAAGTTGAAGTAGAGGATATTAAACAAAGTATTAAAAGACAACAGACACTGCTCAGAAGCATGCAACAAACAAGAAATTTGTCCCAGACTTGGAAGTGCTTTAGCATAAGAGAGTCTGAAGCCAAGTGTTAAAGTTTAAGGAACTAAGACAGAAATCCCTTCGTTTCCAAAGCATGAGTGCAGCCACAGTAGATACCATCCCTGAAAAACTCAATGTGAACAGTTAATAAATGAGATGTACTCTAGACAGTTTTCTTTACCTCAGTGATGAGTTAAGGAGCTAACATAAAGCTGCCTTTGACGTGGGCATGGCATTCCTCTTTCACACCATGCTTATGGTGTTTATACTTGTGTTTGTAGTATAGATGTGATTTCTAGGATACCAACTTTCCTCAAAGTGGAAACTCAAGAATTTTGCTTTTCTTTTGCATATACAAGTACCTCTTATAAAGTGCCTTTAATTAGATCCCCTTTTGCCTCTATGATTAATGTTTTCTACCACTGGACATGCAAGGTCTTGGTAGATGTTTCCCCAGGACCCTTAAAATAGAACATTTCTCTCCTTAAGTCCCATAAGAGCAGGTTTCCTAATTGGGTTTCAAGATGTTCTGTCACAACTTTTATTAAACAGAGATATTTCTCTTTAGTGACAGAATTGTTATTTTCTTGCCATGTGTATTTTTCTCCTGCACTTTGAAAATCAACTAACAATGCTTTGTAAATATTGTTTTATTCCTGTTCTATGAATACAATGAGAAATTATATTGAAAAAAGAATGATCTTTAAAGCCAACATTATGTGATGAAGATGACACAAGAGAAGCTTTAGGTGTTTATTTTCTCTCTCATCCTACTCTATTCTAGTGTACCCAACTGTCCTTATCCAGCAAGCTCATACTTGCAAATAATGAGTTTGGTGTCTGAATTACAGAAACACAGAGCTGGAAGAGTGCTCATGAAACTTAACTGAGTCCCTCCACCACCAATCTAGCCTGTTCTTAAAATCTTAAAAATGCAAAGGGTGAAGTAGATTCTTAGCCTCTATAGCTTGTCTCATGTTTCAGTTTCCTGACCATTAGCTAAAACAGTTTTCTGTTTTAGAAAGTCTTATTAGAAGCACATCTGGCTGATTTCTTCTTGCAATCTTTGAAAGGGGAATTACTTTTTAATGAGATTTCAGTCATGCAGTTTGATGGAGGGAAGAAGACTATGACTTTCACTAAGGGAAACATCTTTTAAATCTAAAAAGGACCAAGGCTTCTGAATACTCATGAGAACAGTTTATTTTAAATAAAAGCAGAACTTGTTCACTGGCAAAACTCTCACAACCATGAGAGCAGTACTAGGGTTTCATTTGCAAGTTTTGTATCATAGGCCAAATGATGTAGAGGGTATACTATGTTTGTAGCCAGATTGTGCATTATAACATGTAAACACTAGAGACATTTGAGGAATGTCTGCTTCCAAAGGGACAAACCCCAAGGAGAGAGCTTTGGAGTGAAAAAGATTTTTGTTAGTAGAATTCATTAGAAAGTAGAGGAAGTCTCCTTTCATGCCTCCTTCTGTAGCATTATCAACTTGTACCCTTTTTGAAACTATTCAGGAAGGGGTTTTCTTATTGCTTTAATAGATAGTACTTGCCTTTATACATGTCTATATAGTATCAGGGATGCTTTTCAGTTCTGCAATTCACTTAGTTTGCTTGGCTAGTTTATCTCAGGTAGTGTTCAGGGTTGCAAATTACCATTGGCTGGCAAAAAAGGCTTACTACTCTCTACTATCTTAAAACAAATTATCTCGGCAAATTAGATCTTTGCAATGTCTATCTGTCCCCTGATAGTTACCTACTCTACTGTAGACTCCAGCACATTATTGCTTCAAGAGTGGAAGTTATTCTGTCAGGAATGGGATCCTTACTTCAAGTCATTACAAAACCTGGACTAACATATAATTAAAGTGTGGCATGCATTTCTTCTATGTTGTTTTTCTAGTTAATTAATCCATTATCCAAAGTGATTAAATTATTTAACCTAGAACAGCTGATGATTACTCAATCTCTTATTCTTTTTTTTCCAATAAATGAAAAACAAGAAATGGATAGTAGTAACATTAAGATATTGTAATTAACATTTAGTTCTGTTAATGAAGGAAAAAAAACAAAAAACAAGAACTCAAATATATGATGAAATTAGTCAGTTACCTAAGTGAATTCAGAGCAGAACATTTAAAGCTACCTGTGTATGCAGTGAAAACTTAGTTACTAAGTTACCACAAGCTAGCTACTTAATTAGTAGGCAAACCTATTTTTTCTCTTTGGGATTTTTTTTAAGTACTTGAAGTGCTTTTGTGGTGGGATTCTGTGAACCTTTTCAGTGATGCCATGGGGAAGTGGTACTACATGGTTTAGAGCTATGTATGTTGCACCCAGTATGATGTGCAGGGGTTCAAAACCACTTGGGCTGAATTGTAGCTCTTCACTCAAGTTCTGCAAGGGTATGGTTTCAAGAAGAAATATTTCTGTGTATCCTCTTGTTATTTTATTTTAAAAGACAGCAACTTTTTTCTTCCTTTGGCTATGGGGCAGGAGTGCGAGTGTGAGGGGAAATCTTTACTGGCCATAGTGAATTACTTATGGTTTACTCATAGCATTCCTGGACAATAGCCTTTTTTTAGGATTCCTCTGTGTGCCTACCATGTACTGAGTTCCTTGGTGTTTCCTTGTCTGCTGCGAGCTATCTGGATCTTTTGACTTTCAGCAGTTACTGAGATGTCCCAGTCCTCTCTGGGCAGCCGAGTGATGTCCTGTGAGATGCCAAACAGTCCAGAGACTACTAAAGCAGGCTCACAGTTCTGCTCTGGGCTGTTTACAGTGGAGCAGGTAATACTTTTTCAGCGTTTCGAGGTGAAGTTATGAATAATATTGAGTGGATTTGGACCTTTAGGAAGAATAATTGTTTTAAAAAACTTTTTTTGTGTGGTCTGGGTAGTTTTCCAGGACGTGTAAATGACTGATTTGAGTCTCTCATCTACAGAGATGCTCAAAAGATCTCTTCTAGGAGAAACATTGGTGCTGAGGAATTCTTTTCTGCCCGTGTGTGTGAAATTAAAGATTTCCTGACTGCTTCTATGAAAAGGGAATGACCATTTGGTAAACCATGATTATGTCATGTTTACCTAACAATTTGAAATTAAAGCTTCATTTGATGTGATAGAACAATACCTTTCCATATATACTACTGCAAACACTGCCACTGGATGGAGAACTGCAGATGTTGTCTTATTTACAATTTTTACAAATTTTAAGCTAAGATTGGATTTCTGTAGCAAGCAAATATGCCCAAGTATAATTCTACCATCTGTATCTATGCCTACATATTGTCTCAGTGTAAAAAAGAGCTATTTAGTAGACTGCCTTCATTGCTGTCACAACTTGCCATATCTTCTCAATCAGTCTTCCTAAATGTTGCCTTTGTTATTATTGCTTAGTTGAGAAGAGGAAACACAGGCATTCTCGCCACCAGTCTGCTTTATTTTTGAATCTCATATCTCTTCTTAGACTAAGGTAGTAGTCTAAGAGCTCTTTATGCTCCTGCAGATTAATGCTCTGGATTATAGGGTAGTCTGCCTCAGTTGCTTTCATGGTTTGGTTGGAGTTTTTTTTTTTAATATTAGCTTGTTGGTTAGGAGTTTGTTTGGTTTTGGCTTTGGTTGTTTTGTTTGTGGTTGGGGTTTTTGTGTGTGTGTGTGTGTGTGTGTGTGTGTGTGTGTGTGTTGTTTTGTTTTGTTCGGGTTTTTTATGTTTGGTTGGTTCTTGTTTGGTTTTTTTTTTTGTTTTGTTTTGTTTTGTTTTGTTTTCAAGTGTTCCACTTTGCGTATTAAATACTGAACTAATTTTGAGTGTGAAGACAGAACTCAAGTGTCCCAAATCCCAGAAGGGTGTTGCAGGGCTCAGTTATTTACATGTCTCTCCCACATTTGGTGAACATTTCAGTATCTCATCAGAGAGGATCAGCATGCACATTAAAAAGTACTGCCATGGCTAGAATGTGTTCCTGGGCATCATGCAGGCAGAGGAGGGAACTTACATCTAACTTTCTCACTTCAGCCTGTAATTGTCAAGCCCAGGGTGCTTTCCTACACATCTCTCAATGTGCTATTGTGTGCATGTTGGGTTGTGTCTCTGAGCTGTGTGAACACATATTTTGTGAGTTCCTGGTGTAAACACTTAGGCATCTGTTTACACAAAGCAATGGTGACATCAGCTTGCAGGGTAACAGAGTTTCAATTATTTCTCTTGAAGTTTGAGAAACTTCTTGTGTTCTGGGTACCCAAGTGTATTGCTCAGAACTTTTGGCTACTCTGTTCTATGTAGGCACCTAATAGTTTGTCTATATAGCACCTTTGGCATTCAAGTGTGGATTGGTGTGTCCCTGAGGCTGCAGAGCAGCTGAAGCAGTGGCGTGGTCTGTTGGGCCCTATGCTTCAAGGTTCAGCAAAACAGCTGGAATCATTAGGTTTGTATTTCTTTGCTTATAATCTTATTAATAGTAAGAAAAAAGGGGGGAAAATAGTAGGATAGGCATTCCAAAATAGAACTCAGATAATAGAAATTTGAGTAAATGCACTTTAAATCTATTTAGAGAAATGTAAGACTACAGAAACTTCCAGTCATGTTGTTAATTTTGTGCATTTTGGACTAAGTAGTTTGATCCTTGCAATCTGAGTTAAGCTAAACTGTTTCATCACTAAAAAAACTAAAATCCTAGCATGGCCTAGGCTAAGACACTATCAACCAAGGTACTTTGTGTCAAGATCTCTTTGATATAGTGAGGTTGCTTAGTATGATGTTCAGCCATGAATGACAATTATAGATATACCCACAGCAGGGAGTTGCCTGCCCATGGCAGAGGGGTTGAAACTAGATGCTCTTTGAAGTACATTCCAACTCAAACTGTTCTGTGATTCTGTGATGTGAGCACAATTAACTTGATGGATTATTTCTATCTTTGCAACAGAAAAATGTGGGAAACCCAACCATAGTTCACATAGTCAGAGTGCAGGGAGGATTGGAAGGGACCGTTGGAGATCATCTAATCCAACCTCCCTGTTCAGGCAGGGTTCCCTAGAGCATGCTACTCAGAATTGTGTCCAGAGGGCTTTTGAATTTCTCCAGAGACGCAGGCTCCATGAGCTTTCTGGAAATCTGTTCCAGTGCTCCATCACCCTCACAGTAATGAAACTTTTCCTCATGTTCAGGTGGTTTTCTTCTGATAATTTGGAGCCTTCATGATTGCTATTTTAAACTCTTCCATCTTGCAACCCCCTCCCTCAGACTGTAGAACGTGTAAGTCACAAACAGTGGTATTGCTACTGTAACTACTTTAGCTGGATTAGCAAGAGAATAACTCTCTTCGTGCTCTAAGGAGGATCTTCTGTAAGAATTATGTTCAGATATTTTTTAGCTGTGAATATTTGATATTGTGCATGCAAATTAGGTTGATTAGCACTTTCAGGAGTTTCTGTATATTTGCCTGAAATATGTGCATGTGCAAAGGTGAAGGGCTATTAAACAACATACTAACATTGTTAAATATATAAAATAATTTATTTCTTAGTGTGCATGTGTTGTGCTTCACCATAATTCTGGGTAAACTTGAAAGGCACCTTAGGCTATTTGAAATACATCCCCCCTGTTATCTTAACAAATGTTGCTCTTTATTGCAAAGTCAAAGTACATTTGAATATAAGGGCACTTACAGCATATTTATATCATCCTGGAGCAACCACAGAGAGAACTTGTGAGGCTGTAAAGCCTAAGCAACCAGGCACCATCCATAATTGCAGACTTTTGTTATTAACCCCTGTGACCAGAGTACTACTGGATATGGAATAAAATACATAACGTATTTATTGAGAAATAATACAAGTGCATTCCCCAAACAGAATTTTTACCTGCAGTCTCACAGACTGACTTTGTGAAACAAAGGAATTGAAAGAGCAGCCAGCTGGAAACTACTGGCCACAGGGGATTAAAAATAAGACAATAAATCTGCAGCTGAAAAGTACTGTCAGACAAATGGAATTAGCATTTGTATAAAATGTTTAAGCAAATTAATTGCTCTTTTGAACTTCTGATTTCTCCCAGAAATGAAGTGTGAAACTAGGATGAAGTTATGGTGGTTTTTTTTCTGGTAACATTTATGTATTTGTTCCAGCTAATAGTCATTTTTGTGTTGTATAGATGACTGAACAAAAGCTTCTGTTACATCTAGAGTAAGATGAAGTATTTGCGGTGACATATGAAAGTAGGCAAATTTTTTGACGCCTTTGAAAGTAGGCCTCCTATATGTTTATTGCAACAAACATCTTTACTGTATGATACTAAATTGTGTGATGAGGCCGTGGAGCAATGGGGAAAATAAAACTGGCAGTTTTGGAACCATGAGAGATAATACAGGTGTGGCTATTTTGATTGATATTATCATCTTTACCCATCTGAAGAGGACCACTATACAGTCAAAACTGATGCTCATGTTTTATGTGGGAATTCAGTCCCATTATGGCAACAGTCTGCACTGGGTTAACCTTGCTTTTTCTTTTTTTTCCCCCAAGACCTGACAACCAGCTGAATGATTTCCTTCTACTACTCTGCTCAGCCCACCAATGTTGTTCCAAAACTCAGGGATGCTCTCTAAGAGAGACAAAATTTATTTTGTGTGTTTATTAGATGTAAGTAAATTCTTTTTCTTGAAGAATTGGTTTTGACTCAATTATATGTTTGGTCTGTGAGAAGTAACTGCTCTCAGGAGAAAACTTTCTTCTCAAAGTTCATGCTGTTGACTAGCTGTTTGGTAATCCAACAATGACGTATCAGGAAGCTGTAATGTTGTTTCTCAGTCACTTTTTCTTCAGTGTGGACATTCCCATCAGGAGTAAAACCCCACAGTTGATAAAGGTCAAATACCTGTTATGTGTGGAAGTGGCAGGGTACACTGAGAACTGAGGCAGTCTGGCCAAGGAACATAGTTGTCTGCTAAGGATACCCCCTAAGGTACTTAATTAAAACTCCCAGCAGGCAACATCTGCATGAAAACAGTTTCAGTTTTGGTGCAGACTGAAAATTTCAGCTTTCTGATAAATTTATATCCTTCCCCTCCTGCACTTCCTTATAAAAGTCTATTCTCTAGTGTATATGTAAACAGACCCAGTGAGCTCCATCAAAAAACTTGCAAATTTCCTTTATAAACATTGTCACTGCGGTATTCTCATCATGTCTCTCATGAAGGGAAGTGTCAGAATGGTAGCGGCGATCACTTGTGTATGCATGTAGGCTTTAGCAGCCTAAGGGCAAATAGCTTATGCCTTTCCATATCATTGAAATTAGCATGTAGTAGAATTGGCCTAGCTTCTGAGTGGCAATACTGTGTGATGTTTATTCGGTTGCTAGTTTAAAGGTATTACAAGGGCAAAAAACATATAAAAGAAATGAAGCTCCACAGGCAGGGAGAGCAATTACTAAATAGTATTTGGACTATTATGCTCCAATCTGCTGGTCTAAGGCACCATTCACCAGCCATAGCCATTTTTCCTCTTCTCTCCTGATATCTCTGCCCTCAGCAGTTCTTATTACAGACCTGGGACTGAGCACAATTAAAATCTTTTTCCAGTTCCTTCCCACACTCATCTTTAAACTTGATGGGGATTTTTTAATATCAAAAATGCAAGTCAGAGAATTTAATGTTCTAAAGCCTGGGGTGGATGATTGCATTTGCTGAAAATGAAGCTCAAAATGAAAGGAAAGACCAGTTCAAGTGGCAGTAATGTTTTCAAACATTTTGTGTCACGGGTGGTATAGCCTACTATTAGAGGTCCTAAAGGGCAGTTTTTATACTGGTTGCAATAAATTACATTCATATGGTGATGAGGGAGGAAGAGGGTAAGTGAGGTCACTTAAGGACTAGTTTTTACAAGGCCTATCTGCATTACTGAGACTTATAGAGTTAGGCTTTGTATTAGTGAAAAACTGAGGCAGAAAATTCCCTTTCCATTACAGAATCACAGAATCATTTAGGTTGAAAAGACCTCTGAGATCGCTGAGTCCAACCTTTGACTGATCACCACCTTGTCAAGTAGACCATGGCACTAAGTTCCACGTCCAGTTTTTTCTTGGAGACCTCCAGGGATGGTGAATCTATCACCTCCCTGCGCAGTCTATTCCAATGTTTAATAACTGTTTCCATGAAGAAATTCCTTCCAATATCCAGTCTGAACCTCCCCTGATTCAGCTTGTGGCTACATCCTCCTGTTCTGTCATGAGCTGCCTTGGAGAAGAGACTGATCTCCACCTTGCTATAACCTTTTCTCAGGTAGTTATAGAGAGCAATAAGGTCTCCCCTGAGCCTCCTTTTCTCCGGGCAGAAGTGTAGGACCTGGCACCTGATCTTGTTGAATATCATGCAACTGGCCTTGGCCTGCTGATCCTGCCTGTCCAGATCCTTCTGCAGAGCCTTCATACCCTCCAGTAGAACAGCACCCCATCCAGCTTGGCATTGCCTGCAGATTTACTGATGGTGCAGGACTGAACCCAATACTGAGCTCTGGGGAACACCACTAGGGACCGACAGTCAACTGGATGTGGCACCATTCACCACCCCTCTTTGGGCCCAGCCATCCCTTCAGTTTCTAACCCAGAAAAAATTCACCTGTCCAAGCAATGGGCTGGCAGCTTCTTCATGAGAATTCCATGGGAGGCAGTATCAAAGGCTTTGCTGAGGTCCAGGTAGACTACATTAAAAGCCTTTCTCTCATCCACTTGTGGTCACCTGATCATAAAAGGAGATCAGGCTGGTCAAGCAGGATCTGCTTTTTCTAAACCCATGCTGGCTGGGACTGAACCCTTGGTTATTCTGTATGTGCCATGTGGTCACACTCAAGATGATCTGCTCCACAACCTTGAGAGGCACCAAGGTTAAGCTGACAAGCCTGTAGTTCCCTGGATCCTCCTTCCAGTCATTCCTGTGGATGGTCATCACACTGAATAACCTCCAGTCATCTGGTACCTCCTCAGTTAGCCAGAAGGGACAGTGGCTTAGTAAGCTTTACTATCACCTCCCTCAGTACCCTTGGATGAATCCATTTTGGTGCCATGGACTTATGTCTAAATGACTTAGCAGGTCACTAATTGCTTCCTTCATACCTGCGTGTATGTATCTGGAAAACCAAGGTAAATATAAGAACAAAAAGATAATATTTCATCGTAATATGTGCTAAAATACCTGGTGGGTTTTTTTCTAAGATGCCATAGCCACAGGCTGACCCCACTCCCCCAGTGTAATTTAATTGCATTTTTGTACAAGTTGAATTTCAAGGCAGCATTGTTTTTCCCCTTTTGAAATGAAAATATGAATGACTGTATGAATCCAGAAAGACGTCATTTTAATTTTAATCGCATTTTCAGTAGCATTAGAACCCTAAAAATTATATTTTATCAGAAAATCATTTCGTTTTGTGGAGAAAGTTCCCCAAGACACCTTCCAGCTCCTACCTCTGCTTTACTAGCTGCTGCAGCCAAGATGTTCTCTTTCTCCTTGGACAAATTGTGTGTGGTTTTTAGTGGAGAAGATTGGAGCCCATCTGAGCTGTGATCTGCTGCAGGGCATGGATCTGAATGTGCACCCCAGTCAGCTCCAGGCTTGGAGGCTCTGGACCTTTGGTCTGATGAGGATGTCATGCAAGTGTAGAAAGCTCCAGTCCCACAGATGAAGAAAAAGTTTCTTGCAGAATCTGGCATCAATATGGCTGCTGTTGGCTTGGTTTGTTGTGTTATGAGCTACAGACCTCTCTGTCAACCAGTATATTGAGGATTGGAGAATTCTTGATGTTTACGTTTTGCATATCAAACAAAACATTTTGTTTTTCTAAGTTTCAAACTTGTGCTGACATCAATCCTTCAATTTTTTCACTTTTAAAAATATTATCTTTTATTCCCTAGAGGGAAAAAAAGAAGAAAAGAAGAAAACCAAAGCAATAAAAGCAACACTTTTCATGTAACAATCTCTTTATTGGCTTAAAAATTATTAACTCATATATTTTTGTAAGTGGAGAAATTACTTCACATCCAAAACTGCAGGTACTGGGGTAGGTGGTGTGTGTCAAAGAAATATGTGTGTTATGGCTTACCATCTGTTTAATTAAGTAGCTACCCTTATTCACTTGTATTTTGCAGTGTCCTGTTTATTAACAAGTTATTTAGTTTTAATTGAATGAGTTCCAATTACAAGACGTAGTAATGCCATCTTTTCAATGCCAGAATCTGAGCTGAGAAACCAGTTACTAGAATTTAATCCTTGTAAAACAAAAGGATATATGTAAACTAAGTGATGGGATATCATGGTGGTCAGGAGAAAGGGCAGGTTCTTGGGAGATAGATACAAGGAGAAATTGACTTGGACACCACGTGTTGCTGGGAAATTCCCCCACCATGATCAGTGGAAAGGCATGAGAGATGCTCACACATGCCTCTTCTTTTCTTGTATCGTTTCCAAGGCCTTCTAGTCATGACTGAAAACTCCTGGCCTGGTTTCATAGGAGATTTGCCTGTAAAGGTTTATGGGTCTTTGCTTTTGGACTCAGTGTAAAATAATATTGCACTTGTTTGAGGACATGGATTGTATCTAGGCTACTCTGTGAAGTCATAGAAGTTTTGTGTTTCCACCCTCAGAAGTTTGGCTGGTTGGTGACTTTTCAGTAATTTTCTATTTGGATTTTAATTGTATTCTAATATTTTATTGAAAGCTAAAGTTCAGGTGGTGTTATTCAAATGTTAAAATGCTAGCTTGAACAGTCAAGGAGGCTACTCCATAGAAAATAATGGAATATCTTCCTTCTCATGTTTTCTCCTCTTTGTAATGAAAAATCGAATGATTCCATCAAAATATTTCACAACAATGGAAACAAATGTTGATTGAAAAAAAGTAAATGTTTCAATCCTTATTAATTGGTGATAAAAATATTTTACCTTTTGTATTAAATCAACCCGTCACCGATAGCTATAGTAAAGTCTGCAGTGTATTTCTGCTCACTTGTCTTGAAAGGTGTAAGAATAGGAAATTTTTTTTTCTTTTGAGTTGTGATGAAACATCTGCATTTCTACAAAACAAGAATTCTGAGTGTGTTACCTCTACTGTTCACAGGGAGAGGGTGTCTACATACCTTTTTGCAGTGTTGTAAGCCAACAAATTATGAAGACCAAATTCTCAAAGACAAAGCTCATGATTAAATAATGTATTTGAGCAACTTTTTTTTATGGAGTAGCATTTGCAATGAATTGTATCAATGCTGTGAGCTGACTCTGAGCCTCTACTTCACGCTCAACAAGTTTGAAATTGTCCTCTTGCACTAGAACACTCACATCTGTGATTTCCCTTGTCATCTCTTTTATACTTTTGACTTAACAGTAGTTGGCTTATGATATCGAGATGCGATACAAAGCACCTTTCAGAAAGAAAGTACTTCAGCTCATCAGAGCTGAACTCTGCATTTCTAAAGGTAACAGTTTAATTTTAAATGCTGAGTTAGTTCTTTTGTAAGTAAAGTGTGAGTTTTATTCACTGCTGGGTACTCATGAAGAATAAATGCCAAAATCTCAACCAAACCCCTATAGATTTACCTAAGATTTTTTCTGTTTTATTTCTTTGGTGAGCTTAACTAAAGAATTTTAAATGATTGCTGATGAATAGGCATATAAGATTCTGGCTTTATGGCGGAAAATTTCACTGTAAATGCCTCTGAATCAAGTTTTTTCCTCCCTAGTTTCATTAGTTCTCTCATTTTCCCCTCTTTTTCAATGTAGCAGTATCCTCTGCTTTCATATTTTATTTGCTGACTACTACTTTTTTCTGCAGCTAAAGAATGTGAGTACTGGGGAAACCTGAATTCTTTTTTTTTTTTAAACTGTTTTTGTGTTTTCAGTTTTCAGTTCTTTTTCTGTCTGTAGCCTTCTGTTATGGTGGGTGAATTTTGTCCTAGAGTCACACAACCTAGGGAGTAATCTTCAAGATATCCTGGCAGTTCTATAGACACTTTGGGTGGACATGACAGACCCTGGTTCTGCCAGTGAGAAAACAGTGAGGAACCACCCTCTGCCAACATCATGCTGCCAGGTAGGGTCTAGCAGGGTGGCAAGAAAACAGTTGTGGCACATTAAAAAAGGAACTCATTCCTGTTATGAGTTGTCATCAGTGGTGTTTTTCAGGAGAGTAAATGCAGTGGGATCTTTCACTCAATAAGAACACACACTGCTTTTACTGGAACAAGTTGCATATATTTAGTTAATGTGGCACTTAATTGATTCCTGGATAGGAGTTAAACTTTCCTGGCTAGCAACTTCACACTTACTCAAAAAATTGTTTAACAAAGTCTATACGTTTCAATGAAAACTCCCATTAATATTTTTGACCATGCCTAACATGATATATCCCCTGAAGAGCAGCATTTGAACGGTATATCCATTGAGTAGTATGTATTTAAAATTTTCATTAACAAAGGAAATTCTAATCTGCTACTGTAGAATCACTTTTTTTTTTTTTTTCCTAAAGGACATTATCCCTTAGTACATATTTTCCATCTATTTACCAAGCTTCAAGGCAATGAATAGCTGTTGATTACATTATTCAGCTTTTTTTTACTTCAGAGGGTATGGAGGAAAAGATCCAGAAAAGTCTCTTGGAAAGCAGCAGTGCTCCTGCTGCATTTGGTCAATCTTGGGATGGTTCTTACTGGACTGCTGTGAAATGGTGGTGCTGAGATACTTGGAAAAGCAAGGAAAATAGGAATCAGCTTTTAGCCTGTTACACGAAAGCTACTGCAGAGTTGAATTTTATTTCTGTCTCTTTTTATACTGAAATTCGTACTCCTGGGTTATGAGTCATTTAACTTAAGTCTTATTTCCACAGAAAAAAATACTTATATTTGCCCATGAATAACACTTTCTTTTCCATATCAAACTATTTCCAAGAACCCAGTGTTTTCACCTTCCATTTCAGATACAACTATATCTTCCTGCTGCAATCATCATTTGTATTACACATCATTTGTCATCATTCTGTTCTTCTTCCTGTCATGTCAAACATAAGCCATAGCTTTTCCCTTAGGGCCTATCTTTCCTCCCAGCACCAAGAGCTCAACTCCCATCTCCACTAGCCATCTGGAAACCAGAACTGCCAGACACTTTCATCCTAATTTTTTTAAGTTCTTTGGTGAGTACTTTCATGCTGTCTTCTGTTAGCACAAGTACATGTAAGCAATTCCGGTACTCTCTTCCGCCACTTGGAAGGTACCCAATTGCTCTCTTTCAAATGCCTTAAAACTTCCATAATACCTACCAGAAACTTGACAGGAGCTGGGCTGCCTTGGGCTGCCACCAGTGGGCTGGCACAAGCTCTGATTCTGAGTGCTTGTTTCTCCTTGTTTTGAGACTCCTGCCTGTGTGCCAGTTTGCTTGCATTCAAATCCTAAAGCTTGGAGGCTGATGGTCTGTTTTCTTGTCTGCCTATGCTATCGGCTGCCATGTGCCACCAGCAGGAAGACAAGACTAGAAATTTGTACTACAGTTATTAAGGGACTGATCCATTCACTGCCTCTTTGTTACATATCTAGCAATTTAATTTTGCTCAATGTTTTCAGTATATAGGAACCAGAAAAGGCAATGATACACTAATAATATTACAGAATTCATTACATGAGTACATAGGTATTCAGTATAGTTGAGTGCCAAGTTTCAATAATGATGGAAGGCTGTTTGCTGTAGTGCAAGCCTGTAGTGTCACTCAATTTGTGTTCATTACTCACTCTACAGAGATTTCCCCCCCTAACTGCTGTCAAAACACTGTTCTGGGTTCCTTTTCTAGCAAAGAATCTTGTAAGAACTTTGTATATTTCCTTAATAAATTTATGTTTTATTTATTTTATGTGGGATATATTTATGAAATGCACAGGATATAGATGTCTAAGCTGAAATCTATAGTGAAAAATGTTATTATTAAACGTCTCAGTTTTGGCTGGTATCAAGTAAAAAGACAAATTAACCATAAAAATTCCAGTTATTTTGTAACTTAGTTTCTCATATTTAATTAACTCTTCCTTGCGCCTAGTTATAGAAACTAGAGAATAGAAATTAAAACCCTCTCCTTATCCCAGATTTCAGAAGGATCTAAAGAAACCAGTAGGTACGATTTTAAATAAATTATAATTAAAGAAGGATTCTAAGAAAAAAAAATACTTATTTCAGCCCTATTCTTCACAAAAATGTTAGGTTTTTTAAAAAGGCTTTTATGCTTTTCCCATCTAAACGTTATTCAAACTATTTAATAATTAAACACTGATGGCTAGGAAAAAATATATTAATTATGCATCTCCTAAGCCTCAGAAAGAAGTTATTTTATCAGGCTATAAAATTATTTAGTATGCATAAAATTTAACATTTAATAATACCACAAAGAGCATTTATTTTAAATGTTTCTATGTTCCTGTCCTGTCTAATTAATATTTGAATATTAGTGCACTGGTTGTGCTCTTTTTTCTTTTACTCAGTGCAACTGAAGTTTTTTGTTTAGCAGCTTCGACAAACCATATAACAGAGTAAACAGGCTGCTTGTTGTAGACTTGAGATTTCCAAGGCACCTCAGAAATAAAGTTCATGAAGAATGGTCATGAGGACTGCTTTCTTTACAGACAAACATAAGTTACTGTGTATCACCAAAAAAATTATACAGAAGAGGGTCTGGAAGGTATTATGTGACTTTAAAAATGTTGCATCCATCAGACCTGCATTCTCATGCATAACTGCAGAAGCAGTAAAGATTATTTTGGCTTGACTAGCATTTACAATTGTACACTGGAGCAAGTGTTATAATGCCTTCTTGAGTTTTAGTTCCTGAAAGACATGCTGCACTTGACAGCGTAGTAGACTATTCAAGAGCAAAGACAAAGGAGAAGCCTTTAAGCTGAGCAATTATAATCTGTTAAAGTGCAGAAATGTTTGTTGTAAGATAATCAATGTAAAGACGACATATGGATTGAGCTAGATGACATGTTCTCATAGTCTGGTCTGGGAAACTTGTCCTTATGAAAATAAGACCTGATGTTGTTTATTTGGGTGAAAAATATTTCAAATGCTAGTGGCATGCACACACTGGGGCAATCTTAACTTATTTCAAGGAACTTATTTCAGGGAACCTAAGTGTCCCAAAGCAGGGTTAAGATATCTGAATCTCTGATTTTAGTCCTTTCTGAAACATTCACATAGCCTTTCTCTTCACTTCTCTTTTGTTTCTTCAGTGTTTATCTTTTCCTCTGCTGTAAACACCTTGGAAGAGTGGGAGAAGTCCTAGATACTTCACCAGACCATTTGTTCTCTTCCTTCAGGTAGAGCCTTTGATTAAATAATCCATGCATGCTTGTCTGTGTGATCATGTGGCACTTTGAAATGTGAAGCAAGCTCTGTGCCAAAATATACCACCTTCTTTTGGTCACAAAACCAGAAGATATATTAGGAGGAGTTTTGTTTTTTCTCAGCTTTGTTCCTGGATCTCAAAAGCTGTCAGTGGTCTATATGAGGATCTGTAGTACCTTTCATTCTATCTACCCTTACCAGGCCAGTGAGGACTTGTTAAGGACTGTTAGCCCTTGCTGATATGGCAAGCTGCCAAACTTTGGCAGTAGATGCGCTGCTGTATGTCCCCAACTCTGTGTCCATGGGATCAGTGATTCAGCAAAGAGGCCAGTGGGAAGCTGAGATAACCCTGCGCCCAGACTTGCCCTTGACTTGACTCAGTCCTCTTCTCCTTGACAAATCCAGCCCACATGGAGGCGAGGCTGAGAGGACTGGCTAAAATCTTAGGCTGTCAGCTTATAAGAGATGCTCTCTTACCAT
This sequence comes from Poliocrania exsul, assembly GCA_035041345.1. NCBI lineage: Eukaryota > Metazoa > Chordata > Aves > Passeriformes > Thamnophilidae > Poliocrania > Poliocrania exsul. The sequence continues at coordinate 31,234,097 of JAWWLZ010000118.1, forward strand.
GCCAGTTGCTGTGCCATTAGAGTAGGAGCTTGGTCTCTGCTGGCAAGTAGTTTCCCACACCAGCACTTCATGTAGTGTGTAAGTCAGTGATCTGATATGAAGTTCTCTAAACGACTGTTAGATTATGTTGCAAAGATCCCTATCCTGGCATTGCAGGAATTCAGACATGAGAGTTCAGACCTTAGAAGTGTTGTGTTCTAAACACAATCTTGTATCTTGGTACAAGGTACTACGTTTTATTTGTAATTTATTTTTCAATCTTGGAGCTACAATTTTGATTTTATTTCTTTAATGAAATCAACTGCATTTTTAATGCTTAGATTCAGCTGGAGATGCCCTCACAGGAAGCTGATGAATTTTGGTGCTTCTTTCTTTAAAGGAAACCATTCCAAATACAATGATAAGAGCATAGTCCTCAGGAAAACTGTTCTGTGAGGTGTGTAATGGTCTGACAGGGATCTTTTGCCAAGCTACAAGGCCAGTATAGGAACTGACATTGCTGAATTGTGATTCCAGTTGTACAAAAAGAGCAGGACATAGATATACCTCTTCTTTTCCTCCTTGAAGACACCAGGTGGCTTGGGGCAGCTTCCAAAGCACTTGACATGGTTCCTTTACCTTCCCAACTGGCAATGAGTGTGTTTCCTCATCTTATGAAACACCAGCAGCATATCTGAGTCTAGTCTGTGGAAGAGATCATGAATCAGGTTTTGGTTTGTTTGTTTTTTGTTTTTTTTTAAATTATGTTTTTGAACAGTTATAAAACTCAGAATATTCTCATGGTCAGAGAAGGAAAACCACTACAATGCTGATTAATGGTGTCATTCCATTTCTTTTGTTTTGCCTCCTTGCTAATGAGCTGGTATCATTACAGAGTCTTTGACATCACAAAGAGGTGATGTGGAATCAGGTCCAAGAGCTGGGAAAGAGCTGAGAAGGGGTCCTTGGGAGAAGACACAAGAGCTGCTGCTAAGGAATGTCTAAACAGGCTGTCTGCTTTGTAGATCCAACTGCAGCCCAGAGTTGCCAGCCTCTGAGTCAGTTTTGGACATGCTAGGGATTGGTGAATTTGCAATTTGCATTAAGCAAGGCTGTGCCCTTGAGGCAACAGAGGAGCTATGACCTTGATTTCACTTTTTTTTTTTTTTTTTTTTTTTTTTTTTTTTTGCTGCTGCTGGTCTTTGAGACATCTGTAACAAGAAATGCTGTGCCTCTGTATATGCACTGATGGGGGAAGAGAGAATTATAAGACAGCACTTCTGCTTGAAGTCTCTGCTCTTTCAGTTCATCTCTAAATACAGTATTATTCTAATGCTTTTTAGTGCTCTGTAAGAAAAGTAAAGTTGAACCACTGATAAGGCTTTATCTACAAGTAAATATTTCCTTTCATCATGAGAAAACCAGGCTTTAGGGACCTGTAAAGAAATTCCTTTTCCTCTCCACAGATTTGATGAGCTTTTCAGTAAGAAAGTGATGGTGAAGAGGGAGTTGATGAAGAGGGAGTGAAGAGACAGCATCTACCTATCTGCAAATATAAAATGCATTTAGATTTAATAAAGGCAGTGAGCAAAGGGATGGGACTTGAGCAAGTGGAAAGCCTTGATGCCTTTGACAAGCCTTTTCTTTATTCTCTTGAGTTAATTGAGTCACTTGACAGGCTGGCATCAGGGTACAGTCAAATTCTGACAGGCTAATTTGAGCTTGTGGTTCCAATGAAACATACATACGGCACTCATTATATTTAGTGACAATCAGTGTCATTTTCTGTTTAAATGCAGACAGCTCAACACATTTATTCAGCTGCCTATCTGTAAATGAGGCAAGCAACCCAATGATGAAGGTGAAGCAAAAGGGTAGGTTGGGGAATCTATTTGCATTTTTGATAGTGCTTAGGATCCAGAAGGAGGATGGGAGGTTGACCATTAAGCTGGTCTAGGTGAGACTGATAGAGCAGGAGACAGCAGAGTAATGGCCATAACCTGCAATTTGATGTGGCAAACAGGAATTTTTGCTTCTGCAATAATTGAGATAGTGACTGAAAAGAATGGCCTGCTTAGCAGAGGCTGCCTTCTGGTCACTGAGTAAGCAAAAACCGCTCAGCATTGCATAATCTTAACTACCTTTGGGAAGAGTATTGAGGGAGGTAGCAATCTTCGGCCAAAAGCTGCCCTTCAAAACTGAAGAAGATAGACTCTGTGCAGAATGACACAAATAACCATTACTATTACAGTCCTACATTCAGAACTCTAAGTGATAACTTTGAAAACCTTCATGATTATTTTTCCTTTATTTTTATGCAACTAATTTGCATTTGCTTAATGTCGCCTTTGTATGCATGCTCTGGCAAATTTGATTTGGGCCATGAAATTACCAGATAAATATCTCTTGAGGGAAGAAGAAATATGATTTTTCAGTGTTGGCTCACGTCTGTTGAATGTGTGTAAGTTCCCATAACTTTGGGTTAGGGCCTGTTTTGTTACATCGTCTTTGGCTAATGTTATGATGTTATAATCTTAGCACTGGTATGCTATAAACCTAGTGAAAGGAAGATTCCATGACTTTCTTCCCTCTCCTTTCCAACTTTTAAATTCTCTGTTGGTAGAAATTGTATTTTTCTTTTGGAGATGAAGCTATTCAATGTGACTGTAAAATACCACAAGTATATGGTATTTTACTGTCAAATTGTTGTAAGAAATGAAAAAATCATGTATGCTTGTAATACTGTAACATAAGATTTTTTCTGATGATAGTGGAGGTCTGTGTGCAAAGCAGGGACAACTTGTCCAGAGACTGTTATCCTTGTCGATTGCTAAATTTGTTATGAATAATATTCTGATATAATCCTAAAACCAGGAGTTGGAGATGCTTCAGGTCCCGTTTGTCCTTCTAATCGTGTGGTGTAGCTGTGTTTTGTACATTCAGGTGTGCTCTACTTTTTTCTGATCAACAGAAGCCAACAAATGGCTAACTAAGATGCAAGAAGTCTGCATTGAGTTATATATGGTAAACTTATGTAACGTGACAGCTGTTGGCTTTAACTTCCAGCCTAGTTTCAGTCTTTGACAATTATCAAAATTCAATTGTCACTTTGGGGGCAAAGGAAGAGAAACTTTCATTGAAAACTTGCAGGTGGATTTCACAGAAGGTACTTGAATCCAGAACCTGGCTTTGAACTGCTGTTACTACCAATGGCAGGATTTTTTATTTTAACTTCCACTTTGTTTTCCACATGCCAGTCCCCCAAAGAGTGACAATTTTATGGAATCTGAGGAAAATATAACTGGTATCTTATCTGGAAAATCTGATAATTTTCTGTAAGCTTTGTTCCATTTTAAAGTATTAACATGTTTCTTCAAGATGTATCCCCATCTTCCATCAACACAATCTTTCATTTCTCTACAAGGTTGTGTTGATTATTTGCTAATGTGATGATGCTGTCATCCAAAATGAAGATCAACATTTTAATGCTGCCATGCTGATTTCAGCTTTGGAGAGAAACCTGTAGTTAGTTCCATTATGACAACTTTGTGTGACATATGTCACAGTTTGGAATTGATCCAACTAAGTGTTATGTTGTAAACACCTAGTTTCCCCTCCAGTGTTCAGAGGCTCAGATGTAATTTATTCCAATCAGGATGTACTTTGACAAGCCAGCTGAATGGCATGCAGCTGCTGTTGTTAAATATTTCCACTTCTCTCTGCTTTTCAGGTTTTCCCAGATGTTGTAATCTTCAGAGCTCTCCATGCTAGCATTACAGGCAGCTCTGCCAAGGCTTAGGAAGAAGTGAGAGTGGGATGTGCTGGAAGTAAAAGTAGCCCATCATACTCATTATAGAAAGAAAAGGACAAAGGGTTTTGATTGGAAAAGCCTTCTGCACCGATGAATAACTAGTTCACTCAGATACTAAATCTGACAGTTATTGTGCATTTGATGAATGCTTTGAAAATTCTATATGTGGAAAGATATTTCATAATAACATGACTCAGAAACAGTGAAAAAATAAACTTTTTAAACCCAGAGATTCTACCTGAGCTGAAATTATGTTGGTTTTTCTTTGGAATACAAAAACTTTTAAAAGTCAGTTTATTTCCCTCCAATCCCCGGGTAATAAGCATTGTAGTAGTCTTCACATATATGGAGAGGTGCTTGTATCCTCAAAGAGTCATCCCATCCAGTGAGACTTTTGCTGGAGAAGTTTTTAGGGAAGTTTTGCACAGTTTGTTATTGTCCTTTTGCAGTGGAATGAGAAATGGAGTTATTCCATGAGGTCTTTTGAAAGTGTATCGTTGTGTGTTGAAACTGAGTCACTGCCTCTCAAAGACAGGCTAAGAAACACTAAAGATTATTTGTATTTTGTTTAACCACAAGCACCACGCAAACTTATACCCTGTCCCTATGCTTAGGGTCTTCTGTGTTATGGATTATCTGGCTGTCTAGTTGACTTCAGCAAACCTCTGACTTACTCATTTTAAATGACATAAATATTTTCTCAAACTTTTTCTTTCATTTACAATGGCTAATTTTGTTTAAAGTTGTCTTGGGTTGAGCTGGCAAAACGCCAACTGCCCAAAGACAGAGGTACCCCTGGCTGAGAAAAGGGAGAAAGGAAAAAAAAACTTCTAAAAGCAGGTTTATGCTTAAAATTAACTACATGTATTTATACAGCAAAAGAGAAAATTAAGAGGAAACTACAATATAACACACACTTACACAAGTT
>JAWWLZ010000118.1:31242303-31285287 GCA_035041345.1 Poliocrania exsul
AGCTAGCTCAGCCCAGCTCAAATCACTTGACAATTTTCAGGCCTAGTCTGAACTTCAAAACCCAAACCCAGGCCCACATAACTAAACCTATGACAAAAGTCTATTTTTTCCTGCGGTCAATATTTTTTTCCAGTTTATTTTCTCTTAGTGATTCCTTTTGCAGTAGCATTTTGTGTACACTTTTGGTGTCAAGGCTACTGCAGGCAGAGCTTCTACTAATGGCCTGTTATAGAAGAACGGGAAAAGATTTTGGGTAAAAATGTGAACATGGCAAGTTCCAGCTTGTCCAGAAAAATCTGAACAATAGGACTACAAGTGGACTGGCATGCCATGTTGTGAAGCTGTTGTTCGAAAATTATCATCCACGATTTTACATGTGGAGAATTGCAAATGCATTCAGACTTCCCCTGAGAGTACAGTTTGTTGAATGGAAAAGAGGGGAACAGAAATGGGAGCAAATAACCTGTTCTTAGGATATAAAACTTTAGGAGCAAGCAGGGTGCAAGAGTGCTGTTTGGTATTCTGAGGCAAAAGTAAGTATCTGGTATGATTTTTTTTTCCTACTGCATTTCTCTGAACTTTTATCTAACATAATACTGATTTCCAAGCTGGAGCCTAAATATATACTGGAACAGTTCACCATTAGTAAAAATTTCACTGGTGGTGTTGAGGGGTTGAGATTGTTCAAAGTTTATGTGATGACACTTATCCCTGTGAAATTTAACCTAACAGGGCAGGATAGAGCAGGACTAGCAAGATGGGCCAATGCCCTTGGTAAAAGACTACTGGTTCACAGTTCTCCATCAGTGCTCCTTCCTTCCTTTCTTCTGCTTTTAAGCTGCTTATTACTTCTTGACACACACAAACACTTGAAGCTGCAAAACAACCTACAGATAGATTCCTGATACCTCATAGTGAATTTTGCCCCAATATATGGTGATAGTCAGTTGTGTGGAGATGCTACTAAGTGATTCTAAAAGGCAAAGCATGGTTCTGATCCACAAGTTGCAGATTTGCATGAATTGAGGTTTTTAATGTGGTCATTCAGAGTGGCTCCACTGAAGTGATTTTACGGCTCTGTGTTAACCTGTCTGGGAACCATTTATGGTATTAATAATGTTACAGGTTGGCCCAACATCATGTTCATTGTTGCATTGGACTCACACGATAAATGGTTGGTTGTGCTCTATGAAAAAAGTGTCAGTCCTTCTATTTCCAAAATATACAGTAATGTTCTCTGCTTCCTTAGAGTCCATTATGTGCTTGAGGGAGTTTTTATCAAAGCAGGCATAGTACAACTTCATGTTATGGAATCTTTTTTTGCTCCATTATTGCCCCTTTCTGGTACTTCAATGCTATCAAGCTGCTTGTGATTCACACAATACACCTCTTTCTGTACGCTTCTTGTTAGTCTAAATTTTTTGCTATTAGGTTAATCCCCTAGGAAGTGATCCTTTCTTTCAAAATTTGTTAGATGCTTCTCAAGAATTTCTACCTTTATGCTGAGGAATAAGAGCCTGGTACTGAAGTTGTACAGATGAATCAAGTCTGATAAGACTCTCTGATCCTATAAAGTGACTCACCTTATGACTGTGGAGCAACTGAGGTATAATTGGGCTTGTTGCTTTGATTTCTCCTGTCATGGTTCTCTGCACATCCTCATTCTGGCCACAACTAGAAATGACACAGTGTGATGAGACATAAGCTTGAAGTGGCTGGCCTGGCTAAGCTTTGTTTAGGACAGAATACATTCCAAAGTGACACAACCGGAGTCATTTGAATACCTCCTGTTTCCAAATTTGTTTCTTTCAGGGAACAGACTCTGATGATACCTTTATGGATAAAACAAGATCCCAAGCTCCATAAGCCCCATTTTCTGTTTGTTGGACTCTTGTTGTGCCCACCTTGTTTTCTCATGTCTGTGTATTGCTGTAGTGTCAGTGTGGGTCTAGACTTTGCTGCTGACTCTCAGTGGTTTCACGGCCTAGGTCTTGCATGAACTTGTCTTAGGGTTACCTGAACCTTCTCACATTGTCTCTAAAATGGTTGTTTTGGTCTTCATTTTTAAAAGATGTTTAGGTTTACAAGTATCCCATGAAATCAGTGCTCTTTAGGCCAAGCAACCTTTGAAAAGACCAATTCTAACAGTTTATTCTGATTACATTCTCACAGTTTTTGCTTGATTTTTGCCTTTTTTTTTTTAAATCAAGTAAAACATTTTAAATTGGATTAAGGAGGTTGTTGATAATTAATATTTAAATAGTAACTATCTCAAAAATCTCTTATCCTCAACAAAATAAGACTTTTAAAGAGGAATATATTAAACTCCCACAAAATTCAAACATAGTATAATCCCAGAAAGGTGGTTAGAGTTATATAGTATTTTACCAAGTAAGATGCAGGATTATGCATAATTACAATATTCTTAAAACTTTACTCTGTCCCTTACCTGTGAAAGCTTAATAGCAGCTCTCCAGTGACGGATTTTCCATTTACTAGTAGACTCATACAATTGTACTGTAATCAACATTGTCTTGAACCTCCTTCAGAGGGAGATTGTTTGTAACAAATTCCCTTCAGATTCTGCTTTGGATTTCAGTAGAAATAAATTTAAAAGGGTTGTGATTAAAGGCTGTTCTCCTTATTGCATTCAAGGGACATAAAAAGTCTTTACAAAGACAGAGACAAAAGATTGAGGATTACCTTGTTGTCTGGACCATTCAGCTACATTGAAACAAATTAAACTGGCCTTTAAGTTGGAAATTTGGCTGTGTTGTCCTTGGAAGAAACTACTGTTCCTCATGCCTCAGTCTGGATGCCTGCTTACTTCTGACCTTTCCACTTCTGTGCATGACCCTGCAGGAGTAGGTGTAGCCTCAGAGGGAAAGCCTTTGGTGGCCGCAGCTGAGATAGAAAAGACAGCCCTGTGCCACTCGGTCACAGTCCGGGTTTGCTCCATATTCCTGACAGGCAGGGCTGGGCAATGGTCTGGGTTCATCAGTCTCATGCAGAGATGACACATTAGATAAGATATGCCCAAAGTTTGGTGTCTTGACAGTTAGTTTTATAATGTGTTTTTAAGCTGATTGATAACCATATATTTTTAAAAATCACTAGACAATTGCTCAATACTGAGAGCTCAGTTCTGCTGCTTCACAGCCCACATTAAAAAACCAGGCCTAGAAATCTTGAGGGCTTTCCCCTAAGAAATGGTACTGAGTTCAGAAGGAGCAAGCTGTGGAGCAGGGCTGTGGCTCTGTCAATGCATGTTTAGGTGTTCCAGAGAGACGAGTGATACAAGCTGCTTTCTGAAGATGTGATTTATTCAGTACTAGAGAAAGAAGTAAATGCTTAAGGTAAGGCTTATAGATTGGGACTCAGAAGGCCTTGTTTCTTGCGTATAGCGTATTGACCCGATAACTTGCCTTTATCTGAGATAAATTGTGAAGGCTGACTGTGATCTTTTTGATCCAAAACATCTGGGAAAAGCTGTTGTATAAATGATGGGCTGTGACAGTGTCCTCTCTTTTTCTTCCAGCACCTGTGGCTTAAAAAGTTACTTCTGTTTTGGTTTGATTTGTTCTGGAGACTTGTAAGTGTCCGGTTGAAGAAAAGGCTTCATCCAGACTCAGACTAGAAACTGATCAAGAGTTCATACATCCCAATTTCCCACTGGTTTCCTCAAAGGGAACAATCTTATTAATTCCTTTCTTTGACTTGGTCTTCTGAATTGATATATTAAAACAAATTGAGTGCTGATTGTAAGTTCCTGCTTTTGCTATGGAAACCCAATATTCTCCCAAAAGCACAAATTTCAGTACCTTGCCTTTAGATGTTTACATCCTCTCTTACCCTCTAGTACTGGGAGAACTGCTTCTTTGCATACACAGAGGATTGGAAGAAGTTCTGCACCATATTGAGAACCTGCAGTTCCTTGGTGTTACTAAGCAAGACTGAGAAAGCTATTAGCATGGTGTCAGCACAGATGTGTTTGTAGCCAACCTGGGTCTACCTTTGCAGAACAGGTGTGCACATTGTGGAAACATGTAATAAAAGTAGTAATTAGTGAAGTTTTCAGTAGCATGATGACTTTACTCTTGAATCTTGAGTATCTCATCTGTATGCTTTGGTGTCAATAAAATTTAGTTAGTCTTAAGTTCACTTGTAGTTCACCTCTCTAGAATGGACTTTGACTTGTTTATAAGGCTTTTTTTATGAACCTACAGCTGAGTGAATTCATGTTGATGGTTCATTACAGACCGAATTGTATAAACAATGAATGTAAGATAGAAATGTTGTTTTAAATTCCACTAAGCTCATTGGCTTAAAAATCGTCATCCTGAAAATCAAACATCCTGCATGAAAATATACTGTACTGCATCTGCTTAAATCTGCATGGGCAACAGTAGAGGTGGCAAGAGGAAAAGATACTGACACAACTGTTGCAGTGAGGAAGGAGGGAAATTAATTGAAATCATGTTTCCTTCTTGCAGGTTTGTTACATTAGAACTCTAATGAGTAGCACTGCACAATCAAATGCTTTACAGACATCATTTGCTTAAAACATCACTTCTGCATTTAATGACTGTTTGTTGAATGCTTTGTATATCTAGAATTTTCTTTTTTCCTATTTTAGGAATAACATTATGGTGTTCAATTTGTTTGCTTTTATCAATGTTATAATATCTTGAGTAGAAAAGGCTGTAATTGAAGATTCTTTTCTGATACAAATCAATAACTGTACAGAAAACAAAACATTTTGATTGCATGTTTAGACTGAGAAAGTGAAAGAGGTAATGCTCCAGCTGTAGCCTTTGATGGGACAAGAGACTCCCTTTTTAGTTCTATTTTAAAACGCCATTTTGAATTGCTTTGTGCAATAATCAGTTTGGTCATTTTTAAAGCTGCTTACAATTTTCGGTCTTTTGCCCTTTCATAAAAGCTACAGCAAGTCAGGTAAGCCTGTGGAGAAATAACTGTAAAGAATAGGTGACATGTTTGTGAAAGACCTACTACAGTTATTTTTCTAGGTTAGGAAACACTGTCAGGATAAACCTGTGAAGCCAAATGAAAGAAAATTGTTTTAATGTCTTTGAGTAGAATGTTGTTATTACCAGATAAACTTTCACTGCTGTTTATTGCGTGCTGTTTTGAGAAATATAACATTGTTGTTAGTTCTTCTTTCTTTGAGTTTTCACTGTGAAGCAAAAACTGTTTCTTCCATGAAGGATATTGATCTTGTATCTGCATTTGACTTAATTTCCTTCTATGTTCCTTCCTTTATTTATTATATCCCTTATATTCAACAACACTACAGCCACCGTTTAAATGTGCAGATGCTGTTGTGGAAAAATATGCATACTGTGGAGGAGCATCTAGGTCCATTGATTAATGCTTTATGCTTAAAGTTATGCTGAACTGAGTGTTCCTAAGTGAGTTTTCATGTTTTTTCAGGTAAAAGCATAACTGCCCAACAAAGGAGGCAGAATTAATCAGAGCTACTTAAATAAAAAACTCTAGGTCTTGCTCTATAATTCCCAAACACCATTGTGTAATAGTTTTAAGGGTCAAGTTATATTGTGAAGCCGAAAAAGCCTCAAAATAAATAACTGCTAAGAGACTTTTTATTCTTTTAACAGCAAAGGTATTTATTAACAACATTGGAGGCAAGCCAGTTCATATTGGGCAAAACTTGTCTGGTCTGTTTGTGTAAAATAAGCCATTTATACAGTTTTGGGTTCATAGTTACACCTTCTAATTTCCATATTAATAACTGCATGAAATCTCGGGTGGAGCTTTCCTTTTGGCTTGAAATTTGGGTAGTTGTCTCCTGACTTCATCCCTTAGGTGGTCTTGAGGCATCTTCATCACTGTTAGACTTCTGCCTTTTCTTTGTTCAATGGCATGACCTGTCAAACTTGTAAAATCTTGGCTATAACTCTACAAAATCTTGTCTCTGGGCTCTCATACCTATTTTAAACATCTAAATTTACTTGATTTATGGCCTCAGAGTCTATTGTGTTAAACTTTGGTTCAATGAGTAGAACAGAACTACCTTGGAAAGATAGACAGAACATGCCTTGAGTAATTTGGACAATTTTCTTCTCTTAGCAGAACTAGGCACTTTAACTCTTTTAGGCCTTGTTTTGCCTTCAATTGCAAGCACATATGTTTATGTCTTGAAAGCAATGTATACTGTATTGTATACTGAAACAATAAAGCATGTTAAAGTATCAATTTAAAACAAAAAGAAAAGTCCACATCAAAATATGAGGATTGAGATTGTGTGAAAAATTTCTGGAGTCACAGTTTATACAAAAACTATATTGATTTAACTATTAATTATTCAAAGCTAGTTTAACCCTAAGCAAATGACCTGCATCCACACCAAATGTCAAGGTAGAAATACAATCCCCAAAGGAAGTCATGGAGCTGTGCATTGTAGCTGAGTTCTGGAGCAGAGCATTCCTTACTGAATGGGTAGAGAGCCCAAAGTGTGTTTCAGGTCTGACAGAGTAAACAGCTGAAAAATTATGGTATGCAATAAACAGCATATGTTATACACAGAGCACCATGATGTTACCTTAAAGTCACTTTTGAGGATACAACTGTAGTTAAATTCTGTACAGCTGACCCTTTCTTCCTGAAAAAATTAACTAAAATTGCTTTGGTTTTGCCTGTATAGATCAGAACTGCTCTCCCTGCGGTTAGAAAAGAGAAGGATAGTGCAAAGTCAAGAATGGGTGAGTTGAAATATTTTTATAGATAAAAATACAATTTTTATGTAGCCATGCTCTTCTGAAATGTCAGTTGTTGTGCTTTAAGCCCAGCCTGCAGCTAAGCACTACACAGCCTCTGGCTCAGTTGTCCCCCACAATTCCTTAGTAGATGGGGGAGAGAATCAGAAGGGTAGAAGTGAGAAAACTCATGGATTGAGAAAAAGACAATTTGACTACAGTTCATCTGTAAAGCAAAAGCCATGCACACAACCAAATCAAAACAAAGAATTCATTCACCATTTACCATGTAGTCACGTGTACAGCCACCTCCAGTGAAGAAGGGCTTCATCAGCATTACATGTAGCAGTCAATTGGGAAGACAAAACATCATTTATCTGAATGTCCCACCCTTCCTCCTTCTGTCTCCAGCTTTACATGCTAAGCATGATTCCCTATGGTATGGAATATCCCTTGGATCAGTTGGTGTCAAATGTCTCAGCTGTGTCCCCTGCCAATTCCTTGTGTACTACCAACCCACTTGCTGGTGAGATGGGGTGAGAGGCAGAAAAGGCCTTGATTCTGTGTAAGCCCTGCTTAGCAATAGCTAAAATATCCCTCTGGTATCACCACTGTTTCTCTCAGAATCCAAAACACAGCCCCTTACCAGCTACTGTGAACAAAGTTGATTTTACCCTAGCCCAAACCATCATATCAGTCTAAATATATTTTGTTTCCAGATTACATAAAACTATGACTTTTTAAACTTTTGTCTTTTGGGAACTGGGTACACACAGTGGATGCTAGAAAAGACCATGATGGATTAACCTTGGGATCAGTGGTCCCAGCTTTGTCCACTCCCAACTCCCTGCTGGGTTGGGAGAGACCTTTGCAGGTGTGAATGGGGTTGGAGAGACAGCCTTGAATGCTGTGTGAGAACTGTGCAGCAGTAGCCAAAGCACTGGTGTGTTATCAACACTGTTCTAGTCGAAAGTGCAAACACAGCATTATATGGGCTGCAATGAGGAAAGTTAACTCCATCCTAGCTGGACTGAGTACAACAATAAAAAGAGACAAACAAAAAGATACAATCCTTTGTGGGCCTTCACTCTTCTTCCTTATTAAAACATGCATCTAATGCTATGGATCAGTAACTTTGCCAAAATGATGCTACATCGGTGTTTGATTGAAAACCTTTGATTCAGCAAGGATACCTACATTTGCTACTAAAATTATTGTATGTGACCTTCAAACCAAGCTATGTGACATGTTCTAAGCAATCTTCATGTGTAAAATAGCTTTATCCTTGTCTGCAGATAAAATTAATTACTTTGGACACAAGAGTGAAAAAAATTAGTATATCTTACTGCCATTTAGCTCCTGGGAGAGGTCTCTGATTTTGAACTTACTCTTCACAGATACTAGACTATATGCGCTGATAATCACTGCTGGGAAACAGAAACTTGTCATTGCTGTGGAATATTCAGGTCTGTCACTGTGGAACAATAAATTTCTTCTCATACAGCTGCCATAATGAACAATCTGTTTTTCAGTCAGAGGGTCAGGTGCAGTTGTTATCTTACCAGATGCAGATAAATGATTTAGTGTTATGCTGTTCTGGTACTGGTAATGGGAAGGGAAAGTTTAGGAGATCTGTTGACTGACAGAAAGTTTTGTCAGTATCACTATTGTTGTTTTAGGGTGAACAGGGAAGTAGAGGTTTGTGTAGCTGTTTGAAATGTTCAGGAAGCTCTTAATTCAACATTAGTTCCTACAGGTGTATGCTTGCTAAGTCCTTAGAAACACTCAGGCAGGTTGGTATGCTTGGTATATAAGACAGAGCGACAGAGTTCTACAGAATTATTACTAGAAGCAGAATTTCTCAAGGATTTAGCCAAAGGCACGCTTTAGACAAGTATAATGTTGAATATTGTCTTTCCTATTGCCAGCTGATGGTTTTCAGTTAACATTGCTTATCAGGACCTGCAAATCTGCCAGGTTAGAGAATTTTCATTTTTAAATTCTAGACTATATTTTCAGCCAAGGTTAGCTGACATGTTCTCCAAGCTGTATGGTAGCCTCAGAGAAATCTAGCCCTTGGTCTGCTTATTATCTCTACTTGTTCAGTGTTGGCATAGTTTATGATTCTGTCTTAGAAAATGAAAGCTTGACTGTTTTATTGAACTCTTCCTAACAATTGGCTTGGTATTAAAAATCACCCCTGACAGAGTTCAAAAATAGTGGAAATTTTGTCAAAAGTTCTAGGAAGTTAAGGCTTTTTTATTATACTTTTTTTTTTTTAATCTAGAGCATTGTGCTGTCTGTGGCAAGGGACATATATAACAATAGCTATGCAAGTAAAGCAGGACACTATGAAAATAATGAAATTAGTAAGGACATGCCGTAAGAGGAGGTGAAAGAAATCTGTGAATTATTTTCACTTGACAGTTATAACCATAAAAAAATATACTTGTTGTGAGGGAATTTAATTAGTGGAGTGTAATAGTTAAACTCCCAATGCAATATACCACCTTACATTTTTACTTCCTGTTCTTTACAGTGATATACACTATTGAAGGTCATAGTATTAACTCAGACCTTATGCTCGAATTCTAAATTTCTAAATAATTATTTTGTTCTATTTTTTGTTTCCCTTCTCAAAGGACCTCCCAAACCTTTCATCTTGAACAGTACCATTTACTACAGAAAAGTACCAGCAGTACTCCTTCAGACTGTTAAGAGGGGCAATCTTTGGATCAAGTGGTTGCTGGGAGTCAAAAAGCTGGATGAGGAGGGTGGGACTACAAAGTGAACTGTGTGAGAGCTATTTTTGGACAGAAAGAGCTATGTATTACTCAGCTGCCCATTACAGAGAAGGCCAAGGAGCTGGAGCTCAGTTTCAGATATAAGATTATTAAAATTAGCATAATTTTGTACATGATGCTGAAAATTATCTTAGTTGTTCCTATATACATCCTCAGGGAAGCCAGAATTGCACCAAGTATGTTCTTTTGGAAATTCACTATTCTATGTTTCCATCTTTTTTTTCAAAGTACAGTCCCTCTTCCTTCTTGTACAATTCTTTTGTCCTCTATGCCAGCAGCTTTTAGAGCTGCTTATTGTTTAACCAGCCAGATCTCTCCTTATCACTTAGTTACCACTCTATTACATGATTTTCTTTTCCTTTCTTTCCCACCCCTCCTTTTTTTTTTTGATTTCTTCCTTTTTTTTCCTCCCTCTTTGTACCATTGTTAAATTCTTCAGTATGTTTGGGAAAATGTTTCCCCTTGTGATTGTAAGGGAATCTGAGACTAAGTGTTTATAGCCAACATAGTTTATAGCCACAGTTTGTGAATCCATGAAGACAATTAGACTCACAGGAAAGGTCAGGAAATGTAACATTTTCAGCTTCACCACTCCTTAATCTCATTAGCTGTCTCAAAAAGTTGTGCTTTCTCTTCTGGTGGGGGTAGCTGTATTATAATATCTGTCTAAAAATGGGTCTTAAATCAGGTGCAGGTGGATAAAGTATTATCTCTGAGGACACAAAGGCTTCATACAATTTCTGCAACATGCATTTTGACCAGTTTCTCAGAATTGGGAGTAGTGGAGAGAGGGACACTAATAAAGCTCAGCTTACCAGCTGGTGATCCAAATCTGTAGTGCCTGACATCTTAACAAATTAGTCCCTCAGGCACCATTTCTGTGTGGTGTGATCTTTATTGAACAATGCACAAAATTTCACAATATTATGCACCTTTCCTGAAAAAATGAAACAGTCTCTAAGTATAGAACTACTTAGGTGAAGGTATTTAAATTAAAGTGTTATTTTCTTATTTTTTTTAGGATAGACTGTCCTTGGAACATTTTTTTAAGACCTTTCACATGTATACTTTTGCTTTTTCATTTTTTTCTGTGTAGGCACTTTCTGAGGAATTACAGTCTAATCAAAATAAGAGGATTTAAAATAGAACATGAGTGTGTTTTAGTGTGATAGGATATTATGCTTGCCTTCAGGTAATCAAAGTCCTCTGAGTTCGGTTTTAAGTTAAGTCTCAATTTACAAAAAGCCTATATAGTGACTGCACTTTGTGTAACTGTAGCATTGGTCAAGTTTGGGGGATTTGGTGATTGTTGTCTTTGCGTGTTTGATTTTTTAGTTTCTTCTTTTTGTTTTTCCAAATAGCTTTTATCATGATAGCAGAATTTTCAGTGTAAGAGACTCTGATCAAAGAGAAAATCTTGAGTTTTATCTTGGAGGAAAATGGGATGAAATATTTCATGTTGGATCTATCAGTTGACTTGCAAAATAAAGTGTTCTCCATCATGCATGAATCACAAACAATACTGTAACTAATGCAGCATTATTAATTACAAGTAACATGCTAGTATTTCAAAATATAGTATTCTATTTTTTCTGGGCATCTTGTGATTTGACTCTGATTTAGATAGCCTCTTGGACAACTGTATTGTCCAGAATATCTGAGTTCTGTAGCAACATGGTTTCTTTCACAAGAGTTGCAATTTTTGTTTTCATTTTTAATCTCATCTTTCCAAGTAAGACAATTGTTTCTGGAGAGGATTGCCTTTGAAGGCTCTGTTATGATTATTTTATTTATAGCAGTGCTCTGGCTGTGTAATCTAGTCTTCCCTGTGCCTAGAGAGTCTACACCTGTTTTAGTTGCTGGATGTTATTTAGGCCTGGCTGTCATCCTTTATTTAAAAGCTTACTGCCCTGAACCTCCCTTGCAGAGCTGTTTTATGAGCATTTTACATTTTTTTTCTGTGCAACAGTAAATTACTACAACTTTTACATGAGCTGCGACATAGTCTTAAGTGGAGGTTTAAGAGTATAATCCTTTTCAATGCCATATTGGAAGAAACAGCTTGGTAACTCTATCCTTGAATTGACTTACAACTCTGCCCTAGTACTTAGAGGGACTGTTCTCATATAAAATGTTACTTCCACTGGATTCAGTGAATTTAAATGTACTTTGTGTTTACTAGGTTGTGTAGAGGGGTCTACTGACATTTAAATTCTGGGTTATATTTATAGTGGGGGCTGGTCATGTTTCTGTTTGCCCTAAAGTTTCTGAGAAGATTAAGGTCTAAAACAGAAGGAGTGGAAAGAGAAAAATGCTTCTGTGACTACAAGCAAATATATTCCTCTGAATGAATTTAGCACCAGTATTTGTGAAACTATATTTCTAAATGATTTGAGTAAGTATATTTGGTATAACAAGGACCAGGAGTTTCTGTCTTTATCACTACAATGCATTTTGAAGAATTTAAGTATAACAACTCTGTTGCACAGTGCAACTTCTGGAACTCTTGTACAGAAACTGTCACTCAATATCCTTCTGTTATTTGACATGTAGGGTAGTGCATAACAAGATTTTGGATTCTCAGCTTAGTCATGAGAAGAACTTTAAATATAAGGTTTTAATATTGAAAAAAACATACTGGTTATGAGTTTGAGAGTTTTTTTTTATCCTTAGCCTGACTGCCTGAAGCTTCAACTACTTTTAAAAAAAAATCAAATAAATTGGCTATTTTAAACTCTTAATTTAAATTTCTTACAGGAAAAAAATAGAAGCATATATATGAAATAAAAGAGCATAATAAAGTATTGGATTGGAAAAACTGATGGAGGATAGTAAGAGCCCATTTCGATCTGTTCTTGCTTTGTGAAATGTAGATTTTAAAAATATATGGAGTTTATTTTACTGTATTAAAAGCAAGAAGAGTTCATCATTTACAACTGACCTGTATATTTCAAGCAGTCTGGTGATGCCATTAGCAAAATGCAGAGGATTTTCTCTTGCTATTAGTTTTATACAGCTCTATGATCAAGAGTGCATGTTGAAATCTTTTAAATTAGATATCTGAAATAGTCAAACAAATAGCTGTTTTATGTCAAGTTCTCCTCTACCCTTCCTTATTACCTTTACCCTTTGTATGCCAGTGATGAAAGTGAGCCATTCCAATACAACAATGTAAACATTATTTTGTGTCTGCTCTGTCATACTCTGCTTGACAGATACACATGGCATGAGTCTTACTCAATACTGTGTTTAGTAAAGCCTATGAATAAACATTTTCCAACTTTCTTATTAAAAAAAGTCAGAAAACCATTTTCAAAAGTAAATTTACTTTTTTCCCCACCTCTTATATTCTTTTGTACAAGGATTTAAAAAAAAAAAATCCACATATAGCCAAAGCTTCTGACATTAAATATTGTCTGAGCTTTGAGAAATCTACCAAGTGGTCTCTGCAAAGATGCAAATGTATGGCAATATTATTGAGAGCTTGTGATTACAGCAGCAGCTAGCAGATGCAGTTCTGTAGACTTGGTTCTTCATTACTCTGTGCTCAAGGCACGATAAATGTAAGCTTTGTCCTCTTCATGCCTTCAGCCATAACAATCAGCTAAAGATCTGGCTGTTGCAGGAAGGGTTTGTGTAACTTACAGTCTGGATGATAGACCTTTCTCCCCAAAGTCTTCATGTCTGGGAAAAATTGCTGACTGTAAACTCACCACAGCCCTGCTTGTGTGCTGCTCACTCTGTGTTGTGGGGGTCTTGCTTAGGTATGGGAACCTTTCTTTGCAGAGTGTTAGAGGGAGCAGGAAGGTATTAATTATCTATCTTCCTAGTTACTTTGCAATGTGTAAATGACAAGACAGGGCCTTGTTTCTGACTGAGGACTGCAGGCCATTGTTATAGAAGAAGAAGCAGTCTACCCATGTGGCATCAGTAAAGCAAAAATAACCTCTTTTGCAGGCCATCTGAAGATGTTTGGTATAATAAACCCATGATCACAGCTGTTGCATCCATTCAAGGACAGGGAGGACCGTAGGACCTAGCTGTATTCAGACATTCCATTACCAATCAGAGCCAGCTCCTGAGGTTGCACCTCCTGGTTTCTAAGCAAGGCAGGGAAAGGAGGTGTGAAGGTCTCCCCTCCTTCCCCATAAAGTGGCCCTGTAAAGCCACTAAAGTTCCACTAAAGCTGCCAGAGCATGATGAATAGTCTTTCTGCCAGAAAGCAATTTAGAGTGCTGTGCTGCAACAGGCACACACAAATCACTGACTGAGATCAGTGATGACAATGCTTGCTTTCTTAGTGGGTGCATCAGATTTCACTTGCTCCTTTCATAAACACAGAAGAATCAGATTAGCAGTTGTTTTTTAATAGCTGAGAATTTGTTCCCTGCCCTTTTTCTCATCTCCCAGTCTACCCCTATGGTATACAAGACTCACTCTTAGTCTGTCTCTTGCTAGCAGAAACGTTGTTGATGCCAGAGAAGAGATTCAGATTGGCAAAATGTACCATTTCAGGAAAATCATGTCTTCAGCTCTGGTTTGTGATGTACAAGTATCTTTACTGCTTAGCTACAGGAAAAGTAGATTTTACATTGACATTTCTGTTCAGCATTATGGCTAGCTGGAAAATGTTAGGGTTGCATGTAAGCTCTTCCATCTTCTTTTTTTGGAAGATTGAATGTAGTTGTTGCAGGGTAAAGAATAGGCAAGGAAGTTGCTGGATTCTTCTCACAGCAGCCTGCTCTAGTTTTGCTGTGAAAAGGTGATGGGTTACTGCTTCTAATGATGTATCCCAGCCTCAGGCTCTATCATGGGTTTTAGGCATCTAAAATATCTAACTTTCTTGGGAGCCATGAAAGTCAAAGAGCATTTGCAATTGAAGGATTAT
Source organism: Poliocrania exsul (assembly GCA_035041345.1). Taxonomy (NCBI): domain Eukaryota; kingdom Metazoa; phylum Chordata; class Aves; order Passeriformes; family Thamnophilidae; genus Poliocrania; species Poliocrania exsul. Next base: position 31,256,733 of record JAWWLZ010000118.1, read on the forward strand.
GCTCTTGTTCTTTAGAAGCTAAGGCAGGTGCCACTGCTGCAGACCCTGGCATTGCTGGTGTGGAAATAGAGATGTTGAGATCTTCTAATGTTTCCATTATACATCTGAATAGAAAATATCAAACAGATAGAAGAAAGTGGGATTCCTGACCTGCTTTTTAAATTTTCTGTTGAGTTAGAAGTAATGAAGGTTTTTAAGATGAGCTTTTATGAGAATTTTGGGGATGACTTTCAATTGCACAAGTTGAGACAGTAATTTCCTTGGGTTCATGTTGAATTACTGTGTTTCTACCATATATGGATCTTTGGTATTCATATCTGATAGGTAGTCAGGGACTTATGTTTAGAGCACCAGCCTTTCTTTCAGTCTTTGCTTGCCATGCAAGAGAGGTAAGGACCAGAGAAAGCTTTTCCCTTAATTTTGTCTGCTTTCCAGGCATCTCCTTGCATAGGAAGCAAACACTGGGTGGAGGGCTGGAGAAGGATGGAGGAGGTAAGAGATAGATTCAGGGACAGACCTGAAACTCTGAAATTATTGCAGGGAATGTTTTGGCCCATAAGAGGAAGCAGGTTAGTAGGATGATTCTTGAGAAGAGTTGGTATTGGCACAGAAACCTAGATGCCTCTACAGAAGTCCTCTATTTCTTGGGAACAGCTCAGAACAAGTATTGAACAAAGAGGACTAAAAGTGACCTTAATTTTCTTGCACACAGAAAAGGGATAAGTGGTGTAAGTCTATATTATATAGAGCAGAAAATGCAGCCTCCTGATAAAATTTATTAAAGAAGACAAATAGACATAATAACCACACAGTTTATACTTGAGTCTGGTACTTGTACACAAATTAAGAGCTCAAAAAGTTCATCTCCAGAGAGAGTATACTTTCTTGCTTCCCTCTTTTCTATTATACTTGGATCTGTGGAGATGCTTTACTAAACCTCTAGCCATGCTTTCTGTGATTCTACTTTCTTCCCTAACCATCTGGACCAGATGAATGTCTCCACTGAGTTGGTAGGACCATTTCTGTATTACTGCAGTAGAATATAAATATCAAAATTCCAAAGTTTGGACCTTTTTCTTCAGAAGGGTAGATCAACCAAAGGAAAATTAATGAAAACATGACTGAACTAAAGTGTCATGAGTAATTACTGTTACTTAAGCACAACTTTTTGAAAATGCAGAAGAATAAAGTATATCATTTATTGTTGGCTTTCCTAGAGTACTTTAGTATGAAAGAACTTTTTTTAGTAGAAAAAGAAGAATCATGTCTACTGTAAATGAAGGACATAAAAGTTTTTGTCAGAAATGCTTAATCCTATTCTCATGAGAAGGCAGAAGAGAGTAAGTGGAGCAATAGCTTTCTGGAACATGATGGTGGATGTGGTCTAGCATGCTATGCAGCAAAAATGATTCGTGCTTTCTGTAGTTTGGAAAAATACTTCAATGTAGTTCTGCCTAAATTCTTCTCCCTGGATTTTGAAACAAGAGGTAGAGAACAAATGCCAGCACAACTTGCAGGCAGGCCCTTTAGGATGTAATGAGCCATTTTCAGTCTTTTTCCGGCAGTCCTTACTAAAGAGGGAGGTCCCATTTCAATGGAAGTGATTGACATAGAGATTTTCAATCTACAAGGAGGACCAGAAAGAGAATCCTGGGGAACTTTAGGCCTGTCAGCCTAACCTCAATGGTGAGGAAGGTTACGGAGCAGATCATCTTGAGTACCATCACGCAGCGTGTGTGGAACAACCAAGGGATCAGGCCCAGCCAGCATGATTTTATGAAAGGCAGGTCTTGCTTGACCAACCTGATCTCCTATGACAGGGTGACCCGCTTAGTAGATGATGCAATGACTGTGGCTCTTGTCTACCTGGACTTTAGTAAAGCCTTTGACACCATTTCCCATAGCATTCTACTGGAGAAACTGGCTGCTCATGGTGTGGACAGGTGCACTGTTCTCTGGGTAAAACACTGAACATCCATGCCCAAAGAATGGTCGTGAATGGAGTTAAATTCAGTTAGTGGCTGATCACAAGAGGTGCTCCCCAGGGCTCATTATTGGAATCAGTCCTGTTTAACATTCTTACCAATGATCTCAATGGGGGGATCAAGTGCACTCTCACTCGGTTGATAGATGACATCAACTTGGGCAGAAGTAATGATCTGCTGGAGTGTGGGAAGGCTCTGCAGAGGGATCTGGACAGTCAGAATCAATGGACTGAGGTCAACTGTATGAGGTTCTACCAGGCAAAGAGCTAGGTCCTGCACTTGGGTCACAACAACCCCATGCAATCCTACATGCTTGGGAAAGAGTGGCTGAAAAGATGCTCATCAGAAAAGGACCTGGGAGTACTGGTTGACAGCCTGCTGAACATGAGCCAGCATGTGCCCAGGTGGCCAAAGAAGGCCAGTGACATCCTGGTTTGTGTCAGTGTGGTCAGCAGGATGAGAGTAGTGATCATCTCCCTGTTCTCAGCACTGATGAGGCTGCATCTCAAATCCTGTGTCCAGTTTTGGGTCCCTCACTGCAAGACAGACATTGAGGTGCTGGAGCACATCCAGAGCAGGGAAACAAAGCTGGGACAGGGTCTGGAGCACAAGTTATATGATGAGAGGCTGAGACAGTGCGGTTGTTAAGTCTGGAGAAAAGGAGGCTCAGGAGACAGCACATTATGCTGTACTACTACCTGAAAGGAGTTTGTAACACAGTGGGAGTTGGTCTCTTCTCCCAGGTAACAAGTGACAGGAGAAGAGGATGGCCTCAAGTTGGACCAGAGGAGGGGTTTAGATTGGATAGTAAGAAAAGTTTCTTCACCAGATGGGTTGTCAAGCATTATAAGTTACCCAGAGAAGTGGTGGAGTTACAGTCTCTGGAGGTCATTAAAAGACATGTAGATGGGAAACTTAGAGACGTGGTTTAGTAGTGGACTTGGCAGTGCTGGGTTTATGGTTGGACTCAATAAACTTAGAGGCCTTTTCCAACATAAACAATTCTATGATTCTATGAAAGATGTGGGATTTGTGTGTTAGCTCAAAGCAGGAAGCTGCTCTCTGAAAGAAAGCAATCTGTGTCTATCATAGAGGATGAATTGCGAAGGCTGTCAGATCCCAAAGCACAGTCAACTTTGACCAGTGTTACTGTACTGCATCTGATGAGTGGATTTAATAGTTCCTTGGAGCAGATTTTTAGTACTCTAGTTGCAGACCTGACAGACTACAAGGGAAGAACAATCAGAGCTTCAAGGAAAGAGAATGAACTTTCAATCGGCACTGTGCATGAAAATATCTATGTATTTTCTTAGAAGACATTTGCATCAACTTTTTTGCTGAGTTGGAATTGAAACATTCATAGAGAGAAAGTATGTGAAAAGGGCTGAACCCAGGTGTTTGTTCAGAGTTGTGCTAGATTCATTAGGGTTCTTTTTTGCTATATAAAACAAAATGGATCAGGACAGTGTAAATCAGAAGACATGACACAAAGTTGTGTTTCTCAGCCTTGAACTACTCCATCATTTAGTGTGATAAGATAATATTCATTAGATTCTAGATTATTTGCTCACTTGATAGCCTAAATGTCATGTTGAGGCTGTATTTTCCAGCGCCAGCTGTCTGCAGCCTTTACTTTCTTATCAATAGTTTTCTGTTTAAGCACCACTCATATGTTGTGCACCAGATCCCTTCTACAAGGGCAACTGGTGTTGGTTGCCCTTCATCAGCAATGGTAGATGAGTTTCTCCTTTGCCTATTGCCATATGTGGAAGCCTTTTGTGCACAAAGTCCTTGCAGTGTAACATCTCCCAGCATCTGGGCAGTGCCACTCCTCTTGGTCCCTGGCTCTGCCTCACTGGGGCCCTTCTGTATCCTCAGGAGTGTGGTGACAATCTGCCAGCTGGAAGACCCAGAAGAAGTACTAAGCAAGTACTAGAAACTCCTACTTTAATGTGAGTAGACATTCTCATTGCTGGGAGCAGGATGTACTGCCCTCTCCTTTACTGGCTTCCAGGTGCTGGCAGAGCTATAACTGGATCTTCAGACTGTCAGTGATTTGTTTCTCTCTGAACCTGATAGCAGATACTAAGCAGGTTGCTCTGGAGAAAGCAGCTACATCCACAGGTGTAGGATTTATGAGCACCTGTATTGTGGCATTTCTCCTCACCTCTGTTTTCCTCTTTGCCCCCCACCTCTTGGAGACCTGCCAGGTGAAGTTCCCACAGCAGAAGGTTCATGTGTACAACCCTGTTTGGGCAGCACAGAGGCTGCACCAGTGCTACCCTTGAGGTTTTGGCTCGCAGGGCTCTTGGCAAGACCAAGCATACTAGAAACCTGTCTCTGCTTGATGAGGGGCTGCATCATGAGACTGGGCCCTTCTTGAGAAGTATAGAAGTAGAGCTCAGAATGCTGTTTAGAGGGAGGCAGGAAAGTCCTTTTGTTTCTAGTGACTTGTTATTCAGTGTGATGCTTTTGTGGAATCTATTCCATGGTTATATGTTACTCCTGTAAACTCTTTTGCCAAAATTCCCCATTTTCTCACTAAATTAAAAGAAATCTCTTGGGAAAAGGTGTGTAGCTTTTCTTTGTATGTGAGATCAAGGTATCAAAGAACTAAGACTCTGAAAAGATTTTGTGTGGGAGCTATTGGGAATCTAAATTAAAGTGAATCACCCAGCCAAACATATGGCTTTGGGACCAAGGTGTAACGAAGGTGCAGAGCACTGAAGCTTTCGGCAGTTTGTTGGTGTGTACTCAGTTCAGGAGCCATGGCGTGGTTGTAGTGTACTGTGCTGAGTTTGCGCGGGGTAGAGATAATTTTCTTCACAGTGCTTATATGAGGCTATGGTCTGAATTTGTGCTGGAAACAGTGCTGAATTTTTGTTATTGTTGATCAGGCCTTACTTAAAGACAAGGCCTTTTCTGCTTCTTGTCCCACCCCACCAGCAAGTAGGCTACAGGTGCACAAGGAGTTGGGAGGGGACACTGCCAGGACAGTTGACCTCTACAACCATAGGGGTATCCAATATCATATGGTATCATGATTAGCATATAGAGCTAGGAAAGAAGGAGGAAAGGGGTACACATTTGAAGTCATGGCATTTGTCTTCCCAAGTCACTGTTATGTGTGATGAAGTCCTGCTCTCCAGGGGATGGCTAAACACCTTCCTACCCATGTGTTATGAGTTTAGCTAGGTAGGCCTGAATTTAGGCTTTACATTTCAAGGTAGGCCTGGGACTGCTGGCTGACTTGAGCTGGACTGAGCTAGCTGTCAGCTGACTTCTAGCCAATAGTATTCTATATTATATTCCGACATCATCTCAAAGGGTAAGAGCCAGTGTGGGAGTGGCTTGGTCAGTTCCTTTGTAGCTGTTGTCCCAGAAAGATGCACCGTGCCGTCCCAGGAGGGACGGGAGACCCAGGCTCAGCACTGGCTCACCACCATGTTATCTTAGGGAAGTAAAATGTGTGTTCTTAGTTTTTCTCTCTGCTTAAGTCTGTCTCTGGGGAATTGACTTCTCTAGAATGATTTATAGTTAGAATAGTGAAATTTGTGTTCACTGCAGAGTAGGGAGTAATTTCTGGTCATTTTTAACTTGTGTGTGTTATATTGCAGTTTACTTTTAATTTTTCTCTTTTTTTGTATAAATATATATAGTTTAAGCATAAACGTAGTTTGAAGATTTTTTTTTCTTTCCTCCCTTTTCTTGGTGGGGAGGGAGGGAGGGAAGCTCTGACTTGGTATTGGGTAGTTGGCATTTTGCCAGCTCAACCCAAGACACCATGGGAAGTGATGAATGAATTCCTTGTTTTGTTTTGATTGCACGTACCTAGATTTTGCTTTACCTATTAAACTGCCTTTGTCTCAACCCATAAGTTTTCTCATTGCACTCCTCTGATTTTCTCCCCCACCAGCAGGATGGGGAAGTGAGTCAGTGGCTGCATGGTGCTTAATTGCCAAGTGGGGTTAAAACATGACATGCACAAAGTATAAATTTGTACATGCTGAGTGACTCTGTAGACGTGTAAGTCTCCATGTTACGTGCACTCTTGTGGGTGTAAGTAACTTTCTCTTTAATGAGCTTGGCAAGGATTTCTGGAGGGGAGGAAGATATTGCCATCCTTTGTACCATGTGGCGAAAACTTTATCTAGCAAGTTAGTTGTAATCGTGGGACCTGTGACACTTAGCAACAGAAACAGAGTTGTGTCTTCCTGTGGCACATTGCAGTGGACATTTAAAAACCACAATAGTGAGCCTTGTATTTGCCAGGAGGTGGTGGGTAGTGTAGCGTGGGCTGTGGTAACATGTAGGAAAGATGTTTTTATGGAAGTTTTGGAAAAAAACACCTTTTTTTGTACATTGCTTTCCTTTGCAGATAGCTGAATTTGATGACTCAGGTGATATTTTCAAGTGAAGTGCACCCTGTTCAAAGCACTAACCTGCTGCTAGCTGCAGGCTTGTCTGCTCTAGTGCTTAAACCAGGAGAGACTCATAATATGGCTTCGACAAAATAGTGGAGTTCCAAAAGGAAAAGTTCACACTGTAAGGAAAACTACTTTGTTCTCACTGTACCATTCGTCTTGTATCTTCTCTTTAGCACACTTCTATATTTCTCCTCCTTTTTTTTTCTTTTTGGTAGCTAAATTGATTTTTGACATAAGAAGATGGTAGGTCAGATCCTGCAGACTTCAAAATTCATTTGATGTTCAAGAACTCTCTCCAACCTGTTTGGGATTTTTATGTAGCCCTTGATAAACCTGAAAATGTTTTACATTAGTTACTATACAGCTAGGAAATTTTGCAGGTTTCTGCTTTGAAATAAAACACCATTAATAAATGAGAGCAGTTGCAATGTATGATGTGGCCTTGCAATGATCCCTAACAGATTAAGGAATATGTCTGGAGGGAGTGTAGTGTCATTTTTCCTTTCTGTGAGTTACAGTGATTGGCAGGTTCATCAGCTGTTTCCCATGTTTCGACAGAGATGATGCAAACAAACCTTTCTAAATCTTTTTTTCTCAGTAACACTCCTGCTCCTTCTTCAGTTGGAAACAATCTTGTTTTATTGCTTGTTGTTTTACTCTGTGCTATTATGCCCTTGTTTGTTTCTCTCTGTCTTTTTTCTTTTTCTTTTTTTTTTCACCTTATCTGTCCCTGGAAATTGTAGCGTACTGTTTTATTACATCAAACAGGAATATTTCCAGGATATGTGCAGGTATGCTGTTGAACTTGTGACATTTACAGGGCAATAGAATGCTAATGTGACTAATAAAACAGAAAAATGGCTTTGTATAAGTCAGTGTGAAAATGGCTCAACCTACCTTTTAAATAGACTAATTTAAACAACATTCATTGATAGGGGCCTGGAGAGAGGCTACAAAACTTGAGGGATTGAGGTAAAACTGTAAAAACAAAGGAAGTTCTTGTCATTCTCTTTGGCACCTTTAAGAAGATCCAGCCAATATGGGGACTCTTTACCATATATTTTCTACAGATGATAATTCACAAGGGTAATTGGCTGTGTATTTTTTTTGTTTGTTTTCATTCTGCTGTGAAAAAAATACAACCTAAAAGCATTTTTATTGGATTTTTTAACATCGATTGGTGGATTTTTCTTTGAAAGTTCCACATTTTATAGTTCAGTATTTCTAGCTAATGCTATAAGGGGGAGTGGGGGGGACTAAATGGGGGAATGCCATTCCTATATCATGACAGTTGATCTCTATTTTGCTATCCTTTGTGAACAGAAAATCCAAGAGGACAGGATAAATTAGCCTGACATGTTTGCAGTGGCCATCCTATGCAAGCTCACTTGCACACTGTGGTCTGTATCTCAGGATCTTTGAGCCCTGTATGGATCTATCTGGGAATCGTGTGTATGCAAATAAATCCAAAATATCAGATCTTAAAAGACTTGTATTTCTAACACACATTTGGTCACATTGGTGATGTAGGGCACCTTGTCACTGAATGATCTTGTACAGTGTAGGCATTTTCTTTAAGAATTTCCTTCAAATTGGAAAGTGAATTTTTAAACAAACCTAGAAACTGAATACAATTTTTTCAATACAGTTATTTTGCCCAGTATCTGTTGCATAGGGATACTTTCTTTTACTGGACAAATACCTCTTCTTGATTTCCACCATTTTCTTTTGATTGCAACTTATAGTGTCAAAATCTTTCATGGAAGTTTTTGCTCTCCCTTACCAACACAGTTCGGGATCTGAAGCCCAGCCCTCCACTACCTGCTCCCAGAACCAGCTAACAAAGGGATGGCTGATAGCTTTGCATTCCAACTTGATGGCTGGGGAGAGGACTGGGGTAGGTGGGGCAAGGGTAGGTGGGATGGAGGTTTTTGCCACACTTCTCTCCTCTGGCTGCTGAGCGTGCCATCCAGTGTTTACTGGGCTGATGGAAGCACTTGGAGGGAGCTCCCTTGGCTCAGCCCCCTGAATCTGTGCATCCTGTGCCATTCTACAGAGAGAGAAGTCACCACTTCCTGGATTCACTGTGGACTCCTTGCTGGGCCAACACCATTTGCAGAGGAGTTGGCACCCCTTTTCCCCACCGCCTGCAATGGTTTTTTTTTGGACAAAGGACAGTAGGAGAGGGTCTTGGCACTGCTCATGGGAAAGGCTTCATCCTGTCCCTGTGGCCACCATTCCCACGTGATCTTTCAAAGCAAGTACCTCTCCATACGCTCTGTCTTTGCCTCTCTGGAGCCTGAGTGACTTTCATGGCCGTTGTCTCCAGAGAAGCGGCATCGCCTCCTGCTTTCTGTAAATATAACTGCACCAAAGGGGCAGAGATAGGACTGGATTTGTTTGAAAATTTTGGTTACAGTGTTGCTCTTGGTTCAGATATACACACACAGAGACACACACAGAGACACACACACAGACATATATATAATATTATATTTATAATATATATGAAACCATATATATATTATATATATCTATATAATTTTTTACACACACACACACACACACACACACACACACACATATATTTGTAGTAAAAATCTGTTACACTTTTCTATACATTTTCTGATTAAAATCTCTTAGTTTCAAGCTGTGGTGGGTTTTGGGAAGATGCCCCCTTCCTAGTCCAGAGAGACATCTTAGTTTTCTTTTAAACAGAGACATAGCTACATGGAGGTTGTTTCCCCTCCTTACTGCACTTCTTTTTTTCCCTTTGTTCCCCTTATCTCCAACCTTTTTTCTGGGAATAGGAAGGACAGGTGAGAATGATTACCTTATTCTCACTTTTAAGATTCAGAGCACTGTAGGAGATTTTATGGCAATCTGTTTTCCAGTTGAAAACAGCTGGCATAAACTCACTGTATAAGTAGTGGTAATTTAAAGATTGCTCATACTTAGTCTTGAAGGTTTGAAAACACCCTAGACTTTTGCAGAAAATCTTTATTGAACAAAATATAACTAACAAAACTTGAACATTGTTCAGTAATGTTTATCTAGGAAGACTGAATGTCATTCCCAAAATGGGTGCAACTCTTAAGACTGTAGAAGGAAGGAAATTTTCTCACTGTTATATCATAGAAAGGAGAAACTTATTCTGAATTCACATGGGGCCTTGCAACTTAAATCCTACTTTTTAATGTCAAAATCCGTTATCTTAATCTCCCCTGACAAATCTTTTCCATGAAACATGTTTTCTATCCATATGCTTTCCATCTTAGTATGCCACACACTTTCTGCTTCTCACACCCACAGCTTCGTGACGACAGTCCATCCCTGTGCTGCAATCCCTTGAAAGAGTTTTGATTTGGCTGTAATATTTCTGGTCATGTCAGTTGCTTGGCTGCAATAAAATCAGGTCTGAACAATTCTTGTGATTTTGCTTTGCTGGAAATTTGCACAAGGACTTTTTTCTTCCTTTCCTTTGCTTAAAACTACAAATACCATCTCTTAAAAGGGAATTACAAAGAATGCTCAGTATTAAGAAGTTGTGAAGCTGATAGTTACCAGCTTGTCACTGGCTTTGTGACCACTTATGATCTTATGTGTGGGTGGACGGGTCCACTCTCCTGTACTTGTTGCTCACATGTGCTGAAAGCAAATTTCCAGCTCTAGAACCTTTGTGGGAAGGAAGAAACAAAGTTTTTTCTTTTGTTTATGTGGCTGTAGACACAACAGGGAAAGAATGAACTCACTCATAATTAAGGTATGACTTAATGCTTTATCTGTAGATTTTAGCTACCCAATCATAAATTAATGTCATCTTTAGCTTTGCAGAGTCATAAGAAAGTAGAGCTGATTATTAAATCTTTCATAGCTAGGTAGTTATAATAGAGGTGTAATATTGCTACTTTAAAATTGGGGTACTAAAGCCACAGGAGTTAAACTAAAGCAAACTGATCATATACTTGAACTATATTTTTTGTCTGACACTGGTAAGAATCTGTAAGTCCAAGAAATCCTAAAATGAGCATGTATGCCGACAAGGCAATTGACAAGGACTGCTAGACTGCAGGAACAATGAGTGCATTCCTGTGAGAGCAGCTCCTGACTCCCAGTCGAGCAAAGTTCAATAGGATTCAGGCTGAGGCTTGGAGCAATAACTGTGCTGTATATGTCCTTACTGCCCTTATTGGTCAAGGTGCATATTTTATTTACTGCAGTCATTCAAAGAGGTAAATAGCAATAAAGTGTGAGAGTTTATAAACCTTCTCAGTTATATCCAGTTTCTTCTAGGAAATCAGATGATGTAATTTTGCTGCTTTTCTGATCCTTAAAACAGGTGGACCCTTTTAGCCAGCTTTGTTGAAAGAGGGATGGGATTTGCTAGCTTCCTACTTACACTGTAAGTTTTATAGGAAAACCAAAGGTGTAGTTTGGTGTTGAGGGAAGGAAGTGATGGCCTGGATAGGAAATATACTGCTTGTAATGGCAGACTTTGCTGGGTCTATTGTTCATGGAATAACATACTGATTTCTGTTAAATGTGATAATTCATGAATTTTGATAGCTGTTTAAATTTTATCAAAAAAGGGAAAAAAAAGATATTTATTATTTTTGTATTTCAATAGTGCTTTATTAAGATTGGTGGTTTTTTTTTTTTACTCAACATTTCTTGTGTTTTGTACTATAAACCTTAATTAAAAGGTAGTTATTCAACGTGACACATATTCAGCCATACTCCAAAGATAACCTATGCTACAGATTACAGTTTGTCTTGCTTAGTTTTGGTTTCTTTTTCTATAGTTCTGCTAGAGAATATGCGTCTTGTAGATACTGTACATTTTAGCAGTGAAGTTCATGAAATAACATCTCTCTTTCACTATCTCACTTGTCACTCAATGTTTCTCTTAATCCATCAAAGTGCTTGTGTATCTCTATCATTTTCTAATTAGTAGTAAACCTCTGTGTGGTAAGGGAGAGATTTTTCTTACCCTAATACAGTGGGGTACTAGTCAGAGAAATCTTACTGTTTTGCTAAGTCCTCCTGACTGCTCTCAGGCATTGAAATTAGTTGCTGCCAGGGTCAAGGGGTGATAAAGCAGAGTTTCTGCCTCTTTGCTCTTTCCTTCCTGACCACGTGAGTTTCTCTGATGAGCTTTTCTCCAATGCGTAAGTGCTGCTTTTTAAAATTTGCTTATTTTTTGTTTTCCTAATAGTTCCATTCCTTCAGACAGTCTCTGTGCCTTTTTATTTGCTTATGCTAGACTTAAAGCTTGCTTTTTTACTTATGTTTATGGTGCTCTGAAGTAACTTAGGAGTACTCACTACTGAGGCAAAGTTCAGGCTGGAGCATTGTGATATTACTCACAAGGAACATGTAGAGACCATCGTCCCCCAGTCTTTCTCCCAGATTGGGCTTCCGTATGGTTACTTCTCCATAAAAAAAATAAGAGAAGGTGATACTTTACATTTGAAGAATGTACTTTCATAAACAGTTATGGAGTGGGTTTTTTTTTTCCTTTTTTCATCTGCCTCTAATGAAATGTATCAGCATCTGAGTGACAGGAAGTTATCCTCAGCTTTGTGCTCTACCATCATAGCCTCTTCTGGTGGGTTGCTACACTGGATTTTTTCTGCATTTAAAGCCCACTTATAGTATCTGCTGGCTGGATTGCAGTTTTGAGAAGTTAGACCTCAGAAAAAAGGGTGTGGAAAGTGAGGGAATGGATGCTGGAGAGTTGTCAGTTGCAGCAAGGTGACATGGGGCACTAAGGTCAGATGATTCACAATGCCATCTATCCTGAAGCTATGTCTTTCTAAGGGGTTAAGAGATGTGACAAGTGTAGAAAAGACACTGTCCACATAAATATGATCTTTAAATGGCTTTTTCTGAGTGCAATGGATTTTTGATGCATACTTTGTTTTGAGGAAGTTGATGCATAGTGTTACTATGCCAGGCTCTCTATGGGGAGCTGTTAAGCCTGCTTGGTATCAAAGTTGCTAATCAAAATAGGATAAACTCATCAGGTTGATAAATATGGTTAGATTACAGGGCCATTTTCTCCAAAGAAAGGTGTAAATGCAACATTGTCACTTGAAAGGCACATGAGTGGAGACAGGACCCTAGAGAAGGCATCCAAGGATGATGAAAACTATTGCTGTCCTGAGATAATACCTTAGCATTCAGATAAATCTTTTTAGGAACAGCCTGATGAGAGAGAATAGTACACTTAGGACAAGAAATAAATCCCTCAAATACACTTTTTTCTTTTTTTTTCTTTTTTTTTTTTTTTAACTGTGTCATTTTATAGTCAAACACTGGATGCTGTTTCCAAAGTGAATTAGCTTTCTGCACATACACTTATCAGAAACTAGGGTCATTACTAAATGGAATACAGTACATGAAGGTTATCTTATTTTCCACCATTCCTCAGAAGAATATAGCAGATAAATGTGGAAGAATGTTATGTGTGTAGCAATTAGTCTTTAGTAAGAAAAGAGCTCACTTTAACAGGGTTTGATAAAAGCAGTTACATCTTGCTTTAAAACATGGAGAAGATTTTATGCTACCAGAATACCTTCATGTTCTGGTAGCAGATGTGATCTTATGTGGGACCTTAACTGTACTCCAAAACACTTTTTGCTTGTCAGAAGTGCCTTGGAAAAGATATTCAATAGTTGCATTTTCAGATATTGTGACAAAGAATCTAAAATGACATAAATAATGTTAGCATGTGAAAAAAAAAGATTATAAAAATTTAACTCCTTTGTGGTTGTTAAGAAAGAAATTATAAGAAGTTTATAAGCTAAGGTAAGCTGTAGGAAGATATTTTCAAGCAGAAAATGTGGCTCTGGTTGGCAGAATGTGCTTTTGGCTCCAGAGGTTGGCTGGACAAGTGTTTGAGCAATCCAGGTGGAACTGCTGGTGGGACCAAGTATGTTCTTGTCCTCATTGTTCCTCCTTTTCATGTTCCTCTTTGGCACTATATTCAGTCCCTTATTTGTCCACAGTCAGGAAGTTTATGGTGTTTTAGAGCTGGAGAATGTCTTGGTGCCATTATTGCAGGCTTTGGGATTCCAGTCTGCTGGTACAAAAATGTGTCTTTTAAGTGGGAAGTTTTTGCAAACAGGCCTCATCTGTACCAAGCTATGGATGTCTGCAGACGTTCAAATACAAATTTGTATGTAAAGTCATATGAAGTAACTATGATAAAAGACCTACCAAAGGTTGCAAGCTTGGAAAGAAAAGAAAAATTTTCTTACTTAGGAAGCAAATGATGCAAAGAATAAGATTTCTTTATATGAATGTTATGTAAGTGCACTTAAACCAGAAAACTAACCCTTGGAATAAACAAGAAAGCATAAGGCGTTGTAAAGCTTTGAGTAAGACCAAATGTAAAAAAAAAAATAATCTGATAACATTCTACAAAAACAAACCAACCAACCAACCAAACCAAACAAACAAAAAAAACCCCACACCCAGAAAAACATAAATTATGGATAAACTGTTGAATATCCATGAATAATCTAAGTTAGACAAGATGAGGTAAAAAGAAAACTCAACCAAAGCCAAATTAAAGTTCTGTTAACAATAAACAATGTCACTAGAATGCTGTGAACTGCAAGGAAGTTCTAAGGAAAAATACTCATAATGAATATTCACATTGCATAAGCATCCTCCTAGGTGCTTCTTTCAGCTAGTGTTTCTTTGGCTCCCTTAAATGACATCAACACCTCACAAATGTTTCATGAGGCAGTGTTGTTGCCTTATTAGTTAGATTTTATTTTAAACAGGGGTTTATCTGAGGCATCAGTCAAACTCATTAAGAAGTTTTTGGTCTTTGAATAGAATTATGAGACTTCATTTGTTTCTCCTTTCTGTCCTGACATAGGGTTGATAATATTTATCTACCCTTGTTTGAAAGGCTGCAGTGATGCAGATTACCTGGCATTGCTTTGCAGCCTCATTTGCCACTTGATTATTATTGTAGTTAGAGTTTTTTCATACTGAGGTTTTTTTTTTTTGTTTGGTTTGGTATTTTGTTTGTTTTTGGTTTTTTGGGGTTTTTTGCTGCAAGCATATATCTGTTTGTCATGGTCACAGTGAGCACAGGGGACCTTTGCTCTCTTTGCTCTCTTTAGTATGGGAAAAAAGACTTTTAACTAATCAGCAACTGAATCACTGTTTCCATGCCCTTCTTCACTGTTCTCTCCCTATCTCTTCCTCTCTCCCTCTCTCCCCCTTATTCTACCCCCCCTCTTATTCTCTCCCTCTGTCCCCCTTTTACTTCCCCTCTCTCTCCCCCTTACTCTCTCTCTCCAGGATTCTACATGACAAAAAAGTCTTTGTTGTTCCTTAAAAGGTATGTCTTCAAATTTCCAAATCATGTTATTTCCATTATAGTCTTCTCCAGTCTATCTCCGTTTCTCATACTTTTTGATTTCCCGGGACTGTACTCGGGGCTGTGTCCAACCAAAGCTTCCCAAGTCCAAGCACAGCAGATGAATGCATTTCATGTAGCACATGTATTGATACAGTGTAACAGGCTGTCAATATTAGAAACACTTTTGCCTCACTAATTATTTCCCATTTTTTATGTGTGCATTTAGCAGCTTCTTCCTGGATATAAACACTTAACTTTTTATTTTTTTTTTCATATTAGGATTGGATGGGAACATTAAAGCAAAAGAGAACAATATTTAAATGGCAGAATTAATGTGAGGACCCGGCAGCTGTCCCTCAACACCAGTGAGGAGGTCAACAAGAAGATGAGATCTGGACTTTTCACAGAGGTGGGAGGATGACAGACCATGGATATGAGTGGAAATAGGTACAGTGAGCCTGAATATAATAGAAAATTTTTTTCACAGTGAACACGGTGGGACAGATTGCTTTTGGCAGGTTGTAACTGCAGCTTCTACTGTTTCCAACCTTGGTTTTGGCCAGTCGAATTTTGAAAATGTTTCTGAGCAACCTCATCTGGTCCTTTGTGCAGGAAGTTGTATTAAAGGTCTCTTGAGGTCATTTTTGATTTAAATTTTGCTGTAATTGTTTCTCTGAGTCTCAAAGTTATTCTAGGTTCTGACTTGATTTCTGAAGTACTTACAATCCTTTTCAGCAGGGGACTGCACTAAATACTTTAAACATAGTCTTATTTCATTTTAAACCATTATTAAAAATACTGTCTAGCACTGGATTCACTGCAGATCCCTCCAAATCCCAGTTTGAGACTTAGGACTAACTCAGGACATGAGTGTGTTTTATAATCAGGTATTCATGCACTGACATTTCCTTTGAATCATATTTTTTTGATGTGAGAATATCATGCAGATATGTGAAAAATTTTAAGCAGATAACGTAAATGTCATATCTGTATGTTTCTTCTTATCATCTAGGCCAGTAATCCTAATAGATATACCAAATTAAACTGATATAATATAATTTGTTGTTGTTTTGTTATTGCTTTTTATTAGTGTATTGTCTTCTCAGACCTAATAACTAATAATTTAAGTATTTCTTTCTGGTATTTTCCTAAGCACTGACAAAAACTTGATTAATGCATATTGGAGTATTATTTTAGACAGGCTCTGCTGGTGCTGCTTTATTTCACTTTGTTTCTCAGAGACTCTTTTGTCCTCTGCATTCTTAGAAATGGCTTTTTCTGGTTCCTGAAATTTTTTAAGGTGAGCTTCGTCAGGTCCAGCTACATTGAAAATATCACTGTGGCCTTCATACTTTTAACATGTCCTTTTCTTATTCTGGTCCATGTTACTCTCTCCTTTGTTATCCATTGTGCCATTCTTAAAAAAAAAAAAAAAAAAAAAAAAAAAAAAAAGGAAATATTGGTATTTCAGTCTTATCTGTGTCATATATTATTTGTTGTTTTTCCAAAGTATACAATGCATGTATTTTTTCTATTTTTTTCTCTTCTATTCCATAAATAAGCAGAAGTGTTTCTGATGCAATCATCAAACTTTTTCTTATAGCCTTGTTTGTTCCTTGCTAGCTGTAACTCATTCTGTGTATTTCTCTTTCTGATTTTATTTTCATGGGCTGTGTTTCTCCCTCATTCATTCTTAGTCATGTGTTCATGTTTCTACTTTTTGTGTGGTTCCCCTCTAATTTTCATGTTATTAAAGAGTCATGAATGAGTCACAAGACAGAGACTGAAAAGAATTGATAAAATAATCTACAAAATAAAGATTTATAAGTGTTCATATGCATCATTCTACCTGAATAGTCTGTCAACTAGGATAAACCCCACCTACCTTTTAAGGTTGCTGGAAATATCAAGAGGATTTCAGTGTGTAAGTTGGCACAAGAGGCAGTTGGGTCACAATGCCTAGATCACCAGGAACTCCTTCCCCTGCCAAGGATATTTACAACCAATCTGGAATCATAGCCTGCCTCTGAAAACCCAGAGGAGCCATATACCAGTCAAACTTGACCAAGTCTTTCAGAGATTGTAGAATTAATTGCAATTGCAGCTAAATTAAATTGCAATTAAATTAAATTGTAATTGCCATTTGATTTAATTGCAGTTAAATTACATACAGGCCACATAGTAAAAGGAAACAATGAAAATACAAGCCATTTCCTATAGACCTTGGAAAAAAAGTAGGAAATAACCTTTCCACTGTAGATTATACAAGCAGCTTCATTATTACTAGGTTCTCTGTAGGTTTCTGGGAACTGACTTCTCGGAACAGTTATGGATAAAAACCCAAAATATTTGGGCAGAAATGGAACACCAAACAGTACCGTTTAAGGTAATGGACCTCAGTGTGTTCATAGCTGGTCTGTACAATTTACTAAAAAATAGAAATTAAGCCATGACTTACTGCCATACAACAACAGCCACTCAGTGCTGTTAAACTGTGATTTAAAACTGTTAAGGATTTTTAAAAGAAAGTTAGCCATATAGCAAACCATTTTGGAAAAGAGAAGAGATACTACTGCAGGCCTGTTTCATCTGGAACTTAGCAGAGTGCTGGGTGTCATGTTTTTCTGGTGTACCAGGGCTGGAAAGGATAGTAGAAAGAGTTACAGTAAAAAAAAAATAGGAAAGACCTATGCTTATTGCTGCTTTTACTGGTCTTTGATGAACTATGACTGGTCAGATTCAAAATGTTTCTTTGGGACAAGTCAAATCACTATTGGGAAGTACTACCCATTTAATGTCTAAGAAACCACTTGTATTAACTTCACAGTAAATGAAAATACATGTTTACTTAAAGAACAGCTATATTGGACAATCAGGAATTCAAAGCAGAAATACAGGTTTGAAGACAGTGGGATATATACTCTACTGGGACTTAATGAACAGGAAGCAGAAGGAATAGGTCAACAAGTTATCATTAGAAATCCATATAGATTTGCAAAATACCATAGAACTAGAATAACATAGAGGTAAAAAAAAACAGAGTATCCTTTTATCACATGAAAACCTGTTACTTGCTCCGTCACAAAACTGTTTAAACTATTCAACAAATTGAAGGCCAGCTGGTTTTATCTTGAGGTTGGCAGAAAACAGAGGAGTGATAGGGTTGCAGATTACTGAAGAAGGTAAATCACTATAGTGCATTTAATTTTGTTTCTCTGGAATCATTTATACCATTGTACTATTTTATGGATCTTTACACCAAAATAATTTGAAAATCATATTGTTAAGTACTGCTATCTAACAGGTGAGGGACCAATAATTTCAAATTACAAATCAAAAATAAAATGCTTTTTATGTACCCCAGAATCCTGAGATTTTAAAAAAAAAATTTTCTTCACATCAATGGTATAAATTTTAAGTCTATGTAACCCAATGATCAATATGTAAGTAGCCCATGGTATTCCTGTTTAATTATTCTGTCTTGAATAATTGTGCCAAAAATAATGTTCTGGTGGATAGCCCCTCAGCAGGGGCATTGTAGTGTGATCACATCTTTATATACAAAATAATATTTAGAAAATGCTCAATAAGAGGAGACAGGCAGTGGAGGAAGGAATAAATCCTGAGTGTTGCAGGGGGTTGCCTGTCACTCGTGTTTACCTGTGAATGCTGAGCGCTGCCTGTGCTGTGCTTTGGATAGCTAGGGTGCTTTGCCAGTTTTGAAGTGTGAGCAGAGCCTGAAGTGCATCCACATTCAATAGGAAGCTTTCCTCCTTGTCTCAGGATTAACATCACTGCTGCCTTATTCCAGTGAGGCTCAGGCTTGAGATCCATGTGCAGGTCTGGTTATTATGCTCCCTGGACTTTATCATTGTGGGCTGGTGCTGGTGCATACAGGCTTAGTTTTCAATCTGGCTGTGTTCAGCTGGATCCTGGTATTGTATTTACCAGCATTGTGTAAACCCCATCCATTTGCTGAAGTCATCCAAAATAATTATACTTTTAAATCTACGGGGCTGTTGCCAAACCATGTACTCATGAAAGGCAGATGCCGTGAATTTTCCACTGAGTTCTGCAGCAAATCTACCATGCGCAGACGGGGAGTGAGGTGCATTATAAAACCTCCCCCTTGTCTTTTATAATGCAGGAAGAGTTTAATTAGACATAAATGAGTTTGATCAATGAGTCATTAACTTCCATTAAACTTTAAGTAGATTGCCTGACCCGGCTACTTCATTCTGAATTTAATCTGGTGTACACTTGGTAATTAGAGTTAAAGGGACAAGGGCTGGAGGCAATCCTTCTCAATCCTTCACATAAAATGGAGTTGAGTCAGCTAATAAGTTAATTTTATAGTCAATGTGTAAGGACAGAATTGGCCGTAAAATGTAATTTTCCTAGAAAAACGGATCAGGAACCAGATTGTCACTTTGTTTTGCTTTCAGAATTACCTCAGGAATTACCTGCCCAGGGCCTTCAAAGCTTTTACAAATCCCATCCTCCTCAGCACAGCAGCTTGGAGGATTAGGTTGCATGCATGTAGTTAGAAACCAGGTGGCAAAGCAGGAAATATTCTCATTGCTTTGTGAGAATGCTCATGTAGCTCTCCCTGTGGTGGAAAAAATTGTTCTCCCTTTTCAGATGCTGAAATAGTTAATGGCTTAAACATTCTAAGACCACCAAAATACTTTTGTCCATTGTAGCACACTGAAAAGAAACAGCTGCTCACCCAGAAAAACCTACGCCTCCCTGAATACGCCTACTTAAGGACCTTCAGAGCCGATAACTGGGTGCCAGCTATCCCAGGCACAGAAGGGTGTGCATACCTGAAGCTATAAACTGGATTTCCACATAAGGAAAGAGACTGGTAAGAGACAAATCCTGTGAGGTGGGATAAGCCTTCTTACCATGTCAGTGTCCTCCCTTACATGATGACTCTGCTGTAAAAATTCCTCTGGGGAATCTTAAAGACATTTTGCAGCTAGCCTGGGCTGTACATCTCAAATGTGGGACCATGATGGACCGTGATTGATGTTGAGTCTCAGGAGGCATCAGAGACTCATGGCATGTTCCGGAACATGTCCTGTGACACTATCCATTGTAAAATTCCATACCCCAGGGAGGTACAAGGCACTCCCACCTGAGTGTGAAATGTATAATAAGTCATGAAGTCTTTGAGTTTTGTGGGAGGCTTCCCCCAGACCCAACGGATCAAGACCATCACTAGGACAGGACCGTGACCACCACTTCAAGCAACAGACATAGAAGCTGCAACTACTGAGTTTCATCACTGGATCCAGTGGGTGCTGACTGTATATATCTTAGGACCCTTATCCTTTATTTTTTTTTGTCTCCCTTATACATTTTGTTAAGTGTTATGCTTTAATATGTTCAGATCCATGGACACTTGAAGGAGTGATAGAATGTTGCTTTCTGAAAGCTTTTGAGCTTAGGAAAGGTAGAATCTTTGATCTGCTGTATTTACCAGCACCCACATCCCAAATAGCAATTGGCATTTCATGTGTGTGTTTTCTGTTTTTTTTATCATTTGGAAATGCCAGGCTTGCTAGATTGGATGTCTCTGCATGGCCTTATGCTGTGCAGTAGGTATGTATTCTTTAGGAGGGCTGTATCAAGCTAAGTTTATATGTGAAATGTTTGAATGATCAAAGCTGACTTAAAGGACCAGAGGTTTGTTACTTACCTTATTTCTACAGAACGGGGTTTTGTTTTGCTCTTCCTGTGAGCTATGATACTCTTCTTCCCTTTCTGGGTTCAGATTAGGTTATTCTGAGGATGGAGGATTCAAAGTGGACTCCTTTTGTCTGATTTAGTTATTGCCTTATTCCGTCTGAAATATACATAATTGAGGAAAGAATATATGAGTCTCTGTTGAGTCAGATGCTGTGGAAACAAAAAATAATTGTGCTACTGCGTAAAACACTGTGGTACTAAAATGCCTGGACATTGTTGTGGGATGTCCTGCTGTTGGTATGAACGGGTGTTTAACAAATGCTTATTTAATGAAATCTGAACATTGCCCAAAGATGTATGCAAACCCATGTGGAGAAAGAATACTTTGAAACTCAGCCTGATGTGAACGCCATGACCAGTGTGTGAGAGAGTGATAAAAGAGCAGCCAGGCACACCAGCTCTCCCTTTGGCCTCTGTAGTTATCAATAAGTATATTACCACAGTGGACCACAGAGGTCAGAAAAGAGTAAGTATTGGATTTCTTCTGCAGTGTAATTATGAGATTGCTACTGAGGAATGTAGCATTGCCTGGGCACAAGCTCTTTTGAGTACAGCTAAAAGCAGGTGCTTTTTACCTGTAGAGGATTGCAGGCACAACAGGTTATCATGCAGAACTTCTAAGTTTTGGACTTAGACTCTTAAAATGGCAGTCAGGTTTCTAAAGGGCTCTAAATATCTCACCTGTGCCTTTCCCAGTCCTTCAGTCTCAGCTTTGATACACTGTTTCTGAATCCCTGTGAGTGCTGCAGCCTGGGGTCGCTGCGAACATTGTTCTGGGACTGTAATGACCTGTAAAATGACAGGCACTTCTGTGGCTAGGTTTTTGTGCCATGTGTTAGCTGCTGTCCTGAGATTACAAGTTGAGCAAGGGTAAAAGTAGAAGCTGATTAGCTACCTATTTAAGGCACCTTGTACATTCTCTGCAGTCACATAATGTGACACTGAGGGAGCCTGAATCAAGGGTTGCTGAATTAAGGTCATGCAGACAATCTCAATACTACCATTTTGAGAGTTTTGAATGCTGGATTATGTGACCTTAGTGGTATTTTTAAAGTATTTTATTTGGATGTGATTTTTTATATCAAGGTCAGACAATTGCTAGCAATGTTCTCTGGCTCTAAAATCCACAGATCTATTCTTTTTAATAGCACTGCCACTATGCAGGAGAGAATTCTGCTAGAATTGATGAAGACCTCTACAAACTGTCCCTTTCCAGTGTTTTAATGATGCTGTTGTTGATAAATGCTTACCAGTATGCTATTATTTATCTTTCAAATTTTCTGCTGCCAGGCTCCCATTATAAATGACAGTAGCTGCTGGGGTCTGGTGCCAAAGAACTGAGTGTGCCCTTTTCCCACACTGTCTGGCTCACCTTCAGCCCAAATCAAACTGACCGGCATTAGGTGATGTTGACTTTTTTATGTTGCCTGTATGGCATGAGGTGTTTGGATCCAGGTTTCTGTAAAACAAAATTGCCAGTGCACCCTTGTATTGAAAAAATGTTTTTCCATCAAAAGAGTACACAATTTTTGCTCGAGTAAATGATGACTTCTGATGATTTTTTTTGTTTGTATTCCATGAGAGATCCTTCAAGAAGGATGTTTGATGCTCACTTTCAAGAATGTCAGAGGGCACACATCCACTGATGATGACCATTTCGTGGTGTACTGAGTTAGAAATATGAAGGTTTAATTCCTGTCAGTTAAGAATTGCTCTTACCAGTGCTCGCAGAGTTATTTATTCATGTGAGTTGCTGTTTGCCATTGGCAGCAAGGGATTTACAGTCTGACTAACTGGGAATTGAGAAACTTATTCTCTCTAGGGTGTTCCATCCTGAACCTTTTTACAAACGCTTAAAAGTCAATTCAAGTGATAAAACCTGTTATTTATTTTGAAGAAAATATGTTTTAAGGCATCAAAACTGCTTCATTATTTGAAAACAGATTTAGAATACATACTTGCTTTCCACAGAGCTCAAAAGACAAATTTCAAGGAACAAAAGCCTTCATAGCAGGTGGTGGATAAACATTTTATGTTTCCAGTAGAAAACAGGCTTATCTCTTGCTGCTATAAGCAGTTTGAACAGATAGTTGTTTACAAAAAAGATGCAGAAGAATTTGCTACCAGCCAAGTTTGGCAATCAGCTACATCTGCCAGAATGTGACTGAGGAATTTCATAGGTCTGTCAGTAAAAATAAACTTTTCTTAGCTATATTTAACTTTCCTTATCTATTTTTCATCCTATCATCTCTAACTTGCAAGCTTTATATTTATTTTTTTTTGAGCCTGCAAAGAAAGGTTTTCCCAAGTGATTTTTCTCAAAATACAGTCTATGCCAGAGCAACACCTCAAATGCACCCTCACCTGAAGCCACTGCTATGCGGGTCTCCATAGCAGTCCTATCCAACTAGTCCAGACTTATGCGGTCCAGGGAGTGCTGAGCTTTGCAAGAAAATGAAGCATGTGTTGTTCAGACAGAAACCTCAGAGTTTTTGCTTGCTGGGTTTTATCGGAGTGTATATGAACTGTGACATTTTGATGGCTTTTAAGCCACACAGACTTTGAAAGTCTAGCACAAGGATAAAAAAAAGCGCTTTTTTGACCCAAAGCAGACCCTGTCAAACTTTTTCAGATTGCTTGGAATAATGTATTTCTACTTGTGTGCTCAGAAATTTCTGTATCATTTTGACTGAATTTTTCCACAAACCTTCAGCCTCAGATGTGTATCAGTAGGGGAAACTAGTACAAGTGCTGTCAAAGGGTAAACAGCTGGAAAACCAAAACCAAAACCAAAAAACCAACCACACAAGAAATCCCCCAAACCAAAGAAACAACCCACCAAGACAAAACCAAACCGGCCATCAAAAAAAAAAAAAATCCAGAAAAGAAAAAGATATAATGGAAGAAGTAGAATGTATCCCTAATAAAATGGTAGTATTACTCCCAGCTACCGCTTGTCTGAGGTTTGCTGGATACTGGCAAGTTTTGAAACACCAATTAAGACTTCTCATGAGTTGGAAGTGAAGGCAGATGATATGTTTTAAAACACAGCCAGAAACTCAAAGGAAATGATTATTCTCTTCCAGATGCAGCCTGACAAGGACTAAATAGAATATCATGACAAGTGCTGGGCCTTCTGGTACTTTGTTGAACGGAGGCTGGTAGATGGCCACAGAGATGATTAGATAATGTATAATGGCAGGCTGAGGGACCTAGCTAGTTTTGGTGAGGATGGGCTGTGCTTGTTGAACAGATCTGTTTCATGAAGCAATACCACTCCTTGGCTTGTTAGTAAGTTCCTTTTCTTGACAAAGAAGGAACAAGATGATGTTTTGGCTTTGGTAGCTTTTTTGTTGTGATGCCTACATAATTTTTACTAATAAGTATGACCTGAGGGAAAATTCCATGTGCTAAACTCTTCAGTGTAAGAAGTCAGCTTTTGAGCTAGGTCCACATACAAAAATAAATAAATAAATAAATAAATAAATAAATAAATAAATAAATAAATATTTTTTTTTTTATTTTTTTTTTTTTTTTTAATCTGAAAGCACACATCCTTTGCTTTCTTTGCAGGTCACTTTGCAGTTCAGCAGTATTGCTTTCTACTTTCTCTGTTTTGCTTGATGATTTTTCTTAGAATAATTTGTTCCTCTTTTCCTACCACTTACCAATGGTATCCTCTTCTGCCTTTTGTTTTATCTGTTCCCCTTAGGCTAACTCCTCTTCCACTTTATCACTCTGTGATGTGTATCTGCAGCTATGATGAAGAAAGCAAGCTCTCAGAATAGCTCTGGCAGAGCCTTCTTTATTGAAAGCACTCCAAAGCAGATGCAGCTATGGTCACAAGTGGTAAGTAGAAAGTTCACAAGACACCAGAGGTGAGAGATCCTTATTTATTTTCCTCCTTCCTCCTCCCATTCTGACTCTATCTTACCCTCCTCAGTGGACACATGACCATTGGTAAACTTTCTCCTCATGTACAGGATGCTGTTGGCGCAGTAGATTTTCTCTAGCTGCTGTTCTGAGTCTTTGCAGTGTACTTGCCCAAGGACAAGAGCACCACAGAGTACCTACATACCTTCTTGCTCCATATAGGTAAAACATCTTCCTTTGACCTCACCTGAACTAATATTACCATGTTATATAGATTTTCCTAAGGAAAACTGTAAGTCTCCCTTGCCTTTGCCAGACATTTTCTTTTTGTTGCATGTGACACTATGTCACAACATGGATACAAAGCTACAAGATAAGAAAGGTGAAGTGTCTTATGGGACTGTGATTCAAGAGACAAATGGTCACAAGGAAAGAGGCACCATGCTGGGAGAAAGACCAGTATGCCTGATTTTGGAGGTGACTGGAATGGCAGGTTAGGACAGCTGGTTTTCCCTTCCTGTTTGGTATCAGTGATGCTGGAGTGAGAAACAGAGAGAATTGAATTGTGTGCATGGTGCTGTCAGACCGCTCTTTTCTCCCCAGACAGACCTCCTCCCATCACATGTCAGAAATGCACCTGACTAGCTTCTCTTCTGTCTTTCCTATATCGTCAACTTCAGTGAAATTGCCAGAGTAGGTAAACATTTTTTTTGTTGTGAAGGTGTCCCCAGGGATTCATAGGTTTGGTGTGGAAGGTTTTTGCTGCTCCTTTCCAGTCACTGTGCATTATAAGAGAGGTATTTGACAATGCAGAAGATGCTGCTGCTGGTCTTAGGGTTCAGCACAGTTTGAAGCCTCTAGGAGGCTTGCCCGATTAGCAGGTTTGATGGCTGCCTTGTTCACTGGTACAGTGAAGGCCTGCAGGCCACACTGTACATTACATAATGAGCCGATTGTCTGTGTCATGTAAACCAAAGCTCCCACTTAATTCCTTTGGAAAGAGACAAGGCATTTGGCCTGCAGCACTGGAGTGAATAAATACATTAAGCTATGGGGACCTCAGAAGCAAAGCTTTAATCTGTCTCCTTTAAAAGGTATTTTCTTCAGCTCTGCCCAGCACAACAGTGTGTGGAACAAAAAGCAATGTTTTATAACACAGTAAAATTATTTTGTATCTTTAATCAAGAAAATTCTAATTTTTATTTCCTGTCGTCTTAAATACAACTGGCCTACTGAATGACTTCTTGAATATGTATACTTTGCACATGCATGTGTGTCCTTAAATTCAGGCTGCATTCCATGTGTGCCCTGTGTTGCTCATTGACAGTATTTATTTATGCGGCTGATGACAAGGAAATCTTGCTGAGATCAGGATTATGCTGCTGTATTACTCTGCAGAGGGTTTCTGCCTGGTGCAAACTCTACACAACTTAGCATCACTAAATAGTACAACTGACAGAGAGCAGTGGTGTTTAATATATGTTACAGTGTGTGTTGCTAGAAAACACTGTAAGATTAGTTGTACAGTGAAAGAAAAACCAAGAGGGAGACATGGGGGAGGAGAGAAGTTAAAATTTTAACTTTTATTTTGCGTGAGTCAGTAACGTCTCAAGAAAATTCAAAGCTTTAGATAATGTACTGGTATTGGGAAGCACCTTTTTAGATGCCCCTATTATAGGAGTTGAACATTACATCTGAAAACGGTTTCAGAGTATTTTCTTTTCTAGATTTAGTTATTGTCTGGTCTGTGTTGCTCATGAGATCTATTAGAAGATTATGCCCTGCGAGAAGTTGGGGTAAAATCTTCCAGGTCTATGAAAATGCTGAGTGACTCTGATTAGAGGTGACTTTGATGGTCCTCTGTGTTGGTTAGAATTTTGTGGCCTTGAAAAGTGTTGACAGAGCAATAGAGACAAACTCATGGTACCTATTTTACAACAGGTTTGCAGCAAGTAATTTCCACCTTTTATTCAGGATAGTAAATGGTATTATCTGCCTTTGGGAAAACATTTCATGCCTCAGTTTCCCACCTGCAAAAATCATAGAAAGGAATGTCTGAAAGGGATTTTGTGGAATGCAGTGATCATTAATTAAAGGTAGGAATGTCGATAATCTGCACAGAGAGCTTTTCCTTTTAATTTGTTGACATGGTTTCCTGAGGAAGCGGACCTAATGTAGATATACTTTGCTTACATAGCTCTTGATTCTGTCATAAAAATTTGAAGTCAGCCATATTTGTATAGGGTAGAAGTAGAGAAGAGACCCAATAGAGAAGCTGTGGTATTGACCCTGATTAAGCATTTGAAGAGCAGAAGCCACAAGCTGTCAGCATTTAAAAACGCTCCAGTCATGATGAAAGCATTGATTGGGGCTTTTGCTTTAGTACCTAAGGAAATTCAGGCATAAGACACACATCTGTAGGAGCCTTGGCTTTCTTAGTACTAGTGCTGCTGCCCAGGGCATGTCTTAGGGCAGTGTATCTTGATGTCCTTCTGTTGCCACTTGTGATGGTAATACCATTGAGGAACTTGGGAAATGGAATTGGGACTACAATTGTTCTTGGTCTTTTTCTTCTCTCCCCAATAATGTTTCTCACTTCATGGTAATGAACAGCTAGTGCTGTTCATGCAAGACCCACATTTCCAGTTTCATTCTGACTGTTTTTACCTGCTGGAAATGCCAAGTGAGGAAGAAACTGTTTCCCTTTTCCTAGGACTAGAGGGGGCGGATTAAAAATTGTCATTCCACATGAAAGAGATGGCAATAGAAAGGGCAACTGCAAGCAGAGAGGAGGTATTCCTAAGTCTAGCAGCTTACCCCCAAATGCAGAGAAGTAGTGCAAGAGTCTGTGAGTCAGCTGCCTGGAGAAAACTGGACTTGTCTTTTCTGTTTCAGAATGATGTCTCAGGGCTGTGAGAAATTCCATAGTTTCTCCTTCTTAAAAAATGCTACTTTAAAAATCAACATCCAGATTATAAGCAGGAACCTGACATTGCAGTGTCACACTTCATCTTTTTCACATGGTGCAAAAAGAGATATGGAACTGAAAAGCAAGATCCCTCTTCCAAACCTCTGTTTTTCCCCAGCAGTCATAACAGTGCCATGGCGTTGGTGCGGGAGGCCATGACCCCACTGCCCTGCCTGAGGAAAGAGAGAACAGCAAATACACCCTCTTGGAATCTTCTGCCTTGGGTGCTAGCACCAGAACTGACAGTGGTGCACCTGCTTCTGCTTCTTGTCTGCTTAGGGGAATAAAATGTACAGAAGGCAAGAAGATGTGAGGAACCAAGGCAGCTGCTGCTGGGCAGTCTAAGTGATGCTCCTAGAAGTTTCTAAGCTCCGCACACAGCAACAGTATGTCTGAAATTCCTACAGAATTTTTTGTCTTTTGAATTTATCATTTCTGCAAAGAGGCACCTGCACCAACTGCAGAAAGTTGTCATGCTTCTTCCAGGTATACTTTGTCCTCACTACATGTGATGTCTTTTCATATTGCATTGCTTGGCATAAATGTTCCACTCAGGGCTATCCTGTAGCAGCTGCAGTTACAAACGAATGTGCACAAGTAGAGCAGAAACTGCTTTTATGTCCTCATTCAGACTGTACTTGAGCATATGTGTCCCTTACACTGTATTGCTGTGACTTCCAGTTGTTGCCAGTCATTTACATTCAAACATGAGAGATGTTTTAGTGTGGACTGGCAAATGCCTGCAGAATAATGTTACTTGATTTACCTGATCCTTGCAGATACGTTGCCTTGAGTAAGATTTCCCACACAGAGACTGCAAACCCTACAGTCAGAACAGGAGATACAGTCATCCTTAAGATCTTTGTAAGGTTGCATTTCTAGAGCATTTAGTCTGATAAAAGGCAGCTAAATGCCACCCTGACACCTGATCCCATCAGATCTCAGAAGATAAGCAGGGTCAGTCCCAGTTACTACTTGGATGGGAGACCATCTGGCAATACTGGGGGCTGTAGTGTAGATTCTAGTCCTGAGGACTTCACTGTCACTGTCCAAGCTTGCTCGGCCGTGGCAGATGAACCTTTGGAATTAAAGGGTGGGGCCAGTTCTGCGCACACTGTGCCTCACCTAAAAAATCCACTGTGCAGGCTGGAAGGGCACACCCACG
>JAWWLZ010000118.1:31285387-31331384 GCA_035041345.1 Poliocrania exsul
CCCCCTTCCCCCTTCCCCCTTCCCCCTCCCCCTCCCCCTCCCCCTCCCCCTTTTCCCCTTTTCCCCCTTTTTTTTCCCTTTTTTCCCCCTTTTCCCTTCCCCTTTCCCTTCCCCTTTCCCTTTCCTTTCCTTTTCCTTTCCCTTTCCTTTCCCTTTCCTTTTTCTTTTTCTTTTAAATTGTGTGTCCTGTTATTCAGAGAAGCAAATCTGGAGGTGGTGGTATAATAAAATCATGGCTATTTTAAAATTTGGGGGATTTTTTCTACACAGATAACAGTAAATTAGCAAGAGAGATCCACGTTAAAAAAGCTCTCAAGGTCTTCTGTGTGGCTATCCAGTCACTCTTTTCCTGAGTGGCAAAAATCTCAGTTTTCCAGATTTAAATTTAGGCAACAGATTTTTCCTCTGCATTCCAAATAAATTTCAGGTAGAAGTTGTGTCTGGTGAATCTTTGGTTCTTCAAGAACAGTTTAATTTTTTTTATCTTGTTTTTATTTAATTCTATTCTAAGACACAGAAGAGATATTGATCTTAATTTATTCTAGTATATAGACATACACCTGGGTTATAGCTGTAAAATGTATGGACTAAACTTCACCTGTTTGAATGTAAATTTTGCTCTAGTATGAAGAATCAGATTCTGTCCCACTGTCCCATTTCCTAACTGAGTCTGAGAGTTTTGGTTGTTTACAGGACTTTTGCTGCAGCTCTTGGCAAAGACAAAATTAACTCTAAGCATCTAGTTGGCACTACAACACGCTCTGGTTTGTCAATACCATGTACAGTGACTCTTATCAGCTTTTATCTTGTGTCATAACACTATATTTAAAATATTAACTGCTCTATTTAGTTCTGCATATAGAAAACTAGCTAATGTTTTTATAGCCACTGTGTAATAGTGATCTTGATTATATTTGCAGAATTTTGTTTGGTTTTTACCAGGTGTTAAATTTATGGATGTTATTGAGGAGGTGCTTCATTTCAGTACAAAGATTTATGATCCGGATCCTCAGCAGACATAATTCAGTACAGTTGAAGTCAGTGGAACTATACTGCTTTACATCAAACTAGTTCTTGAAGTTTGGAGTAGTATTTTCTTTGGTGCTGCAGGTATTTTGCTTCTATCAAGGAAGCTACTAGTTTTTAATCATTGCTTTATGTCATCCAGTGTAATATTCTGCTAGAGGCTCTTTTCAGCTGTTAGTCAGCCTTTTGATAATGTAATTTCAGGAAAGAATACCTCAAATTTGTGTATTGCTAAAAATAAGAGGATTTATGCAGGTTTAATGCTAAAGACTGTAAACATTTTATTCATGGTTCCAAACTCAGAAATCATTGTTTTACTGGTTATTTCTAAATTTGGTCTTTCTAATTTTTTTTAATGTTGTGATCTTAGTTTGACAACATTTTTTCCTAGGTAAATAACAGTTTACCAAATAGAAGGTTTTCATGCTGAAGAATTGCTCATTAGTATGTTAATTTTCATAATTCTTCCTTCATTGTTTCCATAAATTGATGATAATTAGTTTATGGTAGTACAAGAAAGAAAACAATCAACAGAAACCCAGATCAAAACAAAACAAAAATCAAACCAACAATAACAAAAAAGTCCAAATCACTTTTAGGAATTTTTTCAGTTTATATTTATGAGTTGGCCCCTCTGATTCAGAATGAATTTACAGTCTATTTTCTATGATATGTTAGAATATTTTTCCACTGCTATGTATAGTGCTATGGGGGATATAGCTTCATTTGAAAATGTCAAGAGTGCAATCTTTTCTAGAGTGAGTAAAATGTCAGTAAAATTTGGCAAGCTTGATATCTGAGCAAATATTTTTACATACTCCTCAAGAAAAATGATAATTGGAATTTCTTTTTTGTTTATTTTGGTTTTTGTGGACTCAGCTTTTCAAGCAAACATCCTCCAAAACGCTTGTTTCTCAGATGAACCAAAAAAATACCATACATATTATGTTCACCAAAATTATATACCTAGATCACTTGCAGAGTTTGAAACATTCAGTAGAGCAGTTCTAGGCTGCTAAGATCTTTGCAGGCAGCACTCTGCAACAGTTGTAAAAAGAATGCTACAAACATGTCCAACTAAAAAATTTTCAGAAATCTTTCAATCTAAGTATGTAGAAATATTCTCTTTAAGAGAAATGAACAGTAGTAAATGGAAACCAAATTTTGTGAGATTTTTGGTCTGCTGGATTAAATTTTGCTGTTCTGAGGAGCTCTGAACTTTGTTTCCAGTTTGCCAGAGGGGAATATGGCATCTATAGTATAGGAAAGTGAAGTAGGAAGGATCCTGTGTACCTCCTGTGTTGCTACAATTAAGGGTTTTTCTGGTTTTGCTTTTTCCAACAGGAATTGTGAAGTACACAGTGTACAACCTTCAGTAATTGAAAAATTTCAATCAATAACTTGAAATCTGGTCTAATTCTTATCTAGTTATCATACTTTAACTGAATTGTATTCTGATCAGAAGAAGCAGCAGCACCGCTGGCGCATTTGTTTTCCTTTGGGAAAGAATTATGTGTCCTGTCCATAGCTTTAGCTATATATGTAAAGTACGTATCCAAGAACAGTCTTGATAGGAAATGCAAATATGTACAGTGGCCTCAGAATGTGTCAGCATGCTACTTGTCATGTGAAAATGGCAATGTTGTATAATTTATAGTTTAGCTCAATTTACTATTAGAAGTAGCATTACTGTAGTAATTAGACAAGAGTTGTAGACCAAAGTCCTTTTGTTCTTAGTGTTCTACAAAAAGTTGAGCGTAAAAGTGTACTACAAAGAAGGTTACTATGTAACTACAAGACTAGCAGTGAATGCAGGAGGAGGAGGAACGAAAGTGAAGTAGTGAGAAATTATTGGTCAAAACCATAAGTGGAACTTGTGGTATTATAATACCCTAATTATTATCAAGATTTTGGTTCTGAAACATGGAAATTTTGCTGTGGTGTATGAGAAAGAGAGTGAACCTGACTTATGGATGTTTTATGAAGATCACCTAGTTGATGAAGTGAGAAAAGCTGGAAAGAGGAGCAAGTATGAGTGAACAGGTCACTCAGCGACTTGGTGCTAGTTAGAGGTGATAGCTGAGGTGAGTCCTTTGTAGAACTGTACAATAGGAGTAAGCAGTTTTGTTTTTTATAGTAGTCCTAGTTTAACCCTAACTGACAACTAAGTACCATGCAGCCGCCTGCTGATTCCACCCCAGTCCATTGAGGAGGAGAATGAGAAAAAAGCGCAAACCTCATTGGTGGAGACAAGATAAATTTAATAATTGGCACAATATAATAATAACAACAATAATATTCTACTACTAATAATACTGCTGCTGCTGCTAGTACTAGTAGTAATTATTGTAATGATAAGAAGGGGGGAAAAGAGTAACAGGACCCAAGAGAAATCACAAGTGAATCACAATCTGTTCCTCACCACCTGCTGACTAATGTCGAGCCTGTCCCTGAGCAGCGTTTGGTCCCCCATCAGATAACTCCCCCAGTTTATATACTGGGCATGATGTTCTCAGGTATGGAATACCCCTTTGGCCATTTTGGGTCAGCAGTACTGACCATGCTCCCTCCCATCTTATTGTGCATCTCCTCATTAGAAGAGCATGAGAAACTGAAAAGTCCTCAATTTAGGGTGGAGCATTAAGCAGCAACAACTGAAACATCACTGTGTTATCAATATTACTCTCATACAAAATCCCAAAATGGGGTAGTTTGCTTCCTATTTCTATGCTTTGTTGTCCTATATGTGCAACACAACTGATGAAGCTTAACTCTTCTATGTGGAACTCTTTGACCTCTGAAGATTAAAGAGCGTTAGACAGTAGCACTTTGCTCCTTCATAGGTAAACCTTACAATGGCATAGTTCCTATACAACAGTGTGGAATACTTAGTGTCTGGAAACAGGTGTATATAGTCTGTCATTGAATGTAGAAATATTGCATTTTTCAGTTTATTTGTATTTGTCCTGTTGGAAGTATTTTTTGAGTCAAAAAAGAAAGGTCATGCTTTTAAAACAGATAATTAAATTAGGAAAAGTACATCCTGAGTTTGGATCACATCACAGTCGAATTCGTATAAACAAAGTAGAAAATATACAAAATATATTATAAATTCACCAGAAAATATTTTTTCTCTGAAAATAGTGTATTATGAATTATAGTAATCACTTATTTTTCAGGACACTTGTCAGAATCAAGAAAGTGAGGCAGTGAGAACACCAGCAGTTACTCAAGTAATGAGGATAGTAGTGTAATGTGTATATTTTATCATAAAGGATCTAAAATGTAGACAATTTCTAGCAATGAAAATTTAGTAAATATAGAAAAATAAATAAATAAAAGTTGTCCGAGAATTTTAATGTATATAGAACCCCAAACCTGCAGCACTTAAACATAAATGCTGTCCTGAATAAGTCTTTCTGGACGATAGCTCTGATTTTATTGGAACTTAGTGGCAATGTCAGTGACTCACTTGTCTTGGTTTGGCCCTTTCAACTAGGCAGGTGTTCCGTTTATGCTTCCAAAAATTTGTAAGCTTTGAGGAAAATTCTCTAAATGTGAATACCTTCTTCTCAAGGATAGTTATGGAAAGAGATGCCTAACACTGATTCAAAAGATCAATGGAGTCTAAATGCCCTCTTTGGTAAACTGATCCATTGATAAATTGACATTTATATATTTGTTGCTTATTTTCTTTTCAAACTTGCTTCTTGTTTCCTTTTGCTTTTCATCAGTTGATTAGGTATCATAATTCAGACTGAATTAAATAGATACCATTGCGTCATGGAATTTTCTTTTTTTTTTTTTTTTTTTTTTCTGTTGGGCATGATTCCTATGGATTTTCAAGTTTCAAAAGCTAAGTTCAGTAATGTTCTGGATGCTATAGCTAATAGTTACTGCTTGCTTCTTAGGTATTGAATAAATGGATATTATTTCCTCTCCAGTGCAGGCATGTTACTTCAAATTTTTGCCACATGGATTTCTTTTTCTTTGAGATTGTTTTTTCAAAAAATTACTTTCATTCTTTAATAATTTTATCCTCAGAGGAAGAAATGTGCCTTTCTTCTTCCTTTAGTCTTTCTGTAACATTTTAGCTTCATGTTCAGGATATTTATTTGACCTTTTGCATCTCCTACACCTAATGAAATTTGTTTTGTTAGCTTTAGTAAAGATGAATGACCTTTTCTTAAAAAAAAGAAAGTAAATCCATTTTCCCCTTTCTTTGCTTCTTTTCTTGCTATAGAGATAAGCTTTGCTCTTCCCTTTCACTTCCTTTAGAGTGAAATCCCAGTCACTTTTAAGTTAGGGGAAACATTTCTTCTGAATCAGTCGAGCCCTACAGGTTCTACTGAGGAGGCAAAGTTGTTGCCTGTGCTTGCAACTAAACAGTTAGTCTTTTTAGCCTTCTTTCCCCAAAATAATAAACATGGAGGTTTTAGTATTTGGTCTTGGTAAATGGTGGTTCTATGCCTAGAAGAGCAACTTCAGAAGAAACTATTAATTGAAATTATCATTGGAATTGGAAAAAAATCTGTTCCCTATTAAAAAAAAAAGTCAAAATCTAGGTATTTATTCAGAATTTGGAAGCACTCTAATTCTTTATGAAATGAAACATGAGTAATTCAGTTAAAAGTAAATGTGTCTGGTATGCATCAGATTTACGCAAAAATCATCATCTTCTTCATATGGAGAACAGGGCAGAGCTTCTGCTTCTGGGAATTAACTTAACCAAGAGACTATTTTGGTATGTGCCACTGAGTGCAACTCAGAACACTTCTACCTGCAAAAAAGGTCAACTTGGAAGTCAAAACCTAGGTAAAATGACAGAGTGAGTAAATAACAGACTAATGAAAAAATTACATGTTTTCTGTGCTCTAACTCTCTGGTTTTTAATTATAAAATTTCAGTGAGCAAAAGCTGAATGATCTGGCTCCTAAATTTTCTTTAACTTGTAAATAAAGGAAATCTAGTGTTAGTCTTGTTATATATTTGTATATATAAGTTTTAGCTCATTTTAATGGTTCTCTGATGAAATTCATGGTTATGTTGCAGGCACTCTGACATCAACAAGTGGGAGAATTAATCTCTGTATAACACTTAGGAGAATTAATCTCTTTATAACACTTAGCTGTGTGTGAATCACGAAGCAATATTTTTACTCTGATCTCACTGGTAAAACTTCATCAGAGCTGCATTTTATTTTCCTCTGCTGTCTTATTTCCAAGTAAGATTGATCAATGCTAAAAATAATCCCTCCCTTATAGGGAGTGTTTTAGGAGTTGTGAAAGTAAACAAACTCTTATGAGTAAGGCAAGTTAAGTGCAGCATATCCTGATACATACATCATGTGTCTCCAAACACGTATAGTAGATAGCAGCTCCCCATGCTTACACAAAGCCATCTGCTCTTCAAATGTGGTGTTGTAAATAGGTGTAAGTCTTCTAGACCTTTAACATGTAGAGATCAGATCTCCACTGAGCAATATTGATTCAGCAGGAAGGAGGCTGAACTTGGAGCTGGGATCTGCAAGGAGTAGAGCCCATCATTGTACCCCATGGACTATGGAGCTGATGGTGTGCAGAAGTCCTTCTCTTTCTGTCCAAAGCCTATGTTAATGGATACATTTGTGTCTGTTTCTTAGCATCCCTTACAGCAGTTTGTAATTCTCTGGAAACTGAAGAAAATGTTCTTTTCCAGTGTTTTGGTTTAACCCTTTTGGTGGACTCAAAAAGAAGAGCCAAATTCTCTTCTCAGTTATATAGTAAAACAGGCAATTATTTGCAAAGCTTATTTGTGCTTTTGCTGCTTTCTAAGAAATATAACCACACAGATTGCAAATATTTTCCCCCAGTTTATATGATATAAGTAACAAATTCTGTAAATGACTAAATTTATCTAATAGGGATGGATAACCATGTGACCAGAGCCTGATTATTTCATTTGTCCCTTGGCTTCTTGAATGTATGAAACAGCTCAGCAAGTTCATTGTATCAATAATCCATTCTGTGATCCTGTGTTTGGTGATTTTGGTTTGTATTTTTTTTTTACATTTGGATCTTTTCCCATTATTCCTGAACTGTTAATGAAAAGCAGTGCATGGTTTATAATTCATGTTGACTTATCCTCCTGGGACACTTGCCCACTTTCAATCCCAAAAACAAATATTAGGATGACATATTATTAGGGAATTATAAATATTTAAATTTATTAACAGGTATGACTTGAAATATTTATTTTTACCTTTCCTACTAAGAAAGGAAACTTTGCACACAGAGTTATTAAAAGTGCTGTAGTAAAAAAAAGTTCTGGCTGAAATATATCAAGAAAAGCCCATTTTTTGACAGAATGCACTAAGGTCCTAGGGGCTACGCCAAGAGCTTTTCTGTGATTAATCTGCAAGGTATATGTTTCATCATTTCACCTCTGAACCAATCAGCATTTATCAGTCACCTTGATTCAGTTTCTCCAGAGAATGCACTACAGGAGTTGTGTTTTGTTTTAAAAGGAGTTCTGGTGTAACTTATGTTAAAGATACAAACAATGTTTTCTCATTGACTCCAGTAACCTCAGTTTCCTTTTTGCTGGATGGTAAGCAGTAAAGCAGTGAACACAGGCTGCCTGTGATTTTTACCCTTGCAAAAACAGCATATGGACATTCTTTTCCCTTGCTTATATTGGTATGGAGGTCTTAAAGAAAGCTGTGTGCTTTTACTTTATGGTCCTGATAGTAAATGCAGTTTTGTGAGGGAAAAATGCAGAAGGCTCGCTGCAGGGCTACGTTAATCATGGGTTTTTCTCAAAGCAGGTTGCAAGACCTCCTTGTTCAAATGCCTCCAAACCTAGGAATCCCTTTTCTTTATATATTGGCATGAAATAAGGATGGGTGTTGAAACCTGTAAGGCACATCATCCTCCAGCTGGACTAGGGGAATCTTGGCTAGTCCCAGGATGGGAAACTGTGCAATCCAAAGGGCTGAAATAACATGGACTTTTTTCTTGAAGCCAGGTAGCCGTTGGAAGGCTCTGATCTCTTTGGCTTGCCACTATTCCTTGAACTTCCCAAGGAGTGCTAAAACTTTGTTCTAGTACCAAGGTGGTACTTGTTACTGTGCCCCAGAAATAAGGCTGAGTGAGCATAAATGACCTGAGCATGTAGTTAATCTTCCAAGCTCAGGAATATATATGTGCTTTATTCCACTCTCAAACCTCAACTCAGCTAGAAGTGAGGACTTCAAAGAGGAGTCACTGGGTAAAAATCTGTGGACTGCAGTAAGTATGGAACTGACCACCATGATCTTTTTTTGGCCTTAAATTCTACAGTATTAGGTAGTTTGTGTACATCCAATTTTTAAGGTCACTCTTCTGTAGAAGTTTCCACCAATTCCAATCCTTTCCTGATAGTCCTGACAGGTTAAATAGATGAAGAAGAGTGGGTGATATTAAAACTGGTTACTTTATGGGTTCTAGAAGTGTATAGATATAATTATATGTGTCTAAGAGAAGAATGTGTATAATAATAATACTGTATTTGGAAATATGACCATGTTTTCTCTCTTCCTCTTTTTAATGTACCTTGGTCATAACTTTGCATTAAGTTTCAGTTAGGTCTGGCATGCATCCTCCCTGGATCATATTCTCAAAAGATAGCAGGCTGTATTTTTCCACTGATTTTAATTGAGTATGACAATTTATATATCAGCTGTGTAGGGAAGCATAATGAAGGGTTCATTCAAACCCAGAATTGAATACCTTTCAATCCATCCTTACACTCTGCCCTCTAGAACAAACTGGAACTAATTGCATTGATTATTTTTTTCCTCTTCCTTTTTTTTCCCCCCTTTTTTCATTTTCTCTCTCTCTCTCTCTTTTTTTTTTTTTGGTGGCAAAATGCTGAAAATGTGTCTTGCTCTGCAATATATTATTTGGGTTTAGTATAAATTTTTCTCTGTCTGTTTGCCATTCTTCCTCATGCTTGCTGTCGGAAATGCTTCAGGAAACACAAGTGAGACTAATTGACAGCTCTGTGGAGGCTGAAGGTAGGCTGTGACCTGAAATGAGGACTGTTCTCATAATGAGAGACAGCTGAAAGATTATGTATATAGAGCTACTAAAATAGATTCCCTGGATTTTTTTCATAAACCAGCAGATGGTAGCAGAGTCTACAGATCTCAGAGAAGGCAACTATACATTACTGTAACTGCCCTCATTCATTTGCCATTCATCTCTACTTGTCAGCGTCTTCATAAGTGCCTTCTGTAGTGCTGACCCTGAAATTGCATCATTTAATCTGTAATTGCATATTGCCAACATTTCCCCTTTCTAATGCATATCAACTGCTTTGACTCTGTCATGCTACGGACCCCCGATAGCTTCAGACAAGCCTCTGTAGAAAAAAAAAGATTCATAAAATGGGATAGAGACAACAGAAAAGGCTGACTTGCTGGACAGAAAGGGGAGAAGAAAGAGAGGGGAAGTGAGAAGAAAGAGATGTGTGACCATGGATTTGTTTGTCTGTCCTCTTTCACCTGTCCCTGGAAGTTTAAGTGTCCTGGTAATACCATTTGAGAGTTGCCAGTGTGCTCAATCCGTAGCATAAGAAAGAACAGAAATAACACAAGTTCCGTTTATGGAATCTCTTATTTGAACAGAGGTGCTGCATACAGAAATGAGCCAGAAGAATATGTTTTCTGAGTTGAAGCCAGCATGTATAATGAATGTGCATGAGCATTTCTAATTAAATGGGATTCATGGTGTGTTTTTGAGAGGGGATTTGAAAAGGGAGGCTGAATGCTTTACTAGTGAAGAGGGGGAGGGACCCAGTGTCCTTGATGGCTGATGTATTTTTGTCTGCTCTTTTTGCAACTATGCCCAAGGATGGAAGAGCTCAAAAGTTCAAATATTGTCAACAGTTAGTCATGTTGAAAGTGTTTCTGAGATGTGAACTACATGCAGTGACCCTGTCTGCAGTGACTGGTGAAAAATGGTTTTCAGGAGACACTGACAGACCAAAGAACCCAACATGCCAAAATGATTAAGTCAGATATACTATTCTATCTCCTCATCTATTTTTGCCTCTTAAGGGTCAGCTGCAGTGTAATAAAACATTCTGGAAATGGCATCTATGAAAATAGAATATTAAAACCATCATGCCTGAGTAAAGGATGCAAAGTGCTCAGTTCTTGGTTTGTTTCCACCTACTGAAATTATCCCCTCCGTGGCACTGGAAAAAAAATTCAGGATTTCTTCTTACCTCTTGCACACAGACTTAAGCGAGAGTCCAGAAAAGCCTTGCTTTTCAGAGGTGCTATAACACTCACAGGCTCTAGATGGTACTATGCAATTATTCTATTGGCCCTCTCTTTTGTGATGGTTTCTTCCTTTTTTTGGCTCCTTCAAAATGTAGGGAAAGTAGAGGAGCTAAATGAAGTCAGCAAGAAACCTACCAAATAAAAATTAAAAGGGTTATGGATTTTTGTTTCGGACTCCATATTTAGATTAGCTTTCATTCTTGCATAATGGGCTAGATGTTCTAACAGTGCTCAACACATTAGCTTCTGGTATTAATGAGTTATGCTGTATTGAGCCAGTGTTTTCATTACATTTACTGACATGAAAAGAGAGAAGATTAATGCAGGGTTTCCAAAAAGAAAAGCTGTTTTTTTCTTGTGGTTTGAGTTTTTTTGCTCATTGTGGTGTGTGTGCACAGTATGTGTAAACATCTGTACGTACCTCTGTAACTTCCATGGGGACATTCTGCACACTGAAGATAACAGTTCTCTGTCAAGAGTCAGGTGATAGGGTCCCATGTGTGGACAGGGGAACATCAATTACAAAAGAAAAACAAAAAAATGACAATTCGTACAAGCAGAAACTGTTATCTATACACAATTTCTCAGGACCTTTAGCTCCAGTTAGTAGTAAACCAGAGCCTCTCACCACTCCTGATGCCATAGGAGACATAAACTTCTTGCAAGAGAGAAGTGGGACGCCCTAGCCTTTTTTGTGTATTCCATTTTTAAGGACTGCCTTACTGAGTTCAGAGACACAGTAGGATAAACAGCTATTTTCTACAGAGCTGCAATAAATGTATCTGAGTACATAACAAATGCTGTAATATAGATTTTTCAAACTGCTAGAGAAAAATAAAATACAAGCCTAAAATACAACGCATTTTCTTCCCTAGACATTTTAATTCAAAATTAAGGTTTTCTGTGAAGCTCTTCACAACATAATTGCACTAAAACTCCATAAAACTCCAGTTGAGACAGTAAGTGAATCACAATTGATACATTTTGTTTTCCAAATAGTATCTTACCAGATGTCAGGCACTTATTACTATTAGATGAGCTTCTTTTTATTCTTAATCTACAGTTATTGAAGTACCTGCAATTCCTGACAACCAGCCAAAGGTACAAACTCTACTCTGACCCCATCAAAATGAAGATACCAGAATTAAAGAATAAAATTCAAGGAGTAGTTAAAGTTTTGTCCATGGAAATTCCTACCGGTGATTAAGTATGTATATTATAAGGTGAGTTCATGAATAATTAGTGAAAGGGAATGCATATTTGAGACAAGGAAGAGTCTGTGATTAGGTTAACATTATGTTAGCATTAACATTTTCTCTAATTGTGACTACTTCAATTGCTTTTTATATTGCATGGGCGGGCAAGAGTCAATACTTTCTGTAAGTGGTTTCTGGAAGTGTGGGATATACTTTTCCAGCAATGAGGAAAATGGTTTAGAGATAAATAAAATCAGTTCTTTTGTACCTTCATCACATGAGCCTTGACCCCATACCTCCACGCTTGCATGTGCTGTTGATTTTTATATTTGTCAGTCTCATCGATGTAATATTTTGGAGTGTTCCAGCACTCTTTTAAATAATGTAAGTAACAGCTGCCATTGTTTCTCCAAGGACTAGATATGTCTTCAGTGTAATGCTTGTGTTTCTGATGTATGCAGAAGTGTATATGTAGCAGACCAGACTGAAGACTGTTCCTCATCCCTTCTGTGCTGCCTTGCTTCCCTTCTCATTTGACCTCCTCTGCTGAAGCAGGGGCAAAAAATATGTCCCTGTGTCTTACAGCAGGTGCAATTTTTTTCCTTCTAACTCAAGCAGTCCCAAGGCAACTTCTTGTAATTTTGCTCTGCTTTAATCTATGTCATTCTGACATATCTCTTTAAAGAAATTGTATAGAAAATATTTTCCATTTTTGAGTTTATTAAAAAAATGTACCTTGATTTTTTTATCTATGATTAAAACCTTGAAAAATTTCAACTTATCAGAAGAAAACATGAGAAATGGAAGATGCAAAAACTACCCAGAAACTTAGAGGAAAATGAAAATGTGGTGTCTTCCTTGGTAAATTGGTGGGCACCAGCAAAACAGTCGTTCAGTTGAGGGATGAAGTGGCTAAATGGGAAAGCTTTTTTTGTGTACTGGATTATATTTGAGCCCTCATAAATTTTCTCTTATTTTTCTCTGCAAAGAGCTATGTCCCATGCAGCTGATACAAACCATTAAAAATCTGACTAGCTCTTTCCTCTTCCAGTTTTTGTCTGGGCTTTGCTGGGTGGCTGTTTCTTGTTCTAACTGCAGCAAATGAGAAAGTTTTTGATCAGAACTGCAACTGATGATCAATGTTCAGTGGTTGCCAAACATCAATATATGAATTTTGTTGATTTCAGATGCTTAACTTTGAAGGGATTGATAAAGAAACAAGGAATTAAACGGGCTGAAGGAATTAAAGCTGACACTTACTCCAGGGTAAAATATAAAAACTTGTAAGAACTGTTAAAAGCAAGATTCACGGTCATATTAAAAGTGCAGGATATCAGTTTCTTCACATTTTTTGAGATTGAAAATGTCATTGAATGAAACTTTGCCTGCTGAAGCAGAAGACCAGAGTATTGTTTGATCTTTCATATGAGACATGTTTGATGCTGTTGTCATCAAACCCCAGCTATAATGATTTCATCTGTGTTCAAGGCCTTTGAAGTTTCATTCAGTTAATTCAGAAACAATGTTAATTTGTATTTGACAAAAAAAATCATGCTTTTGTGCTATGCACAACGATCTTATCTGTACGTTTACATACAGTTATAGATGTGTGCATGTGTATTTTTATGTATGCATGCTAGGAAAAACTAATTTTATTCCATATATTTAGTATTTAAATTGTGACTCAAGATAGTGAAAACTTTCAACATGTTAAATTCTTTTCTGTGTATGAACAGATATTCTTGCCTATGCTTTTCTGCACAGATACACAACACTGGAATTGTCATACTGGATCCAAACGACAGTCTACCTGATCTTCCTTCCCAGGCCTGGCAAATATGGGATGCTCCAGTGAGAGTTGGATGAAACTCTATCCATACCAGTATGAAAAAATCCTTAACATTAAGTCAAACCCTGAAGTGTGGTCTTATGTCTTTGTTCCAAATTCTAACAATTAACAATTAACTTCAAAGCACAAATGGTCTTATTAGCCATGCAAATGTATAATTTCCACAGGACCACAGAATTAACAACTATGGGAGTTGAAAGGTGATATAATTCATCCTTTCCATCTTCTAGGTAAATCATCTGAGTTCTGTGCTTTTCTTCACCAAGGTTTCTGGAAACAAGGTAAGCAAAGACATACACTCCATGACCTCTAATGCCAAACTTTGTTTTAAGGCTTTACTAGGTGATGATAAAATAATAATAAAATGGAAATACATTAAAGTTGGAGAGAATCAGGAAATAAACAGTAGGGCTAGTGGCATGGTGTTGTGTGTATGATTTTATTTATTTATTTGTTTTCCACAGGTACACCAAATCGCTCCTTGTTTCACCAATGGTCTTGTGTCTCCCAGTGTGGCACAGAGGAGCACTACAGCAGAAAGGGGAGCACAACACCCTTTTGATTGCTTCTCAGTAAAAGTGACTGGAGCCATTGAAACTGGTGGCCTTCTTCCCCTTGCTTTCTGCTCGTGCCCTGATACAGGGAGATTGTAAGGGAATGTGAGTTGCACCTTGGAGGTACCATGTTGCAGTCTGGAGTATTGTCTTCAGTGGGTAATGAAGGACTTGTGTTTGGGATAAGGCAGTCTCTAACTTCATCCTTCCTCAGGACCATCATATAAAGCTCTGGAATATTTGTCATGGAGATAAATGGGTTGGACTGGGTTGGCAAAAGTTGGACAGTTTGCCACTGCCAGTTGAGGAAAAAGGTGCTAACAGATGTTTGCAGCCTGACGGTCTGCACCCTTTAGGGAGTGAGGATAAAGTAAGTCGAATAAAACAGACCCTGAAATTCTTCAGCAAGTCTCTAGTTATCTTTTACCTCTTACCTCATCCCTTTTATTATCACCTTTGAAGAAGTAATATTCTTCATCTGATTGCCAAACCCATTATTTCAAGTTAGCAGTTTTCCCCTGCAGTTACATGGAACAGCACAACTGTATGTGATGGGATTTTTTAACCTTCCAGGTTACTTTGGGGGAAAAAAATAATGTCTGTAGTAAGCTTTTGGTATAAGATCTAAAAACTGATCCTTATTGAAACAGTAGATTTCAAGACTTGCCCCAGTCAAGTGAGGCGTGTTTGTACCTTGCTTCCTTCCTGCAGCAGCAGCAGCTAGAGTTTGCTTTTGTGGAGTTTAGGATAAGTAAATAAGGGCATCACTGTTGCAGTTTGAAAAAGCCCAAATAAATTGTACATTTCTCAGTTACTGTGTGTTTAACTGCCAAGATAGTAGATATTTCCATGTGATTTTATCTTGCCAGGATATTTCCTTTTAAGTGGCATAAGAATTAAAATTTTAGGCTGAGAGTCTTGCTGGCTTCTGTCTCATGTGTTTTATAGTTCTCCCTAAAGAAGTATGAACTTCTCTGGCTATTTAGAAGATGGTGTGCTTGGTGTAACAACACAGAATTAAGCTTCGGAAAAACATCTGACATCTAGTGCAAAATTGTGAGGCTGTACAAATGGATCAAGGCAGTTTGTTTATGCAATTTATGTGGCTTAAGATTAAAATTTCATGTCCTTAATTAAGAAATCGAAATAAAATACATGGTTTATTAAACTGCTCAATGTGGATCACTATTGGAAATCAAGGAGTCCTAAGTTCAAACTGTTTTTCTTGAGGCGTCTACATTTGGATACGATTCCTTAAAATGAGGTACTCAGTGCTTTGAAAATGTTGGTGCTTTGAAAGCGTTGTTACCTGGCTTGATAGACCAGTAGGGAGCTATTATTTCTATCACATCCTCTGAGCAAAAGCACTACTCTATGTTGACATCCCGAGGATAGAAGCACAGGCAGCTTATAATGATATAACTATTTGTATAATGTTTATGTGGAAAATAAAGACTATTTGTTTTGGGTGCTACTATGAGAAATTAAATTCTTTTCCTCAAGAAAGAAAGTGAAATCACTTTGTTCCTATAATTATATGAAAGAAGATTCAAACCTGGTCTCTGTTTTGAAAGTCTGGGGAAAATAATCTCAGCAGCCCAATAAATTGTGTATTTTATTATTTGGTATTCCTCACATAAAAAGAAAACAAATGAAAAGATTGACCTTTTCATGGGCCTGAAGCAGAGCTCTGACAATAGTCAATACTTACAGCTAATAGTTGTGCAATTTAAGATCTGTTGTATAATGATACATTTGTAAACAATTTTTTTTCCTCTTTTCCTAGGTCAACATGAGTAGCAAACTACTGCCAGTAGGTATAAAAGTAACGTATTGTTTTCCTGATGGTTGCTATCTTCAGTCCTATAATTAGAGTTGTGCAGAACTACCCAGGGAAAATGTTGATAAGGGAGCCAAGAAAATAACAGGTAAAAGAGAGA
Source organism: Poliocrania exsul (assembly GCA_035041345.1). Classification (NCBI taxonomy): domain Eukaryota; kingdom Metazoa; phylum Chordata; class Aves; order Passeriformes; family Thamnophilidae; genus Poliocrania; species Poliocrania exsul. The sequence continues at coordinate 31,301,260 of JAWWLZ010000118.1, forward strand.
AGCAGACAGTCATTGCTTTCCTGTTGGCCTGAGAAATGCACTAATCAACTCCTGTGCTGCTTTTCTCTGATACTCTTCTGACACGAAATATAATATAGAACTTTAGGAATATGTCGTGTTGGGAGGAGACTATAAGAGACACTTTAAAGGCAAAAAATATGGGAACTGAAATGAAACATGATGTGCTGATGTAACTAGGCATCTAGCAATGTCCAGATGGACTGTCAGGCCTGAAGAAATTCAAAACTATGTTTCAAAATAGAAATTTCCCCTTCCCCCAATTAACCCATTTTCCAATGTTTCTTTTTCTTTTATTTTCTTCCTCTTCTTTTTTTTTAATGATTACAATGTAATAAATTTTTAATTTAATTTTATTTTTTTAATTACTTGCTTTCCAGTTTCCCTATAGGTAGAAGTCAGCAACAGCTATTTCAGTACCTGCACATCTGCTACCTCATAAAGGGATGTGCCAGAACCATCAGAAATGTTTAAAACAGTGCTTAGACCAAACACCAGCCATCAATTCAGGTGCAGAGAGAGGGAAAGAACCCAATTAGAAATAACTATGGGACCAAACTCTACCAGATGTTCATTACTCTTGTTACCTAGCTTGCAACAGACTGAAGATGCAGTTGTTGGTGTATACATGCATTGTTTCAGGGCTGTTTTTGAATTTCCATGTGTAGTGCCATCTGCACAAACACTCAGTGATCCCACCATTCCCCTACAGTTATCCTGCAAGGGATGTCTTGTTGTATGGTGTATATTTCTGCACACTTTGCAGATGCCTACAGCAACATGCTTCAAAAATGAAATGTGGATTGTGTTGGTAAGGCTGAGTGAAAGGTAATGTGCTCTTACCGGTGTTCTTCGGCTGGGGATATAGCCTTTAATTTCCTTTCCACAGAAAGGCTTACATTTCACTAATTTTAGTTATCCTTAATCAGCATGGAAATGCAGCTTGAACTGCTGACACCTGCAAAGCTCAGGGCTAGGTAAGGTGCTCTCTGTGATACCTGAAAGGTATAACTGTTGCTCTCCTAAAAATGATGAGAAGAGCTCCAGCACAAGGAGAACATGCACCTCCCACCTTCAGTTGTACTCTAGGTCATTCCAAGGAATGATTTTCATACTTGGTCATTAACTTAATCTAGTGACAAATTAAAAAGCATTATCTATCCTGGCAGGATAGAAAAATGACTTTTTTGTATCCCTGCACAGCTGCAACTGAGAGAAGCAGAAATTAATATTGCTCCTATATCTGGATCTAGATTGGAGAGATGCCAGACTAACAGGGTAAAGGTAAAAACTTGCTTGCTTTTGACAGGAGATAGGCTTTAAATTTGCTTCCTAAGCTGGTGGGTTATGAAACAGAGTTCTGCAAAGTTAGCAGACAGGAATTAATTTTTATTGCTAAAATTGTGTGTGTGATGTTAGGAAAGCAACCAGTCTATAAAAGAGTGTCCTGTCAGTGGAGTGGAAAATTTGGCAATGAATGAGTTACAGCTTTTTCCTCTTCAAAAGGCTAAAGAAAAACTACTCTTTTCTCCTGGGAAAAAGCTGTAGATTGGTAAGTGAAACAAATGAGGGCCTATAGCCTCTCTTTTAGGAGATGTAATATTTTAAGTCATTTCGAAAGAAATTCTTCATTTTTTGCCATATTTTAATATTCCTGAGCCCAAGGTGATCAGACACATCAATCTTCACTCTTAACTACCTTAACCTTCGAAAAGATTCCTTTCAGTTTGGGAGACCTGATGAGCTGTAAAAGCACCTTCAGGGGGTGGAAAAGTCTCTTAGAGGTTAAGAAGAATGGAGGAGTTTTGTTTTCATGAAAGGGTCAACATCCACTGATGATGACTGTCAGTAAGATTTCATTCCTGTATGCTGCTCTTTTCATTGCCCACCATTGTCTGAGGCCCTGGGAGAACTTGTGTGTGAAGATCAACTTCACAAAAGTATAAGAGAACTGGTTCAGCTCAAATATAAACAGTACTAAATCTTCCCTTGACCTTGACATTGTCCTAGTCACGTGGTTTGTACAAGTTCTGTTGTATCTCTTCATCCATTTCCCTGCTCTATATGTTTAAATCCTCCAGGTTTCATATGTGGGTTCTAAGAGGCAACCCCATGTGGAACAGCTTCTAAGGCATGGTCAGCATTTCACCTTACACCTCACTGATTTTCACCGTGTTTAGTTTTGTTCAGAATAGGGTGGTGTGTTTTGTGCTCTCATCAGCTTTTGCTTTCCTCCTTGCTTTGCCATGATTTTATATGAGCAGCAAGTAGAAAATATTTATATAAGAAAACTTATGTACATTTCACTATCGAAATGTATACTTAAATGTAGTTCCTGCCATATCTAAATTAGATTAAAAACGAAAATCTGTGTGTACTCTTGTCAGTAATCAATGTGTGCCATTTCAGTACTCTCATCATCTTAGCACTATGAGAGAGGATTTACTGGTAACAGAGTTAAGTAACAAAGCTGAACACAATGCAGCAGCAGGCAGGAGAGAGTAAAGGAAGAAATAAGAGATTCTGTCCAATGATGACACTTTTGGGTCTGAAGAAAAAACACTCCAAACAGACAAAGAGCAAACGCTACATAATTAATAACAGAAGAGAGGAAAATCTTCAGTGCATTTTAAAAGATAAAGAAAAATGTTCAGAAATTGCCCTGTTGAGAAATGGAATTTCAAAATTGTTATTTAAAAAAATCCCAAACATACAAGGAGTCCTCTAAACCTGGGTTGTTTTGTTTTACTTTTTTTTTTAATCTAGCTGAAAGCACATGTTTTGTACTTGGCTTCGGGACAATGGATGGAAGAGGAATGAAACAATTCTGAGCTGAGGAAAAAATCCAAGCTCTTCGGAAGGAAATAAACATGAGTGAGAAGATTTGTGAACCTGGTATTTCCAGCTGAATCAGTGACAATGTTACCCTGAGAAAGAAATGTTATGAAGGTAGGGGATTGCCATTGAAATTTATGATACAATTTTCCAGTGTTTTCTTTAACTTGATGAGCTTCTCCAAGAAAAAAATACAAAAATTTAGCACTTTGCATATGGTATTTTGTGGATGAACTTGAAATGCGCTGAGTAACTACAGCTGAAGATGGTGGGAGTTGTACAAGCTCAGCATCTTTTGAGATCTGGCTCCATGTACACATTCACTATGCAAACAGCTAATCAAGTTTCAAAAGTGATAGAAAGAAAAGTTTATTCTCTTTCCTCCAAAAGCAGTTAATTTCCTAGGATCGACTGAGTCAAATGCTGTATTTATGATGTTCAGTTCCTCACTTAATCAAAACTACACTTAATTTTATACTTCATACCTCAAAAAAAGGGGGTGAATAATTTATAATGAATAATTTTATGAATTTAGCCTTTTTCTGTTCATGAATTATCCACAAGAGATCATGACTTCTCAGAGGTACTTCCACTCAGATTGATTCACTGAGTAATTCTTGGTCTGCAGCAATTTATTGTGAGGTTTAATATTTAACATTCCAGCTGTTCTGATTGGACTCATTGGTAGATATTATAATTGCCAACTCAATTTGTACATGTCCTAAAATGATGCTTCCAGGCTGACTCATTGCAACTACTTCAGCAGGGTTTTTTGTTTGTTTGTTGGGTTTTTTTAGAAAACTGCTCTCAGCAAGCTTATTTTTGAAGTCATTGAATACAAAAGTGCCAAACTTAGATAAAATCATCTGTTAGTGATCTTGATGGAAGGCGTAATAAGTCTGGGAAGTAGCTAATACTTTGAAAGCCTCTCAGTAGGACAGTGCATTGTAGCAAAGTCCCTTGGCAAAGTCTGAAACTGAAGTGGAGCAGACCTCGTAGCCTCTTTAATACAGCATTTGTGAATACCTAGACCAGTGTCTAGAAGGTCAATGAGTATCCCTCATCAAAGCTGTTCTTTAAATCAGCTCACAGCATGATGGTTACCACAGAAGTACCACTAGTAGGTACTCTTGTCCTCATAGGCATTTGCAGATGAAGGATTGCTTGTGTTTACTATGTTGATTCCTTTATGGACTAGTTATGACATCCCAATCCAAACGCTGTGAGGAACTAAATAAGGGCTTTGCCAGACGTTAGATTTTCAAGATAAATGGATGGCTGTTAATTCATATTTTGGCTTTTCATAGCAAGAAGAATGAATACATTCTGGAGAGTGTCAACATCTTTTTATTTCTACTGGCATTCTCTAAGTCCTATCATGTAACGAACTGTCATATAAAACAGGTTGCTTAGTTATATAGGTAGATTTATTCCTTTCTCCTCAGTCCCTTTTGTGATATGAAAACATTTCTTACAAGGACTGCCAGAGCATCACAGTTGGTGAAACAGAGAGTAGTTAATATAAGATTCTTAATTTGTTGATAAGCTCCAGAGAAACAGCTAATCACCCATGTACTTGTTGCAGACATAATTACATATAATTTATATTCCTTATGGAAAAGGCAAGGTAGAAAAAGTTTATGTCAGATGTTTTCTTTTTAGGAGCTCAGCATTGAACTACGTGTACATAAGCAAGTAGAGTCAAACCAAGAAAATTATGCAGATACCTCAACATCTCAGAACTTGAGGCCAAAGATTTAGAGAGTTTCTATAGGCCCATTTGCATTTAGGTATCTTGAGCTTGTGCCTTTGTTTATTGGTTAGCCTTTTGATATGTTCTATATTTGAATACTATACAAAAAAATATGTTGTGTACACCATATTCAACCTAAACTATATTCTAGATCATGATCTTGGTGGGCTTTCTGTCCTCTCTTTTCATACATTTGTAAAGTACTGCCAGGAAACCTGTGGATATAGATTTATGCAAAACAATTTAGTGGGAAGGAGAGGGGTGTGTGTGAACTAGACAACTTCCTTCAGCCCATTACTTTATGATTCAATGAAATTAATCCAATTTAAATAGAAAAAAAAAACTCAAGGAATCAGATCCTCAGTTTGTACAAATTAATATTTTCCTGGTCCCACATTCCAATATGTTCTGGAAAGTTAGAAAAGGTGTTTCGTTCATATGTAAGAAAGTTCAACTGTTGGACCAAATGCCTCCTTCCAAGCTGCAAATGTGCTGTGAGTGTTTAAATGTGATTGTCCATGTTTAGAAAATCGGATTTCTTGGATTGGGAGCTGTTTGAAAGCAATGAGAAGTGTACATGTTTGGGCATGTGAGTGGATGCCTGCAAATGAGGAAGTCAGAGAGAATAAATTTGTGGTGTCCAAAGGCCAAAAGAGATAGCTTTGGATTAGAAGACCAAGGAGATTTAGACAGTTAATATTGAGAACAACGGGAGTGTGACTAAGTTAATATATCTTATTTAAGATGGGAACATACACATTTATTCTTAAAACATTATCTTCAGTAGACAGCTAATGGAAAGTAATACAGACAGAACTTCAGTCAGCTCCCTGTCATTCCCAATACTAGCACTCCTATGCATAAATGTGCATGCACACATCAAAGGAAAGCCTGAAGACTCAGACCATGACTGTAACTAGTGGGCTTTGGTCTGCACATGGGGAAATAATGAAACTTGACTCTTTTATGTCAAAAATCAAAGTTTTCCAGTGCATATGAATGGAATAGACCAGCCAGCCAAAACATCTAAGAGACCCATCTCTGCAGAGCTATTATTACTCTTTTTTATTATCTGCACACAATTCCACTGCACATAAAAATACCCTGATTCAGGGGCATCAGATCAGAGATCACCTTTTTTTGCACCCAGCTGCTGAGGCTGTTGTAGTACTCTGGAGGTACACATTCAACCAAAGTAAGAGGGCAGTGATCACCACAGAGATCTGGGACTTCCTTCTATCTTTGTTGAAAGAACTAAAGTTGGTATTGTTACAGTGCCTTCGAACTAATTCTTTTATGCAGAAGGAGCACTAAGTAAGATAAAAATGTCATTTCTCCTTTTACAAAAGGCTCTGATTCAAAGAAAGCAGTTCAGTAAACTGGTTAAGTGGCTATGACTTCAAACAACCTGAAGAGTCTGAGGATGTTCAAGTCATCACATGAAAGTGTGTAACAGGACCTGGCAGTTGTGCTTTTTATTGCTTATAAGGTGTAATAAAATATGGAAAACAAATGAAAAAAGTATAAATAAAGTCATATTCAAATGTACTGGTGATAATATTAGGACATTAAGAATAGCACTTTAAATATTCAGGTACTTAGATATTAACTAATCCTCAGAACACATCTGTGCATTGGGTGGGTAAACACTACCTCTCTTGGGGATGTGAAAACTGGAGCAGAAACCAGAGGTGATTGGAGCAGAGGGTGGGATATGAAGATTTTCTGTTACTAACCCTTCCTTTATTCTGGGCCATGCTGCCTAAAGTGCAGGAAGACATCCGTTCTCTGTATTCTGGCATTCAGATTGTATGTAGGAAAGTTGCATGAAGGTTTTTCAAGCTGCTATAAAAGCCCATTGATGATGTCATTCCAGGGTGCAATTGCTCAAATTGTGGTTTTGCTAGTCTCACAAGCAACCACGTGTTGTTCTAGTGTGGACTTGTTTCTGTTCCTACAACTTTTTGTATCATGGCACACATGGAAAGGATTATGAAGTAGAAGTACTTTTAAAATATTTTCTGCACTTCTTACCCAGCAAAGTTACTTTGTTTAAATTGATTGGTGCAACTGAAGTGTGTATTGGGTCTATACCAAGATAGAAATCAAGAAAATTGGTTAAAAATGCAGAGAGAGGAGAGAAAACCAGCTTTAAAATCAACTTTTTTCCACCAGCAGAGCCAGCAGGGTCTGCATGCAGTGGATTTGCTCTGTGTACAGAAGTTACCACCATGTTGACAGGCCCCTAAAACCCTGTGGTTACAGTTTGGTCCCATTCTTCCTCTGAATGTGACCATAACCTGATTTCTAGCTGCAAATATTTGAAATGCCTTTGGAGGGAGATATGTATTCCCAGACTGAACACTGGCACTTAGCAAGAATGGATCATTCTCATAACAGCTGCCATTTTTGAATTCTCAGTGATAAAACTATTACCACTTTTGTCCATATAATATCTTGGAAGAACAGTGAAAAACCTGCAGGTATTTCAAAGCCTTTCAAGTTGGAAAGTCTGTGGTTGGAGCCTTGCTTCTCCAAATTCAGTTCTTCAGAAAACCTTGCCCAGAGAGAAATTAGGAGAGAAATTGAGGCTCTCTTATGTATTCTTACTGGTTTTAGCATGGTTGAGTAAAACAAACTGCTAAGCAGCCAACTTTTAGATATATAGAAAACCATTTAGTATTTATAACATACACATGAAGTACTGAGTTTGCATTGCTTTCAAAAATGTGGGTGTTTTTTTTCTTGTTGTTGCTCTGTTTTTTGGGGATTTTATTCTTTTCTGATAAACCTCTCAGTACATTAAAGAAGGATTTAGATGAAAATGGTGTGGATTTTGACCAATCCAGATGATGATTAGGAATGACCTTTAAACAAAACAACATGTGGTGAAAGATTTAGGAGCAAAGAAAATATGAGGAATGCTGAAACAGTAAGAAATGTTGTGTGATGCCTACAGAGCTGAGACAAAGATCCTGGACTTCATGTAAAATGGAATTTAGCCACTGCAGGAATTCAAAATGAGGAATAAGTCATAGCATTTTCCAAGACAAGATACAATGAAGTGAGACCTGGAAACCTCTTGTTGTCCAGTTTCTGTTAGTAGATAAGAAGTATTTTCCCCCACCTCTTTAGGTGTCTCTGGCTTTAAGTTATTTGGTTGTAAAAATACATCACAGTATAGTTTGCGAGTAGCAGGGGTACATGTGCATAGGACTAGCCAATATGTTTTTCCTAGACAAATGATTCTGCAGTCTGCACCTAAAGTACAGGCAGAAATAACCCTTTGATGAACTCATCTTATAAGAGGACACCAACCTTTTTTTTCCTCTTCATCTGTTGTAATGTTTCATCAAAATGGCAATTGGCAAAATGTGCTTCACTATTTGCAGGAAATAAAAAAAGATGTCAAGGTTTGTTAATGTCATTGAGCAAAACTGTGTGGATTTTAGAATTATATAGCTGCAAGTATTATGGAATTATTAATTTAAAAATCTATATATGAATAAAGCATCTGGTGAATGAATAAGAGTAATTTCTCTCACATGGATAATTTAAATACCAGCTGTCTCCATTCTAAACCATATTTTCTCATAAAAGCTTTTAAAGAGTCTGTCTGATGGTTGTGAAATTCCAGGATTTATAGACAGTGCAAGGTCTGCCTATAGAAGGATCTGAATCTAGGCTCATAATTGAAAGCCACCTCCAATGAGTGGTTCAAAACAAGTGCAAAACACCCCCATGAGAAAACAAACAATTAAGCTTTACAGACTGACTCCTTTTAATGTCTTGTCAAAACTGTAAGAGCTTCATTTTAATGTAGGGGATAAACTTGAAGGGGATGAAAGAAACTGAGAAAATGTTCCTTTAGTTACTTGCTGAACAGGTGAAAGAATCCAACAGTCCCTGAGATCATATCATTAAAGTAAATCAATATAATTGATAAATTGCCATGTTCTTTTATGATAGTTTTACCTTAGTCTTCATCCTTTTCCATTTTCTTTCTGATATTACTGATGCTCTAAAACACTGACCACAAACTACTCTTGAAGAGTCCTCCAACTGTCTCTACCTACTTTTTAATACACTTCAGTGGTGCTTTCTTCTTTATTCTAACACACATTCCATATTGATGTTTTTTCACAAATTGTATATTTTCACAAAATCTAATGAAAAGAGATGAAAAATCTTCAGATAAACCCAGCAACCTGTGGATGTGGCCTTTCTGAGTTGCTTGTCGAACAGTGTAAGCCGATAGTCTCTGAGAGCTTCTTTATTCAGCTCCTGAGGCATGGGTTCCTTGCAGTACTTTCAGAATGCAAAAATCACAGCTGGCAGAAAACAAAATTCTCTTTGAGAAGTCATATCAACACAGAAGACTCGTTGGAATTATGAAAGCTTTTGAGTCCTACAAAACCATACCCTCTAGTTTTTCCAGGTGAGTATACTTCTGATGCAATACAAAAATGAACCATGTTCACTATTGGCCATAGCAGTAACAGTGACTATGATTCTAGGATTTGACTATGTTGCATCGGTAAAAGACACCATATCAATTTTCACCTGGTTCTGACCTTGTGTTTCCTCAGTTTCTCAATCTTTTCAGCTCAGATCTCATGTCTGAATTCATCATGCTATGAACAATGCCCAGTTCCCTTTTGGCATTTGAACCTGGAGTTGTCAAGTCCATGCACATTGTTCATAAAAATATCCTATTTCAGGATTAACGTTATTTGACTTCATCCTCCATAATTTTATCTTGGAGTCTAAAGAAATAGCTAATGACTAAAACTAAAAAAGCTAATATATAATTGGGGTGTGGTTTGTTGCAGATTTTTCTTTGCAGTACATGTAGAATTTTTCTGTTCTTGTTCAGAACAAAGTCAAATTTTGCAATCACAAGAATCTGATTTAAAATTGTAACTATTATATAACATTATAAAAACGTGTTGAAATGTGACTAGAGACACAACCCATGTCTTCTGGGATCTGCAGTCATGATTTGAAGATAACAAGCATCAGAGGTAGCACTCACAGTATCTGTGTTTTCAATTCAGCCTGCTTCCAGTAACATGCAAATTTATGCTTTATTTCTCTTACTTCTCTTCTAATTCTGAATCGGGAACAGGAAAGAATTAAACCCAGAGGGGCTTCAAAAAGATTTTTGAGATTTTAGAAAGAGTAAAGTCCTGATTGAGTCTCTTAACCACCTTGAACATGGAACTTCCAAATAAGCCTTTGTGTTTGCACAGCATATCTGTTACAGCAGCATTAATTTTCTGCTCCAAGATACTGAGTTGATATTTTAGCATGCAATTCAGAAGTACTTGTTCTTCCAAGTGTCGGTATTCAATGATAGGAAGGAAAATAAACTAATTTTCTTAAAATGTAGTGTTTTAATTGAATGCACAAAAATATTATGAACCATAATTCTACGAATTTTTCTAAGTGCTTTCTGCAAAACATAGTGTAATGACATTTGCATTTTACAAGGAAAGTGCATTAGCGACTTTTATATGGGAAAGAGAGGTTAATTCAATTCTGGGCTGTAATGGAGGTTAAACGTAAAGCTTTAATGTTCTGGAGTTCATCCCAAAATAATAATTCTGCTAATGAAATAACTCATTTGTAATTCAACCAGACTAAATGGAAGCATTTTTAAGCTGTGTCTACAAGAATTGATTGCTCAACACTCATGAGCCAGATGAAATCTCAGCACTCTTTGGACAATGAAGCATGTTTTAGAATTGTGAGGGTGTCTCAATATCCTCCTAAACACCACATATTTAAAAGCATGTCCTCAAATTATTTTATAGTGCTGAATTTTCATTTTTTTGATGGACCACTTACAGATCTAATATGTTCCCTAAAAGTACATCATATGATGACTAGCTAATGCTGAACAATATTTCCTAAAGTAATTCTGATTGAATTGGTTATTAAAGAAAAAAAAAAAAAGCAAAAGCATTGCATCTTTAGCTCTTTTTTTCTGTTCATAAATCATTTATGAACAATTTTTGAGCACAGGAGCATGTACAGTAATCATAAATACTTATTGGATAGTTTTCAATTAAAAAAGTCAGACTATAGATTGTCTATGATCCATTGAGCTGTTCAATATTTGAATCACATGGTTTTTTGATGGCATGTCTCAATCATGGAAGGCAAGTGGTATGTAACAAATCTGTTGTTCATGCATGAAAGCACTGACTTTCATGATGTTAAGGGTATTGGGGTGAAAATTCGTCCCTCATTGAAAGCATTTGTGAGCAAAAACTTTTCTACAAAGATGAAAATGACTGCTAACTCATGGAGAAAGTACAAACATGCCTGAATTTGACAGTGTTTCATTATAGAAAGCATACTTATAACCCTCCCCAAAGAGGTATCTGCAGTGTCTCTCCCCAAAGTGAAACCCAAATCACCAGATTAGTCTTTGTTTTCCTCCCACTACCTACCTCCACTTGTCAATAAACCCTCCAAACCAAAAGCAAACTGCAAACAAAGACAGATCAATGCAGGTTATCACTCAAAGGTACAGACTGATCTCTCTCTCTAAAAAAATGTCTTTTGAACAAATCTCAGGACAGTGGTGGTTTCATCAATGAAAAACGGTCAACACTGTACTCAGTGCCAGGTGCACTTCAAGGGAAATAATGTATTGCATAGGTAAACCTGTGACTGGAATATATGCACTATTCAGGCCACAGCACTCCTTGCCCATGTTGCTGTTGATGTTCCAGGGGAAGAAGAGACACGTTTGGATCCTGGAGGGGAGTACATGCCCCTGCTCTGCCATTGTGGCTGCAGCTTATGCTGGGTGAGAAACTGGTGGTCAGATGCTGATAGCTGATGTCCCAGTTTCTTTTTTCTTTTTGTGAAAGATTAAAGAGGTAAGAGCATTTAAACCAAAATTCCTGAAAATGTTAACTGCTCTTCTAAATTTTCTGATGTCTGGGGATTTTTAACTCATTCCCGTTGACTGTCAGATATCTTTCTGACCAAAAACAGTATTTCTCTGCTCAAAAGTCACAGGTTTCCCTCTGTTCTTAGCCCTTCCACTAGTATTACTAGTGGTGATATATAGCTGTGATAAATCACTTGCCCTCATAAAATACAGGACTTCTTGCTATAAGCCTTGCTACACTTGAATAGTATTTGGATTCTTGGATTTTAAGGGCAGAAGAACTTGTTAGATGGTCCAACCTGCAAAGGAGATTTCATGTAACTGATCTGGACATCACTTGTGCCTATACATTTTAAAGTGCTTGTTTAATCACTTTTCCAGTGTTCAGGTCTAAACGCTCTGCCTACTCAGTAGAGACCAATGGAGGCTTCTCTCCAGAGGTGAGTATCCTCTGCCTGGCTGTGAGCATCTGAGTTAGGTGAACAACCCTCTTTCCAAAAGCCCTTCAAGATTATTACTTTTTTTTTTTTTAATAAAAGATGTGTCCATCTTTCCTATATTGGGAAGACTGCTTTGTTAGGCTTGATTTTATACATAAATTTCAGTATGAACTATAACACTTATGCTAGTTGAACCACTTTTTACTTTGTCAAAATGAGAGGCTTTCTGTATTTCTCATCATTCAAAGTTCAGTAACTTACTAGAGGGAAATCAAGGAGGTTTGATCTTAGTAGCTGTAGGGCTAGAGCAGGTTTCAAGCCTCTTACTCCTCCTTCCTCCTCTGCTCCCCTCATACAGTGACTGATCAGTTGGCATCCTCCATGGAAAATAGCAGCAGATGGCAGAAATCTCCCTGCTATAGAAACAAATCAGAGCTGGGCAGCTGCCATTGGAGAAGCAGGGGAATAAGAGCAAGGATGGGAAGGCTGCTGTCCAAGCCAGAGAGCTGGCCTTTTTGAAGAAAAGAGCTGCAGGCAAAATAGAAATTTCCTATGGATCTAATTCCCAGGCTGGCTATTAGCTGAACACATTGATTTAAAAAATAACTTCTCTGTCAGAGCAATGTGCTTCACAAACGCATCTACTCATGATCTGAAGACATCAAGAGATGAAGATGGACTTTCCTTTATATTTTTTCCTGGTGGCTAATCACTTTTGCAATTACAAATTGGTGCATGATTTCATATTTGGCTTCATTTCGAGCTATGATTCTTTTTATATCTGTCTTTGTTAAAGAACCCTTTAGCGCTTTTTATTTTCTCCCTTTGAAAGTATTTAGATGCTGCAATCATGTCACTCTCAGCTTGCCCTCTCAAAAGCTAAATTACTTGAGCTGTTACATTTTTTCACTTTAACACATTTTCTTCAGCTCTCAAAGTCAATTTTTATGATCTTTAACTTCACCTTCGTCTGCTTTCTAATGTCCTTCTCAAAATTTAGGCCCTAAAACTGTTGACAGCGTACTAATACCAGTCTTACTTCTACCACTTACCTGTCCAGAGATTATAATAGCCCATTTTCCTACAACAGTGCCCATGGAACATGTATTGAATTCTTATCGGCTATCACTGCAAAAGACATATTTCCTACTCTTTGGATGGCACATGCACTCTTCCTTTCAGCATTTATTTTGTCCTTGATATATTTAAATATATTTTGTTTGAGTAAACCCAAGTCTTCTTGTGATTGCTATTAAGCATCCCAACAGACTTTGTCTTAGATGAAGATTTAATCAAGTGTTACTGTACATTTATTCCAATTCATGAACAAAAAAGTGGAATAAGATCAGACCTATTGCTAATCACAGCAAGACACCTTTGAAAAAACTACCTTCAGAAAATATTCACCATTTGACAAATATTTCTTGACCCAACCTAGCCCTTATCCCATCTAATGTGTGGCATATCCCACAGTGTCAATTTTTGTTAGAATGTTCTATAGTGGTACAGCAAAATGCTACAAAAAAGCATCAAGTACCTTGGTCTCTGATGCTACATTTAGTGATCAATCAAAATCCCCTCAAAGGAAGAAATCAGATTTCCTTGGTGGGATTTTATATTAACTAATTTTTATTGTCATTAAGTCTTTATTTATCTATCCTAATACTCTTGCAGCTAAATCCTTTTTCATTTTATTCCGTAATTTTCCTGGGGTTGATGCCTGGTTAGCTGATCTACTGAACTCACTACTGCTGAATATTTTTCCATTTGAACATTGATAAAAATGTTCTTTCAACTTTGTGTTTCTGGAAGCATTCAGAAATTGTATTGCTTCAGGAAAAACCAAACCCCCTACAACCTCCTCCATAGGCAAACAAAAAAACCCAAACAAACACAGGGAATACATGTTTCTTTTGATGAGTCTTGCGTATATTTCACCAGGGTGAAAATAGTACAAAGATTTGGGGGTTTTTAATTCAGTGTTTGTTTTGTTGTGATTGTGGGGTTTTTGGTTTTGTTTGTTTGTTTGTTCTTTTGTATTTTTGGTGGTGGTGGTGGTTTTTTTTTTAATTTTGGTTTTTTATTTTGTTTTGGGATGGGGTTTTTTGGTGTGTACTGTTCAGCTCTCCTCTTGGTGACCAGCATCTTACAGAGTACTCTTTCTAAATACAGAACTTCAATATTTTGAACTTTCCAGATTTCTAATGGTTAATGCTTCCATTTTCACCTTCCAAATATTACCATCTATTTCTGATGCTTCTCTTTATTATTAGCAAGCCCAGAATACTGGGCACTGCCAAATCCATTTGCTTGTCAGAGACAATGCTCCTACAGCTCCAGATTCCCAGGGCCAACTAGGGAGATGTGTTCCGCTCTGTCTGGTTGGGATGAAAGCCCCTTAGTGGGAAAAAAAGTACCTATGTATAGAGACATGAGTCCAGCAGCCAGGGTCAGGTGCTCAACCTGTCCCGTTACAGTTCATACCACCCCCTGGTCTCCCCTTGCCACACAAAACCACATGCACAGAAGGGTGCACTCCCCCAAAGTTGCTCCCCAGAAACCCATCATTGGCCCATTTCTCTGTGGGTCCATTGGCTTGTGAGTTGACCCCAAGAGCCTTTCCTGTCAATTTTTCTGGGAGTCTGTGGGTTGGCACCTCTCCTGGGACAGCCTCAGGAGGAGACAGGTTAGGGGGTTTTAGGGACTTCAATTTTTTTCAAGTGCCCTCTGGCCTCCCCCCTCCATCTCCTTTGTGCTCCTCTGTGCTCCCATAGGTGTGTCTTAGTCCCACAAACTAGCACAAAAAGTTTCTGATTGCAGTAGTGTTGATGGGCCTGGGTTTAATATTGCCTCCATATTCTTCCTTCCCTACTTTCTGGGGTGTGTTGTCACCTGCTATCTTTTAGCTAGCTGTCTTCTCACACAGGTAATATTCCAATTCTTTTATAGTTTTCTCTACTGTGAAAGTGAAGCTTTTGACTAATTATTTTTCAGGCACTTGGATTTTCACTTGTGTTGTGGAGCTGCCTTTCAGTTTTGTTTATTCTTTATCTTGGTCTTTGGAAATTACCAATTTGAAAGTACTGCCCATCTGCCTATCTACAAAGTCCGTTGAAACTGTTCTCCCTCTGTCCATGTTGAACATAATTTTATTACTACCATTGATCATTGGATAACTGCCAACTACCAGTCTATTGATTCGATCATCTGCTTTGTTATACAAGGGTTGCCTCCGGTTGGGTAGAGCACGCTTTGGTTTCAGAATAGAGACAAATGTAATATCAGAAACTCTATCAATGATTTACTGTATACTAATTGAAACCTGCAGCATACATCTGCCAAGCTGAAGCTTCCAAAAAACATCTTTCTTGCTCCACATCACTAATAATTAAAGATGAGTTTATCCTGATCTGTAGTTTGATTAGGTGATCTGCAACAACCCCTCATCAGAACCCGCTCTGGGGTTTTGTTAGTGATCCCATCAATCCATGGATGTTCAAGGTCCTGCTGTTCTGAGTTATCAATAAGGCTAAAGCAAGTAATTGCCTTCTAAAGTGAACACACTTCCAACCTCTTTTCCTTACATAGCCTTTTCCAAACAGTTTATAAGCTGTGATTTTATCATTCTAGACAAGAAAAGAGTCCCATCAGGTTTCAGTAATGCCAATTTTATTGGATTTTTCTCATGAACAACAATTTTCAATTATTTTTACTTACCATCTGGATTTCTACTGATGGTATAAAAATATGAGAAATCTTTATTATTTTCATTATCTTTGTCATGTTATTTCAAAATAATTGGAATATGCTGTATATAAGTTGTATGAATTATTTTCTGAGTATCTTTCCTTGCATGTGTGGTTTTCAGATCCTTTTGGAACTTTCAGGTAGTTTCTAATAAATTGTTTACCTTACCCATATGATATAGCCATTTCTTCAGTATCATATTTTCTTCCAGGGGAAAGCATCCTGTTACTTTATGAAACCCAGACTGTCTGCTTCATTTGCACCTAGCAAACTTTTCAACATTTTTTTTTAATCTTTTTTTAGCCCTTCAGTCAAGAAATATCTCAGAGAAGATCATTTGAGCCTACCTCTTTATCATCTTTTTTCCAAGACTTGGGCAATTTTCCTAATATGTGTAACTGCACAGATGCCAACAATTTTCTGAAGTCCTCCTTACCTTTGAATGAACTGCTCACCTTTCTCAAGATGATATCATTGATGAGGGCTGTTTTCATTTCAGATCTGATAGTGCAACACAAGTACAGTCCAGTACAAACCTTCCTATGTCCTGTCTCCTAATTAAGATGCCTAGACACTTTGATTCAGAACAATTGATAATCTTACACTATCTATAAATTAGATTGAATGCTTCCAGGGAATCTTTCTCTGATAACAGAGCTAGTAGATGTGTTCTTTCTCTATATATTTTTTCTTAAATATATTGAATGTCTTTTATGAGATAATAGTTGTTTTGAAAAGAACAGGGAGATGTGCACTTCAGAGGACCACAAGAAATTTCACAGCACAGAAAAAAGAAGACAGCTGGACTAAATGAGAAAGGAAGTGTGGTTTCTCATATCAAAGTTAAAAAAAAAAATAAAAAGGAAAGAAAAGTTCCAAGATATTTTTCTGCAATTATATTACTTGCTGTGGAGATCAGTAGGGATATGATTACTGTATATTTCTATATTGGAGGTACTTGCATCCAAATTTTAGACACTCTAGGCTCCCTCTATGGTCAGTAGAGATAAATAGGTACTTCCAGTCATTGATTCCTCTCACCCTAAAGCAAATGTCTACATTTTGTCAGGTCACCTGAGTCTTAAAAGCATCCCTTCCTTTCCATGAATGCCTTAGTTGTGGACACTGGGCCTCTAAAAGTAGATGAGATGAATCCTGATTAACATAAAAACACTCAATTTTATGAAACAGCAGTGCTAATGAAACACTTCTTCCTCAAGCATTTAAATTACCCAGGACTTTGCCCTAGACCAAAGCCTCATATAAGTAAAGCCTGCTCAGCTGCTGAATAAGATTTATTAACACTACATTATGTCTTTGTCTGTTTTCCAAATGACCGTAAAGCTACTGATTTAAAACCATAAATCGTATCGTAATCTCATGCATAGCTAATAATTTATTGATTTTTCATAATGCATATTGCACATTTAGATTGCTAATAAATTCCTGGTTTGTACTGACTACATTTATTTTTCTAAGTGAGCAGAAATGTCCGTAGGAGAGCCTTCAAACTTAAATTCTTCTAAATAATTTATAGCATCTAATTTTACTGTAATTTAAATTTTAGTTTCTGGATTTTACCTGTTTCTAGCCCATAGGTGAACTGTGTTATGTGCCAGCTTTCTTACTAATTTATAAACATGAAGTCGGCAATGTCACAGAGACAGAGGATACACATTAATGTCTCACAGCAGTATGACTTCCAGCTGGGGAATTCAGTATTAGAGTTGTTACAACTTTCTGTAAAACTCTCAGAGCTCTTTCACTTGATGCAGCTTTTTCTACCTGTTACTGCATGAAGTGTTGCCTCAGTTATGAGTCAGTAGGTTCCTCTTCTTTTCTGAGGGTTAAAAAAGGACTCTTAGCCTGGGTTAGACAGCTCAGTTTAATACAGGATAAACCAGTTTGCCTGTGGAGATTGGTCACTCAATTTTCCAAAACAGCTCATGGGGAAGGGAACATATCATCTGTCAGCAGCCTGACATGTCCTAAGGATGGGTTGAGAAAAGGCTCTTGGAAAGACCGTGAGAATAAGAATATTAGAATGTGATAGCAAAGCTGGTTCACACTGTTAGACTTGCCTCAAGCTAGCCATCCCGTGTTGAAGCACCTGCTTCAGGGAAACATTTTAGGCCCTTCCTAAGCACTTAGGCTAAGTCTGTTCTTACCCTCACAAGGGACACTTGTGCTTATAACTGAAGGCTCACTAGCCCTTGTTCATCTCCTAGATTCACCTGCACCAGCAGCCCACAAAGGGCTAGAATCTTCTATATGCAGCTTTAGCTTCATGACACTCGTGTTAGCATTTATGACACTTATTATACCTCTTTTTTTCCTTCTGGATCCCAGCACACAACCAGAACCCAAAGATGGCTTGGTTTACTCTTGACAAAGGAAAGCAAGAAAAGAATAGGATTTGGGACAAATGTGGAGGGAAAGAAAGGTCTTGAAATAGGTAGCACCAACAGTAATAATGTTTTCTTCTTTCCTTTTTCAGATCTTCTCCTCTATCTTTAAGAATTAACTCTCATCCAAAATTATTGAAACACTGAAGAGGAACCAATGTCTGGTATTCAATACATGGGATGAAGATGAGGTCTGTTTCTGTATGAGGAATATCTTATTCCAGTACTGGCTCCAGTGGGATCTGCATGTCTCCAACATTTTGCCCCACTGCATGGTACTGTGATTAAACAGAAAAAAAACATGAAGGCCTGTTTTGCAGATAGTCCTGCATGGAAGTGGCAGGCTCACCCCAGCACCTTAGGAGCACTAAGATGCTAAGAACCCTTAGTTAGGAACCTGCTGGACCTTGGCCTGATTCCAGCCTGTGGTGACTGGAGTGGGCAGACAGATCTTCTCATCATGACCCTGTTTTTAGATTCCTCTTCCTTCTTTTGGCCATCACTTTTCTCCATGATGCTAAAAAGACACAGTAGGTGTCAATCAGAAACTCCAGCTATGGCCAGATGGTATGACTGTATCTGCCCTGTCCTTCCTAGAAAGAGGATGTTTTATAGAGGAGGAAAAGCACATAAACCAGGCTGAGATGCAGGTAAGTTGGCTGGTGGTGGAGATGCGCCTGAGGTGAAGGAAAGAAACACAGTGAAAGGGTCTGTGTTGGAAGCAGACAGGGGATCTGTGTATCAAAGAGGGTGTTTTATTTTCTAGTAAGAATTACTTCAGCTGAATACTTCTCTGTTAATTTATGGGAAATGTTTTAGCATAAAAAAACTCGGTTACAACATGCAGACTGCTAGGATGGATGCTGGTTGACTGGATTACACATATTTATATTGTGTGTCATCTTGACTAAGTGATTGAGTCATATCTGAGGACATGTATACAGTGTGTCAGCATCTGCTGAGCATCCCTTTGACTGACTGCTCCCAAGCCAGCAGGCCTGCAACGTGCTTTCTGACAGGGCAAAGTAAATGCCATCAGAGCAGACTGAGAAATATTGTGAATAAATAAACACAAACTTCTTAGAGTGTGTGTGTGGGTGTGTGTGTATGTATCAGATAGTGTCTGAAATCTGTGCAAGATAATTTTCAAGTTTTTTTAGCTGTGAGACAACCTTTGGACAGTGACTTTTTTTTAGTGTGTTTTAGTAGGGAACCTTAAATGCTAGTTCTGATAAGAGCAAGAGGTGAAACAGTCCCCTGGGAGAGGTGAAATAGGAATTAGGTATCCATCAGACAAGAGTTCAAGTCTAGTTTAGCATTTGTGGATCATAGTACTGAGGACTGTAGATGACTCGCTGATTGTAGTCCATTGCAATTGCAAGTGTGACTGTGTGCAGAAAGCTGTCTTTCCTTCTAGGGTCAGTTGTTCTTGCACTTGAAAGATGTGGTTTGTGGTGACTTTCACTGAGAATGAGATAACCCTGGCTCCTCCCAGGCAAGAGGCCAGGGCTCAGGGTAAGATCGATTGGAAACCCAGGGAAGCATTTTCTGAAGGAGAAGAAACTTTTATTGCACAGATAGTGTTCAGCTGAGCTTTCCTTAAGTGCTGAGTGAGGTCTGCAAGAGATTTTGTGCCTGCCTGGTCACTTTGAAGAAAAATGTGGATGGAAGTTTGAAAGAAGCCCAAAATGTCTCTTAGAAGGGCCAGTGTTACCTGTGTATGTGAGAGCACTGATATCTTTACTGAGCAAGAATTAAAGTGAGTTGTTTCCTGAAAAGGTACTATCTGCAGGATTTGAAACTTAGCACAAAATTTCCTGACTAGTTCTGCATAGCTTTTCTATGTCATATATAAATACTCTGCTAGGGAAGTTTTAGTTTCTGACTAATATTCTCCTTTGAGCTCTGACTAATATTCTGCATACAGACCTATTCTTTCTTGATCAAATTTTATCTTTACCAGAGGCGGGTACTGATTATGCTGTGTCTGCTTTTATCTCCACACTTAATTTATCATATATTGTATTAGTTTCTTATATTTGCCATTTATATTCCATTGTGCATGGTAATTCAGGCTTTCTTTATATGACATGAATAGCTGTGAATGTAGGCTCTATGGACTTTTGCAGTGCAAGAGTAAAACCTAATTTTATTTCTATATAGCATGCCCTTTTCTGAATTTCACATGAGAAATACTTGTTCTTGAGCTATCCAAACGAGAATACTTTGGCTTGGGCCACTGTGGCAGGTCACTTACTCACTCTACTTGTCAGTGACACATTGATGCAAGCTGAAATGCATTGCCTTCTCATTTGTTTTTAACCTTAATGAAAACTTGTGTAGGAAAGGTATGCTGGCATAGCAATGAGGAATGACTCACTAACATCTCTCCTATCCAGAAATGAAATGTCAGTACAGCTGCTCAGTCTTCATTTCCTTACATAACCAAAGGCCAGTCAGGTCTTAAATTTTTTTTTTCCGTAGAACCTCTACTTCTCCAGAGCCTCCTTTTTATGTTCATGGGTTTGTGGGGATTATATGGTTTGAATTTCAGCAGAACAGCACAAAACTTTAATTCTTGCTCTCCTTTCCCTCCTCTTACTTCCTCTCTGAGTCAAACAGACTAATTTATTATTGTGAAAGTAAGTGGGCTGTTTTCACCTGACTATTCATAAGAGCATATTATGCCAAAAAGAGCACAGTCAATCATATAAGAAATAACCAGCCTTTCCATTTCTGCATAAATACAGGTATTCATGTTGAAGCAAAGAGGGCATAAGTCATTCTGGCAGCTGAGACATGCAATATACTGTGTGTGTTTATTGACAAAAGTATTTAGAAAAAAATAAAATAAAACTTGTTTCCGTAGCAACTGAACACTATATAATTCTAAAGCTAGAGAGACCTGGATTTACCAAGACTGGGCAGCTGAGGTGCCTCGGGTACTTTTAGTGCAAGTGTTGTGGATACGTACCTCCCCTTTCCAAGTGTGCATCTTAAAGTACTGCGCAAACTTAGTGTCAAAGATGAGTTGTGGTTGTCACCCTGACAGCCTCAAACTCCTTTGCCCAGTGCTGTGGAGTGGATATGACAACATCCCCTTAAACCCTTTCTTACTTGAATCCGCCATACTGATCTTCAGAGCACGACAATGAAGATCTCTGGATCTCTGGCTTTTCAACTTTCTTAAGCATCTTGAAATCTAAGTGTGAGTGTTTCTGCAGGTCTGGGAATGCTTTGTTGTTGTTGTTTTGTTCTAGAAATACATTATTTTGTGGGAGGAGAAAGAAGGACTTTAAGTTTAGACATCAACTGTGTTTCTATAAATTTTAAAAACAACTAAGCTACAGCTCCTACCTTCTCAAATTCCCAGCACAGATAACATGTTACAGTTTGTTTTACCAAGGAAATAGTCTGCAGCAGAGACATTAATTGCTCCCTGTCATACAGCGAATAACTGGTGGCAATAAAGTCTTCATGAGCCCTGAAGGAAAGGACTCTGCTTAGTAAAGGACTCCTCTGCTTTAACTTTCAAATATTTCATACTTATCCTAAATTTTGAAACTTTTTCCTTCAATATATTTGACCTTTAGACACTGGAGCTTTACAATAACATCAGTCACGGAAAGCATAAATCAACTAATATGGAGTTTATAATTCAAAAATCTTCAGCAATTTCTTTTCAGTTCTATTTCATCTTTGGTATTTCATGCAAAATAAAAATATCTTATACAACAATGGAAAACATAGATACTGATAACAAAAAAAAAAAAAAGAAAAAAAAGAGAAAAAAGGTTTCTTGCCTGTTCACAATAATTCCAATGCTGTGAACTGGCATTGAAATGTTTTATTAAAAGAAAAAAATACTGGGGAGATAAAAAAAAAATGGAGAGAAATGCTCTAAACAAAAAAAGCAAAAAAAAAAAATCCCTGATTTGAAGTCCGTTACACCTCAGAAAATTACTTCAAAGGGGTTGGATTAGACCCATGCAATTCTTTTTTTTTTTCTTCAAAAGTTGCATGTGAAATGGCTAACTGAAGATGTGACCCAGGGCTTTCAGTAGCTTTGATTTTGTTCTTAAGCAAAAGAGGCTCTAGGTATTGAAAGTCAGATGCTGTATGCGTCTCGAAGATTGTGCTACTTTTCTGCATATCAGAAAAAATATTCATATATCTGTGTAGAAATGTTTTTCATATTGAAACGTATCCTGCAGGCCAAATAATTTCAAGCTTTTTTGAATAAATCTTTAAATATTTCTTTCCTCTCCCTTAATGTCGTAGGATTTATTTATTTATTTAATTATTAGTGTTAGCGTTGCTTGAGAGAAATAAGCCTGCAGACAGTATCCTTAATTTAGAAAATATTTAAATTCTAGAAATCACTGCATATGTGATAGGGTTAAATAATAAAAATCATTGCAAAATACAATGACATACTTATCTTTTCTAGTGCTTTTGAATAAAGTTGTCTAGTGGATGTCAGAGTAAGAGAACTAGCAAATGACCACTGACAGCAATGGAATGAGGTTATAGAGTTGGAGGGGAAATTTTTTGGTAACATTCTTATAGTTCTGAAAATAAAGATTTATTAAAACACTATTTTAGGAAGATACTGATATTGGGAACAACCCCGCTGGGAAGGAATGATCCCTGAATTTGCTGAGCATTTTGTTTGGAGAGAACCAGCCAGTTGCCGCTCACGTGGAACAAGGAAAGTAAGGTATCTACGTCTCTCACATCATTAAGACCCTTGCATGATATCTTTCCAGGTCTTCACAAAAGAAACCTACCTCTGCAAAATCATTTCAGAGGCTTTGGTGTTTTGCCAACATTAAAATAAAAATGTATGTCACCCTAATATTTTTTGATAACATTAAACTCTTTCTTTTTGAGTACTAGGATAACTGTGGGTTTTCCTAAGTTCAGTGGCCAGAACATCATTGCTAGGAATTTCAGTACTCAAGGAAAATACATCCCACACCTCTGCATCAGTACCTTCTTTCTAAATGTCTGATGACTTACATTTATCTTGATAAGACAATGATATTTGGAGAATAGGTTCCATCTTAGTATTTCATATAGGAGCCAAATAATTCCCCACTGTCACCAGAGAGATCACGGAATTGCTTCTTTTTATCTAGAACAATATAAGGGGCTAATGTCTGAAATATGACATTGACCAATGGCCTCATGCTTACTAGAAACAAGGTTTTGAAATATTTGACTACAGTTTTGCTGGTAAAATAACACAATCATGTATCTGTCTATAAAGATAAACCAATTTTGATATGATGTGCACAGAGAAGTTGTGGATGCCCCATCCCTGGAGGTGTTCAAGGCCATGCTGGATGGAGCTCTGAGCAAACTGCTCTAGTGAAAGGTGTCCCACTCATGGCAGGGGTCTTGGAACTAGATGATCTTTAAGATCCCTTCCAAACCAGGAAGCAATTTTCTTTGATTCTATGATTCTGTGATATTGCAGCAATAGTGTACTCAAAAGTAAGGGCTGGCTGGAAGGGGAATTTAAATTGCACTTGTATATACAAATTTCCATCCAGATATGTAGAAGCTGGGAGAAATAGTATGGGTTTCATGTATGGCAAGAGTGTGGTGTTACAGGAAGTAAAAAATGAAGACCTGTTGAATGAACTAATCAGATGAAGCAGAATTGGAAACCCAGCAAGCAAATACTCTGTTGCTCCTTATATTGCTCCAGATGGGTCAAAAAGAGCAGAAACTTTTTTTTCTGATTTGTCCAGAAAATTTTCATTTAAATTAAAAATGGCTTATTCCTGCTACTTTGATATAAAAATAGTAAAAATAGTAGGTTGTAGAGTTGTCTGACTTACTTCAGGAAACACTTGGTCATACAAGCATGAGAATTAATAGAAAACAGCTATGTTAAAGTAGTTTCTAAGGAGAATATATGAGTTTTTTAGGATAAACATGTATTACACAGACATGCTACATATTTCAAATCAAGCAAT
The DNA here is from genome assembly GCA_035041345.1 of Poliocrania exsul. Classification (NCBI taxonomy): domain Eukaryota; kingdom Metazoa; phylum Chordata; class Aves; order Passeriformes; family Thamnophilidae; genus Poliocrania; species Poliocrania exsul. The sequence goes on from JAWWLZ010000118.1 coordinate 31,325,352, forward strand.
CCAAATTCAAGAAATTTTTAAGATTCAGATTGCCCTTAAAAACAAATCCAAATGCATGAAGGTGAAGAAAACAAATAGCTCTAATGATGTTACAAAGGAAGATTGTGTGCATGTTGACAATGGAATGAAAAGGATCATAAAATTTGCTGAAGAAAAAGTGAAGGAGCATTTTTAAAAGATCATTTTTTTTCTCTTATCTTGGTTTTAAACACTTAACTGTCACATTCATGCTTGTTTCATGATGTCACAGCCTTGCTATATTAGCATGTCTGAAGAATATGGGATAGCGAATAAACACCAATTAACAACTGAATTAATTAGTATTTAATATATAATTGTCCAATTTAACTCCTGCTGCTTATAAATCATCAGAATGTATTTTTGAACACAGTTTTTGCATGCAAGCACTCAAAACCTCAATGAAGCATATTTCAGCCTGTGGGGTGTTTCTAGGCTATTTCTGTGGACTGTCGTCAACCATTTACTTATGAGTAATTGACCTTTTAAAATTGTATCTTATTCTTTTTCCTTTATGATTAAATGACAGAAGAGGTCTAAAAGGGAAGGCAAATCACATTTCACTGTGACCCTATTGTGGGTTTGGCATATACCTTTTTCTAAGCAAATATTTATTGCAAATGTGTGAGACTTTTATTCCTGTGAATGCATCAGTTGTACAAGGTATTTGTTGAAGTCAGTGAATATCTAGTTTTTATTTTAAGGAAAATTAGAGATAAATTTCTCAAAACTTACTTATGTCTGTGATTATCATGTCAAAAACATTTGCTAGATTACTTTTGTATTCTGAAAGAAAATAAGATGTAATTTTGAGAATTTATTTTAGTAGAAGGAGGCGCATACCCATATTTCTATGTTTACTATTGAACATAAAGTGTCAGTTAATATTTTGTCAGTTAACATATAGCCAGTTAGCATCCTTGTAAATGATCCATTTATCAGAGACATTCTCCCCAAATATTTAAGGGACCAGAGAAAAGAGAGACCTGATATGAGTGTTGCAAATAGGCTTGAGAAGAGCAATAAAGAGACCTGAGAGACTTACCCCCTTCTAGTCATTGATGGGAGCTGGTATCAAGATAAGGTATACTTTCAGAGGCTGTACTTAAACTAGGTTATACCGGCAACATTTTATGTGACATGAAGGATCTGCCTCTGTGCCTGATATGAAGAGAGAAAAGGGCAGCAGGATGATTTGATTTATCTAATTTTAGTTAGGAAAATGCCCCAAGAAGTGGCTTATTTTCTTCAAATAAGGAGTGAAGTTAAGTTTATGTAAGTTCATGTGCATATTTATGGATATTCTTTTTAAATGAGCCCTGTGCTTACTGCAGGCTTGTGATTGTCAGCGAGCCAAAACTTCCACATAGGCTGCTTGTGAATAGACACCATGGTTAGCTCTCATCAGACTTTGTCTCATCCTTTTGTGTTTGAAAGGATGCAAATACTGCACAGACACCCGTGTTTTCTGTCAGAATCAGACACACTGTCATTTACTGCATTTTAACCTTCCTGTTACCATACTATTTGAGATGGAGGAGGCTTTCATCTTTTTAAAGCAGGCATATGTTGGAAGTAGGAGAACATTTCCTTGACAAAACTGAAAGCAAGACATTGAATACTCTGGCTGATGTGAATGTACAAGGTATAATGTCTAATCTAAAATCAGTATTAAGCCTATGAAATGGGGAAGTCAGCAATACCGGTAAGAACCTACACAGCACACTTCTCAACATTGGAATTGCTCTTTAATGAAATCAAACCAGCTGTCATAGGAATTCAGTTAATGAGCTGGGTTTCAATTTCTTTATTCTGCATTATTTGTCAGTTATAACTGACAATAAGTGGGATAAATGTCACCTTTTTTATATATATAACTATATCTATATTGTATGGAGGAAACAAAGATATGACCTTTTTACCTGACCTAAGTCATACCCAGATCACCATCCTTCTGGACAGAGGAGATTGAAATATCATCCTTGTTCAATTTCGTAAAAGGTACAGGCTGTCATCAATTGAAATATGACATTTGTTTGGAAGTAAAGAATATTGGGTCCAATTTTCCATGACAAAATCAAGGAATTTTAATATGACCCTTTAGAGATCACTTTTCCTCCAGAAAAATCACAGCTACTGTGGAGTTATGAGGTTGCAATATGACATCATGCATGGGAAGCACAACTGCATATCAGTAGTACAGCTATGCATCAACAAGCATTTTACAATAAGCAGATACTAATGGATGCTGGCTTTAAATACTACTGAAAGTCCTATGGTAAGGCTTCTTATGTCTATGTGAATGGCAAAAGAATTCCTAGTGACGGATGGGAGAACTAGGAATATTAAGGAAACAATTGTGTTTTGCTATTGTGTAAAGTGCTGGGCAACAGTCACTAGTGTTCTCTGCATCAGCTTTTTCTAGATATCTGTTCCTGAACAGCAGCAATTTGGTATGACAGCCTTTACTATTCAGCAGGACTACAAAGAATCAGTTATCTGTCAATATGCATTCATACAATTACATACTGATGCATTCACTTAAAGTAAATTGCATAGTGCAGCTGACAATTAATCTGCTATTTGATACTCTAAGTACAGCACATAGAACCTATTTATACAGTTTCTGTAAGGAAATGTTATCTTTTGGAATAATACACATACACTTTGCTTCCTCCCATGGCATACATTTTAAAAAAAAGATGTTGAAAATAATTGATGTTCCTATACAGATTCATGTAACTGTCAAAAAGCTGATGCTTTAGTGACTTTTCCTAAGAAGGTGGCCACTGTGGGAAAGAAGATACAGAAACAGTTTCTTCTCTTTACTGTTACACCTTGAGATAACTTGACCTCAGGGCTGACAAAAGTTTATTCTATTTGCTGTGCTTCCTCTTCAAAAAGAGCTCCTTTTTTTCAGGGAACAAAAGATTTTTGAACAGTGTTCTTGCTTCAGCAAGTTCAGGAAAGGGCTTACAATTGAACAGCTTGGCAGAACACATATATGTCTGGTTAGATGTAAATAAAAACCTGAAAGATTTGGGACTTGAAGCACACAAGTAAGCTGTAAAAAACAATTTGCTGACCTGTGAGTTTCTCAGTCTATTTGGATCCTTTTCTATCTTCTTGGCATAAGGATACAGTTATAGAAATTAATTTCTGCTAATTTAGACATCATTCAGAAAAACATGAGACCTTGGATACATCTTCACATTGTGACAGCTTGAGTGTTTTGTACAATCCTCACACAAGTACATTAACTAGGAAAAACGTAGTGAAGCATCAGATTATCTTTTAGTTTTTTCATTCATTACTGAAATATAGTCTTCATGGAAAAACTTCACCTTCTTAAACTTACTGATTAACATTGACTTTAATGGTGCCACTGGAATGCCTTAAATCCTTTTTGGATAGGATTCTTAAGGTAAGAAAGAACAGAGATGTTCATTGAGAAAATACGTATCATAAAGTTCTTGTAGCTTCATCCATCTGTGAGATCTTAGAAACAATTCTGAATTTTCTACAGAGGAAAAAACAATATGGAGAAAAGGACAGATGATACCAAATTTGGGGAGTACTAATGTAATGCCAGAAGTACAAAAATACAGCATACTGCTAACTATTCACTAAAGCTGAACATAAAGAAATATAGTGTGGTGTGTAATGTGCTACCAACCTCCAGCTGATATCTGTGAGGTTGGTAAGTTGTAGTGGTGATTATATCAAATGACAGCCTACAGTGAAATGACCCATTCTTATTCAGTACATCCATTGTTGGGCTTTGCCCTTGATGCTCTCTCTACAGTGCCAGATCCAGACAGAAGTTACCTTTTGTCACTGTGTACTGGTTTGTAGTCTCATTCCTTATTCAATTAGATGAGTATTTATCCTATTGCTAGAAACTGAGGTAAGATGAAGACAGGTAATAATAGCTAAGAAGAGAGGAGTACCAGGGCTGCAGTGGGGAGATGCTATGTCTCCACAGTGTCTTGTTTTAAGAAGACCACAAGAATTGATAAAACTCAGATAATTGTCTACTGTCCTGTGAGTTTAGGGAAAAGAAAATGTGAAAAGTGTAGATGTACTCTTACAAGGCTTTGAAACCTTATTATCCAGTCAAATTATGAGAAATATTTGATTCTTGAGATTCCTGTCATTTGTGTGAGTCTTCCTATTCATAAGAGGAAAAAACAGTTCAGGGGAGAGCATAACTGAAGGGGGGAAAATGACATTGCTCCCCTGCTCCTCAAGGACATCACCTTGTAGATATGAATGTATTAGAAACATTAAAAATAGAGATGTTGTACAGTCTGCTAAGAAAGGTAACATAAAAGCACTTTAACCGCAGTAAGCATACAGGACAAAGATCCATGTGTTTTCTTGTATCTTTATTTTTATAGACTTCTCCCAGGACACTCCCTTGTTGTGGGGGAGAAGCTTGTGTGCCCTCATGAGGTTGGGTGCTATGCTGACAGTGGTATGTGCCTCTGGTAGGGTCTCCCATGCCAGACAGGTCTCAGCTGAAGGGTCAGACAAAGAGTGTCCATGGGCAGGATGGGCTTGTTAGCCATCTGGCAACCATCCCAGGAGAAGGACAACTCTAACTCCAAACCCGGGTAGATGGAGCTCGCTTAGCCCTGTAAGGCCATCCGTCTAAGAGAAGGATACTCTAACCAAACCTGCATCCTGAGGTATTCACTGTCACTGTCCAAGCTCACTCGGCCCTGGCAGATGAACGTTAGGAGTAAGGGGTGGGGCCAGTTCTGCGCACGCTGTGCCTCACCTAAAATAACCATTGCAGAGGCTTGAAGGGTTCACCCACATTGCAAAGCCCTGTAGTGACAGGTGAGGGTTGAAACTGCAGGTGATAGGAAGGGCTGGAAGCCACAGACCCAACCCCACATGCAGGCGGTTCAGGAGATTGGTTGCTCGAGACTGACCCCAGAGATGACAGTCTGGTTCGGCAGCATCCTGAATGAACAAGCAGCCTTTTTTAAGGAGAGCACTGCTTGCTCCACACACGGGGGGGGTGGGAGGGGGAGGGGGCTATAAAAGGTGGCCTAAACAAAGCTCATCTCCACCTCTCACCTGCAGCCAACGGGCATCTTCTGATATGATCAAAGACAAAGGGACAAAGGCATACACCTTCCTTCAAAGATGTGTTCAAGTTGGAACATCAGACCCATACTTGATACGGCAGATAGTGGATGTCCTAAGTGTCGTTGTGCTCTAATTGCCCATGAACTGTCGTGACTCAACATCAACATTGCTGCCGTCGGTGAAATTTGTCTTCATGAGGAAGGCAGCCTTAAAGAACCTGCTGCTGACTACACACTCTACTGGTAAGGCAAACCCAAAATCAAAAGCCACCTTTAAGGAGTTGGCTTCATGAGTAAAAACTCCATTGCCTCCAAACCTGAAAATTTGCTGACCACATTATCTTCTTACTCCTCCCACTACACAACAAACAACATGTTGTTCTTTTTAGCATATATGCCCCAACTCTCCAAGCCGACCCAGTGGAAAAAGACAAATTCTACACTGACCTGCGCCACCTCACCCAAAGGGTTCCTGCAGATGATAAGATCATAATCCTTGGTGACTTCAATGCCAGAGTAGGTAAGAACTCTGAGGCCTGGAAAGGAGTCCTGGGCAAGCATGATGTTGGAAACTGCAATAACAACGGATGCCTCCTGCTAGAGTTTTGTGCACAACAGCAGCTCACCATCACCAATGCGATCATTCAGCAGAAAGACAGCCTGAAGATAACCTGGATGCATCCTCGATCCAAGCACTGGCACCTCATTGACTGTGTCTTAGCGTAACAGAGAAATTATGGTGATGTCCGTCATACATGAGTGATGCCTAGTGCAGAATGTCAAACAGACTGCCACCTTAACCTCCACTTAAGCCCAAACCTAAGAGGGGGCTGCTTTCTAAGGAGGAGGCTCCAAGTTAACAATCTTCAAACAGCTACAGTGAGAGACAGCTTCCAGGTAAACCTTCAAACTAGAC
>JAWWLZ010000118.1:31336902-31372098 GCA_035041345.1 Poliocrania exsul
TATTTTAATTCCATATCACAAAGGAAGTCTCTATAAAAGATGATTTTCTGAAAAGAATTCCTTCACTTTCCAAAACAAGTCCTGAGACATTTCAACTCTCTTGTGTGCTAGTCATCAGTCAACCTTAATGGAAGATTTACTTTTAAATCCTTGGGGCTGCTTTAAACATTTACCTCCTACCTCTTCTGCTTCTTCCTTACACCTCCAACCTGTGTTTCTCTGGCAACAAAAAGGTAGCTCAGTTTAGATGTTAAGTATGAATTTGTCATGGGTCTAGTTCTTTGTGTTCTCTAACACCAAGCATGGAGAAATACATGAGGAAATTTTTTGTTAGACAAATAGGGTTTCCAAACAGAAATGGCTAATTGCTGCAATGCAAATGGATGGATGCTGTAGTTAGCTTTTTTGAAGAAAGAACACTTTAGTATCTTCCAATCTCCTCTCTCTGAAAGCTGAATTAGGCAATGCCTGAAATGCAGAGAGAGGAAACAGGAAAACCAGAAACATTTGTTAATTTCTTCAAAAATCAGGATCAGATATTTGGATCGTATAAAATCATCTATTAGTGATTTTTTCCAGTTTGTCATTGTATGATTTGACTAAGTCAGAGACTGCTTTGGTGAATAGATTAGAAAATACTCAGTATTATCAGGTACAAAAGAGTCAAATAATTACAAATATCACAGTCCTCAGGGCAATGGATAATGGGAAAAGCACAGCTATTGTGCACTGGAGGAAGATAGGTTTCTTGGGCTTTTTTCAAAGATTCATACTTAGGGCCACCCTGATCGAGCTCAAGCAAAATGCCAGTAGTTTGTCATAATGGAGTCCAAGGTTGCCATTAAAAGAGGAAAAGAAACAGAATAGCGAAATGAGAAATATGCCACTGCAATAAAAGGTTATTGTTGATAAATACCATTCAAGCAGATCCTGTAAATACTGAAGAATAAAGCTCAGAACAGGAGAGGCCCCACATTTTAGGGGAGAAAACACAAGCCTTTCTGCTTACCAGGATCTTAGAAATCATGCAAGTCTCAATAAGAAAGTGCTACAGAAAATGCTATAGAAAGCTTTGTTACTTGTTTTATGTTGCAAGCCTGCAAATAAGGATTGGTACTAGAAAATGCCTGAGTAATTTAATTGGTTAGACTAGTGCCTTTCTGCCAGCTGGCCTGACAGGATACAGAATTGTATGGAACAGCTTGCCAGGCCATTTTCAGGACTGTTTTGTACAGATGTCGACACCTTAGGTGACATCAATGCATCAGCTTAGTAAATGTGTAACATGTATGAATAATATGTGACTGTAAAGGAATCTGAAGTCCCAAGTGGAAGCAGAATTTCAGCCATTACATACTCACTTGAAGCAACTGAAAAAAACCCATGTGATTTCCTAACTTACTGTTCCCCATCTCTAACAACTGTCCATAGCTTAAACCAACCAACTGCTTGCTTTCCGTCTGAAATTGTTTTCATATCCAAGGGGATAGAAAAGCTGTGTCCAGATTACTGCGTTGGTATTTAAGTAACAATGTACATGCCCTGGTTATTCCTGTTCTCTAGTAGTTCCAGGTATGTGGCAAATGCACTATAACCCATATTGAGGAAATCCAAATCAGATGCATATTGAGCATGTGTATTAAATCAAATGCATGGTGGGGATACTCTTTTCAGGGCACCAGAATAAGGTTAGTGTGAGGTAAAAGCTTTTGATGGGAGGCATCAGTACCAACTGCTTTGATTTATGGATCCATCCTTATTATAACAAAGTATTTGATAATGTATGTAGACATAGAACTGATTGGTGTGGTTCACATGGAATATTAATACTAATCACCCACTGGTAGGAAAATAGATTTCTGAGATCTCATACACCTTTCCCTTGTTTTAAGACACTACTACACTGCTCTGATGTTATTAATGGTTAAATTACAGGACAAGTGTCAATTATTTGGATAAAATCCTTACCTGTATAGCTGAAGTTGACTTTTGAGTGTTGTGCAAAAGGACTGACAACACCTTTTTCTTCAACAAACATCTGAACAGAATACTGTAGCTCACAACAATGAAACTTGTTAATTAGTATGAGAAAAAAAAAATCACAGCCATACAACAGGCATAATACTGCCAGCCAGAAGTATGAGGGGGTTTTAGATAATTTAAAATAGAAAATTAATTGAAAACATGAAACATCTTGGGATCTTGATGTGTGCTTCCCTGATTCCGAGTCACTAGGGTCCATTTACTTCAGTTACTATCTTTTCTCTAAATTTAAGTGGCTTAAAAGTCTATTTTTCTTAAACAACAAACAAAGAAGTGATGTTCTCATTTGTGCTTTCAGAAAGATACTAATGAAAGGGCCAAAATCCTGATAACACTGGAACCGACTTAGCAATATCAGATGGTCTCTCAGTGACTCAAGGCTGGAGTCTGTCCAGTGCCCTGACCTCATATGCCAGCTATAGCAAGTTACTGTAGGCAAAAAATCCCCTTTCAGTGCTAGTAACAGTTTGTTCAAGCAAATAATTCCCACTGTGAAGGAAAAGGGGCAGATTATGTAAATTGCCCTCTCTACGTAAAGCTTGGAAAACTCTGTGTGCGAGCAGCCTGCATGGACTGAGGTCAAGACCAGCATTTGCAGCAAGGAGACCTGTTGTAAACTTTTACATTTGCTGCAAATGCTGCTCTTGGGCAGTGATCACACAGGCAGCATGTGAAAATTGCTCAGGATGAAGAATCAGTTTTACTTTAGAGTAATATTTATTACCACTGGTACATAAAACCTTCTGCTGTCTCTTTCCTACAAAAAGGTTAAGGCAGAATTATCTTGGCCATCTTCCAACTCACAGCAGTGTCTGCAGGATGTAGGTGAAGATACTGGTGCCGTTTGTGTTGATAGAGTAGTGCTGGCCACCTGGCTACCCCAAAAGTCTTCATTAAGCCCATTACTCTCCAGTGCACTTGAATTAAGCATAAGTACTGTATGATTTGTCGGTGAGTGAACTCAGACTCTCCAGTGACCCTCACTGTCACAGTGGTGGGAGACAGCAGACACCTCATCAGTCAGCTCTCAAAGCTGGGATTTGGAGAGCAGATCATTGGCCCACTATATCCTACTTCTGCAGCTTCACCAGGGATCTGGATGGCCAGGGAAAGTAGACTGCACAGCTGAGGGCAGTTAAAGGATCTAATCCCTGGAGGAAACACCTTCCTTTTTACATATAAATATGTAAGGGAAAGGAATGTTGGCCTTTTAGGAGAAGAGAGTCAGCTGGGGGTTTGCAGTAAGTAATTCACTTTGACTTGTCTCCTTGTATATATGTGCTATCTATATGCTGTTTTTATTTTAACTGGGAGAGTTGTGTTCTCACTGAAGTTGAACTATGATTTTGTTCAACTGCAAAATAGAAGGAAAAAGTATCACTTTAGGTTTAAGGGTATTAGAACCCTGGAATTACCTGAAATAACCATGGTAACAAGCTCTGAAGTAATGGCAGCTGCTCATATTACCATAGAAACAGGACTTAAGAAGTGGAAATTACCTATAATTTATCTCTGTTGCATACTGTGGCAATAGTATAACTTGTATTTTGTGAAAAATACACGTGTTTTGCCTATAGTAACTGTCAAGAAGCTACTAAAAATTATTTAAAGATATTCAAAAGAATTTTTTATTATTTTGTCACCATGGTTATTTCTTGTTATTAATCCTCACAAGAGTGACATGCCAAAAAAAGGGACTATTTTAATAAATGTAAAATTTCGTAGGTATTGATATATTACAAACAAATTATAAAGTCAGATTATGTTAGGCCTAAATAGGCCAAAATGTTTGGTGAAATTCTTGATGAATAGTTTCATATCTGAGCCACTGCGTATATGTACTGTGTACTTGCTGAAATGGCGGTAGGTGCAGCAGAACACAAGCTGATGGTATGAGTACCAGACAGGTACAGGCCCTTTCTTTGGCTAGTGGACAAGTGTGGGTAGAGCAGAGTAGAAAGTGCAGTGTGTAGTAAAGCTGGAGAAGTGAAAATGAAGCACAAAGCCCCTACTTTGGGTAAGATCAGGCATCTCCTTGTTCCTGTGTTTTATTTGAGCGATAGTTGATGAAAACTGATAAGGAAGGTGGTGTTGTGATTCATTCGGCAGCCTGAAGTCATGAGCTATGGCACACTCTCCTGCTTGTGATGACATCAGATGCTAAGACCTCAAAGTCACAGTCCTTCAGGCATTAAGCTGATTTGGAAAACTAGAAGAATAATTTTGACTTTTTGGTCTATTTCCTCTGCCTTCCATGCTGCAGAGAATAGACTCTTGCCTTTTGGTCATCTGATGTGCTACAGCCAACTTTCTAGGGTTCTTTGAATTGTGTTAGGTGCTCTACATGGTTGGGGAGGTTTCAAACAGAAACATATTTTCTTTCTGAGCTTTTATGCACATGGTTTAGCAATTTCACTAATGAGCCTTTATTTTCTTTTACAGCAGGGACAGTATGATATGCTATATATATCAGCAGAGGATAAATTTGGCACTATCCTTTGTTGGCTGAAGTGAGAGCAAGCTAAATGCATATCTGGCAGGATAGCAATAGAGCAGGTGGGCAGAGGTCACTGTGAACAGCAAATAAGGAGAAATCCTGGATATGTGCAGGCTTGTAAAATGATGGGGGGCTAGCTCTAAATATTGATGAATTACTTCTCCTTTAGCACAGTAGAGCCCTCTTCTACAGAGGAAATTTTAATTGAAAAAATTGAACATAGGCTAATGCCACTGGACTTCTGTAACAGAAGAAATTGAGGTTGGGTACTGAATGAGAAAAACAATTTTTGTTATGTGATCTTGGGCACATAAGCAGAAGGATTGATAGAGATTGTGTCATGCACAAGGTCTACATCGTATGGACAATTCTTCTTTAAAAAATAAACAAATCACAACCCCTTCCCTGCTGACCTCCACCCCAAACAACATAAACCAAAAAACCCCAACCACCAATGAAAGAACATTTGCCCTAAGTATTTAATGTCTCTGGGCATCAAGCAGGCATTTATGGTCATGAGCATACTACAAGATGTTTCTTGTTGGCTATGCTAATATTGAAAACTCTATACTAGGGACAACTGATAATTAAGACTATATAAATCTAAAACTCAATGGCTAGTTAGAAGAGCAAAATTTTACTCTTTCTATTAATGTCTACAGATTTGGGGTTAGATTTAATTGAAATCCTAAGGGGAAGGATCATTAGCAATTAATCAAATTCTTCAAACATATTTAAATGATGCCATTAAATAAATATATGGCAGCAGGAAAACATAGTGACCAAAACATATATTCATGTTGAAATGATTCTTCTTTGATAGTTCCTCTGATATTTTAAAAACTGCTAGTATTCATGTAGTAATGAAAAAATATAAACCGGTACATACTTCATTGCTGAGGGAAATAAATGAAACCAAGTCTGAGGAGGCTTGTGTTTAATCATGAAATGCACAACATTTGTCTCTAGTGAATTAGCCATTTGTCTTACTAATGCAAACCCTTGAGAGAGCTAGAGGCACAGTGGACAAATTCAGTGTTTGTGCATGTGTGACCTCTAGGACCTTGGTAAAAATTCTGCATGGACAAAAAAAAGTAAGTCTGGTTTCAGAGTCCCTCTGCATGTGTCAGTGAATGTGATCCTGAAGTTGCAACCACACTTCCCTTCCCTCCTATCTTTAGCATATCAGTCAAAGAGCACTGTATGATATCGGTCGGGAAAAAAATGAATAAGGCACAATGAGGTTTAGTTGTAAGGTGATTTGTCATATGGCCTCTGTAGATAAGAAATCCATGGTCGTGCTTATCAGAGTTGCAGCATATCTCATAGTCCATAGTCTTTAACAGAGCTTGCTTTGTGGTAGGTTTGTCTTTGTGTAAAAAGGTAGTTTAAGGGAGGGAATATTTGCTGGACTTCGGTATCTGAACTGTCAGAAAACCTTTTTCTTCCAAAAGTGAATATTTTGATTAACTCATTTCTTCTTTCATTAACACAAATCATATCGATGAAATTACTTTTGAAAAAGGTGTTAATATTTGAAGCCTCCTTAGGTAAGAAGGCTGCAGTGATATTAGTCTTTTCATTTGTAGAACATCAGTTTAATGACCAACTCCATTGGGCTTCCAGAAATCCACACGTGCTGTTCATGCCCTGGCAGTACCAGTTCATTTTTGACTGCATTAAGAGCCTGTGAATTCAGTCTTTTGAATCCTGCCTACCTGATTTTGGTAGGAACAGAATTTCTGCCCAGATGTGTGTCCTTGTCTTTCTCTGCTGCAGCTGTGTCAGCTCAAAGGTTGCCTTTTCGACTTCAACTAACGTGTTAATTTAGCAAGACTATATCTTTAGGATGGGAATGTGGCCATTACTGTGATTTCATGGCAACTGGTGAGAATAAACTGATCTGGAGTCCAGGTACAGTTTAGATGGTGCAATTGTTCATCTTTCAAGTGAAAACCTGGGAAATGACCAAACTTTTGTCTATGGAGCCTTTTTTGGCAGTGTGCAGAGTTGAGTTACTGGAAGCTTTGAGAACTGTGAGAATTAGTGTCGGATATAAAGGAGTCTCTTACTTGTGAGGTTGCTGACATTTCAGGGAATAATTTCATGATCATATATACAAGATACACTTTTGCCTTCCATTCTTGAATGGTGCATTCTCTAGCATGCCTAGAGAATTTCTGGGTCCTTTGCATCCAGGAATAACATACAAGATTCATTTTCTCTTCATGTTTGTATTAAAGAAACTATCAAATTAATAAAAAGTCTTGTGGCACATTGGGTAGCATTTTTAAACACTTCAGTTCTGTGGTCATGCAATGCTGCAATTCAGCATTGCCATTGCTAATGTCGAGCCACAAATTCTTTGCTGAACTTTGAGGGCCTCAGGACTGACATTTTTCAGGCTTGCTTGACTGTCTTTTCTTGCCTGCAGCTTTGTTTTACTTGGTTTAGCTGTGACAGTGATTTCTTTAACTAATTAGGTATCTATGTCTAATTTTTTAAAACTTCTGTTATCTTTATAAGATACAACCTTTTACATAAATAGAACTAACAAGGAGTTGTTCTCAGTATAATCAGAAATTATACTCAGCTATGCAATGTTGCAGTGTAAAGAAGAGGCCTTGACAACTGGAGATGCAGGAGATGACATAGAGGAAGGAGTACTGGCATGGGGTAATAAGAGATGTGGCTTAGTTACTATAGACTCAACAGATATTAACAATTTGCCAGTCATTGGTTAAAAGAACACAGATCTGAAGCTAGACAAAGCTGGCTTCAGAGGTAAAAAAAAGAGAACAATGAAGCAGTAGATAATATATCTAAAAGGCACCATGTATAGTAGACTTAGAGGTGATGTTGAGCTGCGGACTGATGAAGGAACAAAGGAGTAAAACTGTGTTAGCAAATGTATAAAAGAGTACTCCAAATGAATCCTACAGTGACAAAGAAAGGCCACCAAAAATTATATTCCACAAGATACTCATGGGTAGCTGTAATGCCTTTTTCTCCACTTCCTCAAAGCCCAGGGTTAAACCAACTTTAAGACTCAGAGGAGCAGTGTAGGGTTACCATAACACCAAGAAATGGGGTACAGACCTACTCTGTGTAAAACATTGAGTGCTACAACTATTATTGAGGCTTTTTCTGTATTCTAATGGTATTATTATATTTTCCGTTTTTGTAACAGTTGGTTCTGGACTGACAGTGATGAGATTTTAAATTTCGTTTATATTAGAAATAAATTCTTTGCTTTAAACATAGGATGTGCTTCCTCATTGTCCATGAACAAGATTTTGACCTCGACAGAAGTTCCTTTCCTGCTTTCAAAAGTGTGGAGAAAAAAGCTTAGTTTTTAAAATTGTAGGCAGATTTTTCAAATATCTGCTGGTACTCGTGTTGAACTGTGACAATCCAGAATCTCAGGTCCCAAGTTAGCCTTCTGAAGGTGACTTGAATCACTTCAGCTCAAAATCTGCTGCCACCAAACTGTTTCCTCACTTAGGTGCCTTAATTTTGTGCATGTCCATTAGGAGGAACAAAACTGCACAGTGGACACCTGCATGAATCTCTGCATATAAAAATTTAAGTCTTTCATCTGTGAGTATATTTTTCATATTATCTGCTTAAAAAGTAATTCCTTGGGGTGAAGACTGAGTACATATTTGCATTATTTTTAGTACCATTGACTGATAGGAGCCATAAGCAAATTACCAAGCAAATGTGTTAATCTGAATAAAGATGACTTTTGTTTGTTGGAAGAAAAAGACAGTGGTTATAATTGTTAGTACTGTCTCAGAGTTTGATACCTATCTTTGTTAAAAAATAATCTCTTTAAAAGTACTGTAATTAAAATTGAGTGGGTATTTAAAATAATCCACCCTGCTTAGAGTTTCATTAAAATACCAGTGATTAGGAGGATAAGATAATTAATTAAACCAAAAGATTTTTTTTTTGGCACCTTTGAGAAACTCACATAATCTATGTTGTACAAATTTTCTTCTTCCAAGAGGCCAGGGAGAGATGAAAACAAAAGATATCACAGGGTTCACATTAGGTTTTCAAACCTCCTGATCCTTTGGACAACTCTTCCTTTCAAGTAAATTCCAGAAGATCTCGGTCTGCCAAAACCCTTCAATTGATATTTGAGTTTCTGAGAATAAGCTTTAGAAAAACCTAAATGAAGACTGGAAGTTTGTGGCTCCTTAGATGACTCAATTCTGAGACAGCCATCAACATCAAAGTCTTGGGGATTCTCAGTACAAGAATATTTTGTGTGGATAGAGAGACCAGTCCAGGGCTACTGATCCTATGCCACTAGAAAGAGGGTTTGCATACCTATAAAAATAGTGAAACTGAAGTAGAGCAATTAAAAGGAAATTGCCCCTTTCCTTTTATCTTGAGCTTTCTGGTAAAGAGAATCCAAGAGGATGAGAAGTGAAAACAAAACAAGAACTTAAAGGTATGACATATTGGTCCCATTCTTATATACAGTTATACTGAGTCAGCACAGCTCTTCTGGCAATTAATGTCATTCAAATTTAAAATTTGGATTGTCATAAAGTCATGTGTTTCAGGGGGGATCACTTTCTTGCCTCAGCTTGATCTTCTCATGCAATACCATTTGTCTTGCATATAGGAAAGAAAACATCTGGAGGAGAGTTAAAATAGCAGGAGGGAGAAGAAAACATATTCTCTGTAAACAAATTCTTTCTTCAGTGATAAAGCTTATTTTCACAGAAGCAGCAAATGTGGTACAGATGGATGCAAATAAGTATATTGGAGCTTTGTGGCCTTGGTGAGACACAAGATAGGTATTTGAATACTTGTTATAACCATTTTCACTCATATTCTGTAAAAAAAATATTAGAAAGTGGAAAGTTCTTCTTGGACAAAACAAAAGTTGCCTGCAAGGGATGATTTCACTTACGCTGATATATATCTGGCCTCCACAGCCTGGGTGGTGAAATCCAAAACAGCATAAACTAGAATGATCTCGAATTATTTTATGTTCTGGATTTTTACAGGCTTTTTTACTGGCTCTACCAGAATTTTGCTGAAAACAGGTGTCTTATTTGTTGGTGTTTCCAGCAGCAACTGGAGATAATATCATCCTTTCAGTGAAGTAGTTTTACCCTAATATCTAATCTAAAGGTCTCCCGGAACAATTTGAGGCTATTTCCCTTTGTCCCATTGCTTTTTACTAGGGAGAAGAGACTGATACGCACCTTGCTACAACCTCCTTTCAGATAGCTGTAGAGAGCAGCTTGGTGTCATCTATAAACTGCCTGAGGGCAGGACGAATGGTCATTAGAGATTACTTAATTATACTTTCGCCCTCTAGCTTCAAACATGGAAAAGACCAAAATGATGTTTTTGCATAAGGCAGGCCACGAGGAAGATGAAGGGATGGGAACCGCTGTCTATGAGAAATGTCTGGTAATGTTTGACAAAGAAGGTGCAAGAAAGGTGGAACCAGGCTCTTTTCAATGATGTCTAGTGGCAGGGCAGGAGGCAATGGACACAAACTGAAACACAGGAGGCTGTTTGTTAACAGCAGGAAACACTTTTTTACTATGAGGGTGACTGAGCTTTGGCATAGGTTGCCTAGAGAGGTGGAGTCTTCATCTTTGGAGATATTTAAAAGTTGTCTGGTTCTGACCTACTTTTACCAGGCCTGAGTAGGATGGTTAGACTAGAGAATTTCCAGAGGTCCCTTCCAACCTTAACCACACTGCAATTCTATGATTCTCCTGTATTTACTATGTTTTAGATGGCCTTGGAGAACAGGACATTCAGGTAGAAAACACATTTTTCCAATTGCTGTTCACCAGAGCAGTTCTGATCAAGGGCAAAAGGCTTGCCAGGAAGCAGCAGCCTCTTGCTGGTCATCTCTTCATATCACAGGTTTAGCATGAATTCTGAAGTTCCCTACTAACTGTTTCCTACTGTTTTATATCTGATTCCTGAGAATCAGAGCTCCTGATGAAAAGGTGAAAAATATGAAATTGTTGAAAGAAGATGACTTCCTCTGCAAATGTCAACTGAACATATTTCTGTGGGATGATTTGGAGATAGAAATTCTGTAGAGTACTTTAATTTTAAAATTGTGGCATTTGCTGGTGATGGGGGTGGGTTTTTGGTGGCTTATTTGTGAGATTTTTGGTGTGCATGGTTCTGTTAGTGTGAGCTGTTTCCCACAAGATTGGGCTATGCAAAATGTCTGTAAAAAAAAATAAACTTTCAGAAGTTTCTGTCCCCTGTAAGTGAAATAAAAGAAATGTTTCTAGATACAAGTTCAGTGAAATGGTCTCAGGGAAGTGTCTTTTTTTGACACTTGTTTCCATTTGCACAGATGAAAATTGGGCTAGTGTGTAGTTTTGTGGTACTGTTGCATCAACCTGCTAGTTTACAATTTGGTGGTTAAATAAGTTCAGAAAAAATAATTTCTTCCTGCATATGGAAAGGTATTCATTGTTCTATGCTTTCCTCTAAACTACTTTTGCCACCTGAAAGCAAAATATCAGCCTGAATAGCATCTTTGGTTGACTCTGTGCTAACACTTTCTGTGAAAATAGAGAAAGCAGTGGAAGTTTATCTGGATGCTGCCAGATAATGTCAAAAGGACTGATTGAAGTTAAACTAGTTGGTCCAGCTCTGTTCACTTTGGAAACAGAACCTGAACTTTAAAAATCTGAATCAAAATCCCTCCTTGGACACAATTTTGGGGCTTTAAAATAATTTTACTCTTCCCATTCTGAAGTGCCTTTGTGACTGTTCTGGGTGCCTGCATTTTTCCCTCTGCCAGGCAGTGTTTAAGTTATTCTGAACTAGAGCAAACAATATCCCAGGTGACAGGCTGACTCTAAAAGTGGTAGTCAGTCTGGGGTCACCCTGGGAAGACCACAAACCAGCAGCAGTTTTTGTTTTACACGGCCCCTTCACCATTCTTGCTTCGTTTTCAGACCTTGATTTGCCCAAAACTTGACTTACTCTTAAAGGGCTGATTCACTGCTGGTATTCCCATATGTCCATAGTCATTCTCTCAGCTGACTTTTCAAGCAGCAGATGGTTTACATAGTTGTTGCATTCATATACCAGACTTTTTACTACCTTAATGTTGCAAATTATCAGTGGAAATCTGGTAAGTGAGGATGATGATCTCTAGTGATAATTGAAATTGAACTTCTGTGACTTGCTGCAACTGCAGTAATGTATCTAACTTCCAGAATATTTTTGCCTTATGTTGTTTTCTGTCCCTGTTCTTGCACCAGAAATACAGAGCTGTAAAACCAGACTTCTGACTACCATCTTCTGTCAAATCAAAATAAACAGGAGCAAAATTATTTTGTTTGCAAAACTAAAAGGTATTCTCTATAGAATTCAAGTAATATTCATCATAGTGATGAAAGTTTTGCCATCTTATTAGCCACACAATTTCCCATACTTTAGCTATGCAAAGTTGTGCATCAGACTCTCTCTGTTCAGTTTATTTCATGGTGGGGAACATCACTTAGATCTCATATCCCCTTTACAGTTAAGTAATGTGAAGAATGGCATTTATGCTTGCATTTAACTGTGCCACAAGTGGGTTGCAAGGAATGCAAGATGGAAATGGATTTAGATGTGCTGTATCAGAATGTGCACACTATACTTTACTCTTTGTATCATGCACTGTGAAACTCTCTGGAGTTTCAAAGTTTGTATGGTCTTGGTTATGTTAGTGCTACACCTAAGCATGCAAATTCAAAGCCCTGATGACCTCTTAAAAGAGTTCAGATCAGACTGCCCTTATTGTACTCACTACTACAGATACCTCTTTTCAAAAATCATTATTCTCTTGCATTATCTTTCACCAGTGTAGGCTGCTAGATAGATATGGATTTAAATGGTGACTTCAAACTCCTGTGACATTTTAAAGTTCTGTCCCCAGTAAAGTAGTGGAAATAAATACAGAAATGTGATTACCTTTTATGACACTTACTTTTGGTCTCAAGGAATTAGTCTGTTTAATGTCATTATGACTGATGACAGAAAATATTTAAATAATTTTTACACTTTAAAAGAAAACATTTTGATAAATTTCTTTAGAAAAAATCTAAGACTGGATATGTTTCTTGACAAAAAAAAATCTCATTTTGTGTATCTGTATTTTCTGATATCCCCTTTGGAAAAAGCTGCTTGGTTGGCATTGTTCTTTAACCCAGCTCAGAGAACTGTATGTGACTTGGTGCGTCAGATTCAAGTCTGAATATGCTTGCTTATAAATTTATTAGGTGCTGTAGCTATGTGTAGTCCTACTCATTATTGTTATAGGGTTCCTTGTTTAACCACCTCCTTGTTAAATCTTTTAATATAAAAGCAAATTTGTTATAGAAGAGACATGTTAACTATAGAGTTATAATGTGTCCTTTCAAATTGTAATATTTCAAGTGATTTTAAATTACTTTGTTTAGTGTGTCTCTTTGGTACTGTTTATCATATTTAAAAACACAGTAAAATATTCAGTATTCTGAATGACTGAATTACAGCAGAGCATTTTAATTTTTAGTGAGGTTGAATTTGGCTTTACAGTGGTAAAGATAGAAACCATATGAAATTCAAACTAGTTTTAGCAGATAAGTGGGAGTCAACATAATAAGAGACTGGAGCTGTTTGGGTCAAGTAGATGACTGAGGTCTTTCTGTCTCAGTTTTAACAAGTTGATGAATTTCTATAAGGGTTCTTTGCAGGGTGAGGAGAGGATGTGAACTAGCAGAGATGAATCTATGAATATTTTGCCTAGTGCTTTGCTTATCCCAGTGCCTCATCTCTGAAACAGAGATTAGCATCTCCCAGTTTTTCCCTACTCCTCCTACCAAAGAAAAAAGCTGCTATCCAGTGCAGACTCCTGTTCATTTCTCATGAAGTTTGAGACAGTAAGAAGGCATTAGGACTAGCAGGTATTAGGGATATTGTCCAACACACACAGGAAAACTGAGTGTATTAACATCTATATTAAGCAAAGGAGTTTTTATGTTAGTGGGTTAAAAACCCAAAATCACAGAAAAACCTGCATTTTGCGCTAATTATACAATAAACTGTTATAAAGATTTGGAGTTTTGGATCAAAGGGAATCATGTTGCTATTTGGTTATTTGGGGGGAGGTTTTGTGGTTTTATTTTTTTTTTCCTCTGGATCTCTCAGGAAAGGTGTGGACCAGTAACTGAGAGCATATGATCAGTGAAATATATCTGAGAAGAGGTTCCTCTTCGACTCTGATCTAATTTTTATAGTTCTATTTAGCATTTTCCCACTTGGCACCTAAATAATAAAATTAGAGCTTTGTTCCGTGTCAACTAGAGAGTTGTTAATTGATGTTGGCTTTTGTTTCTTTGTTTGTTTTTTAAAGAAAACAACAATCTACAGGCTAAAAAGATCACAGCTGTAGAAGTATATATTTAAAGTAGATAAAGTTTTCTTGTGTGTCTGTTTTTAGGCTTGACCAATACTATTTGTACACTTGAGTAAAAATGGCTCCATTAAAACAAACAAACAAAACAAAACTAAAAAACCAGCAGTGTATCTTGACAGTTACTTTTACACATTCAGTACAAACTCACAAGAAACTATGTAATCTCATGAATGATTCTTTCATTTAATGTATTTATTCGTTCCTTAAATACCATGGAAAAGCCTACTTGAAAAAAAAATAAAGTTTTGGAGGTCTAGTCAGGTATAAATTGTGACCAAAAGATCTTTTATTCTTATGTCTTTGAATTCAAATACCCACTATTTATCATACCTCAGCCAGAGTAGTTATGGGAACTGTCTTAATTTTGGTTTTGTTTCTCTTCTGTTGTTTGGTGTTTTTTTGGGGGGAGATGTGTTGTTATTGGTTGGTGGATTTTTTTATTTCTACAGACTATCAGGGCTAAGACCTATTAGCTGTCCTGTTTCTCTGCTCCTGGCATAGAAGTTGTCTTCTGTGCTGTGCAGTTCAAAGCAATACTGGAATCTTGTTAATCTAATAAGTAGTCCTTCATTCCCACTGGGGAAACTGAAGTCTTATAAATAAGTTGATGTCATTTCATGATTTATTTGGAAAAACTGGCTTAAAAAGGAGAAATTATAATAGAGTTTTATAGTAAATTTAAACAAACTGGAGATGTAATATCAGTCAAAATATTCAACATATTTCTGGTTGTAAGTGTTTACAGAGGTCTGCATTTTCTAACACAATTCAGAAAAACTGTGGGATTTTTTTGTTTGATTGGTTTGTTGAGTTTTAGAGGGGTGGTGTTTTGGTTTTTTTGTTTGTTTGTTTGTTTTTATAATGAAGAAACCTATAAAATAGAGAATTTTTGCATCTAGCAAATGTGTACAACTCTTGTTTGACCTTTGTTAGAAGCATGACTTTGAGTTTTTGAAAACGCAAGTTCACTTGTAGACTTTTAGAGTTGCTTTAGTACATTTGGATAAACTTTATTGAATAAAGCACTACAGAAGATTATCTACAGAATATTTTCTCCTCAGGTGAAACTGTTGTAGCTCTGTTTTCCTGGCAGGGTTTTGTGGAAGTACTTCTGTGCAATGTAACGTAGCCTTCTTTCTATCCATCTTGATGATTCCTTTTAGTTGTTTCTCAAAATGGAAACTTTCAGGCAGCACTACCTGGAAGGAAAGGAAGGAAATGAAAAGAAAGAATTTATTTGTAAAATATTCTTAGCCCAAACCTTGAATTTTTGCATGGCTACTTTGAAATATTTAAAGGTTTGTCTCCTATTTCCATGTTCAGTTCTAAACTCATGATCCTTTCAGGTCCTTATTTTCAAAAAGTGGGAAATGGTACAGGCCTAACAGACAGAAGCTATACTTGCTCTTCCTGTTATATTGAATTTTATATCTTTTCTATTAAAAAAGATATTAAGCTTTTGTCTAGACATAGATGGCTGTCTACGTATAGTAGTACATGTTGCTTTAATATAAACCTGCATGCTGTATTCTTTAGACAATGTTTTTCTTTTATTCCCTTCTTGTGTCTCAGCCTCAGTTCAGGCAAGCAAAACCCACTGTAAAGCGAATTTGCTCTGTAGTAGCATGTTCCATCCTTGGCTACCTGTCTTGCATCTCCAAACTGCAGGAAAGGAAGACTTGAAGTGCTTTTCATAGAAAGCTGCTAGGGATAAAGCCATGGTAAATAGAGGTACAAGATGAACTGCATAGTGATTTTTTTTTCACCACTCCTCTTTAATGAATGTTATGTTTAAGAAATTTAGTCTGCTGCCATTGGACTAATTAATCATAGAAGATTGCTAACAATGATGTAAAGGGTCATTGCTAGCAGGAAAAGCAGTCTGTACCAATTAGGAATTTGTCTAATTGAATTCTCATAGTTGTAGGGAGAATATGAAGACCTGACTAGATGGAGAAGGTTGTGTGCTTGGTTTCTCAAGTCACTAACTTGTGCTGAGAGGTGTCAACAGGTTCTGCCTGTGGCCAGGTCTGTCGAAGTATTTAATTTGAAGTGACAAACAAAAGCAAAAACAGAGTAAATGTTTGTAATACACTGAAATTATATCACTGTGTTTACTCCCTATCATAAGACAGTAAAATGAAATGGAATTGTTTATATAGGAAAAATCTCTTCTCTATCCCTTTCTCTCTTACCTCTTTCCCTAGAGAACAGGTCACTTTTCTCCATGGATTATGAATAAATTTTGGAAAGTAACAGCTGAATTTTTGTCCTCTAATACAGGATCTTACTTTTTATTATAGTTGTTTTGTTGTCTTATATATGAAGAGATATCTCTGCATGGGGTACCAAAAGTAATCTGTAGAGAGCGACTCAAAGTAAAGTAGAACATGATTTAGGTAACCAGGCACTGAATAGCAGTGTTTCTAGCATCTCCAAACTCCAAAACACACAGGGCAGTCCATTCCTGGAATCAGAAAGTTTTTAGTCCTGCCTATGCATATTCCTTTCTGTCTCTTCTTTTCTTTTGTTAATATGCCTCTAGAGCAAGGCCTACTATCTGTTATTTTCTTTGTAGAACTGCAGACATGATCTTGTGTCTTCTGTATCTCTTCAAAGAACTTTTCCAATTCAAAAATTAATCTATGAGACAGTCTAGGATTTCCTCAGGGAATGCTGCCACAGCCAACCATCCTCTGTTTGCAAGAAAAGGTGGCTGAGCTTCCTTTCATGGGGAGAAGACCTGCAACGTATCCCTGTGTACAGTTTTATAAGGAACTGATTTGTTGGTACTCATAATTAAAATTTCCTTTTAAAAAATATCTGTTAGCTAACAAAAGTTGCAGGAGACATATCTGTATTTCATTCAGCTAACAAACAGCTTGTACTACTCAGGGAAGAAAATTTTGTAGCCTGTTCTTCTGAATTAAGAAACTAATTTTTGAGTGCATTCTGAAGGGAATTTATTGCATATTCTGAGTCTTCAGACATGGTAGGGATGAGGTTTCTTTGCTTGTTCACTACAGATTCACTCTGGATTCAGCTGCAGCCCTCTCTATTATTTCTCCCTGCTGTAAGAAGGTACCTGTTTGTGCAATCTAAGAAAGTAGGAAAAATATGTAGGCCAGTGGATCATTCATTCATGGAGCTGGTGGCCATTGAAAAAAAAAAAAAGGCAGAAGTAGAGTTTGGGGTAATGGTCTTAATTTCTTGTGTGCACATTCTCCCCACTGTATGATGTCTGGAGCATAGGATATGGGCTTGCCAAGCTAGACTGTTCTCTCAACAGAGAATAACAAACAGGGAAGGTAAGTCTTTTACATTCAAAAAGCTGAGAACTTTTCTTTAGGGTAACACAAATTTATTTGCTAAATTTTCATGTTTGAAGGAAGACATAGCCTGAGATGGAGTGACTAGAGACTTTGCATAGGTTTAATTAGCCCTCTAAGCATAAAAAATATTAAGCACACCTGAATACTGATAAGTGCAAATAAATAATTTGGTCAATGGAAATGTCTAAAAGCAACTTGTTTCCTGCAGGATAAACAGCTTCATCACAGTTCTCATGTATTTATACAACCCATGAAGAGAGACAGGTACTTTAACTTACCTTTTTGGTGATTTGGTTGGAGTTTTTTTAATTTGGGTTTTTATCATGGAATTTGGATTTTGGGAGCATTTTTTTTTTTTTGTAATTTTCTTTCCTTTTGGGTAGGTCTTTCTCTATTCTTGTGCCTCAAAGCAGCTGGGGGACAAAATCTGCCCATGTATTTTCAGCTCAGGATCAATGGATACCCTTCAGTTTACCATGATGCCTACTGCAGGACTAACACTCTCTTTCTGACAGCCTCCTTGGTTACAAAGCGTTGGAAGTGCAAGGCAGTAAATGGTTCAAAGGCAGTAAAAGGCGTATTCCATACTTGAGTGGGAAGGATAATTACAGCCATTTTAAGAACTGCCTGAATGTTTCAGTGGTGACTCATTCTTAGATTCTTCTGCATAGGTGGTATATTTTTCTATAGCAACTAGGACATTATAATTCTGTTTATATTTGTGCATGTCTATCCCCTCTATGGCTTAGCCTGGCCTAACAGTATGTAAATACTGCTGTGTAAATAACAAATGAAAGGTGAGCCTGAAAAGACTCTGTTCTGTAAGTCGTTAAAAAGCTTACATATCTGGGATAAAATTTTCATGAATCTCTTTTCCAAGAGACTTTCAGTGAAGGGTGAATGTCAGTCATCTAGCATGCTGATTTGATAATAGTTTGGATGCATTTCAGATACTTGTCTGCAAATCAGACTGAAAATGTTGAATTTGGAAGGAAGGGGAAATGGATTATTTCAGGATGTTTGAGTACCTCTAGTTATATTCTGATTTAATGATAATGTAAATCAGTTTTTTCTTGTGACTATATGATGACTCCCCTCCATCCCACCCCACTCCACCACCACAGATAAAGTGGAAGTGAAAAGAAAAGGAAATCCACTGAATATTTTGATCTTTCTGAAAAGGATTTTTTACTTAATTTAGAAAAAAATCTTTGTTAAAAAAAAAAAAAAGGTGAAAGCCTGTGGATATATCTACTCCCACCTTGGACAGTCCCAATTGCTTCCAACATACATCACTAGACTAAAAATCATAGTATAGTTTGGGTTGGAAGGGCCTGAGATTAGCTCAGTTGGTTAAAACTTGACTTTCATAATGCCAAGGTCATGGGTTCAATCCCCTATGTGGGCCATTGACTTAAGAGTTGGACTCGATGATCCTTCTGTGTCCCTTCGAACTCAGAATAGTCTGTGATTCTGTGATTCTTAAAGATCGTCTAGTTCCAACCTTCCTGCCTTGGGCAAGGACACCTCCCAGTAGACCAGGTTTCTCAAAACCCTGTCCAACTAGGCCTTGAACACTTTCAGGGATGGGACATCCACAACTTCTCTGGGCAATGTGTTCTAGTGCCTCACCCCACTCGCAGTACAAAATTTCTTACTAATATCTAATCCAAACCTACCTGCTTTCAGTTTAAGGCCATTCCCCCTTGTCCTATCACTACATACCCTTGTGAAAAGTCCCTCTCCAGCACCCTTGTAGGCTCTTTCAGTTGCTGGAAGGTTGCTATAAGGTATCCCCTGGGAGCCTTCCCTTCTCCAGGCTTTCCTATGAAGACCAGCTGGAAGAGCTGGGGCTATTCAAAGCCTATGAATAGCCCCAGCTCTTCCAGCCGGTCTTCATAGGAAAGGTGCTCCAGTCCAGTGATCATCTTGGTGGACCTTGCCTATATTTGTTCCAACAGGTCCACATCCTTCTTGTGTTGGAGACCCCAGAGATCAACACAGTGTTCCAGGTGGGGTCTCACAAGGGTGGAGTAGAGGGGTAGAATCATCTCCCTCAACCTGCTGGCCACAGCTCTTTTAATGCATCCCAGGATATAGTTGGCTTTCTGGGCTGCAAGTAGACATTGCTGGGTCATGTTGAGGCTCTCATCCACCAAGACCCCCAAGTCCTTTTCTTCAGGGCTGTTCATTATCCATTCTCTGCCTGGCCTGTACTGGTGCCCCCCAATTAACTTCATGAAGTTCACATGGGCCCTCCTTGTTTTCATTTAACACATTCAGGTAAAACTCCTCTGACTCCAGTAATGTTCCTCCTATTATCTTCTGGGATGTCTGAGAAGATGATTGAATGCTAGTATTGCTGATTAAAGTACTTGCTTAGTTCTGGCTCAATGTGAACTACCTTGTTAGTCCTATGCATCTCTTATCTCTTGCCTTCCTAACCTCACATTAAACTGCATGTCTGATGCTTCTCCAGCAATGTCCAGCATCTTTTGAGCTGGACACTTCTGTTGGTCCATTTTTACAGCTCCTGTACAGCAAACTCTGGGCCTTATTGACTTTCAGTCACTACAAATGCTCCAGAATAATTATAAAAATAGACCAGACTGTTTATTTTCCTGAATGAAATTCTAGGTTCAGGTGTTCCTGAGTTTTGTTAGGGTTAAAACATGGATTTGATTTTTCTTTTTTTCAATGTAATATTTGCATCTTTGTTTAGTATCCATTTACAAAATCAGGAGCTGGATCATGGTAGTAGAAGTGTCTTGACATAGCTGGGATGTTATTTGAGATTAGTTGAATCTGTCTGTATTTTCTTGTTGTGGATTTTTCTTCTCACTGTTTTTGGAACAAAACAGAGGATCCAGAGCAAAGTGGTTTGGGAGGAGCTGCTTGCTGCTCTCAGTGACATCTTTTGATAAATGGAATGATAGCAGGCTTCAGGGGAGTGCTCTGTCAATTTCAAGAGGAATAAAGTGTGTTTAATTAAAGTAATCTCTGTTTAGATTAAAATAAATCATTTTAGTGCCAAGAGTAGTTTTTTTTAATGACTATGGGATGCCATTCAAAGGAGAGGTAGGAAGCTGATATAGTACTTACAACTCTATTTCCTAGACTCATGATCGATCACTTAGATGATGTACTCTGCCAAGAAAATGATGTTTATTAAACAGTATTCCACAGCACACCAGTAATTAGTAGGAGATGTAACACTGAGGAAAAAGCAACAATTCTGCAACAGAGTAGTTCAAATGGACAGAACTTTTCCAATTCATCAGAGGATTTGCTATTTTAAAGTAACTATCCATGGAGTGTAGGCTGCCAAGTCCAGTCAGAACTGTAATAGTTGCCAAGAGACTTGCCCTTCAGTTAGACTCAAAATATTAGGTCTACAGACAATACTTAGATATAACTGCTCTTAATGAGCTTGGAAAAACTTAATGATCTTGCCTCCAGTTGTGAGGGTAGTTTTACTGGTGCTTTGTTCTCTCACTTTTGATTTCCTTTCTCCTTGTCCTCTCCCCCTCCCTTTTTTCTTCCTTTTTTTTTCAGTCAGTAGCTCGGCTCAAATACATTTTGATACCCCAATTTATTTCTTTGTTTTGTCTTGCACAGAACTTAACTTTATCTGATCTTGGCAGTGGTGGGAGTACCTTCTATCTCAGAGGTTTCTCCCATGTACAGCTGTGCATTCCCTGCACTGAAAGTCAGTGGGGAAACAGCGGAACGGCTCCACAGAACTGATGAGGTGATACTTGCTGCTGGGAATGAGGGAGATGTAGCACAGTTTGTAACAGAAACAAGCGCTGAAGGACTGATTTCTCATGGAAAAGGTGTTAATGCATGCCATCATGCCAGGTAATTAGGATCTGAAACTTGAATTTATACAGCAATACACAATTTGGAGTTAGGTGTCTTGGATTTCCATGTTTAAGGAATGTAGGCAGCAAAAGAAAGGAGGCTGGCACTTCATGATAATACTTATTATGACTTTTCAGTAAGATATGGCATCTTGTTTTGTAACTGGAGGTCTACTTTTTTCCTTTACTCCAGGGCAGACTTAATCCATTGACTGATCTAACATTTTATACCCTAAAATGGTTCATCTATCTGGGGAACTAAAGGGCTTTCTTATCCAGGTAAGGTCCCTGCTGAGGCTGAGTCCTGTACAGTTCTCCACTGCTACTGTGAAATGAATACACAGCTACTGCTTCTTGTGTACTGTGAAAAACTTGTAGAACAGGTACCATTTTGTAAAGGTTTGTCAGCTCTGCTTGACTTCATTCAGCACTGAAGCAGCCATTTTCCTGTCGGCATGAAGCATCCTCTGGTAAAATGTTACAGTGAACAAAGCTAAACCACTGGGATGAATGTCTTCTGCTCTGAGATGTGTGTTCTGCTAATTTTCAATCCCAAATTTGGAGCTGCAACACCAAGCTGAGTTTGACTGTACTCCTGATGTGCTCAGCATCTCTGAGAACTGAGTTCTTACATACCAAATATTTGCACAAGATTTGTCCTGAGTGCTCTGTGTCCAGGTATGGGTTAGTATCTGGTGGTAGTTGTAGTGAAAATTAAGCATTTTTTTAAATAAAGAAGATAGCACAGTGGTGCTGGGTTGTGGGATTGTTTTTCATACAGAGGCCTCCTTGTGTGTGCATTTCCCTCTCATGATTTAGGAATGGTATTCCCCAATTTAGTTCTCCCACCGAGATTTTCCAAACCATGCTGCCCCTTGCTTGCTCCTCCTCCCCCTCTTCTGCCCCCATGGATGCCCAGAGAGGAAAGCTGGAGGCAAAAAAGGCAAAGATCACAGGTTAAGATAAGAACAATTTACTGGAAACAGCAATGAGATAAGAAAAGGAACAGTAGCAACAACAATATAAGCAACAAAGATATTAGTAACAACAGTGTACAAAAGAGACAGTGATTCACATGCAAAATGCTGTGTCTGCCTTGCTTGCTTGACTAGAAGGAACCCCTTTCTCCCACCTTTGGCAATGATGTGAGCTGGTGCAGAATAATCTCTTTTAGAAGCCATGGCCCCTCCTGGCTACTGCAAAAAAATTAACCCTGTCCTGGCTGGAAATAAGACATTCCCTTTTCCCCAAACACCCCAAGCTGTACAAGGGGTAAGATGGAGGAAATGCTGAAGTACCTGAAATAGTAATCAGTCACACTAATGTATGTGACTGGGTCCCTTTCATGGGTGCTTGCCTAACACATGGTTTCAGCAACCACTGTAATTTTGTCAGCTGACAGACCCTTGACATGTAAGTGGTCAGATCTAATGATCAGAAGCCTCTGAGGAGATATATATCTATATCTAATCTATATCTGCTTGGCAGGTTCTACAGAACCACAGTTTGAGTAGGGAAATCTGTTATATTGTCTCTTGTATAATAATATATGCATGGATCCTTCCTCTTCTAGTGAAGAGTTTTTAAGTCTAGTGATTTCTCCACTAATTCCAATTACATTATCAACTGTGTATTTCACACTTTTCATTTCCTCATACAGGAGTTGTGCTCTAATACTTTTACAGTAAAATCATTCTTTATAGAGGTATTATAGGAATAGCTTATCACCTGAAGGACTATCTAAGAGTGATTTTCTTTTAAACTCTAGTGATAAATATTTGCAGTTCTGACATTCTAGTGTTAAAGCCAAAATGACAAATGTGATGGTGGACTGCTTTCATCTGAAGCGCTCTCTGGTTTTGACTTCACAAGCAAGCCCTCCAAGATGATCTATTCACAGTAATTTATTTTCTACAGATTGGTCCACACTTTTCCAAAGCTTAAAGTCAGTTTCATAGTTTTGGGGTTAAAAAGAATGTGTGCTGGATATTTCTATATTAGTGCCCTCAGGGGGTTCCTTGGTAGCAGGAAAAAAGTGTCATGGCAACTGAAAAAACAGCCTGTTTTGAAGCTGCCAGCCCAGCATGGTTCTCCATGCATGGCTCTTGCCACTCTGAACTGCCACTAAGAAAAGTGCTCCTTGGGGGTTTGTTTGGTTTTTGTTGTTTTTCTTCCTCCCCTGCAGCAATTCTCAGTAACTTTCTTCAATTCCTGCTACTCACTCTCAAACTGAATAAAAATCTTAAAGTTAAAAAATAGTGGTGAAATACAAGATGTAAGCAAGTCTTAAAAGCTATGTTTTTGAACTTGTAGGGAGAAAAAAGAAAGTGGAGTTTTCTGGAAACCAGTAGGAAATATTGGTTTGTTTCTCAATTAGGAAAAAAAAAAACCAACAAAACCTCAGAAATTTATTCAGTCTAAAAACTTATTTACAAATGAACTCTCCATTTTCCACAGGCAGAAATTGCAAACCAGCATGAATTCTTCCAATTTTTTAAAGCTTTTCTTTAATGTGAGTCCTTGCGATATGCTTGAGTGCCTATGCATTGATCTGTGTTTCTTTAGCAATTTTCCAAGAAAATACTCAAACATCAGAGTTGAAAGCAAGACTCTGTAGAGCAAGTCAACATAGACAATCTTAAATATTACTTGCACTGGTACAGAAATAATACCATACTAGCATGTCGACCCTTTCTGTGGCTCCTTGGGTCAGTCTGCATAGTGATGTTTGACTTCCCTGTCAAAGAACTGAGGTTCAGAGGAGAAGGGGTTTTGAATGGGATGTTTACATCTGATAAACATAATTTGAAAAAGCATCACTTCCACAATAACTTTGCCAATATGCTGATAGCTCAAAGATTTAAGAGGAAGGCATATCTGAAAAACTTCTAATGTTAACCTAAGTGCAATGAATTCCGAGTGAATGAACAAATGATCAAGCAGGCTAGAAGCACAATGAAAAGTTGCTGCTTGATCATGCAGTTCTGCTGAATTTAAAGACATGTTGGAGTGTTGTTTACAGTCACAGGAGACTGATGGAAAATTTGATTTGTTCAGCATGGTTGGAAGCAGCTGTGAACACTTCACAGAATTGACTGCTGAGTTGGAGGGCCTTTGTCTTGTCAGCAAAATTTTTGGATGCTTCTACAACTTCAAGATCTGCCTATTGCAAGACTTTGCAAATCTGCTCACTTTTGGTTAAATGCTTTTGCAAGGGTGAGCAGGTAAGGATGAACTGAGCTTCTGTTTTCCTACTCAACAATTGGATGTCTGCAGACTATCCTGTGTGCCCATCTTGTGATTCTTCCCAGGATGAACTACAGAATCACTGAAGTGGGAACGTGCTTCTGGAAATCATCTGGTCTGTAGTCTACCCCTATGGTCCTATCTGGTCCATAGTCCACTGGCTCAGATAGGAGTGTAAATCTGTAAAAGGTTTCTCAGGCCGGTGTCCAATCTGATTTGAAATATCTTCAAGGACAGACATTCCACAACTTGTTACTATGTTTGATCATCCTCAGAGTAAAAAAGTGTTTTCTGAGTTTTAAAAAGGTTTTCCTGTATTTCATTTTGTGCCAGTTGCCTCTTCTCCTGTCACTGGGAACTACTGAGAAGAAACTGACTGTTTGCTTACTACTCCCTCAGGTATTTATTATATATTTTTCATATTCCCCTGAGCCTTTTTTTTTTTCCAGACTTAACAGTCCTAACTCTCTCAGGCTCTACTCATATATAGAACAGAATGGAACAAACAATCTGTTTATTCAGTGACCATCTAACCAAACTGCCTGACCAATTCAGGACTGACTAAAATTTGAAGCTTGTTGCCAAGGTCATTGTCCAAACGCCTCTTAAACACTCCCAGGCTTGAGGAATCTACCACTTCTCTAGGAAGCTTGTTAGTGCTTGACCACCTCATTGGTAAGGGAATGCTTCCTGATGGCCACTCTAAATCTCCTCTGATGGCTGCATCTTTGTATCATTTCTATGTATCCTATTACTAGATAACAAGGAGAAGAGGTCAGCTCCCTTTCTACTTCCCCTCCTCAGGAAGCTGTACACAGCAATAAGGTTCCCTGCTCAGCCTCCTTTTTCCCAAAGTAGGCATGGCCAAATCCGTTAGTCACTCCTCACAGGACAAGCTTTGTTGCCTTTTTCTGAACTTTCAACCCCCTTAAGTTGTAGAGCCCAGTGCTGTACACAGTACTCAAGATAGGACCTCACCAGTGCTGAATATCAGGATAATCATTTCTTTGAACTGGCTGGTTATGCTGTGTTTGATGTACTCCAGGGTATGGATTGCACAATGCTGACTCATACTGAGCCGGCTGTCAACCACCACCCCCAGATTACTTTCTGCAGGCCTGTTTGCCAGCCATTCCACTCACAAATTATACTTTTGCCTGGAACTACTCTGTCCTAGGTGCAGAATCTGGCATTTCGGCTTGTTAAATTTCATCTCATTAATCATGACCAAATAGCTCCAGTCTATCTAGGTCCCTCTGCAAGGCCTCTTGTCCCTAAACAGAGTCAATAACACTTTCTCATTGGATATCATCAGCAAACTTACTAATGGTGCATTCAACTCCTGCATCCCAGCAATTCATAAGTATATTGAACAGACAGCCCTAGAATTGAACCCTAAGGAACAGCACTGGTGACCAATTGCCATCCATATGTAATCAGATTGACTACAAGATTTTGAGCTCTGTCTGTTAACCAGTTCTTCACCCAGTACACTGTAAACCTGCTTATCCCACAGCTGCACAATTTGTCCAGAATGATACTGCAAGGGACGGTGTCATAATTCTTACTAAAATCCAAAAAAACTACATACACCATCTTCCCTTCATCCATTACACATGTGACCTTAACATAGAAGAATATAAAATTAATTCAACATGATCTTTCTTTTGTGAACTCATGTTGACTGTGCCTTATGATCGCATTATTCTTTAAATGCCTTTAAATAATACCCGATATAATCTTTTCCATTGGTTTTCAACAAACTGAGGTTAGACTATCAGGCCTATTGGTTACCTGGGTCTTTTCTCACACCCTTTTTGTGGACTGAGAGAACACTGGAGAGCTTTCAGTCAGCAGGGACCTCCCTAGAACCTCAAGACCTTTGGTAGATGAACAAGAGAGATCCTACTATGTCATTTGCTAGCTCCTGCATTACTCTGGAGTGAACTCCACCAGGCCCCATGGACTTGCAAGCGGTTGTCTGATAGAGCTGGTCCTTGACAATTTCACTGTCTGGGAATGGAAAGTCACTGTTCCCACACTCGTGGTCCTCTGACTCAGAGGACTGGGCAACCAAAGGTCTAACAGTTATTAAGGACTGAACCAAAAACCATATTGAATGCCTCTACTTTTTCTTCATCCCTGTAAGTCAGATGACCCTCTTCAGCAAGTATTGGTCCAATGTTTTCTTTAGACTTCCTCTTACTATTTATTAGTGTACTTTAAAAAACTTGTTATTGGAAGCAACACTGTCCAGCCTCAAGTCTAATTGAACTTTGGCCTTCTGTGCTTTCCCCCTGCATAAACAAACCACAGCTCTCTACCCTTCCTGAAAAGCCTGACCTTGCTTCCAGAGATTACAGTTTCTTTCTTCTCTTGAGCTATGTGAGAAGTTCCCAGTTCACACAAGCTGGTATGCTCTCCTGCATGCTTGACATTCAAAGTGAAAGTGCCTGCTCCTGAGCTTCTGAAAGATGGTTCTTAAAGACTGATGAGCACTCATGGACTCCTAAGACCTCAAAAAATTCCCAAGGTACTCTGCTAAGTAGCTCTATGAATAGCTTATGGCTTGGTCTCCTGAAATCCGGGGTAGAAACCCTTCTGTCCTTTTTTTTTTTTTTTAATCACACTGAAAGTTTTTAACTCAACCATTTCATGATCATTGTCATGAAGGCAACCAAACCACCTACCATCCTATCTGTCCTTTCCCAGTCACAAATAATAGGTCTAGGAGTGTGTCTTTCATAGTTTGCTTACTACTGAATACCTATGACAAGAAACCATCTCCCACAAACTTAAAGAATTCACACCACCTGCTTGTCACAGCAAGGTGAAGTTTCAAGTTGATGGCTTAGAAGTTGAAATCAGCTATAGGGACAAGGGTTAAGGATCAGAAAATTCTAATTTCCTATAGAATATGTGCCTGTATTATGCTCCAAACTTTTAACCATCTTCACAATTATTCTCTAGACTTGTGGCAGTGCGTTCAGAGCTCTCTTGTACTGAGGAGCCCAGAATCAGACCCAATACTCCAAGCTTGTCTCAGCAATGACAAGTAGAGAGGAAGGATCATCTCCCTT
This sequence comes from Poliocrania exsul, assembly GCA_035041345.1. Classification (NCBI taxonomy): domain Eukaryota; kingdom Metazoa; phylum Chordata; class Aves; order Passeriformes; family Thamnophilidae; genus Poliocrania; species Poliocrania exsul. The sequence continues at coordinate 31,364,418 of JAWWLZ010000118.1, forward strand.
GACATGCTTGTAATGTTCCCCTAATGCAGCTTAAGATACTGTTGGCATTTTTACTGCAGAGGCACATTGCTGTAATGTATCCTACTTGTCCTTCATTACAACTAGATCCTATGTGTAAAGGTGGTTTTTGGCTAGTCAGACCCCTGCATGTGCTGGTGAATGGGGTTGCTCCTCGTAGATGGGGGATTTTGTATTTTCATTTGTTGAACTGCACGAGGATCCTGCTGGCCTCCTTCTCCAGTCTGTTCACTTCCTTCTGCATGTCAGCACAACAGCCTGATGTATCAACCACTCCTCTTAATTCCATATAATCTGGAAACTTGCTGAATTTGCACTCTTTCTTAATCATTAATGGGACTTGTCATGAAGGTATGTTCAATTGTATTGGTCTTAGTACAAATCTCTTGGGAACACCAAGTAACTGCCTCTAACTGGACTTTGGTGCCACTGATGACAGTGTTGTAAGCCTAGCTGTTCTCTGCCTCTTTACTTATAATTCATCAGTTTGTTTATGATACTATGGGAGATAGTGTTAAAGCCTTACTAAATTTGATATAAGTAACATCCATTACATCTAATTCTCCCTATCTTCCTATCCAGTAAGCCAGTCACCTTGTTGTAGGTGTTGGGTTGGTTAAGCATGGTTTTTTCCCCTTTGTAAATCATTGCAGTCTACTCCTCATCACTTTCATGTGGTTGGAAATTGTTTCCAGGAAGATCGGCTCCATTACTTTCTCAGGATTAAGGTGAAGCTGACTGGCCTGTAGTTCCTTTCTTGCTTATAGAAGTGCCATTTACTTTCTTCCACTTCTTAGTAAGCTTTCCCATTTCCTATTACCTTGCAAAGATAATAGGGGTTCATTTCACTGTGTTGGCCCACTACTTCAGCAAATATCAGTGCATTCATTCAAGTCAACTTGTACATGTTCAGCTTGTTTAAATATTCACAAACTTGATCCTTGTACATCAAAGATATGCCTTCTCTGTCCTCATAAACTTGTTGGTAAGACTGGCATTTCAGAGGAATTGCTATGCTTTGCCTTTTCACTTATACCTAGTATCCAGTTCTGATATCCCTAAAGCTATGAGGCTCTTTCCACTTGAGTCTAGCAGTATTCAGCTGAATGCTCTGAAATTTCAGAAATATATTTCAATGAGAGAAATAATGAATGCATTTACACTTATTTCCTACTCTGCTCCCCAGAAAACTTTTCAGAGCAATGATTTTTTAGGTGCACTCCATTCAATTTAGATTAGTTTTCTTGGGCAATTGTGAGTTGGTGAGTTGGGTTGAATGAGTCTAAATAAAGCTAACTAAGCCAGTAGATGAATGGAATTTGGAGAAAAAATTGGAGAAAAAATATTAAATGTGGGGGATATGTGAAATGCAAGTACTACCAGTTTGAAATAGGTGAAGAGAGTGCTTTGGATCAATCTGTAGGAAAGGAAATTAAATTCACTGTTAACTGCCTCAGGCTGGACAGGAAAATCATCTACATCTTACAATATTCTTTTGTTTATTTTTTCGTTGTCATTACTATTCAGTTGAGGAACAAAGAGTTAACTTAAATGTATGAGCTGGAAAGTCCAATAAAGCTCTGTCTGCAAAATTAACAAAGTGTAATTCCATTAAATCTGCAGTTTACTGTGAAAACTGGCACTTCTATGCATTAAACTCTAAATCCAGATTAGAAGGTGCTCACATATAGTGAACAAATCCTGCTAGAATCATCCTACCCTTTTTTACTTGTCTTACATTTTTACTTGAATGGGTGAATTCATCTCAAAATCTTACATAACCTCATTTCTGTGAATAAAGACCAGCTTGAATGGTACATAATTGCAATTGCTTTATTTTTAATGTGTTATTTTGGTACTGTTTGTATGCTTTTATCCATCTACTATGATCTTGAGTTTGCTGCTGTCAGTATTTATGTTTGGTTCTGTGTAAAGCAGTAGATCTCTACCAATTTTATGAATGGTTTTGTGTTAAGTAAGACTTATCAAAACCACCTCAGGGTATCATGAGGGGAATGTTTTGGGGCTTTGGTTTAGATTTTTTTTGATCACAGTAATAATAATAATATTTCATACCAATGATGCTATTAGTACATTGCATCTGCCAGCTGGTCTATTTGACTCTATATGTTTCTATATTTTACTTGTTAAATCTGTTATATTTTGTCTGACTATGGAAAACCTGTTGAGTTACTGTTGAATTATTGAAAAAACTGAATATAATGCAGCAGCAATAACAAGTGGTAATTCAGCAAGTGGCAGGCTCTCTGTCCACATCTCCTGTGTATAGTTAGTTTCTTCTCTTCTTTTTACTTTATTCTTTACTCTGTCTTTATCACCAATAGTTTAGACTGCTGGCTGGAGTATGGACATGGAAGAACTGGATACAGACTCCTGACACTGCTGTGATTTTCCTGGTGTGGCTTTCAGTCTACCCTTTGACTTGGATTTTCCACCTTAAAAACCAATAATATTATTTTCATTAAAGTATTCTAGATGTTTTCTTAGCATATAATTAGTTTGTCTCATGTTCAGCTTGTTCTCTTAGCTCTTGGTTCAGGGGGAACCTTACCACTCTATACAATTGCCTCAAAGGAGGTGGTAGCAAGGTGGCGATCACTCTCTTCTCCCAGGTAACCAGTCACAAGATCAGAGGAAACAACCTCAAGTTGCACCACGGGAGGTTTAGATTGGATATTAGGAAAAATTCATTCACTGAAAGGATATTCAGGCATTGGAACAGACTGCCCAGGAAAGTAGTGGAATCACTATTTCTGGAAGTGTTCAAAAGGCATGTGCAATGGGACATTTGAGGGATATGATTTAGTAGTGAACACAATAAACTGCTAGGGTAGCAGTTGGACCTGATAATCTTACAGGTCTTTTCCAACCTTAATGATCATGATTGTACTACAGTCCTGTTCTTAAAAGCCCCCACACTAAACTCTTGCTGGGAGAAAATTCATTTAAGATCAGGGGTGATTAGAGGTCTAGTCTTCAGGTAGGCTTATGTACAGATACACTTCCCTTCCTCTCCTTCAGGAGACCACTGAAGTGAGACAGGTATGTCATTCAGTTAAAAAGCGCTGTCTGTAAGCAGTCAGCATGCATGTGACATGTAGACAAAGATGAGTATTTTTTTCTTCTCTACTAGACTGCTGAACGTATCTTCATCTCTTGAGTTAGGTGGTGCTTTTTTCCTTCTCCCCTGCAACTTTACAAAGTCCTTCTCAGACTCTGTTTAACAATGTATTTTTAACCAGTTCAAGGGTGTTGTTCATAATCCACACACAGCTTTATACCTAAAATGATCTTTGAAACAACCAAGGGGGAAGAGCATTTTGATTTATAATTTACAGGAAGTGTGTATTTGTAGATGTGCTGATGAATAGCTCTTTTGAGAGGCTAGAAAAGAATTAAATTCCAAACTGAGTGTTGTCTTTGCTAATATAAGTAAAAATACTCAGCTTCAGAAAGTATGCCTTTGTACTATTTCCTAAATTAAAATTGGGAAAAAACATCCCTTGGGAAAAGAGAAACTTAGTTAGATCCAGCTAAGCAAGTTTCTTCACTTAGAGCACATCTAAATTATTCTTAGGTACCAAAGTGATGTCTGAAGTTTACTTAATTTTTATAACATATAATAATTACAGTAGCTGGAGTATGGAAAATGTAGCAGGTATTATAAAGCACAGAACATAAAAATAACAAAATCTCCTTAAAATTAAAATATTCCCTTCTCATGATCCACATGAAATACTGTATTCAGCTGTGGTTTTTCTCCATTTCAAAGTCTGTGTGAGGAAACAGAAGCATAATAATTATTCAAAAATTCTTAACACTTCAGTTGAGGTAAACTGAATGCAGGCATATGGAGATGGGGCAAGGTAAGGAACCATGGTAAGAGAGGGGTAAAACCTACTGCTCCATCTTTTGGCTCAAGTGAGAACTACCTCACTCTGTGGGTGCCAAGCTGGGATGCTACTACCCCACTAGTTTTGTCTGATATATTCCTTTTCTTCTGATAATCTGCAATGCTGCTGGGCTGGGGCAAAAGAGCAGTCTCAAATTTTTGTCCTTCTCTTTTGTGCCTTAATGAGACAACCCTTTTTCTATGGCTGACAATAGAAATATGCAGCAGTTTAAGTAGTGTGGCTTTAGTTTGCCACTGTCTTTCTTTTTCTGTCAAGTAGTTGTTATTTGTAACAGAGTTGCAGTCAACATAAAGTGCTCTGAATCATGAACAATTAAAACCGTGCTACATTTGAGCCACAAATCCTGACTGTGAAATTGTCCATGGCAGGTTGCAATGGTTGCAAACCTCTTGTGCTGTAGTAACTAATTAGGTTTAGATTTTTTTTAATTTTTTATTTTTTTTCCATTTCACAGTGACAGGAATAGGATTTTCTGAAAGTCAGAAATGCTGCTGTGCAGTGCTGCACTTTACTCTCGTAATCCATGTCATCCTCTAATAAGATAGCTTCACACCTAATGAGAACCCTTGACTGCAAGTCTCATTAACCCCCTCTCTGCCTCGGGTCCTTATTAAGCATTCTCATATATGTTTGCCTGTTGAGATACAGAAGTGAGAGAAGGCCTTGCAAGGGAGTGAAAGTTGGTGTCAAAGTGCTGTAGCGAACTTTTTTTAAAAGTCCTGACTGGGGAAAAAAACCCCTCAGGTGTCATATCTCATTGCCTCTTTCAAAACAGAGGAGTTGTCTGTGCCCTGATTTATTTTAAAAGGGAAAAAATTACTAGAGCTACAGAAATGTGCTGCTGACACAAGCTACCCTCAGAATAGACTATCGAGGAATGAATTAATGAAAATAATGTTATTGGACAACATGCTGTACAGCCCCTGATCTGAAAAATTAAATTAGGCAAGGAAGAACATGGGCAGGATAGAACTGATATACAAGCAAATTTGTGACTGGAGAACAACCTCAAACATCGCGTCCCTTGTTGAGGGAGTGGAGTATGGGGGTGGTGGTAAATGGCAGAAACCATAACTCTTGATCCCTGTGAAGGCTGGATATCAGTATTCCTTATGCTTGTTTTGTTATTAGTATTTGCTATGTCTGTATTCTTACTTTTGTCATCTTTCCCAAGATATTGTGCAGTGATGATATGTCTTGGTTTGAGGGGAAAAACCAAAATGTTTACCAAAAAGCAGAAGAGAGAATTCCTCCACAATAATCACGTCACTCTTTATTAAATTTAAGAAAAGGAACTTTAATTAGAAAATGGATATAAGGATAACTGTTCTTAACTACTAGATAGACAGATGTGGATATAGATATAACTGTAAACAGACCAGAGCAAACTACTCCCCCAACACCACAAGTAAAAACAAAAGAGAAAAAACCCCAAACCAGTAGGTTTCTCCTGGAGCAGTTATATTTATGGACAGAGTCAGTGTCACACCTTGGGTGGCTGCAGGGTGAGTTCTGTCTTTCCCAGCGAGGCAGAGACAAGCAGTGAGCACTCAGATGAATTCTCTCTCTCTCCTTGTCCTTTGTCCCAAACAAAGAAGGAAAGCTGGGAGTGGAGGAAATGGTGATAGTTCCAGGAATCTCCTTGCAGACCAAATCAGTCCCCAGGAAGAAGGAAAAAAAGTCTGCAGTGTCCTGAATCAGCTGTCTCTCTCCTCTCTTCTCTCTCTCTCTGAAGCTCAGGGTACCCAGAGATGGAGGGGGAAAAGCAAAGAGCAGAGCCAAAAGAAGAGAGCTCACCAGCAAACTGTGGCTCTTTTTCTGCAGCTGCCCAAAGAAAAAACCACTCAAAAAAGTCAAACCAGCACACATGGAACAAAGAAAGAAAGAAAAGAAACCCTCTCCCCACCCTAGATGCTGGGGTTCAGTTTTCCTCACCCCCACCCCACCATTAAGCTTGAATTTGAAAGTCATTAGCTTTTGTTCTCACTCCTGGGATTCCAAGCCCAAACCTTTTGTGTTGGTAGGGTGAGAAAAATTCTCTGAGGGGGCTCCTCCCAAACACCACCTTCCTATATTTGAACCTTTAACAACAGCAGGTCATGGCTTTGTTTCAAAAGAAGACTGGCCCATCTATCTGATCTCCTTATTGCTTACAATTGTTGTTAATAATTTTCAGGTGACTATGCTGTTTGTTGTTACTTATTTAGCAGCTAACTAAATCCCCTGACTCCAATTATTTTTAAATTACAATGACATGGTGTGTTTAACATGGCTGGGAGTCACCAGGTAATGTACCACAGATCACCTTCAGATACTTACTCAACTGACTAAAGAGATAGAACAACAAGATCTTGAATATTAGCTAGTTGTTAGCTGTAATTAAGTTATTTTTAGAAACTGCCATCATAAAGTTCCCTCTTTTTTCCTGACTGCATCAAACTGACATAATTCCCAGGTAAAGCTCCTGTCCTCAGAAGCCATACAAGCAAACAAAATACCATGGGATGCAAAAAAATATATCGCTTTTGATATGTATTTTTTGGCCCTGCACTGCCCACTATGTATCTAGTAATTAAAATCGGAAAGGGAACCAAATCTTACAGGTATGTTTAACTTCTGAACTCAAGAAAACATGTTTGCTTAGTTTCAGACTGTTGCTGCTCGAGTGACAGTTTTGCAGAGCAGTCTCATGCTCCACTTGATGTGCCATAGCAGAATGTCACTGCTGATTGCTAATTTACTAAATAAAGTATCTCTGGTAACAATTTTCCAGCACATAACATCTGTGGATTGTATTTTGATTTTAAGAACATTAATCTCAAGAAGTCCAGTAGCAAGGCCTGATGGAAAGTAGCATTTTCCACAGCATAACTGTGGTATCCAACGAAAAAATTATAGCTGAGTGAATACAAAGAAAGTATAATCATAGTCAAAGAGCAGTTATTGCTGTATTTGCATTAACTTTGGAAGTCTCCTGTCTACAATGCATATACAATGTATTTACCCTGTATTTTATAGCTAAATATGATAAAAAAATCACTGTAACGAAGTGGAAAAGGTGATCAGGAAACACTCACTAATGACCAGCAGTGCTGGGGTGTGCAGGATCAAATGCTGCAACATGAAAACAAGAAGTATAGCTGCAAAAAAACATGCAATGTGGAAGGCAAGAGGGAGAAATGCCAAGAATTCAAAGTATTTTGGTCATGGTAGATCATCTAGAGACTTCCTGAAATTGGTGTTTTTGAAAAAGTAGTAAAAAGCAGCCATTACTTTTGAGAGTTTGGGTCTAATAGAGAGTGAGAGAAGGTTGAAAGTATTTATTACCCAAAGAGACAATGCAGGGACTGCACAGGTAGGAAAGCCCTAGGAGAGATCAGCAGAATTTAGGGTGGATCTCTATGTCCTGTTCCTATAAACAGACTGTGCTGCAAGGTTACTCCAGCATGGAAGTTTAACCTAAAAAACAGAAAATGCTGTTGTAGTTCTGCAGTGAGGTTGTCTGTTGTTCATGGTCAAACGTGTCAAAGTTATTGAATTCCACACAGGTTCCATTTTTCAACATTTTACTTTTCACTGTTAATCCACGATGCTTCAAAAAAGTCCTGTTTACTGGTGTTCAGGCAAACAAGTAACAGATACTTTTGGAACTAAAAGAAAATAGACATGGCTGGTATTTACACCAGAGCTAGCTGATGTCATGATTGAAATGTAGTCTCTAGTCATAG
>JAWWLZ010000118.1:31372198-31386190 GCA_035041345.1 Poliocrania exsul
TAAAAGAAAATAGACATGGCTGGTATTTACACCAGAGCTAGCTGATGTCATGATTGAAATGTAGTCTCTAGTCATAGTCAAATCTCCACTCAGAAACTTTTAATCCAGTGAGATAATGCCTTGAACTCGAGTTGATTAAGCCACTGGGGGAAAGGTGCTGAAATAACCTGGTCCATACTTGGTACTTGATGAAATTACCAAGCAGGTTGACTTTTATCACTGCCATTAGTTATAAAACTTGACTATGTCAGACAAATGAATAAATGCAGAACAATATGGACACAATTTGGAAGCTAGTTTACAGTATAACTCAAGTGAATCTACCTCAAAAAAAACTTACAGGAGTATAAACTCTGTTACCTCTGTAGCAATGACACTACTAAGACTAAATTAATTCATTGATCCCTCCAAGTATCAGGCCAATGGTTAGCAAATGGTGCAGTTTTCCATCATCCAAAAGAACTATAATGTTCATCTTCAATATTTGAGGGTTAAACCTGGATGAGCTTATTTAGCTATTTAAAAGTTGTGTAACTTCTTTACGGTTAGTAGCCACATTGTGCTGAAAAAAATTCAAAGACTTATCATGTTATTTGTCCTGTACAAATAATTTCTATGACAAGATGACAAATGCAGTTTTGGAGGCACAATTTAATGTGAAATCACCAAAATGCCTCTCTATTGAAAGTTGTGTTATGTCCTTATAGCAAGAATTTAGATCTTTTTTTGTGTTACAGAGTGCTGCAGTTGACTACAGTAAGTTTTCTGAAAATTCACAAATGCATTTGTGTAACAGTTTATATAATATAAGAAAATCAACGTTTCCTTTTAGGGGTTTCATTGTTTTTCAGTTTATTAGTAGATGGTTTTATCTATAAAAATGTCTATTAAAAATATATATAAAAAAATAAAGCTTTGGTCATCTTTACCCTGTACTGATACCTTCATATGAATAGCAGTGTTAAAGGTAAAAAAATATATTTCAGAGAATTACTGCTATGAAATCTGGCTACTGGACTGCAGCAAAACAAAGACAGAAGGTACATTCCAGTTGTGTGAATCTGCTAATGTAGCATCTCTTATTCCTTGGATTTATTGTTCCTTTTTAATTATGTCCGTGGCAGGAGCAGTATACTATTTTTAATTTTTGGCAGTTTAAAAATCTTATAAATTTGGAGAAGGATTAAAAGTTGGTTTAGTAATATCTTTTTGTGCCTTGCCTCTGCAATCTGTAGGTCATCGTGTGGGTGTTCTCACTTAATGTTCCACTGATTATTGTTTTAGAAGGAACACTGTCTTATATGACAAATTAATCTAATCACAAATGGACTTAAAGTTTGGAGGATTAATGGATTTGATGATAAATACTTAAAAGGCAGCGCATAACTTGGGTTTGCGTGGACATTTGTTTTGAAAATAGGAATGAAATTGTTTTCTAATATATGAATAATAAGATGTCTCTGTCCCAAAGTCTTAGTCATAGGAAACCAAAATCATTAGTTGAAAATGTTAGATAAATCCATTACATTATGTTCTAACCATTTTTAAAGCAGTTCCTTTGGAAAATTTTATTGGCAAATAAAATTCTTCTTTGGAGCTGTCTAACAGTAATTTTTGAAGTGTGTAGGTTGAAAAATGACTCTTCTGTAGATTATTCTAAAATCTAGGACATGGAATATTTTAAGGTTTACTAATGTGTAATTGTTGGCTTTTATAGAGTCACCACAGTTTTACATTCCAGAGCTTGCCAAATAATACTCTCCCCAAAATGTATCTGCTGTAAATTACTTTCCAAATTAGTTTGTCATTAAGTTTTTTGGGATTTTGTTGTGGCAAATACTGCATCATACCATTGGTTTTGTATTCATCATTTGTGAAGGATAAGGTATGCACTGTATTCCCCCAGCACAAGTCACAGAGAGAGCAGCAGAGATAACAGATTTTGTCAGAGAAGTAACTTCAGCTTTGCCAGCTGAGTGGTTCAGCACTTCACTGAGTTATAAACTCATCTCCTACAATGTGAGAGCTTCATGGCCAAAAAGCCCCTACTACAGCCCCATTGCCACAGTCAGAGCCCAAAACTTGCCCTTCTTCTGTCTCCCTGCCATTCTCTCAGCTCCTAGAGCCAGTGGCTCTGTGGAATTCCAAAGCTGCAAAGTTACAGCATCCATGGCTCTAGAGGAAAGCTTGAAATCCAAATCAACCAAGGATGATCCCAAGCCAGCAGTGAAAAGCACTCAAATATTTATGGATTTTGTTATAATTTTTAAGTCTTGCAAGAGAGCTTTCAGAGTGACCCAGAGTAACATCTCCTTCATTCCTATGGAGGGGGAAGAAGGGAGGGATTCTCCCACAGCGATTTGAACCCATCGTTGCTGCTTCAATGCACCAACCTCACACAGCAGCTCTGGGGCCGTGGTGAAGATGTTCAGCCACAGGTTTCAATGCCAGAGCACCATGAGAAATGGATCTGACACCATATATAAACCTAAGGAAATCCACCATCAATCCCACCCCTTCCCATGAATGATCACATTCTCCACAGTGAAGGGAGGTGGTGCCAAAAGTTCACATAGTCCCAAAGTAGCTTCTCCCATTTAAGCTGTTTTAGGTGTATATGACCTGTGACTATTGTACCAATCCTTCTGTGGATGTGAGCATTATGTCATGTATTACCATGTATAACACACATTACCATGCACATATAGAGAAGAAAAGGAGGAAATGGAATGAAGCAGTCTAAGGGTCACGAATTACTCATTTACAGGACAAAGATTTCCTGAAATCTCTTCTAAACTGGGCTTGTGTCCTTTGTTTGATTTTTTCATGACATTCAGGGTAGGAAATCTATTGCATTTATGCAGTCTGGGCTTCATGTGAAATTTTTTTAGGGTATGCTATTATTTGGGTTTTTTAAGACTACTTCAGCCAGCTCATGGCTGGACCAGTAATCCGTGGTGCCTTGCAGCTGGTGAGTCAGGACATCACAAGAGACAAGAGGCTGGCAGCTGTGCTGATGGTCTGTCAGAGGGCTTCCAAGAGGGTTTGGGTTTAACAGTTGTTTCATTTCAGTTGCTGCCATTTGGTAGGTAAGACATCAGTTCTCTGTTTTGGAGACAGACAACTCCCACCCTGGCACCTGTGATCAGAGAAACCACAGCAAGCACCTTCCAAATTACTCAGCCCTGCCTTGGAAAGACAGAAATGACCTAGTACAAAATCTCTGCTACTTTTAAGGCAATAATGAAGTAGAAGAAACCTTTTATTTAAGAAACAAGACAAATTTCTTCCGTATTCTTGAGCTGTTCTTAAGAGTAATTTTAATGTTGCTTTTAAAGTACAAGATGGAGTAATAGGGTGTTCTGAAAGCAGAAAAAACCCTGAAGAAATTATAGAGGTCATTTTAACAATCAAATCAGTTGTGATTGATACTCCATACTTTTATACTTTCTAATCCTCATAGAGGAAACTTCAAATGACAGAAATGTCTGATGAAAGATGGCCATCATCTGGAGTTTCCTTCTCATCTGCAAGATTTTACATGGAGGAGATTAAATTGGCTGACTTCACAGCCCTATTTCCTCTTAAGTTCATTGCTCCATTCACTTGGTCACTGCCTGCCATTTGCTAACGTTATAGCTGGGAAATCCCTCACAAATTCAAGCAGAGATGACATATGAGAAACCCCCCCAAAACCCTTTCCTGAAAAACAAACTACTAAAATACTTTCTAAAAGTGTTAAGTGTATTCTTCCCTGATTTGAAAACACGGAAAAACAATAGGCACCATTGTTCACCCACAGCCCTGTGGTGCTGACCTGCAGGAGCAGATTTACACTGCACCAATGCCCATGTGTTCCTGTCAATACAACAACACCTGGACACCACAAAGCAGCAAAATGTGGGTTTTTTTCCCAGCGTGAGGAGGAGGTGTCCTGTCCTTCCAGCCCCTCAGAAGTCCACAAGGTGAGAACCACTCTGTCCTTCAGGGCCCATGTCTGTCCCCATCACCTCTATTTTTGCTCCTATGTAATTAAAAACACATCCAGCTGATCTGCACCCATGGGTATTTGCCCTGTATTTACTGAGAGAAACCTCTGCTAAGAGCTGTGGCCTTCCACTCCTTTTATTTCATTCTGCCTTGCCAGTACTTCTCTCCAAAATCCTACAAGAACTCAGCTGCTCCCAGGGTTATCCTTGGGATCGTGGGAAGTTACAAAGAGGCAAAAGGTATGATGTTGCTCATGCCAGTTTTTGATCCTTCTGATGGTTTTCTGGTTGTTTTGCATTCATTTAAGTTTGTGCTAAAACACAGATTTTCAGCTTTGGAGACTCCCTGTTTGAGGCAATAGAGCCACTTAAATGTAATACTGTCACATGCAATAAGCAGGATAAGGTTTGCAATACCTAAAAGCAGGGTTACAGTGTTATGGTGGTCTGGATTCCTTTTTTTCTCTTTCTTTCAGATCACATCTGGTACAGTTTCAAAACTTTTTTCACTGAAAACTGTATGTGGAATGAGAATGATAATAAAGCTGCATCTACAGAACTTGGGCTGATAATGAATAAACCAGAACAGAATCCAAGGATCTGGGATGGAAAGCATCGTGACTTTGTTAGATGGCTTTTATGCTGACTTTGTTCCCAAAAGTTTAGGAATTGGGCCTCAGCTTAATCCAGCAGGATTTGTGTCTTTTATTATTTTTACTCCTTTTTCCCCCCCCCAGTTTTTACAACTTGAAGCTGCCACTCAAGTTTCTCAGCAGTTTGGTCAACTCACACAGGAAGGGTGAGGTATTTGGTCTGCCAGAAAACATCCCCAATTCCCCTGACTTCAAAGAAGGTCTGCTTGGATCCTGATGGTCTGCTTTAGTTCTTTGTCAGAAACCTGTTTTTCACGAGGTTAAAGTACTACTTTACAATCCTGTTTGTACATGATGATGGTACAAGAGGGCTGGATTAGCCAGTCAAGCTGAGCTGTGATCAACCTAAGGAAGACATAAGCACAAAGGAAACCTGGACATGGTCATCCTAATCCTTGGACCACTAGGCTGTTCTTCATTAATCCCAGCTGCCTGTGGCCCCCAGGATTTATGGTTCACCATAATGGTGGGATTTTGGCTATATCCCTTTTCCTAGGAATGCATGCAAAGGTCAGGCTAAAGCTGACTTCCAGGGTCCTTACAACGTTGGATTGCTAAAAATAATTACATAAATTGTAAAATAAAATTAAATGCCTCCTCTCCTCACAACTTCCATTTGCTTTGATGCCTGATGAAAACTTGTCAAAAGTTCTCATAATCTGGAATTGGTGTCTGTTATGGTCCTTCATTATCATTTTGTCCTTTCCTACTCCTCTCTGTTCTTCTCAACTCTCAGGTTTGTAAAACATCCAGCACACTGGGACTCAACACAGGCAGTAAATAGCATTGCAGCAATAATTAAAATTAGAGGCCAGTGTCCAGTACTGACAGGAGAAAATGTCAGGTTTTCCCATTCAGTTAATTCCTGAGAGAAAGCAAAAGCAAGGTCCCTTTCCTTTCTTGGCACCGAGTCACTGATGTGACTTCAATTAGACATTTCAGGAGCAACAAAGATTATGATATGAATGCAGTTTAATCAGTCATTTTACAGCAGCAACAGTGGCAATTAGAAGTGGTTTAGTACTTTTAGGTCAAGATTAAAAGTGATAGAATTTATTGCTGCTGATTTAGAGATTAATGTGCCAATTAATCAATTATTCAGCATAAAGAATTGACAATTCATTGACATTCTTCTTCCAGGCTGACGAACTACTGCTTAATAGTTGAGGATTTAAAAATATATATGTGGAGCTAAAGCAACAACTCCTTCAGAAGAAATGCAGATGGCAAAAAATAGGTGAAATAAAAGTAATACTGAGAACCTGTGGCAGTTTTCATCAACCTCTGTAGCCACAGGATTGTTGCAGAATGACAACTCAGGTGAAGCATTTGATTTCTGTGTAATATATGAACATATCCAGCAGCAAAGCATCCCAGGCTGCTGCTCATAAGCAGCCTTGGAACCACCTCCTTCCAGACCTAGTTTGGCTGTTGCCTTTCCTAGAGAGTTGTCAGAAGGCATTTGGGGAGAGTGGAATGAACGAATGAATGAGTGATGTAACATGCATTTAGCTTTCTCATTGCACTGGATCTTACTTACATTTCTTGTCTCTAAATAATCCAGCCTGTATATTAAACCCAGGCTTCAAAACCACCACCTGCTGCCCTGTTTTGATGCCAGCACTCAGAATTGCATGGAGAGCTATTTCTGATCTGTGCAAAAGCAGAGTTGACCTTCGAATGGTGCCTTCAGACCAGTGTTTTTGCTGGTTCTAGAAGAAATAGCACAAAGAAGTTACAGGGCCATGAAGTTTGTGTGCGAGGGATCTGTCCTGAACTGCCAGTGTGATTCCTCCCTAGCCCAGGGGGGACTGAGATATTGTTTCCAAGGTGCTGAGAAATCATTGTGCTGTGGGCTGGTGGACTCAGTCTGCTTTCTCTACTCAGAAAATACTGTCTCAGTACAAACAATGTGGCTACTATGGCTACACAGTGCTGTGCTAGTCAAGCAGAAGAGTACACACCTGTATCCATAGGGATACTTCTGCATACTTGCAGGAAGGAGAAAGAAAAAGAAGCAAGTCAAAGATCCAAATTCCTTTTGATAGGAGTATTCATACACAGAGAAATTTTATATAAGCAACATGCCACAGTTTTGGTTTGGATTTTGTTTGTTTGTTTGGTGTGGTTTTGGGGGCTTTGTTGTTTGGTTTTGGTTTTTTTGTTATTGGAATCAAATCTACCAGTAGGAAATGGAAGAGTAAGAGAGAACTTTTTCACTTAAATAACTTGTTAATGTCTAGAAACCAAAACAGTCACCAGAACAGCAATAAAGAAGCTCTTCAACTGTTGCTGGAGGATGTCCATAAAGAGGATATAATGAAAAGGACTGCCCAAATGTGCAAGGATAATATAGTTAATGTATTACTTCTTTTATTATTTTATCATCTTTCATTAATTGCTGGCATCTTTCCTGCAGGAGCTGGTTCCATGAAAAGGGCTTTTAGTCAAATGTCCTAAATGAAACAACCACTTAGAACCCAAGAACAAGGTTGAAATAAGGTTCACCTGACTTCTCTAAATCACTGTGGAAGGCTGAAGATTTTGGTATTCTAATGTCAGGACTGAACCAGACCCCACAGAACAGTGTCCCCATGAGCACAGCTATGTCTGTATTCTGGAGTAAAACACAGGTCTGAGGGCATTAAGAGGCAGCTCTGTCCACCTCACCAGCTGTCACCTCACCTGGGCTTGGGTTTTAACTGTCTCTACTAAATTCAGACAGAATCAAGCCTGGGACATATGTTGGCCACGGAGGTTGTAACAGTTTTTACCCTTCCCAGCCAAATGGCCAGCCCAATGCTCAGCAAGTTTGGACTCTCCCCTCCAGGGAGTCCTGGGCTCAATTTCAAAAAAAAAACAAGAATGAGGCTTGGCTAGTGCAAACATTTCCCCTTGGAACTGGCTTTAGAAGGTCAAATAGCTCTTCCTATGAGCACTTTACCAGGACAGGAGGAGCAGCACAGAGGCAATGTCCCTGTGCACAGATAGCTTTATATAACAGGTAAATGGATCTCCAGGTGGAACAGCAAGGAGCAAAGGCTGGTGCCCACAGAGGGTGAGTTCCGCAGGGTCACTCCCCTGCCTCTCCTGCTTACTCATCTGAGCAGCTGCTGTGCAGGAATGCCCATAGTAAGTACAGGCCTGACTCCAGGGAGCTAGACAGAGAGAGGGTCAAGTAGCATTTGGAAAGGCCAGTTTCAGTTCTGTGCCATGAAGTTTCCATGTGTGGGCATTTCAGAAATGGAGTCTGAGGAAGGGGACATCCTGCCTATTCTAAACTCTGGGCTAAGTCCAGTGACATCCACACAAATATTCCAGGTCCACCTCAGTGGGCTTGGACTCAAATGCTTCATGCAGGAGGGTTTGAATAACTTCTCTTCAGAAGCAGCAGTGACCACAACTACCCAACATCCTACCACCTGTTTGAGAATCCCCTATCTCATCTTCATAACTTGTATGATCCACAAATACACCCCCAAGTTCAATGGTTACCCCCATCTTCCTTACTAGAGATAGATAATGAATTCAATTACATCAGGAATGTGGAAGTCACTGATTACATGCAGATGTCACCATATTTGACTGACTGATTTTTATTAAACTTCAGTGAGAGTGAGATATTACCCAGACTTAAACACAAAGACTTCCTTAATCACAAGGTAGCCATTTCATGTTCCCATTGCAATTGTTCACTGCTCTTCTGTAGCAGAGACCTTTTTTCCAACTACCAAACATTCAGCTCACATTAAAAACATAAAACAGCAAGGATATTCAGAAATTTATGGAGAAAATGTCTGGAGAGAAACCCATTTGCTGATACTGGAGTAGGCACCACAGAGACAACCCAGCAAATCAGAATCAGCCAGGAACAAAGAAATATTTCCTTTGTCAGACCAAGTTTTATAAAAATCCTGAGCTTTTGACCTTTAGACCATAACAACTGATTTTAGTGAAATTGCTCCCAGGTTGCTTGACAATGGTTGGGAGGAGAATGAATCCATATGTCTTCACTTTATATTAATTTCTAACACTGTCAGGAAGCGTAAAGGGCTGCTTCACCCCAGGCAGTGTGCACAGAACAAAAGAACAACCCCTGCCTCTTGCACGGGTTGTGTTGCTGCTTTTGCTTGATGATTCTAGTTAAGCTATATTTAGTTAACTGGATTTGACTATATCTAGTTAAACTGATCTATAAGGGAAACATATGGAAGTCTTGACTATATTTATTGGGACTGTGCCAGTTTGTAACCTTCAGGTTTAGGTCTGTGCATCCCCCAGGTCTGCTGAGAGTTTGGTGTCAGGATGCACCAGAATTGAGCAGAAACTTTTCATTCCAATTAACAAAGTGTTTGACAGAAACACATCAATTCAGAAGAAAATATTTCCCTGCTCGTGGTTGGAGTTTCTGGTCATAAAGAGGAACAAAACCCAACTGATTTCAGAACTCACCTGCCCTAAGGGGAAGGGGACCAGGTCTCATACACAAGCAAGTGCTGGTGGCTGCCAGGTTTGGTTAACAAGGTCTGTGGAGGAGGCTTGGTGCTTTTATCAGAGACAACTGCTGTTCATGAATAATTGCTAAGTCAGTGTCACCTGAGGTAGCATTAGGACCACCAGGCATGTTATGTTCATGGGATCCCATCCAGAGCTATTGAAACATAAGCAAGTCTCATTAATCAAAGTAACTTTCAAAATGTGAAGTTACTGTTGATCCACAGATAGGAAAAGTGAGACAGCCATGAGATTTGCCTGTCACAATCCCAGTCACAGGTAACAACCAATGCTCAAGGGAAATAAGAAGTTGAAGGCAGTTTCTTGCTGGAAAAATTTAACTCTTCTCTTTTGCAAGTCATTCAGAAAATACCTGGGAGCTGTCATTGCATAGCTGGGTCAGCAGTTCCAGCACATGTTTACAAATTAAAAACTTAGTTTTCATGGAGTATTTGCTGTCTCTGACATGTGTCACAGAGGTGATAGATTGACAGGGTAAAAACTTTGAGCATTAGAAATGTGATGATTAACAAGACAGGCTGCTCTTGGTAAAGAAAATGAGGTTTTTCACTGGCAAAATTTGATTATCATGTGATGACTCTGAACTAGGACAGAAAACACACTTCCTCCACAGACACAAGCCATACACTGTCCTGTCCCTGAAGAGCAAATTAAAAGTTTCCTTAAACTGAGATCAGGGTTCCAGAGATATGTACTCTGGTTCCTCTTCTTCATCATCATCAGCAACTTCCACTGTTAATCAGACTAAACTGAGGTTTTCCACTTCATTCTTTAGGCTTGGTAAACAGAGTAAATCCTTTCTCCAGGGATTTGATTTCAAAGCTCTTGCAGTTTTTATTTTATGCATACTTTCAGTCATTGCCAACTTTTTCTTTCCATACTTCCCATTTCAGATCTGATGGGGCATCAGACCTTCTTCAGCTTCTGTCTTTTTGAGAGGTTGGCACAGGGTTACCATCCTGATCCCTGTGGTCTCAGAGTAAATTCAGTGACTCTTCTGCCATGGCTTCTCCTCTTGAGGGGAGGCTCCTTTTCACTGCATTCCTCTTTTGCAGACATGTTGCTTGCTTTCTCGAGAGTTTAATATTTGTAGGCTTTGATGATTTTTTAACCCTGCTTGCCAAACTCCCAAATATTTAAATGCTTACCTTGCCTCTCACAATGGAAAGAACCTCATGTGCTTAAACGTGGGTTTGAGAGTTCAAAACCTAGGCAAGAGAGGATTGCCAATGTTTTAATGTAATTCATTTCCAAAAGAGGAGGGAAAGCAATTCTGTCATGATCTGTGTTTTATTATCTGGCTTACAATTTGTAAGCCAGGAGAAAGGAAGGGACATTTTCTCTCTCTTGGATAGGCCAGAATAACTCACAGTGCTTTTAAAAATCAATTATATTACATAGCAGGCTTTCAGCAGTCCAGCCTGGAGCTGCTGTCAGATCTTAAAAAATACCATTGTCAAAGACCTTGAGGAGCCCTTGATCCAGACCCAGGGTGTGGTCAAAGATATCTAAGTAAACTCTGACTTATTTTTAATCCCTGAATCTACTAAAAATTATTTTTCTACATTAGACTTCAAGCCCTCCTTCTGAATATATCCCTTCATGCTTTACAGGCTGCTTGTGCAGGAGAACTGATCTCCCTGATATAACCCAACCCATGAGCAGAGTTTGAATCTTCAGTTCCAACCTTACTGCTTGCCTGGAGCAGGAGGTTTATTCTTAAGACTGTTTTTTTTGATAAAAGTGTGCTGGTTTAAAGGTAAACTGGCAGGAGAAATGAACCCATCTCAAGAGAGATTACAAGTCAGAGTTACAATTTGCTAAAAAGATTACAATAAATAAAATGATACAGAGAAAAACTGGGTTTAGCACACAAAAGACAGAGGTATAACTCAGCATCCTG
The DNA here is from genome assembly GCA_035041345.1 of Poliocrania exsul. Lineage (NCBI taxonomy): Eukaryota > Metazoa > Chordata > Aves > Passeriformes > Thamnophilidae > Poliocrania > Poliocrania exsul. Next base: position 31,383,259 of record JAWWLZ010000118.1, read on the forward strand.
GAGAACAAACAGAATGGTGCTTTCCAGCCCCTGTGCTGAGCACCACGTGGTCCCCCTGAGTACGAAGTAAAAGGCAAAGAAGATGTTGGTGAGGATGATGGTCACAGTCTGGGCGAGAGTGGCAGTCACAGTCCTGTTGAGTTCTGGTCCTTCTCTGGATCCGATAAGTGGTACCCCCAGTCCCAAAACCCCAAGATTGTAACATGCTCAGGTTCAGGTGGGAACACCCAGTACCTCCCCCAGGGCCAGGTGTTTCACAATGGGTGATCTAACTCTGTAAGTCATGGGATATTTTTTGAATCTTTGATGGTCTATGTGTTTCCACTGCCTATTGTGCCAGTCCCCTAATGGGCCATTAGCAGATATCACTCCTCAGGTGGGTGTGAAGGTGCTGATGCTTCCACAGCTGATTGATTGGTGTGAAGACAAAGAAACACTCCTCCGCCTCCCAGGGCTCTCTAACAACCAGCTCGTAGCCTGGGCAGCTGCTGCAAACAATCCATTATTAACAGTTCATCTGAAATTACATAGAGGGTGTATAATGCACAGTTTTGGTTACACCCACATAGAGATAAACCATTCCCCGCAACTGTAACTAGGACAAAAAGTGAAAATCCCCAAAATTACCTATATTTGATGCTATGTAGTTGTGTTTCCCCTGGGGATCTGTTTTGGTACTGGGCGGGGGTGTTCTGGGGGTATAAAAACTAGAGATAATCTTCAATATTTTTAAACTTCTTTTAAACTCTTTTTTTTTTTAAATCAGAACAGATGATTTTGCTGAATATGAAACACTACACAGGCAACAAATCAATAAACTTTTCAAAGGCAAGATTTCTGAACTCCTTGACAAGCCTCCAGGTCACTGGAAAACTGCAGATTGAAAGTGGAGCTTGTTTTGCTCCCATTCTGAGCATGCCTGCGAGTAGATCCACTTCCCAGGGGCAACTACAAAAGTTATGACTACAGATCTCAGAAAAGAGCTGGCCTTGGTAATTCTTACCTTTCTTGACCCTTTTTTCATATGGGTGGACTAGGAAGAGGGGACATACCAGAGACTGGGGAGGCACTGGCTATCAGTCCCGAGGGAGAAAATTTATTGGGAGTGAACAATGTAGCCCCAGGAAGGGAGCCCAAACCCAGACATTTGGAAGGGAGGCAGTATTTTTGTTGGAGTGGGAGAAATGATCTGTAACATCTCCTGACTAACACCTCCCCTAAATAAAACTTCATCAGAAATTTTGGATGGCCATCCTCTTTTTTCTACTCCTTGTGCAAGGTTTCAAAGTCCTGTGTTTGCTTAAATAGGTTAATTCAATTCCAGTGGTGAATGGCAGCAAAGGTGAAAATCTCAGCAGTGCCACTAAATGAAAAACTGTCCTGTTCTAGCAAAGTTGTTCCCTTCAGCAACCCCATCTCTCACTGTCCTACAGAGGCAGCTGCTGACAACCCAATGGGGAATTTTGTAGTACATGACCCTTCAGTCATATCCACCTCTACAACAGAGAATCTGCTCAAGAGTAGACTTGGTTACCAGGTTCAAAATACCTGCAGATAAACACCTGTGTCTATTTGGGTATAAAATTTTCATTGCATTACAGCCAGCAGTGCTGATAAAGGTTAATTACTTAGATAAATTGAAAAATCTATGTTCATTTGCAAATGGACATAAAATGAAGTCTCAATTATTATAATTTATTTACACTGTCAACTTAGATGAAAGTATATTCAAAAATATTGCTGAAGGCTGGGGCCCTGGGGCCTGATTTTTCAAACCCTCACCCTTCAAGTGTCACTGTTTGAGACAAGAGAGTTAAGAGAGATTAAGGTTTGTATTTTGCAGAAATAAAATTTATCTTATTTAAGAATAGAGTGCATCAAGAATTCCTTCCTTGCCCAAAAGTCCTGCATATTTGATTTGGATAGTCTAGAGCATTTTTGTGCTACAGTAAATTCATAGCAAATATAAAGAGACACTTCATATATTTATTATTCCAGAGAGACTTGTAGATGGATTTCACCTCACTTACCATACCACAAGCAAATTATGTTGAAATCCTTCCAAGATCTGAAATGATATGTTTATAAATTCTCCTTATTGAACTCTTGGCCTCAAGTAACTTTATTATAATAAAACATTGAGGTGTTTATTCTACTTATTTATTTATTTACTTATTGAAATGCTTTCTGTTTACTGTGAGAGAGGTGGCAGCAGTTTGCAATTTCACATCCATCAGCTGAATTTTATGCTACAAAACAATCATAAAGCATAAATGCACCAAATAAAAAAATAACACCCCAGCCTACCAGATATGTAATGAATTTCTGCATGTACTATTGTTTTCATTATGCTGATTTACAGCCACTTTAATGTACCCAGTCTTCTTAAACAACTTAGAGTTGATTGTTCTGGAACTAGACTGCGATTCAAGATAACATAGTGGCTCTTTGCCATCTTTTAGGAAAATTCTAAACCCCTCTGGGGGCAAATAGCCTTGGATTAAAGAGTTTGGGTTACTCAACATACAAATGGTGTCCTAGCCACTAAAACTGACTGCTCAGATGTGGTGGAAGCAAAATCAACGCCACTGGAGCTGGAGACAAGCAAGCAGTGAAGGGTCACAGTGTCCACAAGCATATAGGTCCTTAAGTCTTAAGAATTCCTGGTCCACTCAAGGGTAACTTTGCTTTAATGACATGATGGAGTTCTAGCATTGCTGTGTGTTATTTGTATTCACATTTAATAGCCTGGCAGAGCCTTTCTGAACAGTGGTACAATGGTTGGTATGTACAGGCAGCAAAGCAACAGCGTGAAATCCTTGCCACAGGAGGAGAGCTCTCCAGCAAGGTCAGGATTTCAACCAGTGCCCCGGGTATCCAGGGGCTGGGGGGAAGTGGCTTTCTTTGGAATAGAGTCAATATCTATGTACCT
>JAWWLZ010000118.1:31395533-31413888 GCA_035041345.1 Poliocrania exsul
TGTATGTATATATATATATATATATATATATATGTAGGTATAGATATAACTGTAAACAGACCAGAGCAAACTGATTCCCCAACACCACAAGTAAAAAAAAAAAAAACCAAAACAACCAAAAAACAAAACCAAAAGAGAACAATCCCCAAACCGGTAGGTTCCTGCTGAAGAAGTTATATTTAAGGAAGTGTCAGTGTCACACCTTGGCTGGCTGCAGGGTGAGTTCTCAGTCTTTTTTCCAGTGAGACAGAGCCGAGCAGTGAGCACTCAGATGAATTCTGTCTCTCTCTGTGTGTCCTTTGCCCCAGACGAAGAAGGAAAGGTGGGAGTGGAGAGCCACATCATGTCCCAGAAAGCAGCTGTGACTTCTCTCTCCCGGGTCGCTGTCGTGGTGGGGTGGGCAGCTGTGACACTGACAGCAACGGTGAGGCTGGAGTGGTGGCTGGGGCCCCAGTGGTGAAACCGGGAGAAACAGCAGTGTTAAGAAGAAACTAGCTTACTCCACAGGAGCAGCAAGGAGCAGCCGAACAGTTTCTCTCTGACAGACAACACACCCAGCTGCAACCCACCCCCAGAGCTGTGAGAGGTCCCTAAAACCAAGAGTGCAAACCCATTCTTTGCCACACCTTCCCCCAGTCTGCCCCCACCCAAAATGATCAAGAAGGAATTGATAGCAATGAGCTACTTCTTTTGTTAACTAATGGCATGGGAGTTAGTGGCAGGGAGGGAATTTACATTATCATTCCAAACTACAACATGATGGGTCATTCACAGCGTCACACATTATGTGTCTGGCTCTACTAAATGGTAAATGGTCTATTTCATGATATTACATGAGGCCTGGAATTTGATATACTACAGTGTTTCATCAGTTTTCATTAGCTACCAAGGATGTTATCCATTGTCTGCTATATAGGTCTCCTTTGTCATCTACCAAGTGCTTTCTGTGTTAGCCATACGAAATTTCCTTATTGTATGAGAGAAAATCAAAGTTGAACTCTGTCAAATCTGTGTGGGACGAATATTTGAACTTGGAGGATGAAAAACAAAATCCCTGAAGCAACAGAGTTAAAAGGTAAAGTGTCTGACTTTATGATGCCACCCTTCCTGTTGAATATTGATCCTTTATTTCTCCCTTCTTACTGAAATCTGTGGTTTCCTGTATCATTAATGTCGCTGCTGAAGTCTATGCTATGTTGGGGTCTATGTGTCACCTGGCCTGTGAGGAAACAGACTGGTCCTGTGTCAAGTGCTTTTGTTTCCAGATGTGGTGCAAATGTATCACACAAGCAATCACTTCTAAAGTCTTAATCAGTCTGTGTTGGGGCACACTTACCTGTGAAATAGACACAGTACTTAAGAGCTCTTTGGAAGTAACTGACTACAATGTAGTATACTAATAAGAGGAGAGAAGTGCTGAGTGCTGTGATGCAGTACTTACGAAAATATTTTCTTAGTTCTGTAGCTGTCCTTAACTGTTTCACAAGATTTCTTTGATCAACCTCTATTTTTTTATTATGTCCTTTTTAATTTATTTATAAGCTTTTCTTTATGCTCATCACCATTAATTAGATAGCAACTCGTTGTAGCCAAGAATCAATTTATCCAGCACCAATTTATCCTGACTAAAGCAGAAAAAAAATGAGTGGAAGTTGTATTTTTAAGCACCAGATGATTTAGTTTCAGAGGTCTTGATCAAATTAAAAGGAGGATCAAATTAAGTGCCAACTGGTGACTAAATTACACTGAAGACATTGTACTTGCAACAACTAGTTTTCCCCACGCAAATGATTATGATGTGAAAATGGGTAGTTATTCAGAGCTGTAGCAGCTGTGTCCCATATTTTTGACTTTCTTTCATTCATCTGACTCTCAGTTGCTTTAGAGGGAATATTTATTCTCCAGGATACATATTCAAACTGCCCTAATGCAGCAGTTCAATTTCTTTCCAAGAAATGCCATACAAGTAATACAGTCACTCTGGTTCTTAACTGTGAGGCAGTAACCAAAGCAAACAAGCACATCAGAACTGCCTGTATATAAGCTATACAACTGGCAGGATACAACACACAGCCCAGCAGGATCATTGTATAGCTTTTCCTATGAAATACTGCAATAATGTGTTCACATTCTTAATATCCATAATTTTAAAGTAATGCAAATTTTGTCAAATAACTCAACATTCTTTATTCAAAAGTGTAGTATGGAGTTCTGTACCTTTGCTGAGAGAGGGAGTAAGCAGAAGAAAATGAAGTGTGGTCTCATAATGTGAGATATTAAAACCAAAGCTATAAATGGAGAATAAAATATTTCATTGAGAAATACATCAATGTTCACACTGTTGGTTTTCTGCTCTCCATAGATACTACAAATGTGAAAGCTCCCTTCTAGTCAACTATGATTTCTAATTTTTCCGTGCAAGCAGAAAATCTTTCTAGTAATCCTATGAATCAGTTGGATCTGTGTTTTCAGCCTCCAAAGGTGACTTCTGTGCCTTGATCTGCTGATTACCTGGGAAAGAGTATCTTGCTTGTAAAATGGCTGAGATGGAAATTCCACTGCAGTGTTGGTGTGCCCGTTGCTTTTAACTGTCTCTTAGAAAGTCAAAGACAACGCATTTATGGAGGAGAGAGCATGACATTTCTACAAAGAAATTTTGAGTAACTCATCTGTGGTCTGAGGGCTAAGCACAACAATGCTAGAGTGATTGACCCAGAAGTTTGCCTATGAGATGAGAGTTCAATGGCCAGTGGGCTCTGTCTGGTAATCCCGTGGGATTTGAGATTTGGGTCTAGCTTTGTTCTTGACACAAGGGGTTCATTCAGTGGTCATGAAATTCTTTTCCCCTTCATCTACCCTTCTTGACTGCCCTGGGCTGCTGACAGTGCTATCAGAACAAGCAACCAGCACATGTGAGATTGTCATGTTTGAGCAAGGAGGTTTTATATAGGAGTCACTGTTCCCTTCTGACATAATATGTGCGCTATTTGTACCCTACATATGGTGTTTAACAAGAGCTCAGGAGAGAACGGCTATTAGGGTAAGTAGAGAGGAAGGCTGAATCACTGTGGATTTGCAGCTGATGGTGTATTGATTTAAGGAAAAGAATGTTGAATTTATTGTAAGAGATGACAACCTAAAAGCAGGATGGAAAATGAATGTTAGCAAAACTAATGGAATGTGTAATGGCTTAGGAAAGAGAATGGTGAGAGCAGAGAGGTGGTAATTTTTCAGGTACAGAGTATCTTGCTTATGTTCTCCCTCAGCTTCCTATGATAGTTAATTACAGTTTGGCATGTTCTTAGGTTATTTGCGATGAATCTTACAGTAACAGGTCATACAAATTGTAAAATGTAAGAGGGGAAACATTTAAAAAAAAATACATGACAAGTGTTGTACCCTTCTGGATTTTGGATCCTAGTCTTGTCCTATCCATTAAGAGAATCTGTACAGTAGCTAGTAGCCCTACTTAATGGACAAGTTTGTCTTTCCTAAATTGTTCTAATGATTTGCTTAGCTCTATTATGCAAGTTATAACCTGTATTGTTGATACCTGCAGTGTGTTGTAGAAATTTACTTTCTTAAGAGATAGCAGCAAAGGCACACTGTTTCACCTGTGAACAGCAGCTGTTTAGTAGTAGCTTTCACTGGTCTAGGCAGTACAGCTATGAGAAGCTTTCAGTTCTTTTAGTAGGAGGAGAGATCAAATGCTTACCCTCACCAAAACCTGAATACAACCATGACAGGACAGTCAAATTTCACTCTTGTGCTGTGTCACCCTGTTGCTAACTTAATTGACACTGTCACTCTCTCCAGCCACCTGGGATAACCATAGGGTTAAATCCTAGCAAAGACATTTTCCCCATGATTTCTTAGATTTTTGGCATTGCTTCTGAAATGCTGGCAACATATAGCCTATGGTTTTTCAAATTGCCCACTCTCAGCAGACATCCTCATACAAGATGGCCAGCTGTTAATCATTACTCAGAGCCCTTATTAAAGCTCAAATCTGCTGGACTCATCATTACACTCAAGTTACTGCAATGCAAATTTAAGCAAAAATTTAAGCAAAAGCTTAGATTTTAGTTAAAGTTCTTAAATTTTAATCAAGTTTTTCACAGCCGAAATAATGTTTGATAATGTGTTATTTATAAAAAGTAAGAAGTTATTTATTATGATTTTACTGAAGATTAACATCAAATTAACTCTTAGTTAACAGTCATAGTTGTTTTAACATAGTTATTCAATTATGGTGACTTGAGAGGTAATAGTGAAATGACTGTGTCTTATGCTGCTATTATTGATTATGGATTTTTGTAGTAAGAAATCAGCAAAATCTTTACATATGGATTAGTACCACTATATTAGTATAGACATTATGGAAGTGCCATTGTTATGTCTGGGACATTATTGGTAAAGCTAAAGGTTGTGATTATTTGTCATGCAATTACCAAAAGAACAAACTGTCTGCTAGGATTGCAGTAGTGAGATAAGGCAGTCAGCAACTTCTTAGTACTCTGGGGAGATCAGAGTATTTTGATTAATGCTGGACAGCACAGAGAACACTGGGTATGAATTAGTCTCACTTCACTATATACCAGGATGGTACAAATTTCTGAATTTCGTGAAGTGTTGTAAAACCTTGTATTAGAAAAGCATTTAATTGGTGTTTTACATTAAAACAAAAAACAAAGCAAACAAAAAAAAGGAAAATGTTATTTTGTGTTCCAAACCCATGCACCGCAAATATAACACTTGTGTTTAAGTGGAAGGGCCTCAATGGCATCAAAGGCTCAGTCTGGCTAGATTTGTTGGGTGGGGTGCTTTTTGTTTTAGTTGGTTTGGGTTTTTTTTAATGTTCACACTGTACAAACTGTCAATAGGAAAGAGAATAGCAGTAGGAGCAGTATAATATTTGGGCTTTTTTGTTTCTGTGCTATTTAAACTACCTCCAGTTATCTTCATTGTTCCCTAAATACATCTCTTATTCTAGTCTGAACATAGCCAGACAAAGATTTAAGGTCCTGTGAATCTCATAATTTCTTTCTCTGCTAAATTGAAATGCCTTCTATCAAATTTCTAATTTGTGTATATGTTGAAATACAGTTGAAACAAACTTCAATGTTCTGACAGTTAAATACCCTGAGCTCCTCTGATTGTTCATAATAAAGCATGCTTTCCAAGCCTTTAGTCATTCTTTAGGATATTTTTTAAACATATTTTGCTACATTCTTTTTTGATAAATGCATGTCAGATCTGAACTCTTCTATAATACTTATTACACTAGCACATGGGACTTGGGTCTTTCCTCTGTATTTCAGAATTGATTCTGTAAAGTGTCTCCTTTTACAGTAAGTTTCCTGAAAACATTCCCTGGGATACATAGATGTCTTGAACTCTGCAGCAAAGGATTCTGGACTCTAAAAATAGAGGTTGTGTGGCTGTGACTAATACCTGGCCCAGAGGTCTATATTTTTACAAGATGCATAATCTTATGCTTGAGGATAGTGGAATGATTAGAATCTGTTAAGGATGATCCAAATGGGTTACTGCTCATCCTTTCTTTTTGGAGGTACATGAACTGTAAATTTATTGCTTAGAATCTAGGATCCTTCTCCCCTCCCATGAGTGGTCGATTTAATATCTAGGAAATATGTTAGGCCTCAGAAAACATCTCCACAAATGCTGCTGTTCAACCATGGCTCCACATTTAAAACAACATTTTAAGGTCTATTACTTTGGGAGGTTTGAATTTGTATAATGCATGCCATGCTGATTCTGCATAATTATAATTCATTAATTAAGGTCAAATCTAATACTTTACAGAAATCTATTACGTTAACAAGTTTACCCTCCTATCAGCAAAAGCTCATTTGAAAGCAAGATTTAGATTTCATAAGCCCATGTTCATTGTCTTTGATTGTGCTGCATTCCTTTTAATGCCTAACAGTGCCATAAATTAGTCATTTCATTATTTTGTTGGGATTGGTGCCAGGTCTACTGATTGCTGATGTTAAACCAGTTGGCCTATTTGCCTTTGTGAAGTATTGTTCCATCACTGCTTTATTTTCTTGTACTGCTAAACTTTTTTAGGCCTCCAGAAGCTATTGAAAATCTACTTAGTGGCTCAAGTTACTTCTCAGCCAGCTATTTTTTCAATGATTGCAGAGATTTTTAGGCTTTTTTTGTTTTGCTTTCAGAGAACTTTATTTTTGAAATGTTAAACTGTTATTTACATTTCAACAGTAACTGAAGATGATGCAGAAGTATTTTGTGATTTTTAAAGGTTGCAAATTCTTTTCATTTTCCTTCACAAAATTCAGGAGAAAAATACTTAAAACATCTGCCCTTTTTTGTATTATCATATATAACTTGTTAGTAATCCGTATGTACTGTTACTGAGATAATTTTTGTTCTTGTGCTTAAAAACCTTTGAGTGCTAGTCAAGAGAGGTACTTTCAAGTCTATTATTTGCTGCATAAAATTTCTGTTCTTTATAGCTTTTAATGCATATTCAGTATTATCTTCTGTCATCTTCTCTGTATGAGTGTGTGTATTGACAGATTTTTCTAGTCTCTCTAAAAGACTTTTCTTAGCCCACATGACTTTCATTCAGAACAGATGGACTCTGATTTTTGCGGACATCTCCTAGTTGTATTAAATGATCCTTAACTATTTTAACTTAACTATAATTGGCATTTTTTCCTTATCTATGATGACTAGAATCTGATGTATGTGTGGCTAGGCTTCATGAACGAAGGTTTGGGAAGGGCTTTCCCCACGTGGGTGTGCCCTTCCAGCCTGTGCAGTGGATTTTTTTAGGTAAGGCACAGCGTGCACAGAACTGGCCTCACCATTTAACTCCTAAGGTTCATCTGCCATGGCCGAGCGAGCTTGGACAGTGACAGTGAAGTCCTCAGGACTAGAACCTACAGCCCCCAGTATTGTCAGGAGGTCTCCCATCCAAGTACTAACTGGGCCTGACCCTGCTGAGCTTCCGAGATCTGATGGGATAGGGTGTCAGGGTGGCATTTAACAGCCTGCTTTTTATGTAATATAAATGCAATTTGCAGAATATTTTATTACTAATATTCTGAGACCTCTAGTTTGTGTTTCTCTATATCAGACAACTTACAGGAGAAGTTTATGCTGTACTCTGGTGCACAGTGGCAGTCTGTAGCAGATGACACTTAGTATCTTAGATCATGACCATTCGTCTGTATAAGTTTGGGAGCTATTGCTTCAGAGGTGAGATGGACTTGGAGAGGAGCAGTACTCTCTACTTTCCTTTACCCAGCTGATTCCTACCAATTGCCTTTAAATAATTATATTTTAAAACATTCCAGTTGTGATTCACTGATTTTTAATGCTAACTAGTCTGGATTGAGGTTCATGAGGAACTCTTCTTTCTGTAAATGGGTCCTTCACTGGTAGTGTAACCATTATTTCCTCAATTTCAGGCCATATCATCAGTACAGTGTTCCATTGTGGGCAATTTCCCAAACATCTTGTGGCACTTATTTTCCTTTCAAGAAGTTCCCTGAAGTACATATCTCTATTTCTGTAGTAGCGCAGAGTAACATGGATTCAGAGAGGAAAGAAAGTTAATCCCAAGGACAAAAGCCCTACTGATATATTGGAGAGAGTGGATTTATGAGCTCTTGGTATGCTTCTGTCCTTGCAGGTTTTCTGTGTGCAAACAATAAGAGGAAATTCAGGAGATTATATTTGTTCAAGTAGTTGCTGATTCAGAGAACTTAAGTGTGTGCCTTATCCTCAGAATGCAAGAAGGCTCATCTCTATTCAACAGAGCTTTTATGTCACCTCTTACATATAGGCACGTGCTCAAGTGCTTCACAGAAATAGAAATGTCATTATTTTCTGTGCTTTGCCTTAAACACTTTGCTTAGACTGGCACTTGTCACATCTTCAGTAATCTATTCCCGATTACTAAACAAACACCTCTGTCCTTTTGAATGCAGCACTTAAAGCTGAGTTTTACCATACATATACCTCTGTCTCTGTGTTTGCAATAGTGAACCTCTATGATAGATGGAGAGTTTGGGGGGAGGGAATTGTTTGATTTCCTTTTACATGTTTAATGAAGTATATTATCAGATCTGCTTAATATTCTACATCAGTTCTAGAAAATAGCTTTTTATAACATATTAAAAGAGCATCCTTTGGAAAATATTTTCTGTCTTTTTTTTTTACCCCTTTGTTTTGGGTTCTGTTGTGCTTGGGTTTTGGTTTGGTTTTGTTTTTTGTTGGGGTTTTTTGTTTGCTTGGGGGTTTTTGTTGTTGTTTGTTTGTTTGTGGGTTTTTTCCCCCCAGTAGGGTTTGATGTAATGTTTGTGTAGTTGTCCTCACTTGGATTATTCTCAAAGAAAGGAATGGTTCTAACACAGTAGGGAGTTTCTGCTTGGTTGCCAAGGCTTGTATATAACAAGGCAGCATTTCTTTCTTTTGGCAGATTTAAAAAAAAAAGGTAGTATTTTTCAAAACCACCTAAGATGATCTGAGTAGCTTTTCCCCCCAAAAGTGTACCAATTAATTGAATTCCAGAAACAGTCTTTGTCACTTTTTTTTTTTGAGATGTCAATCTGTCAGAAGTCACATCAACATCGAAAGTCTTCTGGGCTGCACCAGGGGTAGACTCTCCATGGACAAAGTTCTACTGCTGGAAAAAACCCATATATTTATAAATGTGAAAAAAATTTTTAGTGTAGAAAGAGAGAGTGTGAAAGACAGTTTTGTTCCTACAAGAGTCTTAAAAGTATCAATTTCTTATGAAACATTTTAAATGCTGAAGTTCATATGGTATATTAGAGGATTACGTGTCTTCTCCTCTCCTCTGTATGTTATTTGGACAATTTAGTTTTGTTTTTCAGTATGTAATCCTTAATAGGTACGTAGCTCCCATTATTGTTAGAATGAGTTCATATGCCTAATTGTTCATGCTCTGCATGTTCTTCTGTCCTTCACATTTTCAAACAGATAGGTTCACTCATTCTTTATCCATATATTCTGCTCTCAGCACCTGTGTTTCTTCTATATATCTGTGGTTCCTCACAGCTAAAAGTACTACTAGTTCTTTCATGATTGAGTGGTAGCACACATAACCTTTACCCACATCGAAGTCCAGGCTCACCTGAAGGCAAGGACATCAACTACTACTTGGTATGAGCCTGTACCCTGAACTGAAGTGCATACCTGTATCAGCTCAAGATACTTTACAAAAATATTTGTATCTTGTTGAATTTCTAGTAACATTTGCATGTGTTTTTGTAATATGTAGGCTTGTCTGTGCAAATACCATAACTTTGTGCAGGCATCAGAAGCATCCAAATTTGAGGGACTCAGCCATGGGGCTGGCCTGGGAGGAGGGAGAAAACAACAGTAAATCCATGAAATAATATTGAGGGTCTGGGCTGGATTGTATCTTAACTTTACCTTCCCTGTATTCTTTATTTAAATCTAGCAAGGAAAGATGAGTAGAGCTGTGATGCTGTTAGAGATGTGGCAGTGCTGGCATTGAAGATATCCTAACCCAATTTTCCATTTATAGGATACTGCTGGACTTTGAAAGCCCCAGAATCTAAGAAAATCAGACACAGGCTGATTATTTTGATTAGCAGCAGCGCACAGGAGTATTATTTTGATTAGCAGCAGTATCAAAATGATACTGTTTTTGAGGTACTAAGCCCATATATTTGTCTTCTGCTTCAGGGGGTTCCCTTATCCTCATGCAAGAGGTCTGTGCTTGTTTTTTAATGACTTGTATTTGGTGTGGGCAAAGTATCATCTGGGAAGATTCCATCCTTTTGGGACAGAAACCCTTCTTGCCATGAGGAGAGATGATGTATACTCCATTTGTTACCTTTTACCAGTGAAAGGAAAAGAGGAGAAATGGCTAGAAGAGCAAGTGTTTTTCTTTCCCAAATCTCCCTCCACCCCCACCCTGCTGGATTTCTGAAGGTGTTTGGTCATCAAGTGACCTTGGATTGACCCTCTTGCCAATACAGGGCAGTGGAGGTCTGTGTTACTGAGGGGTGCAGGTCAGGTTCAATCACCTGACTGAAAACACCTCAGTTCTGCTCGCCTTGTTATTCACTTTTTAGACAAGTGATGATGTGATATACACCTCCAGTTCTCTCACTGTGAAGGAGCTGGGTTGCTGAGAATATTTTTCTTTGATCCTGGTTAATGTGCTGCTTAGAGGCTGCACATGCTCCTTAGCTTTTATTTTCACACCTCGGCATCCCACCAACTGTGCTGAACCACAATGAAGAAAAATTCCATTCTTTCTCCTGACCATATTTTCCCTGAAAGACCTTGAGGTTTGTTTGTTTGTTTGTTTGTTTTGATGCTATGTTGCTGTCTGGTTTTGTTTAGTTTGGTTGGGTTTTGTTCTGTTTTTTTGTTTTGGAGTTGTTGGTTTCTTTGACACTAGGCTTTAAGAAAAGCTAAGAAAACCCATTCTTGTGTTTGGGTTTCTCTGCCAAGGGCCCAAAATACATTCTTACTTATACCTGCAGAAGAGCACAGACAAGGAGTGGAGTACTTAGCTCGTTAGTCAGGTGTTCTGCTCCATCTTGCAGCAGGTGAGGCTTGAACCCAGACTTTTGTTTTTGTTTAAAACATTATTTGTGCCAACCAAACCCTCATTCTGCATCAGCCAGCAAGAAAAAGAGCTTGAATTTGTTGGTGGGGGTGGGGTGGAAATCTTTAGCATATTTTCTAATCAAATAATGAGGAAGCCACCAATTTTCACTGAATTTGGTTATAACAAAATTTTAATTTGGCCATGGACATAAAAAATAATTTCTCAAGGATAAAAGGCTTGGAAATAGCATGTGTTACACGGTGCATTCCTTTTAACTCCATATAATAACATTGTAGCTCTTTCTGCCTAAGGAGAACTTCTCTCCTGAGATCTCTATGTACAGAAAGATTGAAGAGAAGGCATTCGACCATTTCCTTGTGAAATGTCATCCTTGCAGCAGGTTGCAACTCAAATCAGATTATTAGACTGGAGAGATAATCAGTATGTGCATCGTTATTTCACAGTCATCTCCCTGAGACTGAGAATACTGTGTAGATTATAAATTAGTTAGGAGGGTGAATGTAGTGTCTACCCGTGTCAAATCTAGGCTTCTACGGTCCTGCTAACACAGCACTTCACAAACTACACAGTGCAGAACACAAGGTTGGATGGGTCATAAACTTTAAAGGCCCTCAGTAAGATATGTTCATTTTAGACTCTTAATTATAGCAAATTTTTTCCTAATTATACAATGAGTTTAGAAATACAGATAGTTATGTGAGCTTGTTGTTCTGGATGGGAGCACGCTCTGTAACCATCTAAAATGAGAGCTAGTGGGATGTTTGAATTTGAAAATAACAGATGTTGCAGGCACATCAGAGATGTTCCAAATGAGAATTGATGATTTTCAACTAAGCCTGGGCTAACAGGCAGGGTTAGAACAATAAATATCTATGAATATCTGGAGGGTGTTCACACCAAGCAGAAACAGAAGTGTTGTCTGTGGTGTCCAGGACATATAATGAAATAAAATTTGGCAAAGGAAAAGGCAAGCTGAATATTGCAGAGGATAGGGAAACAAAAATCCCCATAACAGCAACATTCTCTTAAAGAAATAGGCATCAGGTTTCACTCTATTTTGAGTTATTTGGCTGCTGGGATATCTAGTTTTTCAGAAATAATCTCTTCTCCTGTTCTATCTTGTTCAAGTCTAATTATTCTAACTGTAGGGTAACATTTTTCACTAAAATCAATAAAAGTTTCTGAACAGGTATGTGTTTAGCATGCTCTGTGCCCTCCTCTCAGATGCAACCCTTCTAAGTGGGGAATATTTTCTTTACTTTAATATAAGAGAGCTTGAGGTGAGTAGGGGAACCTTTTGTTTGTGAAGATTTTTAAACCAAGGTTCTGAAAACCTTCACTGTTTCTCTATTTTTGGTAGGCCTGTAGTTAGTAGGTAAGTGTCTAGTTGCACAAAAGAAACTTGCTGAGGAGTGAATGGGAGGATGCTGCCAGCCCTTTGCTGTTTCTTAAGCACTCTGCAAGGTCCAGTGTGGCCTGAAGAGAGCTTTTCTTTAACATGTCAGGCCCATTCCTGCTCCCCTTCTTTCTGGTTCTTGGCCTCTTGTCTGGGTCTTCTGCCTCAGATCTGAAGTCTGAAAACTTGCGCTGTGCTCAGAGAAAATACTGCTACTGCCCACTCCCTGCATCTTGTAGTCCTGTGATCCCAAAGGGAGTTTGCATGTAAGTGATGCATAAATAAAACAGCTTGGGCTGCAGGTTACCTGCTTGTTTTATATGTTCTGCTGAAATTGTGGAACTCCTTAATTTCATCTCTCTTCTCTCTTGGGATGGGAATGTTAAGACTTGAAGAAGTGAGGCTGCTGTTGCTAGTTGTTGCTAAAACAAAAAGTGAGAAAATTATTTCTGCCCTCTGTATTTAGCATCCCACTGATACTTTACTATTTCTGCTGCTGGAGTTGTGCTGGGTACTCTGCTGACAGAGGTGTGTGCTGTTTTGTATTACTTATTTGAGGGATATGGCCTTGATGGGCACCAGATCTTTAATAAGACAGAGCCAAACACATAGATCTTGGCAGCTTGTAGTCAAGGGTTCCTCTACAAAAGAAATTTGCAACAGATCTGATTTTTTTTCTCTGCATGGGGCAAAAATGAGATGTATGTAATAAGCTGTGTTTATATCCCAAATTGTCTGAAAAAGCTAAGGTAATTCTGGATATTCTTAAGGGCCAAGCAAGGTAACATGGTAAGTATAAATTGTTCAGTCTGACTTTGGCCTGGGATGAAGCAATGAAATAACTGAAATTGGTTCCTTTTAGTGAAGAATTAACTGCTGGAATACATATTCTATAAGCTGACATGTACAGAGCTGGGAGTGCACACAGAGGCAATTTCTTCTTTTCTAGGAGGAGACTCCAAGAGGGTGAAGGAGAGCTGGACTCTTCAGGCAACAGCAGACTTAGGAAAACAAATTTATTAAATTTGACTGCTATTGCTAAGAGTGAGGAATAGTGGGAGATATCTGGAGGGACTTGGTACCAGGCAACAAATCATATAGGACCACAGAAATGCAGCTATACATAATAAGTGAATTGGTAGACTGACAGTTATCAAAATCCTCAACATGAGGGACGATCACTGAGCATATGCTTTTTGAAAAGAGGCTGTGAAAGTGCCAGTAAGCAGTCCAGATCTGCCTGTTCAGCATTCTTATCGATGGTCTAGAAAGTAAACACTAAACTGCTACTGAATTGAAGAGCAGTCAGAAATGCACATTGGGAGAGAGAGATGAAAGAGTTTGGTTTATCAGAAAACTGTCAGGGAACATTGCAGTGTAGTGCATAAACAGAGAGAGTAAAAAATAGATTATGAAATATATTTAACCTAGTGAGGGAAAAGACCAAGACTGAACTAGTGGCTGAAAGGTAAAGATCAACTAATTTAAAAATGGAAAATCAGTGTGCACAGAAATGCTAATGAGACTGACCACTGAAAAAAATTAGTATGAGTGAAAAGGGTTCTCTAGCTCTGTCTTCACATCAAAACTGTCTGGAGGACATATATTTAGCCAAAAAGAATTTATTTGTCTTAGGAGTATAAGGGTAGGCTGTATTGGGGTTATATATAAAGGTGGACAGTGTATATAGTTTTCTTTTGGTTTTAACATCTTTGTAACTCTGAAACTATAAACCACTGCCTACAGTGGTTTAAATTCAATATAAGTCTTTGGTACTTGCTTTGTGCCTTCCCAGAGGAGGGTGAAGTGGTATGCAACTCAGTAGAATCCCACCAATTTCAGTAGCACAGTAATGCTGTTCATTAAGAAGGAGTAACACATCATATACAGAGCTTTCTTACACTTGCTCTGGTGTCTGCATTTATTCCTGCAGTTACAAGGTTTGGTTTCATGTCAAAAGTTCACAGTTTCTGGGGTCAGATTTTATAGCTCTGAGGATTCTGATGAGTCTTTGGGAGTCTGAAGAGGTTCTTGCAAAGTGTTTTCAGTTTTCCATGGGAAGGAGTGGAACTGCAATGACATGACATTAATGTAAGAAATTCTGTGTTCATTTTCCCTTCCCTTTGTTACAGACAAATCAGTCTGCTATAAGGCAATGAAGTTCTAATCACTCTGTAATTAAAATGATGTATGAGGAACTTGTTGAATAGGTCACAGAATGCTTAGCACAAGGATTACCTGTTCTTCAAACAGGAAGGAGCCACAATATCCTTTTCTACGGAAAACTGTCTTTAGGAGCGATGTTGTAAGAAGTAGAATATACTTGGTATGAAATGATGTTTTCCCAATAAAAAAAAGAATCTCCCTTACTCTACCACTTTTTGATAAATAATTCAGCTTACAGCATATTATTTCTTGTAAAATACAATAGTTTTTCTTAATGTCTACAAAAGAAGACAAACCAGTAAGGTCTCTGTTTAGAAACCTGTTTTGACTTTTGCAAGCCACAGAGTTCATCTAGTGAGCTCAAAATACCTTGACAAAAGTGGGTCGTCTTCTGAGATTCAAAACCCATGAAATTCCAGGAATGATTGGAAGAAGAATCCTGGAGTTTGCCATTAAAATCTTCTCACAGCCTTGGGAAAAAGAGAAAGAAGTACATAGGAACATATGCACTCACATGTCTATCTCTCTGCTGTCATAAAGGCTTTGACAGAATTAAGTGAACCATAGTGAACGTATACCATGGAAGCATCTGGTCTGTGGTTTCAGCTGAATGCCCTTCATTTCATTGTCTGTTTGCCTGTGTGTGATGAATTTCATGGACTGGCTCAGGTTGTTCACACTGCCTTGCAGGCAAAGGATGTTATCCTCAGCACAGCACTCAATGTCCTTCATAACAGATTGACTTCCCTGGAGAAACACAAGTGTCATTCAAGCGCATATGATACAATGGAAATCTCATTCTCATGGTTTTTTGAATTGAAACAAATTGCCCCACTTCTAGTACAAGTGAGCATTCCAAATAAAAATATGGCATGGAGAGGCCCAGTCAAGAATAGATTATGTTCTTGAATTACATACAATTGATAAGCAAATAAAAGAAAACTGGCTGGAAATCTTTGTATAATACTTGCAAGAATAAAAGTGAAACTTTCTCTCTGTCCTCTCTCTAATTTGCATGTTTTCTCTAGTATTTGAATGCCAAGAGGGAAAAAATAACCACCATAAAAGTTAACAAAAAGGAAGAATGAAAAAAACTAAAATAAAATTAAGATAATATCTGGACCTCCAAAATCTCAAATATGAGTAGCACTAAACTTTCAGCTTTTCTTTGTGTGTGGTCAGTTCTCCGATTATATTGAATTAAAACCCTCTGTGAAGCTCTTGTTATTTTAAACATGTCTTTGACTCGACCTTCCATGAAAAAGAGGATCATGAGCAGAACAATCATGAACCTCGAGGAAATAGAAGTACCATTATGGCTCTGTAAAAAATGGATTCTATGACAGGTCTCCTGAGTTTGTCTGATCATCTCACTTCCTATCAACTAAGGATAGGAAATGCATGTGTCTTGGCAAAGGAAACACTTTGCCCCTTCTATTTTGTGATAATAATATGGATAATGAAAACATTGGAGGGCAGTGAAGGAGCAGTTTGAAAGCTGTCATCAGTCCTTGGCAAAGGTATTTGTACCCTGTTGGGCCACTTAAGGTAACCCAATTTACTGTAGGAGAGAAAGACAATGTGGAATATGAGACCTGCAAATAGAGGGAGGTGAATTTGTGTATGCAAGTGGATTCAGTCAAAGCAATTAGACAGAAGGCATCTGTGACTGTGACAGGGAGTTATAAACATTTAAACAAAGACAAAGAATCTGTGAGCTTTAGTGGCTGTTTTTTGTGTAGCTAAGAAAACATGTTTTATCTATTAAGTCTACTTGTGTAAGACATATACAACAAAGGGTTTTATTTTTTATATTCCTCTGTTTTTTATAAGCCAAAGCAGTTCCCTACCTCAAAATAAAAAAGCAGGTATTGAAAAACCTTGTTACATATATGTAGGTTAAAAAGAATACAAGTATTTTTAAACTCAAAAGAAAAAGCAACGTTGTGGTTCATTTTAACTCAGCATTATTCTTGAGACACTGTTTTCACACAAGTAGTTCAGGAACCATCAAGACAGCCATACAGAAGGTTGGGTATAGAAGACCTGAAATATTAGAAAGATGGCTGCTGAAAGGAGCAGATATTTTAAAAAAAGGCAACCCAAGAAACACATGATTTGTACTTCTGTTTAGATAATCCCAGATTATTTTTCTTGCAGGCAGAAGAACTTGACCATTCAGCAACTTATGTTCTTAGGTTGCTCTGGAAGCAGGATGTTCAGTTTGTTGTATTTTAATAGCTGTGGTATCCAGTAAAACTTAGAATTCACTGAATCAACAACTTCAAGTAGACACTTGTAATTAGAGAATCTGAACTAATGGTAGGTGTTTGTTTCTATGAGGCAGGCAGATGCAATATGGAATGCAAGTTGGTATCCATCCATATTTGAATACACTTCAGATGCTATTGCTGAATAATTGTCCTAGCAGTCTCTTGTACACACTAAATGTAGAAGAATGGAGCATAACACAAATGATTAAAAAAGCTTTTCCATTTCTGGTTTAGAGTTTCTTTCCTGCTAGTTAGTGGAAACAAGAGGAGTGGTGGTCCTGGTTTAACCCCAGAAGAAGGTAAGACCAGTTGATTGGGTGCTTTGTGATTAAGGTGGCTGAAATATCATGATTTACAGGGAAGTCTGTAAGTGAGGTCTGTCCCTGACCACAAGTTCTCTGTGTACAGAGGCATGCACGTTCATGAGTATGACTATGAAAATGTACCTACTTTTAATGCCTAGTTTAGATTAGATTTCCCTGTAAAGAGAACTGGATTTCAGGAATCCATCCAGATTCTTTCTTCACCTTTACAAAGCCAATTTCATTTTCTTGGTGACAGCAAGATGCACCTTTCTCATCCATGTGGATTCTTCATTTTGCAATCTGGGATGCTTCTTTTCTTGATATGTTAAACCTTATTCCAAGTTTTAGACTAAATATTTCTTGAAAGATTCTTGATGCTCAAGTGGTCAGTTATCTTCCCCCTCCTTTCCACGAATACCTTTTTTTATTCTTTTAAATTATTTCCAGGTAGGAGAGAGACAAAATGCTACTTTTCTGAGCTATATTTCCTTTATCTGGAAATATGGGAGATTCTACAAAGAAAACTCTTCATTTCAGAGAATTGCCTACATTTGCAGCTTAGCAATTAAGCTTTCAAAATAAGTTTATATATACAAAAAAAATCATGAATTTTCATTCACAGGGTTTTACATTAAAAGTATTGCACATAAAAAATACTAAATGTGTTTTATTTTGTTGAATAAGCACAAACATTAGGAGATGGTTTCTTGTAGTCTTCTCAATGTGGGTAGCAGTAATGAATGAAGTATGAAATATCTATTTTTTATGTATTTTAAATCTACACAAAAATATGCTTTACCAACTAGTTTGCTGTAATCAGAAAAGCTCATTAACAGTAAAGCCATTGTGAAGTGAATCTTTACTTTTATTGGAATGCAGTGCTCGTTTTTGGAGATTTTTTTTCCTTATTTGAAATCCCAATAAACTTCATGTGAAAGTTATTTCTGAAATCCTAATTCTGCAAGAAGAGAAACAAGACTACAAATATTCAGGTAAGATTTATGTGGTATAAAAACACTCACTCTTATTTTTTCCCTGCATTTTGAAACAAAAGTTGCATTTAATCTAAAGATATTAGGCATGCTAGAAATAACATCCAAAAGTGGAGACAGAAAAATATTTTAGTTTCCTCTGTAAAAGTGGTTTAGAAATAAGTTATTCACAGATAATTCTGTGCACTGAAACCAGATTTTTTTCCCCTTGTTATGAATGCCTTCATGGTATCGCTTAGAATGGGACCTTTAGTGCAGTCTTTGTAATGGGCGTGTTACCAAGCACCTCTATGAAGCTGAAAAGATATTTTCATAGTTAAAATATCTGCTTTCATTATTCCTATTCAGGCCTTAATATGAGATACTGTCTTGGGCTGAGCTGGCAAAACGCCAACTGCCCAAAGACAGAGTTAGGCCTGGCTGAGAAAAGGGAGAAAGGGAAAAAAAAAACTAAAAAACCCCCAGGTTTATGCTTAAATGAGCTACATATATTTATACAGAAAAAAGTAAAACTACAATACTACAATATAACACACACTTATACAAGTTGTATCTATATATAACAAGAAAGAACTTCCCACTCCCCATTTAATACA
>JAWWLZ010000118.1:31413988-31453603 GCA_035041345.1 Poliocrania exsul
TGGCTAGACGAAGTCAGCTGCCAGCCAGCTCGGCCCAGCTCAAGTCACCTGACAACTGTCAGGCCTAGTCTGAACTCTAAAACCCAAAACCAGGCCCATCTGGCTGAACCTATGACAATACTTAACTATATTTTCAGCACATAAGTATTTAAATACAAGGAGACCTTTTACTTAAACCTTGAATTCTGTGCTTACAAAGAGGCTATCTTTTGCTCTTGAGTCCCTGCGGCAGATAAAGACTTACTTTTAACAGAGGTTAGACAGATGATCTCTCATTGAAATCTTGGGCTTTTATTGCTTTTATCCATTCTTCCCAACTCCCTCCCTGCAATCTTCAGGAAACAACAATACCTTTCCCTGTGGCTTGCTAAGCATCCTGCAAAGCACACAGTATGCCCAGATCAATGCTTTCTGCTGGGCTCCTAAGGCTTGAATATCTTGTGAGTAGAAATTGTAAGTGGCAAGTGGATTTTACCATCATAATCCCTAATCTTAAGCATTTAAGCAATCATTGCTCCATATAATTGAGGCTTTAAGAATTAAAGTGCTTAACATTGAAGCAACATGATCAGGTCAAAATCTGTGCTCTTCTGAAGAACACACATGACGGATTGGGTTAAAAATGCTTGGTTAAAAATGCTCAGCAGCACTGCAAATCTAACTTGGGGCAATAAAATTTACTCCTTCTTAATAGGAACAATGGGTTTTCTAGAGAACAATTGAAAATTGGTGTATAAATTCAATTCTAGTTTATATTTTAAAATGTTTTTATTGCAAATTACTATTATCTTCCATAATTTTACTGGGGTTATTTTACAAATGTTTTCAATTAAGACTTAAAGCAATGTACAACCTGTAACAATGCCAATTTTTTACAACTATGAGTAGCCTCAGCAGTAATTATCATAGAATCATAGAAAAGTTTGGGTTGGAAGAGAACTTTTCATATCTCATACACACCTACTCTTACTGCCCCCATGATAGGATAGTCTGTGACATATTCACTAGGTAAGGCCACTCAAAGCTCCTGTACTTCCACTTCTGGTGATTTCTCTGAGTAATACATCCCACTGTCTCATGACCTTTGCAGTAAAAAAGCAAAATCAAATAAAAAAATTTTCCTTGTGTTCTAACTAAATCTACATTCCTACAATTCAAAACTGTTGCCCCTTGTCCTGACACTACATGCTTTGTTAAAAAGTCTCTGTTTTTCTTATAAGCCCACCTTTATACAGGGTCAATGTGGAACAATTAATTAGAGGGTGGAACAATTTTTCTACAGTTAGGAGAAAAAAGGAGCAAATTCAAACTGCAAACTTCCCAGAAGACAAGAAATGTTTAGCAGAATTGATTCCTGAAAAATAAGGCTGGTCTATACTAATGAAATATTTTTGACACTGTTTCTCAGAAAGATGGGGGACTTTTTTTTTTTTTGACTGCAGAAGATGACATGTCAGAGATTTTTACTATCCGCAAATGTGTTCAGTTTTTGGCCAGGGGTTTGAACAGTCCATAAATGATTTTATTTAATTATATATAGTGTTTGTAATTGTCTTTAGTTAGACATGTCTGAATAGAAAAGAAAAAAATATTAAGGAAACTGGTGAAAAGAACACTGCTTCTAGCAAGGTCACCTGAAAGCTCTTTTGACTTACTCTTACTCTGTTTCTGTCTAGTAATGTTGCCAGGGTACTGAACAAATGTCATACTGTGAAATTACTAGTGGTTTATATTCCAGCACTGTTCATATTTTCATCATTCACTCACCTTCATCTTTTTGAGGACTTCAAGGAATAAAAGAAAAATCTATAATTGGTGCTGTATCCATTAGCATATTTATACAGAGCAGACTGTGTAGTCATCTTAATATGCTGCCCATACTGCATTCTGTACATCAGT
This sequence comes from Poliocrania exsul, assembly GCA_035041345.1. Classification (NCBI taxonomy): domain Eukaryota; kingdom Metazoa; phylum Chordata; class Aves; order Passeriformes; family Thamnophilidae; genus Poliocrania; species Poliocrania exsul. The sequence goes on from JAWWLZ010000118.1 coordinate 31,415,888, forward strand.
GCTTCAACTATAAAATGACTAGTCTGGTCTTTTAAACCTTTGATAAGAGGGAGCATAATTACTGAAGAATTCCTCTCTGATCTTTTCCTTTAGCTTTCTCTGTTTTGTTCTTCAAGAGACAAGTTTAGGTTTCTTGTTTTGAAAGATGACCACATTTCTGTTATAGTAGCCCCTAAAATGAAGACTCTGATGCTTCTAGTAGTTGTCTCAGAGGATTCCTCCCTAAATATATTGCCTTTTTTTTCCAGGTTTGTTCTATCCAGCATTTGTGTCCTCTGCCATTGTATTAGACCAAACTCTTATTTGCTGCCTATTGCATGGAGAATAGTTTAACAGTCTCATTTGCTGCTTATTGCATTGAGAGAGACAAGATTGCAGATTTTAAATTAAATGAAGAAACTAAAATGTTGTGACAACCAGCTGATGTGGCCTTTGGTGTTGGTATGGCAGCTCATGCCGTGTGTGATGGTTAAACAGAAAGGAAACAGGCTATGCTCAGGGGGATTCAGCCCCTCAACTGAGCTGTGTTTTGGTGGGATATGATTGGATTACCTCAAAAAATTTGCCTAGATATGTTGGTGTTGTGTTGTGTTTTCTTTTGGGTTTTTTTGGTTTTATGGTTGCTGTGGTAGTCTTCTGCCCCTCCTGCGCACCCCAGTCTGCCTCCACATATCTTAGATCTTTAACAAGACTGAAGCAATGAAGGCTCTGGCTGCTGCAGTCTGGTCTGTATTTTTGTGTAAGAGCACATCAGCGTTCAGCATTGATGGTTTCTTTGTTTGTTGGTTTGGGTTGTTTGGTTGGTGTTTTTTTGTTTTGTTTTTGTTGTGTTGTTGTTGTTGTCATTGTCATTTAAATTCATGAATCTGGTAAAGGACACCACCATACAGAGATTACCATAACCTCACAACTCTTGCAAAATTTAGGTGTAGAGTCCTGATGTACTGCCAAAACTCTGAGAACTTGGCTCAATGATGTTTTTGTCATATTTCCTGTACGCTCCACACCTAGCACATTTCAAAAGTTCCTAAAGTAAACATAAGGGAATGGTACTTGCAGCAGCTAAATTGATGTTTTCCTCCATTACTATGTAAAGTTTGTAGGTTACCATATCTGAATGCAGATGGAAACTAATACAAAAAACATCAGTTCAGAACTGGGTTGCTTGGAAAGAAAATCAGAGGAAATAAACTGCTAATTTGAGAAAAGATTCACTAATAAAAAGTACTTTTAGCTGCTGAAATTGTCTCAGTTTTTATCTTAGGTGGGGAGACTTTCAACTGCACACTAATACCATTTATAATGAATGGCTTCATCCTAGCACCAGTCATCTGTGGTACTTTGGTGATAACAGTGGTGACTGTGTGATATATGATCTTTACCAGCTTTGTGCCTTTTCTAACATTAAGCTATGTTCTTAAAAGTCGTTTTTTTGCCATAATATCACTGCTATCACCAGCAGATCTTTATTTATGAATGAACTGAAGTTGAAGCCAACCTTACTTTTAGAGTTCTATATTTTTTCTGCTTGCAGCTCACCTTTTTTCCCACTTAGTAGATATTACGCTCTGTTTGGGGCAAATTTTATATCATACCAAGTCTCTCGCTCACTGTCCCTCCAGGCAATGAATCTCATTCTGTAGTGGTGGGATCCAGTCTTGTATGAAGTTGTAGCAGGGTGGGTTCTATGGTTGCTGGAAAAGTGAGGTTGAGCACCATTAGGACTTCAGAAAAACATAGCATCTTTATTAAAGAGGTGACCAAATAGTGGGAACCCAAAGAAAAGGGAGAGAGAGGAGGAAAAACAGGAGCCCTACTTGTAAATATTCCTCGCTTAGCCAAGGATTACTCATATAGGTTCTCTTACCAATTCAGGACACTTCCTCAAAGGCAAGGACTACATCTTCTAGGCATTGGCAGACAGCTGTCTTTTTTTGAGATAAAAAACCACACCCACAGCATGAGTCCTCTCACCTTTATTGAGTCTGCTGCTGATGTCTACCTAGAGAGGTGTGACCAGCAGCACCGGGGTAGAGGTCTCAGGCTCTGCCCTCTTTCTTCCTCCTCGCTCCTTCCTTCAACTGCCCTCCAAAGGCTGTAAACCAATAGGACAGACCCAAATAACTCTAGTTTATGCAAACTCTATCTTCAAGGATGAAGCCTTCATTCTATCAGCTTTTGTTCCTTAGGACTTGGCAGGAAATGAATAGATTTTTCACAGGTGGCATGAGCAAAAACACAGACCAAAATGTCAACACTATGAATTCCCGATACAGAAGTTCTCTGAGCTTTGCAGGTTCCAGAAATTCCTAGGTAAAGCAAAAACTGTGTGTCTTTTCTACCTCAGTTTTAGGATCCTGGTAGACTCGAGCTCTAGGACTGACTCCCTACATGAGCGCTGTCTTGAAAGGAACTCTGTTTCTTGCTTGATCTTTGAGTTTTGTATAGACTTAATGCATCATTGTATTTTGAAAACTCCTGTTTCAATAACTAGGACACTAGATTAATGGGGTGTATTGCTGTTAATTCTCAAAAATCTCATTGGTGACTGAAAAAAGACATCTTTACTCAGACATAGTACAGGTGAAACACAGCAAAGATATACAGCTGTTATCCAATGGGGTTTCAGCATTGGCTCAATTGTTCTATGTTTCCTTTTAAATCTGTTATTCATCACTAATGACATTCTGAAAGAACAAGAGAATTATGGCATAGATAATGCAGAGTCAGTGAGTACTCATTTATACTTTTAATAAGCATTATTTCAAAAAATCATAAGCTTATACATTGAATATTATATATTTTATCCTATTTTATATAAGTATCAAAGGAGGAAATAAAATTACATTTTCACTACAGAATAAAACAAGGACATAAAATTATGATCATCTGGAATTACAGTGGGTGATAGAATATTATTTTGCATTGGGGGATCAGAATGTCTTTCATGAAAAGTTCATTTGTTGACATTTAATGTAGAACAGTTGCTTTGAAAAGTAGCTCTTTGCAGAAAAAGAAGTGATTTCTTCTTAAAGTAACTGAAACTTGGAAAAAGATGAGTAGTTGACTTGACTGTCTCTTTACAGAATAACTTGTTATATATTGACTAGACACTGAAAAAATGTATATCCAACCTCACTTCTTCCTCTATAAGTGTTTCTTTTATTGTTTTGTTGAGATTAGGCAGTAGCTGTATCCACATTTTAATGGGACACTTTGTCTGGGCTGCAAGTTGACTTTGGGTACTTCTTTTGAGAAACTCCTAATTTTTGTGTGTTATTGATGCTTTTTTCCCTCTTTTAAAAAAAATTTCTTTGGCTATTTTCTATATTGCACACAGAGAAGGAACTTTTTAGTTCCATGATGATGTTCCTAGCTGAAACCTGAAGACTCTGAACATGCTAATGTTTATCATGTAACTTAGTGTCACTTTCAATGTGACAGAAGAGTACCGTCCCTGAAGGACCTTCCCACACTTCATTAACACCCACTAAAAAAATTAAAAATATTAATGAGAATTGATTTCTTCAATAAAAAGAGTGATAAAGATTAAATGTGGACCATCAGATAAATGCTGTGAACAACCAACACTATCAAGGATGAATCTGTATGAGGTATCACCTTTGAACATTAGTGTTAAGTAGGAAATGGTTGATCTAGCCATAAATTTCAACCCAGATTAAGCCTAACACTTACAATCTGACTCAAGCAAAATTGTCATTTAGGAGAGATTGTGGTAGCACTTACATTTCCAGCATCAAAATTCTAACTTTAAAATCTTCTGCCTTTTCTTAGATTTAATTTTTTTTTCAAAGTATTAGTATTTTATAATTTTTATAAAAAACCTCCTGAGTTTTCTACAGCGAAAGGTGAGGTCTTGCACCTGGATCTTGAAAAGCCCACAGGAAAATGTCCTGGGCTCTTGATCTAGTATTTTTACATCTCCATTTTGTCTAAGACAAGACATAGTTGTAACCTGTGCTGGACTGGTTGCTCCTGAATGAAAATGGAGGTTGGATAGCACCAGATGGCTTTTTTGTTTGCTTTTTTTTTTTTGCTGCTGCTGTACATTAACCATCTGACTTGACACATTGTTCCATTAGAGATCCTGGATCTTGACACTCAGAAATCTTCAGCAGAAATATTGTGTAAATTATTATGAGGTTTGTTCTTGTGCCTAATTAATGTTGTCTCTTTCACCCCCTTTTCCGGAATATCTGGAAAATCCTGTTTGGTCTTCCATCATCAAGGTGTTACTTTCATGCAAGAGAGTCAGAAGTAGAAAGATCTGAAGAGACTGACTGTACCATTTTTGCTGAAGACATTCACTTTTTGGTTTGCTGACTGTATTGCTGAACACTGGCTGGAAACCACTGGCTACTGGTCACAGATCCTAATGTCTACCATTTGTGTTTGATAATTTGGACAGAGTCAACCACTTCTTTTGCATGCAATACTGCAGACCCACATGAAACAGAAAACCATACTGACCTGAGAGGGGGAGATCCCATAATTCATGTGTGCTGACCCTTTCTTTTCCTCCAAATGTAGGAAATTCAACAGTGTACATGCCCTCTCCTGAAACAAAACCAAACAGCTCAGATAAGATTTCTCTCATGAGACTGTGGGCCTTGTTTCTGAGACACTCTTGTCCTCTGCTGTCCTGAGAAGCTCCTTGCTTCATGATTGCTTCCAAATTCATGTATGCTGCTAAATGAAAACCAAGAAACATCTAGTAAATTGTTGGCACTCTATGGTCAATTAATAATTGTTACTTCTTTTCTAAGTGGCAGCAGTCTGTACACCAGGGATCTACATCAATGGCAAAGAAATTTGTCAGTGCTGCTTACAGTTTGAAAGCTCTCTCCTGTTCATTTGTTGAGTTCCCATAGTGCTTGTTCCTCTGTATTCCTCAGGTTTATAAGATTCCTTTAGAAAAACAGAATAGCCTGGCTTAGTTCTGTGTGGTGCTTGCAATGGTATGTGTCCTATGCCTCATTTATACATATAGCATTCCTGAAGGGGTTTAATATCTTATGACTATTAATGATCTTATTATCTTATTTACAAGCCTCTCCAAGGTTAGAAAATGCAGGCCTAGGTGACCCCCAGTGCAAATAATATTTAACATCTGTCTGCCTTTAACCTTCAACAGCCCTGGCTGAGGCAGAGACATGAGTTAGCCCAAGGTAACTGGGGCCAGTGGCAGGAGTTTAACAATGTATGGTATTGCCTGGGTTTTGAACAGCTTGGTGCAAACTGTGGATGACGTTGATCTGGTACCAGACTTAGCAAATTAATTGCTGCATTGCAGCTGTTTATACTCATTATGTGTCCATGTGTTTTGTATTTAGAAGGTGACAACCTTAAAAAGACCTTGAAAAATTTCATAGTTCAAGCTTCTGTCCCGGAGGCAGACCAGCTATGCCTCAATCTCCTTTAATCATGTTTGTTTGTCAGGCCTGTTGTCAAAAACTCCTGCCAATGAACCCAGGCAACCTTTACAATGTTTTCCTCTCCCTACTGCTGGAAACATTCTCCTGAATTTGACAGCAAGAGAGATTCAGGTTGAGTGTAACTACTACTTTTCATTGACAATAGACATCGGCAAATAATTTATTTTCTTGTTCTTTGCAGCAGCCTGTAATCTACCTGGAAGCTGTTGCCTTTCAGCCTTCCCTTACTTATGCTGGGCAGCTCTAATTCTTATGAAGCATCCTTAGAGGGCAGGCTTTGCAGCTGGCAGGACATTTTTTTACCTTTTATGTGAATTGTCTTCACCTTCTTGAACTATGATACCTGAACACAGAAGAAGCCTTCTAAGCCCTGAGCAAAGGGTTTTCAGGCTGTTTGCAAGTCCAGCTGAATACATTCTTTTTTTCATAAACAGAATGCATGTTGTACTTGTGGCTTTATAGCTTGTGGCATGCTGTAATCCTCATATTCCACTCCGGAGAGCTGCTGCATTTAGACAGTCATTGTCCTTTGGGTAACACTTCTTTTGAATGAATGGTATTCTCTGTTTCCAAATCAATTTATTCACATTGGCCAAATCACCTTGAGCTCTAATGCTGGCTTTTGCATCTTCTCCACCCTTGTTGCTGTTTGCTAAACTAAGTTTTGGAAGAGGTTTAAAGATAGCATGAGGTTCAAAGCACACATCACAAAGCAGCAAGGGGATCTCATTGCAAAACATTCCAATATTTCCAGTAAAGCCTGATACTGACCTAGAAACCCAATGTAGCATTCCAAAAGCTTAATGAATTTTAGTGCTATGCTGGAACAGGATGCAAGAGAGCTCATTTCAACACTTTAGTGAAGCTCTTGATGATAAATTGTGGGAAACAAAGATGTTCATATTCCAGCATGAGAATTTCCCCATGTACGCTCATGTGATAGTAATGGGCTCCCCATATGTGATGTATAAACCTGCTCCTACAGGATGGATGGTTTTATAAATATATGGAAACCATATCCATCCAGAGACTGATAGTCTTTTGTTTCCTGGATAAACTCCTTGCTACGCTCAGCTGTGTTTCTCACTCCCACTTTCATGAGGATAAGCTGTAAATAGAGGATTTACTTGAGAAAGGAAATGTGCTAAGTGAAACTTGGAGGAAGATGTGCTTTTCTTTGAAATTAATATGTGTTAAAGGCACACTTTTAGTAGAACATCTGAAGTGTCAGAACTACTAGCTCTTTGTTTTTAACTGAATTATAATTTTTGGTCATCAGAGGAAGAACTTTTGTACTGATCTTTATTTTCTAAACCCTGACTCTCGCTGCAGTAAAACAATTGTGGCTTAGTAACCTAAGTGTGAGGCTCAGAGCTGAGCTGTAGACCTTTACTATTGTCTTGCTGTACTAAAGAGTCTAGTAAGTTTGTAACAGGATGTAATTGTTTAGTTGAACAGAAGATTGAAAGATGGGTATTTAAACTGCTAGAGAATAGTTAGTTTCCATGAGCTTAATATGTGGTCACAGCCATTTAGATGACCAAAGAATGACATCTTGGCTAGAAGTTCACTACTGTAAAGAAGGAGTAGGGAATATTTCCATTGTGTAATTCATGCAATTAATATTGGATGCTTCTACTGGGGGATGTCTTAATATCTGAAGGTACATGGGTTTTTTCTTTGGCAATAAATGACCCTGAGTAACACACTTAGGCTACATTCAAATATCTTAGTGGTTGAAGTCCTACTCAAAAATCATCAGAATAATTAAAGTACTTCTGCCACATACAGTAAGTTGCAGTTTATTTTTTTTTAACTCTCCAAGTTTTAACAATCTCTTAGTGTAGCTTGTAGCTCTTAAAGCACTTAAGGCTGGAGCCAGACAGGTAAATACATTAATTTCTTTGTTTACTTCATGGAAATTTAGGATGGCAGGGGAATGGCTAGTTGACAGAATATAGTAACAGAATTCTGTGTTATTTCCAGGCATTTCAATCTCTTTATTTCTGCTCAGTATTAAAATTATTACTCATTGTAACAAGGTTATAACTCATTATGTGGGCAATAAGTAAGCCAAGGTAGCACTGAATAAATCTCTGAAAATGGTGGTAGGCAAGAGACAAAACTGTATTGGTGGCATGTACTATGACTCATTGTAACTGTCACTAGAGGGAAGAAAAATAAAAGGGTATTCCCCCTGCAGAGTTGAATAAGTTGAAGAAATACACAGAAGTCTAGAAAGAAAGTTTTAAAGCTGCTTCTCTCCACTGCCTTTTCTTGCTTCACTGAAGCAGTCTGATACACGTGTTTTCTATTTCTTGGTATTTGAGTTCACCTTAGAGAATTAAAGAAAATAAGGCAAACCTTGGTTTTAATGGACTTCTTAATTCTACCACATAATGTAGACTAATAGTACTTTAAAATAGTCACTTAGAATGTTAATGATCTTAATAACCCATTAAAGGAAAAGGAAGTGCTGAACTACCTCTTGAGAAAGCTGTTTTACTATAACTGCTGCTAGAAACTATCACTGCACAGAGTGCTCTGCCTGTGACCAGAGACACAGCTGCACCCAAGATTAGTAGGGTTTGACTTAGCAGATGAGCCCAATATCCTCAGTCTGGTAGAGGCCACCCATCCCTTCTTCATACACTTAAGAACTTGGGGGTCCTTAACAACTATTCTGCACTTTCTCTTCAAGTCTCAAGAGCTCAGTTTTCCAATTTGGATCCTACATGGAAGTCACCAGGAGCTTTGCCACTGATTTAGCAAGACTTGTGTCTTACCTTTACAGATTTGCACTGTGGATGGAAGCAACAGCTTGCATCTGCATTGTTTGATGGGCTCATAACTCCATGAGGCTCTTCCTGGCTTAGGAGTTAAGCAGCTGCTGCAGATCAATTGCTGGACTATTTGTTTTAGTAAATTACCCTTCTGTCTTTCATGTCATCCAATATTATAGGGAAATACCATTTTATTATAAACTGGAAGAATGTGAAGTCAAGCATTGAAATGTGTGTGTGGTTTCTTGGTTTTCCCCAATAATTTTAAATGAGTGTGGAGAGAGCATTAAGAGATTGGAGGCGAAAAGTCTGTAGTGGAGGAAATGGACAGGATATACTTGTGACTCTGGAACTAGCTTTGTTCTGATGACTCCATTGTCAGAGAAAATAACTCTTTATTACTGCATTAACAGCATTAGCTGTTACTCTGAGCACCTGTTATTCCTGACACACCTGGCCAATGACCTAACCAATATTTTTATACTTAGTTACAAAGAATTATGTCTTTACCCTAAAAATCCCTCCTATGGTGATTTGGGATTTTTTTTTGTTTGTTTGTTTTCTTTTGTACTCTTCCTTGGGCAAATAATCAGTTTGTAAAAAAGGCATAAACTACCAACAAAAAAAAAAATCTAGTTTCTTTTATTTAGGGAAAATGTTAGATTTTAGATTCTTATATATCTGACTTTTTCTTTCAGAGGTAAAATACAGAGGAGTGGAGCAAAAACACTTCTCAAAACCTCAACATGTATTTTGCAAATGAGAAAAAAGTGTAGTGAAACCTATGAACCTATTTTAAAACCATATTGTTTTATTTAAAATTTATCTCAGACAACATAGATGTTTCACCCAACTACACCAGCAGAAAATACAAATATTGATTTTCTGACACATCAAAAGAGAAGTAGCCAGCAGGGTTGAGGTAGGTGATTTTCCACCTTTACCCTGCTCTCATGAGACCCCACCTGGACTACTGCATCTTACTCTGGGGCTACCCACATAAGAAGGTTGGGGACCTGTTGAAGTGAGTCCAGAGGAGGACCATGAAGATGATGAAGAGTTGGAACACTTCTACTTATGAAGACAGTCTGAGGGAGGTGAGGTTTTTTCAGCTAGGAAAAGAGTAGGAGGGGAAACCTAGTAGCAGCCTTCCAATAACTGAAGGAGGCCTGCTGTTGGCCAGGGACTTTTCCCAAGGGCATGTAGTGATAGACAAAAGGAAATGGCCTTGCAAAAAGATGGTAGAGTTAAATTAAATATTAGGAAGAAATTCTTTACTGTGAGGGTGGTGAGGCAATGGAACAGTTTGCCCAGAGGAGCTGTGGATGTCCCATCCCTGGAAGTGTTCAATGCTGGGTTGGATGGGGCTTTGAGCAACCTGGTCTAGAGAAAGGAGTTCCTGCCCATGGCAGGGGGGTTGGAACAATATGATCTTTAAGGTTTTGTCCAACCCAAACTATTGTATCATTCTAATTTACTGCATCTGGCTGCACTACTGACTAAAGGTGTTCTCATTGCCTCTGTCTGTTTCTACTCCTGTGTCATACTATGCTGATCCACTAGTTCTACCATCAGAACTGTTTTGTGGCTTTTTGCTGTTGGAAAAAGTGTGAATCTGCCACTGTCTCTGATGCTGTTGGCTGATGAGATTTCTGGCCCAAAGTATTTCAACATGAGTAAGCAATACCCAGAAACAACTGCCTCCCTGTCTTTAACTGCTTTTCACTGGTGGTGTGAGAGAAACTTACTAGACGTACTATGTTATTGTGTTACAGAATCATATAATAGTATTTTAAGATTTTTTTATTGCTTCTTTGCCTTGACTTTGTGAGTACTTGTTCTCATACAAAGTGACAGGAGTGCTTTCTGGTAAGATAGAGGCAGTTTCCTATCCAAATTTGTGTTACTGTCAAAGATGGAGGAGTTCAATCACACAAGAACTTTGAAGATGCCATAAGAAGAAAGGGGTGTGAGTTCTGTTTTGTTAAATGCTTAGAGCCGTTGATGCTATCTGATTATGGACTCCCTCCTGAATTGGTGTATAAAATGTTGTGATCACAAGGGTCCATTTGAAAACTGGAGCCCCATGAGAAAAACTGACACTGGAGATATGGGTTGTCCTTTACTTTTTCTATGTGAGATGGTAGCATTGTGGTAATTTTACATGGCAATCAAAGAAAAGCAAAATAAAAAGTTACTCATCAGTTTTGTTTTCAAAAGAACCTATTTCAAGTTGAATTGTCTTTGAGTTATACAATGCAAAGAGGGTGAGCTGGGGACACGCATGAAAGGAAGAATCGGCTGCTATATGATACAGTTGGCTGTTTCTTAATGTTTCTTAATGAACAAGAGAATGAGACTGGGCCTTAAAATAGAATTTGGAGGAGGGAGGAGAGAATAAAGTTCCCTAAAGCATAATTAACTAGAAAGACACTTTTCTATACTCATTTATATTAATCTTCAAAAGTGAGAATAAAAGTAGGAGAAAAATACAAAGGAACTAGGGTGAAGTAATTTTCTCTACTTTCTTAACACTAACAAATTAAGTCTTGCTTAAAAAATACAAAAAGAAAAGAAAAGGTTGACTTCAAGTAAGGGCCTTCAGGGCAACAATATAAAATTATATGGATATTTAACTGCTCTGTATCATGGTGCTATAATTAAGACAAAGTACCTTACAATTATTCCTTCAACCAGGTTAATACATACAGTGACTTTGAATTCCAGATTAATATATATTAATTTTAAAGAAGATTTAAAAGAACCCCAAAACCCAAAAAAATCCCTGGAATGGCATATAAGTATCAGTTTAAAGATGAAGAATCTGTTAAACACTATCTCACACTATAGACAGTGTGACAATTTGTTTGCATATGTGCTTCTGTGAAGGCTGTTAGCAATATTTGGCATCAAAGACCTTTTATCAAAGCATTAAAATGCTTGCAAAACAGTGAGCTGTCTGTATGTTTTTGTACAAATTTCTGAAATGAGGACGTTGAGTGAGATAAGGTAAAGGTTGCCATGAAATAAGAATCTTGTTATAGCTACCTGTCTAACTCCCTAATACATGTAAAAAAGTTAAGTCTGAAGGCTTGGCATTAGGTTTCATGGTGAACCATATACCTCTGACCATGTGTCCTGTTATGTGATCCTGCATTTCACAGTGATTGCATCACTGGGTGTGAGCACACCATTCAGTGTGGTGTCTTTCTTCTGGAGTGTATCTGATTTTTATGTGATCCTGGAACTCTTACACAGGCAGACTCCCCTCTCCAGTCTGCTAGTCCTGCTTGAGGAACTTAGGGGTTAAAACTTCTGTGAGCCTGTCACTGTGCACATCTACTTCTAGCAGGGTACAATACCAGTCAAGCCAGTTCTGACAAAGCTAACCCAGGTTGTGCAGGGTGTTGCCCTCCCATCAGTCCATATGCCCATTTTTGGACAACCTGCAAGGAGCAATGAGTGTGCCTATTTTGAAAGATTTAGTGCTAAGTATCTTCATTTGAATCTTCCTATTCTGGCAATAACCTCCTGCACTTGGAAGTTGGCTGGCATCACTGTGCCACTTTGTAATTTTTTCACTAACTCATGCCTATGAACATGGGGGCTGCTGGAACTAGACAACCTGGGATATTAAACAGCTGGTAAATGATGATTTCTGATGAGAATGTCAGAAGAACCTAAATGGTGGAATTATATCTTTAAAGAAGTAGAGAAGTGTGAAACAGTTGGAGAATTTATGCCAAGTGCTCTACTAAATCAAAACTTTGGCAAGTTAATTTTAAACTTGTGTCTCGTAAGTTTTTAGTAAAAGGTTATGCCTCATTCCCCCAGCTTGTTACCTTTCTGAACTTGAAAACTGTCTCTAATGGTTCATTATATGCTCAAACTGGACAAAAAATAAGTTCAGGTTGCCACTAGGATATCTACTTTCTTATATCTCAGTCCAGCACTGCCAATTGAAAACACTTAAAATAGGATTCCTGGAAGTATTTCTGTGCTAAAAGTTTGCCACTGTAGACACTGCCTTATAGTGAATAACACCCTGACAATACTTCAATGATAGATGGAAGGCAGAAAGGAAAAGAATACAGGGTTCTTCCATTTGTTGTGCTGGAAGGGTAAGGGCTTGTTTCAGTGTGGGTGAGCAGAGAACTTCAGGGAAGTTTCTATCACTGCTGTGTTCAGTGATGAATGACGATCCCTGTGCTCTCTGAACTAAATGAAGGGAATCAGCTCTATCATGACAAGATTCTTCTTGACAAGGAGCTAGAATTATAGTGAACATGGGCTAAGTTTTTATTTAGATGTAGGTAGTTGAGGTCAATGCTGTCACCCTCACCCATGAGGGATTAGATGCAGGGGAGGAAGGTAAACACTGGGATGGGAGAGATACAGGTATAACATTTTGCTCTCCTTAGTGACAAAAAATGGGAAACTGGGTATTCCTTTAGTGAATATTGATTTCAGGACTCTAGCTTCTGGAACACAAATGCCAAAAATCAGTGTGGCTCTGGATGTGGTCCACACTTCCACTTCTTTGAAATACAGCTTGCCTCAGTTGGTGGGGAATAAGAGCTGCCTCTTGTCTCCCTATGCAGTACGTTGCTCTAGCAGCTGTGAAACTATTCAGTGCTGCCCCGGGGGAGTGCTATCTTGCTATGGAAATGAATTCAGAAATTTGACATTTTGCTGGCAGGGACAGGTGTCTGCAAGAGCATGACTGACTGCCGTCGGTTTGCATGATGGATTGACTCCCATCACTGCTGAACCAAAATTCATCGATTTTGCTCTTGCTCCTCCTCGGGATGACCTTCTCAAGAGGGAGACTGTACTGATTTTTTTACTTTTCCCCCCATGTCCTTCAAGTCATCCCTGATCCCTTTTGTTTATTTCCTTTTGTAAAAAAGTCAGCTCTCTTAATCTCTGCTAATTATAGATTGAAGATAAGGGAGGTAAGTCAATGGGCTGAATAGAAGAGCAAAGTGTACAAACAGCAGATCTTAAGAAAGAAGAATCATAGGTTGTTCTAGCTTCTCATGGTTGGGAACTGATGCATTGTCAGAATAATTGTACTGTTGTCCCCCTAAAAATCCTTGTCATGAAGAGGAAAGGGCAGGGGGAGTGCCAGAAAGATACCTTTGCAGTCTTTGATCAAGGCTTTTGCCTTTCAGGATCCCCTAGTGGGAATGGTACAAGAGGGCTTTTCTATCCCCTGTGGCAGGGTAGTTTGAGTTTGAGAGCAGTCTCAAGTATGTTAACTTTAAAAATTTTAGACTAGGGAGCTGAGATAACCTGACTTTAACCTAAAGCAAAGTAAGGAGAGGGTCTGAAGGCAGGGAACATCTGGTCTCTGGGTGATGATGGGGCAGGAGTAGATACAGCCGGACCTGCAACTCTTTCTCTGAATTTTATGGTAGTAGTATGCTTACTTCTATGTCAGAGTCCACATCTTACCTAGAGACAAACCAGTGCTTGTCAGAAGGAAAGATAAAAAACATTAACTGCGAAATAAAAAAGAAATCTGTTTTGTTTTCTATTTTTTTTCTCTTTAAAAACCACTCAAATTCAAGCAAGTTGTAGCTTAAGTTTTGCCATCTGTTAAATGAAAGTGTAGTGATGCTTGCCAAATCAAAGCTTTAGGTCCCATATCTGCTGGGAATCTGAGGACTGACAGTGTGCAACTATTATAGTTGTAACTACCCTACAAATAATTTTATTATATTCTTAAGCACCAAAATGGTGACTTCCTAGTCCAGGACTTTGGTTAAAAAGAGTTTGTGGATCACCTGCAATGGTGCATAGGGGAATATTCACAAATCTGAATGTGAAGAGTTCTGAAACAGGGTGTGTGAGCAGAGAACTTCAGGGTGCTGTTACTAAGGAGGAGAGTGCAAACCCACCTTTTACCGTTGAGGTCTAATGGAGGATATGGGAGAGGGTGAATGCTTCAGATGTGAGTCCAGAGGAGATAGACAGGACAGTATGGAGCTTCCCATCAGCACAGTGTCAGGAAAAACATTTGTGAGTGGGCTGAGGGAGAATGGATGGACGAAAGGAGTCCTGAGGAGGCTGAAACACCAGAGGATATGTGACTCCCAAGGCCCCTTTGCCTGCACTGCTTGTTATTCTGGTCACTGCCAGACTCAGAGGTGCTGAAATCCCTGACTGAGAATGTTCTCCTGGGGTTGCCAGTTTGGTGTCACACGGTGAGGAGGTGTAAGATGAGCCATCTGCAGTTAGGAGTGCTTTTCTTACTGAACACCCACTAGCTGGTCATTTCTGTCAATACATATTTACATCCGCTTGCTGCTTCTTGGATTGAATCCAGAGTAAAAGGCTGTACTTGCTTTGTGGGAAAACTCTGAAATGGAACTCGGAGAAGGACAGCGCTGGGAAACACCTTGAATTTTACTAGCCACATACATGAGAGACTTGTTGAAGTTTTAAAGTTATGTGTTTTACTTGTACCGGGTTCTAGTTCAGAAAATTTCTGTATCCTCTGTCTCTGCGTTGTTATCGCCTTCCTGCATTGTGGTCACACCATTCCCCTGTCCTCCTCTGTGTTTCTCAGAGGATATTGTTCTTCAAATGAGTCGGGCACAGCCATTGTTTCTTCCTGGGCTGCTTCGGCCCAGCCCAGGGTGGGCTCTGGCCCTCCCCTACCCCCGCACTGCCGCGGTGGCCCCTGCCAGTCCCGGGTAAGCCAGGGCTGCACCCAGTGGTACAGAGCCAGGGCAGCTCCATGCCAGGATGTCCCTGCCTCATGTTCCCCATGGAGCATGGGGTAGCATGGCTGTTGGTCCTGCTGGTTTCCACCCTGTCCTAACCCTATTGGTTATCTCACCTGTCTACCCCCAGTTCCTGGTTTTCCATTGGCTGTGGTTCCTCTCTTTCCCCATTCGGTAGCTGAGCACCTAAGCAACACCCTTCCACCCAAGCCCTTACCCAATCCAGTTACAGTTCCAACGCCTTCCCCCGGGACCCCTTAAAAGCCCCGGGAATTTCACAATAAACCTGTTTTCAGCCCTTGCCTCTAGACTGAAAAGATGCCTGTCTCAGGACTCCCCAGCTCCGGAGGACAGGCGGGAAGCGCTCCCCTCTACCCAGTGTTGCATTATCTCTTATTAATACCTATCAAGTCCTGATGATGCAAGGATAGTGTAGAGCTGTGAGATAGCTTTCTGTAAGCAACGTTATCATTCCAGCTTGTGATGGTAAGATTTTTCATGGTGGCAACAGTAGTTTCAGGATCCAAACCCTGATGTTATTGTACCTTTTCTTTTAGTTTCCCTCTTCCTCTTCCTCTTCTCTTTCCTTTTTTTCTCTTTCTTTCTTTTATCTTTCTTTACTTTTTTTTTTAAATGTCTTTAATTCTTTGGTGATAGGATGCTTAGATTCTTAATGACTGAAGTGTACTTAGCCACTTCTTTCAAATCTCCAGCATAGTTCAAGGAGAGTCTTATGTTCTACTCAGTAAAGTGCATTGGCTGTCTCAGCTTTACCTTTGCTGGAAAACTGTAAACACCATATTGCAGATGTTACATTCAATTCAACATAGTCTGAAATGATTGACAGTATCTGCTTCAGAGAGGCCCAGGACTGAGCTAGCATGAACACTGAATTACCTTGTGCTCAAAGAAACTGCACCATGTCATGGGGAACCTAATTTGAAGGCGCTCATACTGTGTGGTGACTTTGATTGCATTGAAGCTGCCTTCATAATGTATTTCCTCTAGGTAAGGGACACAACATTTTCGGTCTTGGGATTTCATCAGATTTCTTGAGCAGACTGTCTCCTCCCAACCCAAATGTAAAAAGTCCCTCTGACAGCAAAGCTGAAAAAACTGGAAAAAGAATATTTGGGTTTGTGCATTAGAGGTGCTGAATGACTAGTTGGTTATTTATAATTTATGGTACTTTCGAAAGAAAAAGAGAAAGAAACCTAACTTTTAATTAGAAACTTTCCAAGGAGAGAAATAGTGGTCTGTTTGCTGAAAGGAAAAAGAAAATTCTAACTTTTTTTTGCATGGGCAACTGCTAGCAATTTTTTTTTTGTTTTGTAAGAAAAAGCAAAGTAAAATCCCAAGTAAGAAGCTGGTATGGCATTTCAGTATAATGAAATCTGATGGTTGATGTGCTTGGGTCATCCATAACTGGCACTGGATTTTCACATCCCATACAAAAACATAGTTAAAAAGTAATTTTTTTTTTCTTTGTCAGTGTGGTGGTGGTAAAATTGAAAAGAAGTTGCCTACTTGGCTTCTTGCTTTTGATGGCGAGGGAAAGGGAGACTGAAGTGCCATGCCCCACGGCAGCAGGGAGGGACATAGCAGCTGCTAGGACCTTCCTCATGGAAGAGTAAAGAAGCCTGTGTGCCCTGACCTCATCAACTAGGATAGCATGAAGGGGGATTGGAAGGGTGAGGGACTAGCTGCATATTCAGCTACAAGAGGGGATATTTCAAAGAAAGTTTTGTCATATAGATGAGATGGGGTTTTTTAATAAAAAAAAGTATCCTGGACCTAGTGGAGTGTTTGCCTCCCTGGACATTAGAGGAGAACAGAGTGCTGCTGGTGGAGCTCTGCTGCTGACTATTTGGTTTGAAGGGATAGTTTAGTAGATCCAGTGGACTTTTCTGAGTGATTCTGGTCTTTAAAGCAGAGTACTTACCTTGTGTTTATCTTGAATGCACAGTTCAACTGAGAATGAATGACCACAGCAAGTTATAAAATAGCATGAGTAAGCTGGCTGAATGCTATTTCCTGATTTTCCTAAGCAAGTAGAGTAGAAAGTATTAGAGCTATATGAGAACTGACCTGGAAATACATTAAATCTAGTAGCTGGAGATGAATTGGGAAATGAGAGAGAAATTTAATACTTGACTGGGGATAAAAGTCCACTCTAATTACACAGACTCTTTAGGTAAAAAACACATTCTGAGAGGAAACAAAGATACAGGTGTCTATAACTTCACTGCTGAAACTGCTGTAAAAAAACCCTAAAGCTGCAAGTCAAGGTTTTGAAAGACCCTAAGGCAAGGCCCAGGGTGAAAAAGAGGAAGAAAATGCTCTAAGTCTGATCTGGTGACTGCTGAATCTGATGAAAGTCAGTTGTGTGCTTTGATCCAGTTTTGAAGCCCAGCTCCTGCAGTTCATATATGTTTCTGAGCATAATTTGGCCCTGCTGCCTGGTATGGTGAAAGCTGATTCAGAAAGTCATCAAGTGACCCTCCTACCTGTGCTACTGTGAAGACAGCTAAAATGTGTCTTCTAGGGCACAGAGGGGAAGAAGTCCCCTTAGCAGTGTCAGCAGTGCTCCTCATGGGTATGCCTGTACAAGGAAAATAAATGGGTATGCACACACAGAGTTTCCCTGGGAGAGAGAAAAATATGGTGGTGGCCCCTGCATGGTTGTTGAAAGGAATGCTTTCCAGTACCCTGTGAAGACATAATACCTTCTCTGCTAGAAAAATGTCTCCAGCCATCACTACTTGCATAATGCATCTCCTCCTCCTCTCCCTCCATCACAGAGCATTTTGGCTTTTTAGAGCAGAGATTGCACTTTTTGTCAGTCTGATGGAAAGCTGAGCTGTTTATCAGAGGAAGTATTTCTTGAGATTTCATTCTGCCCTGTGTGAGTCAGTAAACCTGAGAGTGTAGAAATCAGCTAGGTTTTTGCTAGAGAAAGAATCCATAGCTTTAGCTTTTAGTGCTGGGATTTGTCGGTTTTCCCAAGTGATCTTTATTGTCTTTAATGCTTTGCCTCTGTGAAACTTGTCTTTGGTCTCTGAGTGTGCAGGCGTGTCTGTATATGCTTGTTTCAAGATTCAAGACAGACTTTCTAGTCTTTTTAGGGTGCTCTGGTTATTTGGATCCATTTGAGGTGGTCAGGAATGTGTTATTTGTCATTTGGAAAAATTCTCTGCTGTGAAAAACCATCTTGCTGGCTGGCAAGGTCACCAGGATCAACATATATCCTAGCTTGCTTGCCTTTTTTCCCCCTGAAAAACACACACTGAGTGACAGATAAAAGGTATTTTTAACTTCAAAAACCTCATCTGCATAGTTAAACTCAATTTTGTTTTGCTCTATGATGCTAAAGCAAGAAAGGCAAAAGAGGTTTAAGTTGAGAACCTGTCCTGCAAAGTTTTAAATTTGTCCGGACTGCTCAGAGGCAGGGTTAAATATACATGAATATCAATTCTTTTACATACATAGGTATGTTCAGTATGTTCAATAGGACACAATAACAGCATTTTGAGGGGAAAAAAATCTTTAAAACTATAGCAGTGGCCTATGACATTGGGTTGATCATTGGAAGCATGTGTAAGACTTGGATTTTTTGGTTTGTTTTCCTAACAGCAGTTTTCTGATTAAAATAAGAGGCAAAACAAACCACAAGGATAACTGCAGCTCTAAATTTGCACATGTAAATTGAGACTTTCCCCACCCACCCTCTCAGTCCCCCAAATACACATACATCGACTCCCTCTCTCCTTGCCCCCAGGTGTATTTGTCTGGAGGTACCAGTTATGAAGACACTATAGGAATCCATTTCTAATTCTTCCAGGCAGAGCAAGTGGAGAATTAGCATAGTGACTTTAATTATGGAAAGCAGGAGGCACTGAGGGTCTGGATCTAGAATCAGACATTTCAGTGAACCTGTATCACAAAAGAAATGCCCCTGAGAAATTATTACTGCCTAGTGATAAATTGCTCTCCCAGTTTTTCTCTCAGTAGTTTTGTACTGTAATTTCAATTAAACACAATGAAATAAGAAAGCTCAAGTCAAGCAGATGCTTTCATGTTAGGCACGGGGAGATGTGGGAAGGGCTACAAGAGCAAATATTTGGGTATAGTGTGTTCTCTGGACCAGTTGCACCCATGGATACCTGCCCAGGGTGGGTGCTGAGCACAGACAGCTGTGATTGAGGTAAGAGGGGGAGCCTGCAAGCCCTTGGCATCTCTGCCAGTGAGGGGATGAAGTCTGTCAGTGTGAGGGCTGGCTTTGTGAGTTTGGGAACTTGCAGCTCTAAACTTGTCTTAACTCCCCACTTCTGTCTGGTTGCAGACAATTCCCACGGTCTTTGTTCCCCTTTCCCCAAGTGCAAAGCAAAGAAAGTATTATTAGCTTGTCTCACAGGGGTGAAAGATAAATTCATTAATATTTGTGAAACATCAGATATCGTAGTGATGAGTGCCACACAAAAACCCGTGGG
Source organism: Poliocrania exsul (assembly GCA_035041345.1). Lineage (NCBI taxonomy): Eukaryota > Metazoa > Chordata > Aves > Passeriformes > Thamnophilidae > Poliocrania > Poliocrania exsul. Next base: position 31,435,348 of record JAWWLZ010000118.1, read on the forward strand.
GAAATTAATAATTAGGTATTCAGAGCAGGGTATGGATGTTATGCAGTAAATAAGGTGAGACAACATGTTGAATGAAGAGGATGAAAAGAAATGTTGAATAGCTAATTCAGTCCCAGGGCAACATCCAGCTTGCGCACTGATTGAAGAAGGGTCATGTGGAAACTTCCCATACAATTACATTAATAAAGATTTTATTGTGCATATGTATATCAGAGGTCTAAATTAAGGTCATCAAATTATATGTGATCTTTTCCCAATATTTGATAGCTTGCTTTGTGTTGAAACATTTTAATATATCTTTTCAGTTTCTAAAATAATTCATTTTAGGGAATTAATAATGTTTCCTAAACAAAATATGTAAGGAACTTACATTTCATTCCTGACATATGTTGGGATGAAAAGCACAGTATGAGGGAGAAAAGATACTGCCTTATAACAGTACCGAAAATCGATTTGAATATGTACTGAGATGAAAATTTCCTCATCACATGCCCTTCCACTAACAGGGAAAAGGATAACCTGGCAAAGCACCAGGGTATTTAAACAGACTAGGTAAATTACCTGCTGGTAACTGCAACTTTGAATTTAGCACCAAAGGAGTTTAATTACTGTAATCTGGGTGTCAAAAGTTGACACTTACTAGGCAAAGAACTTTTCTTACTACACTAGAGGAAAATTATATATGCCTGCATAATATAAAGAAATAAAAAACCACATTATATTGTGTTTGCTGAGTATGGTAGGTAAATTGCAGTGCTGCCAGCTTCCTTTTCTTATTCCTATGGATAAAACCCACATGCACATCAGCTAAAAAGGGCTAAACTCTCTTTGCCACAAGTAACACTCATTCCAGTTAACAAATTTTACAACAGTGCAACCTGATTTGGGAATGGGGGATGTAATTAGAAAAATAACAGCTAGATAGGCTATTGAATTAACTTAATATTTTTTGAACAATGTATTTGCCAGAGAGTACTTGGCCAGTTATGGCAGCAGAGTATTTGTTGAATAAAATTGACAAATACTGGTGAAATATGCCCTATATTTGATGAATTTACCTTGGCAGGTCCCTCATTCTCAGTTGATTTTTAAAGCCTTTTAATTTTCTTGGCAAGATTTCATTTTATTTATTCTTTTTCTGGGAAGAGTATTTATTGGTTTCCCGATACTAATTTTGCTCCCTCATCTTTACTATAATTGTCTTCTATGATTGTATCTTTCTTCTTCCCCACTCAAGCTTGACCTGTGCTCTTTTCTCTCTCTTCCTTATGTGATGCCTTGAGAGACTGCAGAGAACTGGACTCCAAGCAAAGTTAGTGTGGGGTAAGATAAAAAGGTAGATTCTTTAATGTCTAGGCTTAGGGCCTTCAGGAATACATGATGATGCTCCCCCCAAGCTCTGGTTTCCATGGTTTTTATAGTATTGTTCACCTAATCCCTTCTTTATGCATCCTCTCAGTCTGGCCCCATTCCGACCCTGGCACGCTCTATCAGGATTTGAGTCTAGGGGAGAGTGGGACCCTCTCTTCCTCATCCTTCTCAGCACACGTTGGAGATTTTCCAGTGTTCTGGCTTCAAGGTCACTCTGCTACTGTTTATGCCTCATAGCACAGGCCTTGAGATATTATTCAGCCTTTTACTCTGAAAAGAAGTCTAAATAACTAATGGAATTTTAGGCATTGATATGGGATAGGGGTTAGAATACATAAACCTTGAACTTACTAAAGTCTGCATTTTTCCACAGTTAGAAGTACTTCTAAAATCTACACAAATTAAAATACCAAAAACCAAAACCCCTGAGGCATCAATGTCATGTTTGCTCTTTCTTCTTGCACTTTTTATATTCCTTTCTGCAGTTTTACTTCCCTTTATAAAATTTTCCTTCCCTTTATAAAACCAGCAACTCTTAATTCTCACACGTCTTGCAAATATGCCATGTACTTCATAGTTGTGAACCACTAGAAAATGACAGTGTTGGTAGTAGTCAAAAGCTGCTTTTGTATGAAAAACCAGTCCTTTTACTATGGATTTCCAGGTAAGGAGGAGGATACTGAGGTCTTCTTGATGGTCATGAGCTACTTGGTGCTAAATGTTACACTACTGCTTTGACTGTGTAAAATCACTCCCAAATATTCTATATTGATTCCTGCACACAAGGTGTTTTTCTGTCTCCATACCCATCTTCCAAGCTGTCTACTGCTAAGTGGGTAACTACAAGTAGTTGTCAATTTGTGCCCTACTGTGATGGGGCCAGCTCCAGTTTTGCCTCCTCGCCATATTTACATGTCTCTCACTGTTCCCATAAGTACTCAGTGTTCCTTGCTCCTGCTCAGCAGGCAGCTTCCTCAAGCCACAGTGCCAGCCCTACTTGAACTCCATTGGATTCCTTGCTCTTTGGTGTTCTGGGAAACAGTGGCAGCAAGTGGTAAAATCCCAAGTGTTCTCCACTTGGTGAGCTTGAGAAACATTTGAACATCAGGACAGGTCCCAGAGCATCCCTGTCAGAAATGCCGAGAAACAAGGATGCTTTTTTCATGCCAGAATGGTTTTTTGCCAGTGATGAAGGTAGAAACATTTCTTTTTGTTGGTGTATCCACAGAAATAGGGAGCAATTGCCCAGGAAGGATGTGTAATTGCCTATTTTGCTACATGGGTCTTCAAGCTGTGTTGCCCTTTAAGCCTGTGTTTAGAAGGTAGTTTTCAGATCTTGTGTTTCACTCTATCTCTTGCAGGTAATTAGCGATTGCTTTTATCTCCACAGAAGTGAGGAAAGAGGGCAAAGCTGGTGCCACTGAGCTGAGTAAATTCTCTCGGTTAGCCCTAGGACAGAGCTGAGGTCTCCAGCAGACAGGTCAATGTTTCTCTCTCAGCTTTGTTTTCTTCCCAGGGATGAGACACTTTTATGAGTCATGTGCATCTCCAGGATTTATCCTTAAAACTAGCAGCTATTTAGCTTCTTCAGCTGCTGCCAGTGCTGCATGGGTGTAAAAAGCAAGTGCTTCACTGTGGTCTCCTTCCAGGAAAACAGCATCTGCAAAGATTTGTGAAAGTCCAAGACCTTTCACTGCCTCACCTTAAAAGTTTTGTGAGAGAACCAGGATGGCGTTCTTGTGAAGTGAAAGTTTCTGGATGGGGAAATTGATTTTTTTTTTTTAAACTTCCTTTGCTGAGCCTGAGTCCAGTACAGTACTAGGCAGATGACAGGCACCCACCTGGTCATATTGTCCTGTGCAGTGGACAGTGATTTTTTTTTTTTCATTTGGTTTTCTTTCATTCATCACTTAGTTGCTGTAGTGATTCTCCCAACCTGGTACATCCTTGTAACTTAAGAAAAACATAATGGGAAGAAAGAAAACATTTTATGTTGTCTCAAGACACATTGATCAGTTGGCTGTCCACTGACTGACTCAAATTTTAACTGCAACCAAAAGCAAAGCTTATTATTTTGGTTTGATTTTTTTTAAAATAAGGTTGTTTGTGAGTTTTAGACACTGTTCTTATTTTTATTGCATTGTAGAAATATGGCAAAAGTTTCCTTGTTTTATTTTTTTCTTTTTCCTTTGTTATGCTGATAACTTTCCATAGAAGAGAGAAAAGTTACTTTGGTTACTTTAATATTTTTTGCTGTCTGGACTAATCAGGTGTTGATTTTGCAGAGTTAGTGATAAACTGATGCATAAAAGTCACATATAATATTGTTAATGCAAGTTTGCACAAAATAAAATAGAAAATATATTTTTGCATTCATTTAAAACTTGGTATCCACAGAGAGCTACATGTATCTGATATTTAAAAATTATGAGAGAAAAATTGCAGATAAACACCTTTCCCGCCCCCCATCTCTGTGGCCTCTAAAAAACAGAAGGAAGGCATGGTTTTATTTGTGGGTGAAACTGAAAACTTTCTAGGAAGCTGAACATGAAAAAAGCACACACAATGGACTATCTGAAACCTGCAGTTATCTGCATATATTTATTATAAATGTGTCATCTGTGTATGTGATAAAGGTCCATAACGTTTTGCATAAGTGCCTATTACGCACCTGTTATGAATTTTCTCTTTGTAGTGCCAACTCCTCACATGGCGCTTAGGCCTTAAAAGATAATAAGATAATCAGTGTTCCATGTTGAAACATTCCCACTGACACCTAGAGTGATCTGCTAGGCACAGTCTTTCTACACAAGTGTTGAGTTTCAGAAGCAGTGTATTTTTTGCAAATATTAGCATTTTCTCTTAGTTCTGAAATCAATCTCCTGATTAATCTTTGTAAATAATTTATAGTCCAGAATTTTTCTTGGTCACATTTTTATTTCTGAACTTTCATTACAGTACAGCATACAGCACACAGACTTGACTGATGCACAGAATCAGAAATACGCTGTAGCTCTCCATGCTGTAACACCAATGTTTAGGTGTTTGACTGCTGCGGGGGAATCTGCAACCCTCCCAGGAGGGTGTATACTGCAGAGGCTATCCACTAGTGACATTTTTTTTATATACACTCTGAAAGGTTGGAGAAAAATTCAACTTGTCTTTTGCTTACAAGGAACTTTTTTACCCTTTTTGAAATTCACGTAGAATTGGTCTTGATAGTAAGTGCCTGTGCCTTTTGAAAGAGTAATGGAAACATAATAGTGCAAAAGTCACTCCTTTCAAGAAACAAACTCAACAATAACTTCCACACAAACAGAGACTGAAATGGAATTTGGAGTCCTTCACTTTGTATTTGAAGACAAGATCACTCATCAGTGTAAGTGGAGAAGGGGAAAGTTCAGTGTCATCCATGCCTTGAGGTTTTGACTTATGCCCTGCTCTCTTAAGAGAGCCTAAATACCTTGACTGTAAATTATTCTGGGTCATTATAATTTGGTAACAATATCTTTAAATTATGTCGTCCACAGAAGAGCTTCTCTGTCTCAAAGTGCTCCTTATGCAGTCTCTACCCTGTTCCATGAACATTTGTTGCAGGTCAAAAAGGTGAGACGCTTTCCAAGATCAGGGATGCCATAGGCAGTTTCTAGGCTCTTAGTGACTCTAAAAGCCTCTGTAATGGTCTCTCAAAAGGGTTTTTATAATTTTTATTGTTATAATTTATGCACATTATCCAGCCTGTTAAATGGAAGCGGATGAACAACATTGGAATTAACCACCTTGGTGGGTGAGTGCTTTTTTAATTAGAAGAAGAAAATTGCAGATGAATCTCCAGAACTCTGATTTTTTGAGTGTTTTAGCTATTGATTGAAGTAGAAAGAGAGGAGGTGCCAGAGTGCTGGCTTCTTTCTCCTTCCTCTGTCCTTTTCATTTTGAAGGAAGGTAGCAAGTTAGTGCTGTAGTCTTGCAAAAATTGATCTGATGGTGTTGCAAAGACCATATACTCTAGACTCAATCCCTCCATCTGCCTTCTCTTTAAATTGAGTCCAGAATGGTGCAAACATGAACAAGATGGTGAGTCATTCAGTCTTGTCAGAAATGTGATCCCTCTCTATGAGCAAATGCAAGTCTTATGTGTCTGGGAACTTTGATATGGAAAAGAGTTGTACTTCTAAAGTTGGTGACAGTAAGGCAGGTAGTCTGGGGATCTCAGTTCTGGACTTGCAAATCCCATTTTAATCCTACTACTAAATATAGAATCCTTTTGTGGATTTGGGCTTAAGTGATTTCTAGCAGGAAGGGCACTTCAACACTGGAATGGATTTCATATATCAAGATTGTATAATTTCAATTATCAGATGTTTCTTAGCTTGTGTTAGCAATCTGCCATGATGAATTTATATACAGTAGACTGTCTTGGAGCAGGAGATGAACAGGATAGTATCTTGAGATCACTTCTAACCCTACTTTCTGTAATCTACACTTAGAATAAAGCATTAGCTGTTCATCCGTGCTGGCCTGCAAAGTGATGGTGGTTGGTTTGTTTTTGTGGAATGCTGGTTGAAAATCAAGAAAATATGTTGAACATTATTATTCAGTCTCTCAAGCTTTGAAGTCATAAATTAAGCATGCAAGGCTGTCATAAAATTGATCTGAAGACTCTGTTTCACACTTTACTGCAGGAGACATGTTCCATTCTGATTTATATGCTATAGAGTTTACTAAGGTATATCCCATGCTCTGGAGCAAAGCCACTGGAGACCAATTAAGTCCTCTGGATTAATGAAGATAAAATTGAAAGTGGAATTTTGCTCATTAACTTCCCCTGGACTGCATGGATATGAACTGGGACAAGTTTTGTTCATAAAAATGTTGTCAAATATTTAAATGCATATGTACCTGGATACAAAAATACTGGTTGAAAGCACTAGGTGGGAGTTACTGTAGAATGAACAAAAGCTACCCTAACTGAGCCCATTATCTGGAGAAAAACCTTAGCAGATTTGCTTGCTCTTTTTCTTGCAATATATAGTCTTAACTAAATGTTATGGAATTAATTCAGTTGTGTCTTCTTCAACATGCTTCCTTGGAATTTTACAAAATTAAAGCTTGTCTTTAATAGACAGCTGTGGTCTACAGGTTCTTCAGAGTGAGAACAAAAGTAACAAACACTTTTGACTACCTGGCCAACAGTGCAGCGGAAAGGCAAACTGCTAGTAGTGGTCCAGTCAGGATTAATTAGATTGGAGCACTGTGTATGGTCCTTGAACTTCAATGCTGCTGCCTTGTGTTTGTCAGGTATCATAAAATGGAAACCATTTAGCCTGATCAACATGTGGTTTGATAGAGAAAAGCATATTTGTGACTCAGTAGGTGGCACTCTGAGTTAGCAATTTTCCTGCATGATATTTGGGTTGTTTGAGTTCTGTTTCTGGTCTCTAACAAGAGAAAAACTTGTCTGTGACCATTTTGGAAATTCATGCCAGTGTTTAGAGTTTCTTTGTTCTCTTGAAAATGCTGCATTTAGAGAAACAATTAAAAATAAGTTCATATACACACAAATATGCACATTTCAAAACTGGGAGTTAGGTGTTCCTTTCTGTATCAGTGAGCTAACCTGTTAGAATTTATTTGGGTTATTGTTCTGCTATAGTTCCCTCTTATGTATAGTGCAAGATCAAGCCTATTAAGAACTTTAAAATTTTCAGGTTGTGCTTCTTAAACATGAATTCTTGAGTTATGCTGACTATTATTGCCTTCCATGTTAATTGACTATAAAAAGTAACAGAATAATTTAAGAGTGAAACTATTTTTTTCTTACTGTGGAATTCAAACAGCTAAATGATCTTTCCATCTCTCTGTGATGGATTGACCCTGACTGGATGACAGATGCCCACCAAAGCTGCTCTATCACTTAGCTGGATAGAGGAGACGAAGTTCATGGGTTGAGATAAGGACAGGGAGAGATCACTCATGCTTTACTGTCCCAGAAAAAACAGACTTGAGTTGGAGAAACTAGATTAATTTATTACCAATCAAATCAGATTGGTAAGATAAATAGAAATAAAACCAAATCTTAAGAACCCCCTGCCTTCTATTCCTCTCTTCCTGGGCTTAACTACCTCCTCCCCACCAGCTGGCACATGGGAATGGGGAAGGGGATTGTGGTCAGTCACCACAAGTTGTTGCTGCCTCTTCTTCTTCCTCTAGAGGAAAACTTCCTCGTGCTGTTCCCCGAATCTGGCATCGGGTCTCTCTCCCTGGAGACAGTTCTCCATGAACTTCTGCATTGTGAGTCCTTCCCCCAGGCTGCAGTTCTTACCAAGCTGCTCCTGTGGGGCCCTTCCATGGGGTGCAGCCCTTCAGGCACAGACTGCTCTAGCGTGGGTTGTCTGTGGGCTCACAAGTCCTGCCAGCAAACCTGATGGATCCACAAGTTCTTCCAGGAGCCTGATCCAGTGTGGGCTTTTCACTGGGTCACAGCCTCTGGGCATCCATGTTCTCCAGGGTGAGGTCCTCTAAGGGCTGCAGATGGATGTCTACTCCCCTGTGAACCTCCATGAGCTGTTGGGGGACAGCTGCCTCACCAGGGGCTTCACCATGGGCTGCAGAGGAATCTCTGCTCTGGCACCTGGAGCACCACTTCCCTTCCTTCTTCACCACCGTGGTGTCTGCAGTGCTATTTCTCTCACATATTCTGACTCCTCTCTTCTTTGGCTGGAGATGCTCTTGTGCAGGTTATTTCCCCTCTTCTTAACTATGTTACCCTAAAGGTGCTACCACCATTTTTGATGGGCTCAGCCTTGGATAGCAGTGGGTCCATCGGGGAGCCAGCTGGCATTGGCTCTGTCAGCCATTGGGGAAGTTTCTATCAGCTTCTCACAGAAGCCAACCCTGTAGCCCCCCCCATTACCAAAACCTTGCCACACAAGCCCAACACAATCTCTGTGATTCTTTATCTAGAATCACCTTATATCTTCCCCTCCATGTGTTCCTGAGATATCCATCCTTCTTGTGTTGTTGCATTTTTTTAAACAGCTTAATAATAAATTACTGTCTGCCTCAGAGCCTATTTGCTGAATTCCTTCCAAAGTTTGATTTAACAAATAGTAATGCTATGATGGCAAATCCATCATGAAGAGAGTGAAAATGAGAACTTTGCAAGCTGCAATACTAGCTGAGCATGGCTAAGAGAGATAAAAGAAAGCTCTGTTTAGACTTTGAAGCTGGTTTTCTGCAATTGCAGTGAAATTCCTTGGGATAGTGCACTCCCTCTTTTCCACAGCACTGCACTATTTTGTGATTGGACATGGTTGTGCTTTAACTAGATAGATTCCACTTATGCTTGAACAGGTATCAACAAACTGATAAAATTGCAAAATTTTGTATGATGACCTTAGAAGCATGAGATTGCCTCCTAAAGGGTATTTGCAATATGTACAAATTCCTTTTCTAGCTGGGCCTTCTCCCATGCCCTATGTCTTAGTTGTTATTCTGCTCTAATGCTACTTGCAAATGCTGATGTGAGCCCCTCAGGACACTTACTGTTCTACCTTTTACTTGCTGCATAACACTTGTAAATAAAGATGTTAGTGTGATGCCTTCCTTCTTAAGCAAATTGTATCCAGTTCCCAAGATTGTACTACCTGGGTTACAGAGATGATGTTGGAAATGATGTGATGTTCTTACATAGAAAAGCTAACAGCAGCATAAGAAGTTGAAGTAGGGATACAGATTATTTAATGAGGTCATCCAGAGAGTCTCTTGGCCAGTGAAAGGTTCATTTTCTTATCTTTTGTTTCATCTGAATTCAGCATCCTCCAAAAGATAGGACTCCTATCATTACTGTTGGGAGACTATAACAGGTTAATATGTCTCACAGTGCAGAAGTTTTTCATGATGTTCAGTGTAAATTATTTCACACATGAAATATACCTCGCTGTCAGGGAGCAGCCTAAATTTTCACTTTCTTAATTTCATCCCATTACTCCTCGTTATATCCCTTGTACCAATCTAAATAATTCATCACCCTTCTTAATGTTTATATCCTTCAAATATTTATAGGCAGTTATCATGTCTCTTTAGTCAGAGCTTAGCTGAGCTGTTCATATTTAGACCTTTTAATCTTTCTTCATAAGAAAATCCTTCTACATGAGACTGAGAGCCTGATCCTCAAAGGTATGTAGGTGCCTGTTCACTGACAGTGAGTTTGTGGCCTAGATATTACTACTATTAGGCAGTAGGTTTTTTTCTCCTCTCTAATTTGTCAGTATTAGATACTAGGGGACAAAGAACTGAATTTGATATTCCAGGAACATCTTGGCCAGTCTTCTCTGTTTTGCTGTGTCATATATTACCTCAGTATGCCCACCCCCCAGGTAGTGTTGTTTTTCTTGCCGGCATACAGCATTGGAAATTTGTTTCTGTGGCAGTGTTCACTACTACCCTTACTTTGTCTTCTGGACCTCTGTATTCCTATTACTAGTGAATATTTGACATAAGATCCTCATTTCCTAAGGTGCTACCATTTGTTTTCAGACTTTGGAACCCCTTACAACATCACTCTGTCTTCACTACAATTTACAAGATCTTCCTGTTCGCTGTTCTGCATGTGTATGTGAGTACATATATCTCTTATACGCATATTTAAAAAAATGATACTTACTGCCCATTGTCTGAACATAAATGAAAATTAAGAGGCTCTACTGAACATTAATCTCTATATCACTATGCTAATATATTTTTCCAATTTCATATGATAGCATTAATCACTACTCTTTGTTTACAGATATTTTCAAACAATTTATTGTCCATGTAACTCTGCTCATATCCAAGCCAATTTGAATTAGGTTTGTAAGGCAGAATCTATATATCAAATGCTTTACTAAAATCCAGCTGCATTAAATCTAACACAGGGCATATTTCATTGTTCTCAGTGGCCTCTTAGGTCCTTCAGGTATGAGTTTTTGTTTGAATCTTCCAGTTTTAGCTTGTGCAGTATGAATTGTCAGTGATGGTCATAGTTTCTGGGCTACCACAACTGGACAAATTCTCTTATTCCAGTCTAAAATGGAAATAATCATCCCATGTTTGGGCTCAGACTAGACTGAAATTTTGTTAAAGTGTCAATTTCTACCACCTCAAAAGAGTTTGGATACAGAGGTGTGGGTCTGGAATCAACCAGAGCTGGATAGATCAGCATACCAGTGGTAATGACTACGTTTTTGTAGGCTTGCTAAGAAATATTTGTTTGGTTATTTTTCTGAAAGAAACAGATCAAAATATCTTGTAGCTGTCAAAACAAACAAACAAAAATTAGATTGTATAAAATTACTTTTAGGGTTTATTCTATTAGTCCTTTGTTTCTATACTAAGGAAATAGTTAAAGCAAATATTTTGAAATTAAAATCAAGTACTACGTAAATGTGTAAAAGCAACGGGGTTTTTTTGTGTGGTTAAAATTAATGACCATATCTGAATGACCTTTAGACAGACTTCTTGGCTACAGCAAAGATTTTTCTGGCTAAATAGCTCTTGCATGACTTTACTTCCATTTTGCATCTGGCAAACACGAAATCAAATCTTGGAACTTGATACTGCTATTTTAGATGCCATATTCCTCGTGCAGAGTGATGCTACATCACTGTCTGTATGTCACCCACAAGACTGCCAGACCAAACTGTCTCTCCATTGCTTGTGTTTCTGTCAGTGTTTGGGTGGTGGATTTGGGATTTTTGCCGGAAAGGGCTTGATGCTTGTCAAGTCTGTAAGAAAACAACACTACAAGATAGTAGGATCAAATTTGAATGACTTTCCTAAGGCTGACTTAGGACCATTTTCCTGGGTCACCTTGTTTTATTGTAGGGAGTGCATTTCTCTTTTTAGTATTCACTACAACACATTTATCATCTTTCATCTCTCACTACTTCACATTTGCTTATTCAGAATCTCATGGTACAGATTTTACTGAAGACCCATTTAGATTTTCTGCAGAGCTGTTGCACACTATTTTGAGTCCTTTACACCATGGCCTTCCAAAGATACAAAATTTCAGGTTCAGCCTTGCAAAACTGGCTTGGTCTTAGTTTTGTGATTTTTGGCATCACATGAATTCATCACATGAATTCTTCCACTATTTAATCTACTGCCCCAAAAGCTGTATGCCTAAGTGATGCAATTATGCATATATATGTCCTACAAAAACACCCTGCCTCTTTGTTTGTGACCAGTGCCACGTGAGGGACTATTTTAAGTTACATTATCAAAAGAAAGCTTTTGGCAGTATAAAACCTGGTCTTTCCTGGCAGCATTGGCCCATATAGCTCTCCTGAGAAATCCTTTTAAGTGCAAGCCAATTCTGTGTGACCTTTAGTTGAAGCAAAGTGAACAATACAGAAAACAAAACTCAGAAGCTTCTATGAGAGAGGGAGCACTTAGCTGGGCTGCAGGCTGAGTTGGACCAAGCTGGATCATTCACATTTGGTGAAATGAGGAATTTTCCTTCCCCCCGCCCCCGCAAACAATAACCAAAGCAAACAGGAAAGAAGTAGCACCTCCTAAAAATGATGTTGCAGTACTCAATATCCAGGTTTTTTTCTATTATAATTTTACATCTCTGAAAATATGCAATGCTGAAGACTCAGCTCCATAGTGTTCCTCTGACAGCCTGTAATGATTTTAAAAAATACGAGCTGACACAAAGTACTTAGGAGTTATAAGAAGAAGAAAGATCTCACACTTTTATAAATTTAAAAGTGACTAACATGAATTTTTTACAAAACCCAGGTTATTTCAATATTTACAATGTCTTTCCAATATGTGTTTAATCAAATGGTTGTTTCTTTTCTGCATAGAAACAGATTGTTTGGGATTTGGTTTCACTGAGTTATTTTCTTTTACTGATTTGTGTCCAAAAATTCTGAATTTAGTAAAATGGGAATGGTAGGAAGTTCGTATGCTTTCTTACTCTCATATTAGAGTAATAGCGATAGTTTATTTTAAGGAAATGAAAAATTACACCAATTATTGATCTTGTGACAGGTTAAGAAGAATATTATCACAATTCATACTAGTCAGTTTGACCTTTTATTGACTTGACCTTTAGCTTCTCTGAGAAGGAAAGTTAGGGCACCTACATAACTTGGTGCTGTAATTTTGAAAATTGGTTTGGATTACAGTTTGCATGTTTGTAATCCAGTTGAATCATTAATCTGTACCTGTAACACATGAAGATAGATAGAGCTGAGACAAGCTTTGCTAAACAGCCAATAATAACCTTGCTGCTGTGCAAGAAGAGTGGATTGTTTTGTGTTTTCTATAATTTTTGTTAGTTTCACTTTTTATTTTGCTTTTTTTAAAGGAAAAGGTCCTCCAGAAAAGAAGATCTGAACACAGGAATTAGCAAACCTTCTCACCCAACAAGCAATGTGTGTTGGTTAATATTGTCTGAATTTCAATCCCCACTTCCATTATGCCCAAACAGACTTTTCTTTGCTTTGCTGTGGAAAAAGCTATTCTTGTTTGGGTTTTGCTACAGCAAATCTACTAAAAAGTCTGTTTAATAAAAATATGTTCTGTGTGCAGAAAATGAGTGCCTGTAAGTAGTAGAAGGTTAACTAGTATAATCTAGAATATTTTCTCATAAAAGTATACCTTGGTCTCTCTTACCCAACAGTATCTGACCTCCCTGTAGGTCTTTGATAACACCAAGGTCTCTCATCTATCTATCTATCTATCTATCTATCTATCTATCTATCTATCTATCTATCTATCTATCTATCTATTTATCTATCTATCATCTATCTCTGCCACGAGAGGAGGAGATAGACTTAAAGGAGAGGCATGCTGGGATAAGTAACACATCTACCTGTGTGACAGAACAGAGGGTTACAAAGGCAAGTGCATATGCCCCTGTGGGAAGGCAATGGTTCCTTACGAACAGCTGAAGGTGTCTTTTAGCTTGAGAATGCCTATAAAACTGAAATATGAAATTGCTCCATATCAGTCCTTGCCTAGATTTGGGGAAAACCATTTTGGTCAAGACTGATTTCTATGAAATATGTAGACTTTCCTATATAATATTCAGAACAGTAACAAAAATAGTGCTGATCCTGTTGATCCTGATCTGTGTTAACAATGAAAGGTTATTCCTGCTATCATCCTTTCATCTGAAACAGCAGAGGTTCCTGTAGCCGATGTGAAGGTTACAACCCTACTGATGACAAGTCTGATGCCTTGGGATAAATTCTCTCTGTCTGAGTTTGTCCTCTTAAAAACCATGGCAACTGCTCGCGTGCACAGCTTCAAACAAATAAACAAATACATCCATGTGAAAAGGCAGAGAAGTTGCAGAAAAATCCTTCAATTGTGCAAAAACTAGAAAATGTCAGAATTAATCTGTTAGTACAACTTCCGTGTGCTCCACTGCACACGTGTTTAATATAGTGGCCTACTTGTATGTTCAGATACTACCCTTGTCTTAGGATTTCTGACTTGTATTCAGAATGGGCCTATCTAAAAGAGAAGTGAGGACATTATTCCCTACAAGTGTCTTGCTTTGATGTCTATATTCTTTTAAGTGTGCATAATGAATCAGATAGACAGCTGCAAGAAGAGAAATAGTTTCTTTGGTTGTATCCTTGAATATTAGGCTGTAGAGATGGACTTTCTTCCTTGTCCTGCCACAGAAATCCTATATGATATTAGGTAAGGTATTTCAGATCATTCTTGTCACAGATGGCAGGAAATTTTTCACCATTGTTTCCTGCATGCCATTAACAGTGTCTAGGATGATATCTTCTTCAGTTGTAACTGAATTTCTTGGAGTTGTGCTATGAACTTAAGTAATGGTGTGCAGTAGTGGGCACACAAGAATAAAAGGACAGTGCTTGGTTGTGAATTCTAAAATCAGATACTTTTGTTCTTAATAAATTTGTACCCCTGTTGCTCATCTTCACAATGGAGGGAATGCTTCTACTTCACTTGCAGGCTGTGAATGCTAACTCCTACTCAGGCACTGTCATGAGAACTGCCATAGAAAAGACAAGGGAATATTTATCATTCTGTTTCAGAAACAAAGTGAAAGACCACATACTGTGAAGATCCACCACAGTATTGAACAACTGACTGTTCAACCAGTCCCCAAATTGACCAAAAATACTAAATGCCACCTAAGAAATTGAGAAATGTGGCAGAAAATATAAGCAGCAGGAAGCTGAATGAAGTTACATATAACCATATTTTTGCCATATAACTGTATTTTGTAATATTTTGTTGATTTTCCTTGCAAACTTTGGCCTTACAACTTTTTACAGATAGACAGTGCAATCTGGTTTCCTCAAAAGACCTGACTTTCCCAGGGCTTCTTGTAAACCATAACTGAGACCAGAATAACTTGAAGTTTATGATTTCTACATGTTCAAACTGGATGCAGTGATACAGGTAGAAAAATTAAACATTATATATTAGCCCTGGATATTCTGTAGAAATCATTGAAGACCTATTGCTGTGCTATTTCAGCTAAAGCTAGAAGAACTTTTCTTAGAAATGTTCATTTTGGTACTCAGAGATTTTTTTTCAGACTTATTGTGAAGAGTGGAAAGAAACCTAAGGGTTTATTTTATTTTTTTTTCTTTTTCCTCACATGCGTAACCAAAATCCACCACTAAAATTATATGATGAGCAAGAAGAACTTTTGGAGCTCTCTGTGTAGCAGGATTAAAGACCTTATATGACCTGCTCCCACAAGTACTTTTCTGCATGGCTTTGATTCTATCTGAGCACCCTACAATTTATCTGAAAGAAAAATTAACATCATACACAGCAGTCAAGATCATCCAGGACTTAATTAGTTCTATTTCACAATGAGAAATTTCAAACCAGCGAATTTCAACCAGAAAAAAATGTAATCCATTTCCTATATAATGTAGTTGCTCCCATACCTGTTCACTCTGCACTGGGATCTTCCAACTGTGACAGCTTATCAGCAGGAGTATCCACCAACCCAGATAATTAAATACTGTATGGGCTATTTCATCTATGCTCAGCCTGTAGTGTCTTTACTTTTACAGGGTAACATTTTACTCTGACAGTGATACTACTGAGTTTTGTCAGCATCCTCAGACTCTTTGCAATATTCCTGCTTTGGGTCAAACCACTTTGCTCACCAATTCTTCCCATTATTTATACCCCATATCTTGTTAACATTGGCTATTACTTAACCACCACCAACAAAAGTGAATAGTGCATGTCTTCATCAAATTGTGCTTTTAAACTGCCCTAAGCTTGGCAAATGTGTTTTATTCATGGCATCTTACCAGAAGAAGGGAAAAAGTTCCAGAGACAAAACAAAAAAATAATGCAGTAGTACCTTTTTACATGAGTTTATATTCACTGGAGATTCAGTGCCTTGTAAAGGTGAGACTTTGGAAAGTTTGCAATTAGACAAACCAAATTGTTTCATAGCTGTGTTTCTCAAATGGTTTAAATTTTTAATTGACATTGGAAGAATGGAAGTGTTGACGAGTCACAGTTTACTCTGGTGAAATATAGGACCTGCCTGTAAAAAAAATCTCTGGTTCTACTCTTACCAGTAGGACAGGTAGGAGCAGGAAGATCATCTTTGGTATCCTGGAGGAGATACTACTCTCCCAAAATACTTATGACAAAGAGCTGTTCTTGACTTTTGGTGTCAGGAGCAAAACAATCTAAAAAGGATGGCTGCCAAGTGATGTCAAATAAGCCTCATGAGGAAATTTATATAAAGCCTTCCATGTGGGGAATAAGCAGTCTATGTATGCATGGTGGGAATGATGGAGGATACATCTAATGGGGAGATTTTTGTCAAGGCAGCTTACTTTTTCACAGTTTGTGCAGAGATCTTCATTAGTATAGATCTGTAGACTGTTGTAATCTTGGTCTTGGTTCTTCAGGGGGAAGCTGTGGAAGATGGAAGTGCTAAGTGATGAATGGGGAAGAAATTTCAGCATTTAGAAGTGTCCCAACTTTTGGAACCTTTTGTGTGGGAATTAGGTACCAAAACTGAGGGTTTAATACCTATTCTGTTGCTTCATGACTCATCTTCCTAAGTAATGAAATCCACAAGTAACCCTTTTTAGCACTCCTGTTCATTAATGTATGTTCAGTGTTGCTGCTTTGATGCATGCCATTTTGGGTGTTGATCTCTTCTGCTTCTTCCTCCTTCTTCCTCTCTGCCCATCACCAGCAAGGAGTTGCTTTCCAGAACTTAGAAGCACTCTGAACTTTTGAACTTGTGTATTGTTAGTTATCCAACCTCCTATGAGCACAATTCTTATTTAAAATAGTCCTTTTCTTCATTTGGTGTCTTAGCCCAGATAAGGTAATCATTAGTAGTGGTGTGAATCTCTTTGCTACTTTCCTGTGAATGTATTGTGAAACACATATTAAATACATTACATCCACATGCATAATATAATATTAATCTCCAAGTCTCTAACTCCCAGGTCTACCTCCTGCATCCCTTAGGGTAGGAAGCCTTGTTAGCTAATTAGTGATAGCACATAAGCCTCAGCCCTGAAGGACACTGTTCATTTTACTACTTGTGCTGTGCTGAAAAAGGGAGGATGCTGCTGGATGATAAAGTGCATGGAAGCAGAAGAAACACTTGGCAACAGAAGAAAGCTTCAGTATTGCTCAGACATTCTACTACAAGGCCATTCTGCAGTCAGTCATTACATGCCTCTTGTAAACCAACAGCTGAATGAATTTGAGAAACAACTGTAAGACAAAATTATATGTATATATATATGTGTGTGTGTGGATATATATATAGAGAGAGACAGAGACAGAGAGGGACAGGAAGAGATTTGTAAGAACTCTACCTAGCTCCGTGGGATTCAGTGGAATGTTTTCAAAGGCTTGTGCTATGGCCACCCACTGGCCCTAAGCTAGTACATTGAAAAAATTGTATCTCTCTCAGTAATCTACGTAATAAAATGTTGCTTGTACCTTTTCCTGAAAATACACTCTTGAAAGTGCTTGGTCTAGTTACATAGGTATTCATCATTTGTATTCTTGTCTCACAATATATGTGGTGGTTGTGTTGCATGTCCTTGCATTCTGCTGGGGCTTTAGCACCACTGGAAACTGTCTGCTGAAAGACTTTCCCTAGAATACAGTGGAGTAATAAAATATCTTTTTGTGAATGGAGGAGAGGAAAGTGGAGTCCACAGCATAGAGAGATGCTCTAAAATGCAGAAATTAGAAATAAATTATTCAAAAGCAGTAATATTTTTATGGCACTGTGACCTCTTCTCCTGCTGGGGCTTCTTAGAGATGCCTAGAAATAACAAAAGGTGTGGGATACAAAATTAAAAAGGCCAGAAAAAATGTTCACTACTGACATGAAAAGTTAGGCTTGGAGATTACCTTGTTCTTTGAAACTTCTTTCTTCTTACATAAATAATTGTAGCACAGGCTCAGTCGCCCTTACCCTCACTGAAACTGAGTTAGAGCACATCAGGGAATCACAATAATTTTTCAAATGCACCTGTGTCAATACAAATTAGCCTCTCATTACACCAAAACACTGACTTTCTATATCAAAAGGTGCGTGTGAGCTCAGTTAACTCATTCCCCTTGTGCATGTAGTAATGATGCCTCAATTACATGTGTACATGTGTCTGAGAGATGCATGAACACCCATTAATATGCCTACGCACTCTACTTGTGTTTAGGTACAAACAGCATACATTTATTCCAGCACTTAGCAGTTCATTTGTTAGCTGGTCATTATACCTTCTCCTGTGTCAACATTCAGCTGATCTGCATCAGATATAAAAGTTAAGAGCCTGGACATGTGAAACACGTTAGGACTCTTCTTATGCTATATGAAGTGGCACTTTTG
>JAWWLZ010000118.1:31453703-31474143 GCA_035041345.1 Poliocrania exsul
TCAGATATAAAAGTTAAGAGCCTGGACATGTGAAACACGTTAGGACTCTTCTTATGCTATATGAAGTGGCACTTTTGATACTTTACATTATTTGCAGTAGGTAGGCTCCAAATTTCAGTATTGTGGACAATTTCAAGTGGAATGATTTCACTTTCTTTTGAGGCAGGATCTTTGGTTTGCCCTCGAGCAAGTCAGTACAGACAGTAACAGAGTACATGTTCATCCTTTCTATCCAGCGTAACAGCTAGTAGAAAGTTGGACATATGCTTGACGAGAAAAGGAAGTGATTATGGGGGTGCTTTAGTTGACTTTCTCAAACTTCCAACCTTATTTGCAGCATAAAGCAGAGCCACATTTGTCCAGTTACCAGCTTCCTGAAGCTGGTCTGCATATAGTAGGGTTTGGAGTGTTTTCCTGTGTTACACCGTGGTGCTGCATGTCACTGAACACACTCATGTTTGAAGACTCTGGATGAAGAACTTTTTAAGGATTTTTCTTAAGGCAACATTACGTAAGAGGCTGAGTAGCCCAACTTAAGATGGTGAGACTCTGCAGATGCTGGGTATGACTTGAGACCACTGTAGGGACAATTTCAGTATTATAGTGTACTGCAATACTTGTGTTTTTCTCTGAGAACTAAAGACATATTTTGACTTTCTTATTGTATATTTGCAGAGAAAAGGCTGATATTCTTGCTGAGAAGTGTACATAATACAATTGTTTTCAACAATAGAAACAATAGATTGGTAGGATTTAGGAGAAAGTTGATGTCTGTGCTATTTGTAATACGAACCTTGGCTAAAATTACTGGGCTTTCATGGTTCTAAAATTTGCTTGAGCTTGGCTGCAAAATGTGACATAAAGTCTCGATTGCTGAAAAACAACTTTTGAAATTAAAAAAATATTGGATAGTAATGGATATATATTCAGATGTTTTCATTTTCCTTAACTGTCATAGAGCCAATGAAACTCTTTCAGTCCCATTTTGTGGTACATATGGGAGCAAACGTAATTCTCTATACAAAATACCAACTGTAATGCATTTCTTAAGTACAATGACTATGCGAGAGAAATTAAGGGGGTTTACATTTTTATAAATTATTTGAATTTAGTGGTAAAATTGAACTTGAGCTAAGGTCTTAGTAGGTGAATTGAAATGTGTCTTCCCTTATTCCTCCAATCATATTCCTAACAGATTGTTCTTTTTTACCACATTATCCTTTATGTCTCAGAGTCTCTACAATGCAGTTTCAGGTGATGCCTGTATTTGCTTTGTTGATGCTTAAAACTGGGAAATGAAAAAACCCCCCTCATCTCTATATGCAGGTCTCAACGTTTTTTGAATATATTTTAATTAAAAATATATTCTCATTATTAATTTTAGAAAAATTATTGTACAGTGACAGACAGCTGAGGGGTTCTGTACTTCTTGGCTGTATTCCATTAAAACTGTATGACTTGTAATTGGAAATGGCCCAATGCCACAGCTGATATTTTCCAAAGTCTGAGCATGTTCCATGAGGAAGACTGTGTTTTAATTAAGAATAGAGTGGCCAGTAGCAAAGTTCAGGTCTTCTACACAGTGCAGCAGCATAGCACTCAGCAAAACACATAAAATAGACTTAAGTTTTGCTGTCCTGATCA
Organism: Poliocrania exsul; assembly: GCA_035041345.1. Taxonomy (NCBI): domain Eukaryota; kingdom Metazoa; phylum Chordata; class Aves; order Passeriformes; family Thamnophilidae; genus Poliocrania; species Poliocrania exsul. Next base: position 31,455,348 of record JAWWLZ010000118.1, read on the forward strand.
CAGCAATTTTTATGACTTTAAGCAAATTTAGTGGGGCCTAAAAATACAATTAGAGTTTAAAACGAAAATATTTTTGCTTACTATTGAGATTAGATTTACAACTTTGGTTGTACTCTTCTGTATTTAGAATAATTTTAAATGAGGTGATACTGAAACTTTTTTTTTGTAGAATTTAATAATGTTTAGCCTTTTTGTTACATTTTAACAAAGTCTCTAGAATTCCTCATCCTCCTTTTTAAAATCTGAATCACTTGATATTTTTCAAGCAATGAATTTCATGGACTCTGAACAGTAAATAGGGCATGCATTGTCTGTTGCAAGACTGCGAATTAGAACTCCTCTGATTTTGAGTACCTACATAGAGTGGAAGAGGAAGATACTCAAATCATTCTTATATAAAGGAGTGCAATGAGGGTAGAAGCTTGTAATGCTGGATAAACTTCTTATGGTCTCCTGAACACACACTTCTGTTTCTGTTCAGATGAATGCCATTACAATATAAACCCCTTTGTTTACAACCTCTCTTCTAATCCAGGAAGTATGTGAATGGATTCAGCATACTGCAGAGAGGGACACATTCATCTGTCACCAAAGTGAAGTCACGTCTGAGGTGAAACTTGGCACTGGTTCTTAAATTAAAGTACTACTGATAGTTTGATATTTTTTTTTTAACAAGATGAAGCCTCACCGTAAATCAAGAACTACTTTTTCCCTTTCTCTCTCCTGTGATTTCGTATACTGAAACTAAAGTAGTTCTCTGTCCTTTTGTCAGTGCTTATTTTTGAAAAGAGACTTTCAGTTAGTAGTGAACATGTAATTTTGAACTTCAGCAAAGGGTCTCTGTTTGCCATTAAATTTGTGCTCCTGGGAAACTCAAAGGGGAAGTAAAAATGCCAGACAGTCCAGAGCTTAATATGTTTCTCACAGCTGGAGGTGACGTGACAGTCCTCTTGTCATTTGACCATGAATTTAAAAATATTTGCCTGGAGTCAAAAGCCACAATCATATAGATTTCTCACTAGGCTACAAGATTTAAGCCACAGAGACTATTATTTTATTAAGGTGTCTTATGGAGAAGCACTCTTTTGTAAACAGCCCTTGTCTTTGGAAAAGACCTTTCTCAACTCCTATAATTTTTTTGTACATTGATGACAGACCAGCCATTAAATCTGGGCAGAGATAATGCCAGGTAATAAATTCTTTTACTCCTGACCTCATAAATCAATTGGCAGAACTGTACACTGCTTGGTGTAACAGTGTGCCATTTTTAATTTGTTACTACTGCAAGGCAAACTAATTTTAGCACCTTAATGCTTGCTCTCTGATGCGGTTTGCAAAGCAACTCCTTATTAAAAGTAATACAATAGGTGGCTATGTTTATTGGCCTTATACCAACAACTCACAACAAGAAAATCACAACTGATGTCAGTTCTCACGTTGCTACATCTGGGTACTATTGAAAAAATCAGTTGCATTTTTAATAAGATTTGTATCAATTCATGCTATGCTATTAATATTTAGTTTGATTGTCAAAAGTTCCTAGCTGATATTTAGGGAAGTGAGGCACAGATATCTCAAGCAGTAGTAGCATCTTTAGTAGTCTTAGTTTGCCCAGGACAAAGAAATCTGATTTTCAGCTGGCATAGTGGTAGATCAGGTTTACAGAGGTCTATGTGATCCTATCCTCTTGAGGAGTTTGTGAAAGAAATCCTCAGTGATCTGATTGCAGAATTCTTGCCTCATTTTTCCATTAGTAATTGGAAGGGACCAATGAAAGGGTTAAAAAGAGAGGAAGAACATTTGTTTTCTGTATATAAGGAGCTCAAAATATGCCTCTTTGATGAGTTTGTCACCTTACCTCTCCTTCCCAGAAATACAATGTCTTTGTATTTCCACAGTAACTCGATTCCCCCAGCTCCTGGCCCTGTTGTGCCTGGTGGTTGCATGGCCTGTAGGGTTTGGTGTAAGAATGGATCATGGAGATATTCTGAAGACTAATGTGGAAAGATGGTCAAAGAAGTAGTGATTAACAGGAGAGTCAGATTTCCATTGCAAAAAGATTAGGCTTATACACCAGATGAGAAGCCAAAAGCAAAGGAAACCAGAAAGAAGAGACATTTATTCTGCATCCCTGTCATATTTATTCCTTTAATCTTTAAGGAAAGATCTGATATAACCTTTTTTAAAATAAACTGCTTATAAAATTGCAATGGGAAACTTCACCTTACTGCAAGAAAATCAGAATGGGAGGGAGGAAGAAATTAAGAAGTCAGAGCAATAGAGGAATGATAAACTTCAAGATGGGGTGGAGGGTCAACAATCTGGAGCTACAAAAGAGTGCAGCTGAGCAGTCTGCAGGTCCTTAAGTAGTGATTGTTCTCATGGAGAAGTTAGCAAGATAAATAAATAAATAAATCCCTTCAGATTAACTGTGAAGGCATAGACACTGATGGCCTTGAACTGAGCTAAAGAGAATCAGTTTTGAGGAGGCGGATTTGAGATAAATCCCCAAATGATCCATCACTGTAAGGCAAGCATTTTAAACTCTTAGTGTCAAAGTAAAAAGGTTACTACATGCACAAACTTGTGTAAACAGTTACGTTAACTATTGTCATCTTTGATACTAACTCGTGCATATACTTGCAGGTTGTGACCATTTTACTATGGATTAACATTAAAGTGAATTAACCATGAAGCACAATCTGTAATGTTAACAAAATGCTGGAGTGATGTCCTGCTTCTGGCTTTGGAGTTATCTTTGTACTTACAAATACATCAGGGTTATATCACCTTTGTGTGCATATCTTATTGTGACTTTGATTGTATGAAAAAGTGGCTTCTTCATTAAGGCTATGAGTGTTTTGCATTTGTAGGTGCTATATGATGAATTTTAGATGTAGAATGATTTGGTTAAAACTCATTACTAGGGCTAAAAATGCAACTCAAGAGTTTTTAGCAAAGAAGCCAGAGTCTTCGTTTAGTGTCTATAGTGTGAGTCCATGCAGCCCTCTGAGATTCTTGAGTCCTGCTGTTTTCCACACTTTATTGTATGTCTCTTTATATAATATCTCTCTATTTATATGTAATTTTATTCTTATTATATATAAATGTCTATATTACTTATAGGTATTTAATACATAATTGGTATTTATATATATAAAATATCTATGTAGATTATCTCAATATATGGATTACACATAAACTATCTTTTTTATGTACCATAAGTATATGTATAGACACATGCATATATAGTATCTGGGTATGGTCTTGGGCAACTGGCTTTAGAAGACCGTCCTGAGCAGGGAAATCTGACCACAGAGGTCTCTTCTGCCTTCAGCCTGTGATTCTATGGCTAAAGGAAATCTTTATTTTTCACTCAGTAGTGGTGCAATACCCTAAAAAAAGAAGCTGATTATCAGCTAAAATAAAAAAGAAAATCACAGTATTTTTGAAGATGCTTTTTAGAAAGAGGTAATTTTATTACTTTGCCCTGACTCACACTTCATTTTTGCAGTTTTGGACATCCCATTCCCTTTTGTTATCTGGCATATCTTTTCACAACAGCAATCCTCTTCTGTTCTAACTTCCTAGATGTGGGCTGAAGAAGAGAAGCAGAATATAGAGCAGTTTGCTGTAGCATCGAGGTAAGTGAATCCCTTTTCTCTCCACAGACATTTTTGTAGCTCTCACAAGAAGTGTTTTGCTGTGCTGTGGCTTGCTTATGAGAAAAGACAAACTGCAGTTAAAACATTCTTCAGCAGGAAATCAGGGAAAGTAGAATTGAGACAAGATCATTTCCATGTCAGTAGCATAATTGTGGTACTATTGTTAGGTTAATTATGTGTTTGGGGGGTTTTTTGAGTATTTCATGGGAGAAATATCAGAATGATAAAAAAAGCAACTGAGCTAGTGGGAGGATAGATGGCTATGAAGCCACTATAAACTCCATAACTATACTACTGAGGCTTAGGTGCATTTACTATGGTGTGGTACAGAGGTCAAAGACATTCTTGTAATTATGGCTCAACCTAGAGGTGAGTCTCATAAACTTCCTTGTTCTGTACCCTGATGTATGTCTAATCAGTCATATTGGTCAAAGAAATGATGTGTCCTTGGCATCTCTGGCAAGAGAGGGAAAGAGAGACAGGAACTCCCTGTAGTAGAAGTGCTAATGAACTTGTTTTCACAAGAAACATATAACCTCTCCTGGGATGTTTTAAAGTATCAACATGTGTTCTGTTTTGTCAATTTAATTGTGTATTCTCTCTTATTTTTAGTCTTCAACTTGAACTGAAATTCCAAAAGGTGTTGACACAAGGGAGCAAACAGTGATGAGCAATTAAGGGTTATTAACATAGAGTGACTTTGCTTTTGTGATATCAGTTGTATCCTCAGAGTTGCTACTAAAGTTCAGTTTTCCACCTTGGGTTTCAGATAGGTGGCAAACTGATTGGTTTCCTTGGGAATTTTCTTAGGAACATTTTGCATATGGCAAAGAGAGTTGCTTATGACAGGGAAGGAAATTCGGGAAGAACAAGGTCTGCTCCAGGTTATTTGCTCTGCAGCTGGAACAAGAAAGCAGGACTGAGAAAAACAGTGAACATGTTGAAAGAATTCATGGGCAAGTGAGACCCCTGAAAGCACCAAGATGCCCTATGCAGAAGGGAGGAAACTGCTCATCCACTGTATTTTGTGTGTTGCCTTACAAGTACATTATCTCTGGAACAAATTTAGGTGATGCTTCCTAAAAATAATATCAATAGTTGTGTTCGTGTCCGGATGCTGTGGATAGAGTCTATTCTACACAAAAGAGTCTGAAAGTGTATGAAACTTTTATATTAGTCCCAATATAGCTGTATGTACAGTTCCCAAATGAAAGATCACAGCCTACACCAGGACAAAATCACAGGCTCATTTTTTTTTATTTTTTTTATTTTTTTTTAGAAATCTCTTTAATGGTAGCAATTTACTGTCAATGACAAGTAGCAGCAAATTTGCAGATAATCTCCTGAAATAGGCTCTTGCAGATGACACAGTTTCATATACAAGAGCCATTGCAGTTTGTAAGAACATCCTTAAAACATTCTGTACAGTATCTTAAAATATCAGCGTACATTCAAGGTCTATTGAACATTTTCATAATTCTCTTATAAAAGCATTTATCTACTCTAATCTTAGTTCTTTACACAAATGATTCTAACTGTTAGGAGATGAATACCTAGGGCTTTATTTCATTATCTTTTATAGCTGTGTTAAAAAACCAAACAACAACAAAACCCTACCTTTTTTTGAGTAGCCGTAGCCGTGTACAACTTCCGAAGGTGCATGTGATTTAAGTAAACTTGCAAGGTAGGGGCTATGAATCTTTGTGAGTCACGTGGTGGCTTGTAATTTCACTGTTGTCAAGGGGAAAATGTTTTGTACCCTTGTATTGTTTCAGGTTCTGAACCTGTGAAGTTCAACTAATACACACCCTCACAACATGCTACTAGGATAAACTTGTTGAGGATGTTTTGGTGGTACAGTGATCAAGGGAATAATGGATACCTGCATCAATTAAGAATGAAGTCCCATGAAAACACCTTTTTTTCAAGTCTAGAGAACTGGTAAGTGGTTATAAATACAGAGAAAGAGGGATAGCAAATGTAATATGAAAGACCAATATCACATTTGGTCTTTTCATTTTCATCTGGGATAATACTAGAAAAAAAATAAGGCTAATCAATACAAGATTGAAATCCAAGGGCCAAGAGTAAATAAGCACTGATTGGACTGAGAGTGAGTTCATTTTAAAATAGGAAGGGAAACTTTTAAATTAGAAGGGAGCTGAAAATAGTAAGTAGGATAAAATATTTGTGTTACATTTGAGGTCCCAGATCCTGTGAATCACAGAATGAATGAACCAGGAAGGAAGTTTAGAGCATGTTCCTTTAAAGAGTAGAAAAGTTTACTAATGGCAGAAATAGAAACTGCAGCTGTGAATATATTCTAAAGAGTGTTAGATAAGCACTTGAGGGGAAAAACACTACAGGATAAAAATGCTAGACTTAATTGGCTACATGCCTTCCTTCCATCCTGAAATGTCACTATGCAACCAGTGTCAGGTTCTCCACTCATCTTCTCTCCAGGGGATAATAAATGCAGCCTTTGTACATGTCAAAATTATGCTCCTTTCTATTACTATTCAGAATAAATCTGTGCATTTGGTTTCATTTTTCTTTCCCAATTGTTTTTGTTTGGAAAGCTGAAGTTACTCCGAAGCCCCCGTGCAACACTTTTGTTCCAGGAAATTCAAATGCCTTAGTGCTGATGTTTCTCTGCTATGCTTTTTTAGACAGACCAGACATGTAAAATAAGGACATGCTTTCAGGTAACATGAATATGCTACTGCATAATTCAAGACATACTGAGTCTTCCCATACCATAACAACCAGAGCTCGGCTAAGGATGGATGGCTGTGATCATCATAGCAGTAAAAACTCTGAAGTGATTGCTATGGCATTGACATAATTAGAATCTGGATTCAAGGTTGTATGTTTAACCCTCTTGAATCCTTGCCTACACAGCAGTTATTTAAACATAATTCTCATTACTTATTTGTGTCCTTAATCTATTATTACATTAATTATACAATTTTTATGGTTTATTAAAAAAAATGTCCTCAGTTAGGACATCTTAGTACATCCTATCCCATTTACATGCATATTTCTATATTCAAAGCCTTCCGTGGCTCTAACTGATCAAAACCAATGAAAAATTTATAAACTGAAAATACTCCTTTGGCCTTAACTTACACTACTTTTAATTCAATTTTAATTATTAATATTATAGTTGCTCCTTTTGCTTTTGCATTTTAGACTTAATGGAAGCCAGATTTGGCCTTGGTTTTCTGTCTTGGATCTAAATGTTTAGCATTTTCAGTCACTCCTTTGCCTTATTTTGTGCTAGATTAGTAAGTATCTTGAGGCAGACAAAGTCACAATCCCTGAGGGGAGGTATTTTCTGTTATAAATTATCAAAGGGCTATCCTTATTTTTGAGGTGCAATTTTGTGGGGGGTGTGGGACAGAAGTGAACAAATGTTTTGGATTATTATTTTAAATCAGTCAGACATTGCATTACCTATTCATTCAGTTTATAACCAGGGCATACCTTTTAAGATACACTCATCATCTGTTGCACCTTACTGCTGAATGGTCAAGGATTGCTCACAAGGCAAATGCCACCCAGTGAGTACTGAGAGTTTCTTTCAGTAGTTTAGGAGTCTTTTGAATTTTATTTGACTCCCTGACATTTTGAAAGGGAAAGAATTCAAGACAGAAAAACAGATAACCGTAAAAGAAGCAACACATGGATTTGTATTTGTATTTCCTATAGTAATATGTGTTTTCTTTTTAACTTACTGTGTGTCCAAAGATACTGAATTTCATTCTATACTTGTTTTTGTCAGGACACTTAAACCATGCCCTTGGCACATCCCTTTTCAAGGCCCTGTTTTGGGGAGAGATGTAGGTATACACACATATGTACAAACTGTGCATTTGCAGGGCTTTATTCCTTTTATTCCTTTTGTCTAATTATGGATAGATGCAGCAAGTTGCCTGAGGGAGAGAAACAGAAAAAGAAGAAGGGATCATAGAAAGGGACAATAAATAATATAAAGAGGCTATTTTATTTTAGTGTTTAAAGTTGTCATTAGATTACTTATTTTAAGCTTGGAAATGTAAGCCAAAGAATTGTGTTAAGTTTCTTTCATCTTGAGGCCAAACGCTTGAATGAGGTGAGTATGGACTAGAAAGGTTGGCCTTCACACATCTTACAGATTTTTTTTAATGTACCATAAATGAGGCAAAACATTTAGTACTAGGCACTCTGTGTGTGTTTTCTGCAGTACGTTCTTGCTGAAATTTCTGGCATGAAGAGTTTTCCTTGGGAGCTCAGTAGCCTGGGAAATATCTAGCCTCAAATTCTTCACTGCCTGTGTATTATAACCCATCTTCCTATCTTTTTCCCTTGGGTAGGAATAGTGCAGTGAAGCTCATGTTCCAGAAAATTTTTAGTGGTATCCTGTGTTACTTTTAAGAACTGTAGGTAAACAACAATACGTAATAGACAATAAAAATAAGTACTTATGACTTTTGGTCCCTGCTTATTTACTGATAGGCACAATAATGAGTCCAGCAAAGGATGGAATATAAAATACTGAGATATTATTGCCTCTTTTCTGCACTATATTCTATTGATATTAGCAGTCTATTCCTATTTGGGTTACTATTTCACTAGGGAAAGCAGAGGAAACAGAATAATTACCCTCCATCTATTATACATGTAATTTCTGTGTTACAATGTCCTACAGAAAACTGAAATGTCACTAGTACTCTGGAAAATTCACTTGCTTTTTGCCATTAGTCATCATGGTCATCCTATATATTTGCTATAATGAAGGTGTATTTTACAATTATGCTGCTTTCTTTTGCTGCTTCCTTTCTAAAACAACCTATGTAGCAGAAAAAGCCCTATCTGATCACTGCTTATCACCTTCTCTTTAGAGGCATTAGGATACTTTGCTGAGCCCTGTTAGGATTTTGTACTTCTCTGAGAACACTGATTACATGAAACAGCATTTTTCCTAAAGGGAGGATGATAGAAAACTAGCTTATTTTTTATCACGACATGTTTGATGAATGAAAAAATGAAAGCAAATAGAGCCTCATTATTATTAAACTACTTACTGTTTTCTCTCTGGTCTGGAAGGGAGCCTCTCTGTTGATTTCAGGTGGTTTGGGTGTGAGCTGACACCTACAGGCCCCCAAGGATTCTTTTCTACTGGTCTCTGACTTCAGCACTACTGAAGACAATGTGTCACAAATGTCCTTATTTGCACCTAAATTTTCACCTTCTCTTATTAACAGTGTGACAATTGTTGATTGTCTATGTATGGTAAATGGTGCAATATGCAATTATGTCAACAAACTGACTGTTATGAACTTCTTAATGTTTATAGGCTTAAGATGGACATAGATGCAGTTAAGAAAAAAAAGGAGGGAGAGAAAGAAATAAAAGCTTTCTGCAATGTCAACAGCCACTAGAAGTATTTTATATATCACAGCCGTCTTGCCCAAGGCACAGCAGGAGGCATTGACCCATAACCAGTGAGATCGTGTGTGCAAAATTCAAGAATTCATGATGGAAAATGTCTTTGCTTCCCTCATCTTGTTTTATTTCCTAGTTTCTCCTTAAAAATATTATATTAAAAAAAAAAAAAGGAAAAAAGGGCCTCCTAATTCTATATTTTTACTTTTTATTTTTATTTGTGGCTCAGTCCTCTGTGGGTAATAGCTAATTTTATTTATTTTATTACTAGCGCTTTATGTTAACCCAGGGCTCAACAGTGCAAATATCCCAAAGGGTGAGTGAGTTGGAACTGCTCTTCTGAGGACAGATCAGGAGAGGTTTCTTGCAGGAGGCAGAGTGTCACCTAGGGGTTACATGCACAGTTTGTTTCCTTCTCACAAGTCAAACTGAGCTGGTTGTTTCAACTTAGTGATAAACTCAACTCCTCCTGTTCTTATTCAGTGTTATGCGTCCTACCAGGGCAATTAATGTTTAACTAATAACAGCATTCTTAATTCTCCGCTCTGTGGCTTAATCCTGCTGCCATTAAAATGTTCTCTGGGGGGACAGGAGTGGATCTTTCATTTGCTTTGTTGAAACTGGGCTCCCCTCAGAGCAGACCCTACAAAAGAAGTCCACTGAAGACCATGCACACCTTTGAAAGAGTTATTTGATCTTTGTTTTTGCTAGACCATAAACCTTATAATTATATAGCTTCTGCCCATTTGGGTAGATAGTGAATTTAGGCAGTGACAATGGTACTATACTCACATCAAAGCTTCTACAACAATTTGAACACTAAATCCTAACAATTTCATGTCCTCACTGTCCTTTCTTTATATCAGCTCAAGGCTTTCAAAACCTGTGAATAAACATGGAATAATTAAACAAAAAAGAAAAGAAGAAACTTACTTTTCTGTAATGTTTTTGAAGTGATATTTTAATATATATCCATTTGTTGCATATAAGCCTTGAAGAAAATGTAGCAATTAAGAATCAGTTTTACTGTGTGCTGCACTGCACCTTTAATTTAGGCTGGAGTAGTTGAAAATGACTTATACTGTTTACAGCAGTTCATTCTTTCTAAATTCTCCCATCCTTTTTCACACTGTGCATGAAGTCCTCCTCCTTGAACCACAACCTGACTTCATCTGAATATGTTAGTTCATCAAATAAAGTGATGAGCAAAGAGGGTCAGAAACTGGCTGTGTGGGTAATGGCTTGATGCCAGTATCTGGCCCTGATTCTCTATTGGTGAAATTATTGAAAAGGCAAAACATTTTCCCTGAAAAAAGCACATATATATATATGAACAGGATAATCGTGTTATACAAGTTGTTGATGTGTCCTTTCCAACTCAACATGTTCTATAATTAATGTCCTGATCCCTTAGGATTTCAGCTTTGGCCCATCCTTCATGAGCCATGCAATGGGATGGCCCAGGCGGGCACTTGCAGAACTAGGGCTGCTGCATCTGTTCCAATGTTTTAGCTCAGGGACTGGTCACTATGAGGCAGGAAGCTCAGAAAGGCTGGTGGACGTGGTTGCCCCTCGATTCTGCCTTGCAAGCCACCCATCACCCTCTGCTTCTCCTCTTAGACCCCAGGTACAGAGGTGTCTGGTCACAGTCAGTGCCTGCCCTCACACCCCTGTAGTTCAACACCACTTGAGCACAGGCTGCCTGTGATCTCAATTTCTGTCAAAAGGGCTGGGCTGTAAGCACTGGTTCCTGCTTGGGGATGGAGACAGATCCTTCCCACCACTCTTCTTGTTCACCTGCTGCATGGGCCTCCACAGCCCTCAGTTTGAGCTTTGATTTCAGTCTCATTCAATAAAGCAGTGGTTTTGCTTGAGGAGGATAAATCTGTTAATAACCTGAAAAATCCAATAAAAATCAGAAGCAGTCTGCAAAGGGATATAAGTAAATCCTCCAAACACCACAAATTGGCCAACCTTTACTATTTCTTGTTGTCTTTATAAGACCCTCTCGAAAATTCAGTCTCATCTATTTTTTTATTATATGGGTACTTTTTGTATGTTAAATTGTGCATTCCTTTGGAATTCTGAGGCATACATTTTTAATTTTCTAATTGATTTGGACTTCTTTTTTTCTAAAAGAGAATTTTTACCATCAGCATTTTTGTGATCACATTAGTGATGCTGGCTGCATCCACTGGCAGTTTTACAAAATGCCTGTGTGTGAAGTTAAAATATTTTCCTGTAGATACAAGCCTGTGTATGTTCAGAGCACCACAGCATGTTCAGTGGCACTTGTAAAGCTGGTTGTCATCATGATTGATCTGTGAGACACTCAGGGGGGTTCTTCATCAGTGCTGACTCAGGGACACTTGAGCAATGGCGCATCCACTGCCCTCTGACCATTGATAGCCAGTGAAGGCAGTAGTGCTGCTCTGTCCTTCCCTGTGCAGCAGAATTCATTTGCAACTTCTTGAGTCAGTGGCTCTGATGGCACTGACAAATCAGCGCTCCTGAGCTGCTCTCTGATTGCTGGCACCTGACGAATCTGAATCACAGTGGGAGAGTACAGGATGTTTCTGATGCTTGGGACTGAACAATGAGGTGTTTCATATGTTCTTTGGGCTGACTGGTGGTGGCTGCAGCATTTCTTCTCCTCCTCCTCATACTTGCAAGTTGGAATTACCAGAGTTTGCCTCATGGGGCTGACTGAGCTGTAAAACAGATTGTGCATTAAGAAATAAGAAATAGGCCTGAAGAAATGAATTGAGGTTTCACCAAAGCACTCGTTAAGTGGGTCATGAATCAAACACAACAGGGGCTACTGGTCATGGAGTTGTTTTGTTGTGTTGGGGATTTTTGTTGGTTTGGTTTTTGTTTTGTTTTTGTTTTTGTTTTTCTTGCGGTTAGAGGCTGTCATTTAATTCTTCAAGTAAACTGCGTATCAAAGGCTGGACAGGTGGAGAGGGAGAGGGGACAGAAATTACATTATCCAAATTCTTTATTTAGCACCAGAAGCTTGAAATAACACTTACCAGAGAGAGATGATTGTGGTCAGGGTCTGCACCTATAGCAAGGAAGTGTTCAAGCCAATGTAGAGAAAAATCTTCATTTCAGTGTTGACTAGACTGAAAGTAAAGCAGTCAGTCAAAGCTTTGGAACTACTTGCTGTTGGAGGGATAAAAATGATCACTGGCAGTGTAGAGTTGTAGCCTCATGAGAGCAGACCTGGTATCCTCTCATTACCTGTCTGATATCCATTTGGTTAGCACTTTCATTATACGTCTAACTTAATGTCTCCAACAGAAAAACTAAACTGTTTAGTAACATAAGACCAGAAGGGTCAAGCTCTGCCATGACCTTAAATAACTGATCCAAATTTTGAGAATTGATTTGGTGTGGTTTGTTTGGGGTTTTTTGGTTTTTTTTTAGTGACTCAAAGCAAAGTGTTTTTACTCTGCTTTTCCGTAACCTCTGGTTTACACCCAGTAAAGACTCATAGATTGTTGGAGAAGTACATAAAATGTGACAAAATATAGCAAGGTATGCTAAATGTGTAACTAGATTTCAGTAGTATAAAATCTTATGATTTTGCCTAAAAGTTTTGGTCTGCACAAACAAATGCCAAGGGGAAGCTACACATGCTCACAAGACAGGGATAATAAGCCCTGCAACTGTCTGATCCCCAGTTAAGTATGTTACCTGTCAGAGTATTGATTTCATCTGGAGTCACAGAGGACCACCATAACTTAAGGCTGAAAGATGAAGCTGAGCTTTCTTTCCAATATTCTTTCCATTTTATCAGGAAACATTCTTTTAAGTGTGAATTTTTCAGTCTCTCTGCTTAAACCCATAGAAGTATTTTAATTTTGAAAAAGTAGATGCTGCACCAAAGAAAAGTGTTCAGAATTATGTATTGTTTGAGGGAGAAAGTATTAAGTGCTTAAGTTTATAATCTAAAAGTGAGCTCAGCCTTCCTTAAAGAAAGCTCTGTTTGAAGTAGATGTGGGTTTCAAACAAAAGAGAAGTTCGTTCTTCTATTTTTCTCCTTTTTTGAAGTTGAGGGGAAAAGACACTTCTTGAAATGTGGTCACGTAATAGCAAACAGCAAAAAACATTTGCTGCATGAAACTAAATATGTAAATTAATCTTGTGTCTCAGACTTTTCTGTTATTATCTGATACCAAAACTTTTGTCTCAGAATCAGTTTAGAAAGGGGTTCTGAATTGTATCTGACTTGTTTTCTTTCATTATTCATGGAGAAAAGGGTTTTAAAAAGAATCTTGGCCAAATAGCAAAGTTAATACTTTCAGGGATCTCTTGCAAGTTTGTCAAATGTAATAACTGTTCTGCTACAGAACTCGGTGGATGCAAGATATTTCAGAAGCCAGTGCTTAATAAGATAACCAGACAAGGTGAGATAAAAGCCAGTGTCACTGAATGGAGACTGTGCATTTCTGTGGCAAGAAAATAAGTCTATGGCCTGGCTATTTAAAATTACTATTTTGCTGTTATTTGAAGATGAAGCAAATGTGACAATGTTTCTACCTTATTTTAAACCCAGGATTCTGTGTTTATGGGTTAACACTGTGCTAGAGATGTGTATTTGACCACTATTAAACTGCCATATGTGATTTCTTTCTTGGTTAGATTTGATCTTACTGGTCTGTCCTTTCTTTCATCTCTTTGAGAAACTATTGATGTCTTGCTTCTCAATCCCTGCTTCCCTAAATCTTTGGTTTTTTCTTTTAGGTTCCCATAGTTACAGATATTAAGTGGGAAATGATGAGAAGAAAACATATGTAAAAATGCCTGAAGTGTCCTTTTCTCATACAGTGCAGGTATTTAACATAAATGTCCTTCCCCTCTTTGTAGCCCAGGCAGTGCTGTGGTAGGACTCTTTATTTGCCTCCATCTACTGTCATTGCTTCAATTTTTCTTTTGACTTATTTTTTCACCCCTAAATGGCAAGTGGCTTTAGTTCCTTGCATGCAGTTTCTGGAGTCTGGAAGGAGAGAGATTTTCTAGAGGCAAGGTCCCCTGTTGATCTCTGCATTGATCTCTGCATTATCCTTTATTGTTTGCAACTTGCTGTTTCCATGATTTGACTTCATGTTTACCTGAATATATCTAGGGCTGGAAAGCACAATAGAAAGAAAACACTTTTCTGAGTCATCTGTGCTCATCTGTGCTATTTCTGACTTATGTTTTTACAGCTTTCTGGAGCTGATTCTTTTTCCCCTTTTTTTTTTTTTTTTTTTAAGAGGGGTGGCAGGTGGAAATGTATGTGTTGACATCACTGCTTTGATGTGTACGTTGACTTTTTTTTTGATCCATGAGAAACAGTGGTGACTTATTGAATTTCTTTTCAATTATTTGCTATGCCTCTCCCTTGTGGTTAACTATGTATCATATCACTTAAAAAAAATCAATGATGTTGTAAGTGTTGGAATTGTTTCTGTATGTGGTAGTTTTAGCTAGGCCTCAAATTAGAAGGCTCAGAGAATCTACATAAATTAGGAGAGACTTAAGCAACTGAAGAAATATTTCATACCAGATGATGCAAGCCTGAGATAGGTAGGAGGTGTTTCTCAGTTCCATTTTGTCTGTAGTAGAGCATAACGTGCTGCTGCTGTCCTGCTGTGGTGGGCTTTGCTGTGGCCGCAGATACTTTGCATTTTGTTTGAGTTCAGGGAAGTAGAAACATTTTTTTTGTTATTCTTTCTGTTCTTTGCTGGATGTCTTTTAAGGTGCTTATAAATCTAGAGTAATGAAATCTGGTTTTGGTGGGAGGTAGAAAATTGTTATATCTAACTTGTGTAAGTGTGTGTTATATTGTAGTTTCTTTTAATTTTCTCTTTTCTGTATAAATATATATAGTTAGTTTAAGTTTAAACTTAGTTTGAGGTTTTGGGGGTTTTTTTCCCTTTCTCGCTTTTCTCAGTGTGGAGGAGAAAGAGACTGACTGTGTTGGGCATAAACAATTGCCATTTTGCCAAGACACTGTATAACTGTAATTCTCTCTGGAATGCAGAATGAGATCTGGAAGGTCCTTTTCTTTCCTACTGTTGTTAAATCCACTCAGCTTTGAAGATGCTAGTGGTGAAGACACTGTACCTTTTAGACATGATAGCTGGAGAAAAGATCATCTCTCCATTCCTTGAGGAGTAATCCAATTACAGAAAATGAGACAGTCAATAAAAGCAGTGGGAGAAAGACTTGGTTAGCTATAAAGCACTGAGACAGATTTTCCAGTGATCAATGCAGTGTTCCTTGAAGAGTATTTAACACAAAGTTTAATCCTGTTTCAGGATAGTTTACCTGTATGTGCAAATGTTGGGAAAAAAATGGTTAGTATATCTCACAAAACAGGGAGATCTTTGACTACAATAGCAAAAATACAAAAATAATGTGTTTGCTGATTTTGTTGTCTATTTTGGTGTGTTACAGCTGCAGTTAACTCAGTGTCACTCACCAAAGTCATTAGGTGTATGCTGATTTGTTTTGTGTGATTCTCTTCCAACTACCTGCCATGCAACAGTTCCAACACCAATATTCAAGTGTGTGTCTGACCAATGTGTGTGTGACTGGAGAAGAAATTTCTTACCTTTTTCTGTATCAACTCACAGAATTGTTTGAGAGGTAGGAGAGACCATCTATAGGTCTTGTAATAGGGAAAGCAACTGCAGTCTTAAGGCCTCTGTAATCCAGCAGTTCCCATCAGATGTTGCAAGGCTTAATGACATTGCTTATTTGGGCATGGCTCATCTGACAAACACAGTGAACTTAATGTTTGTTGCACCCATCTTTCAGAAAGAAAACAGAGCTTGAATCTGCTAGTTTGTGATGAATTGGTGTGGACTAGTGTTGCACTCTGGGTTAGAGTCACTGTGGTGGATTAGAATTTTCCAGGAAGATGACATCTGAACGTCAATGCCTTTCTCACTTCCTCTTCTGGTGCTGGTATAATAGTACAATGACAAAAAAAAAAAAAAGTATTGGCTCCTCCCACACCTGTGCTTGCAGCAGCATTACACAGCAGACAAAGGATGACTTGGGCAGTTCCAGGGGGAAGTATGCAAGCTCCTCACAGAAATGATTTTGAGTTATTGTGAGAGCCTGTTGTGTCTTTTAAGAAGAACTATGAATATTTCACAAAGTATACCACAGCAGTTGTTTTGGCAGCCAGCTAAGTGGTTTGGAAAATGCTTGCTGGAATTCACTGAAATCGCAGCTAGGAAAGGAGACCTTGTTTAGAGGTTTCAGACTAAGAGAATCCTCTGACTCTCTGCCTTGGAAAGTATATGGCCCTAGATTTGGTGACTAAGATAGGACAGACTATAAAATAAACAGGAAGCACATCTGAGCTATTACTAGGTCATAAATCAGTAAACAAGCTGAGTTTTCAGTCTTACCATTTGGTTCATTCATTTTGTGGCTATTACTGAATACACAGGAAAAATGCATATACTTCTTTGAGGTACTAATTATCCTGTGCTGGAAGGTCAAAGCAAAAATTAATCTGTAGTAGGGTGCTAGCAGCAGAAAGGTACATTTTTATGCTGATCATTAGATTTCAAATGTGCAAGATGATGGAAAGCCGGATGTCGACAAGTGGCTATCTTTAATGTCTGTGGCTGAGTGAAGAAGAAAGGTAGGGAAGGGAGTCTGAAATTACTTTACAGTTTCATGGAAAGAATGTAGATTTTATTAGATATCCTTTTAGACACATGAACTCTTGCCTGCCTACTTTTTCCCTAGCATGCATCTCCTCTAAAATAGAACTTCTTTATGCTCTTTTGGTATTAAATTGTGAACAGTATAATTATGCAGTTATGTACATTCAAGCTTCTAGCTTTGTTAGAATAATACCTTGTTTTGAAAGCATGACAAACACACACTACACAGTTACAAAGAGAAAGCAATAGTGATGGTAAGCCTGCTGAAGAAGTGTATTCAAGCTTATGGAACAAAAATGATGTGCAAGTTAAAAAAGGGCATTTTTCACCTGAAGTTCTGGTCTCCTAGATGAATTTGAAGGATCAATCTAATCTGGAAAGACGTATCATATTATTTATATCTTTTTGAGAAACCACCAAAATAACCTTTTAAAATCAAATGGCTTGTACCTTTAACAGCCTTCTGAGACTTTCCCTAAAAATAGTTTACAAAGCAACAGAGTGAAATTGTTGGGGAATTGCACTCAAATGCATTAGAGAGTCTATTCCTGTGGCACTTAAGCCAGTCAAAGTAATAAATATAAAATGGTAATTTTTCTCCATGAGCTGTGCTTGCTGCTCCCACATGACTTCATTCCTACCCCAGAGTAATATAACACTGCCTGCTCAAACAATCTCCTGGATTCATGAAATAAGGTAGCATGTGGCTACTACTTTGTTAAGTGTGCTCAGAAAAGCCGGCAATTACAGTTAATCCCTGTTTGCCTGAGAGCATCCCATCATGATTTTTTTAAATCGTAAGGAATTCTAGACCAAGCAATGGATTAGAAGAATAAATTGGTGTATTAAACAAGTGAAAATATGACAAAGTGGGATACAGCTGTATTTTGGCCCTTGGCTGTATTTTTTTTGACTAATTGCTAAATACATGGGAGTAATAAGCAGAGTAAATATTGTAGACAGACTTTTAATAAAGTGTTGTAGTTCATTTGACTTTTCTTTTGTTTGATGAAGTAATCATCCACTTCTTCCCACTAACTGTCAACCATGAAAATTTTTGTTGATTTTGGAATCTGTTCTGTGCTATCCAAATTCTGTGGGCTTAACTATCTTGCAGGAGGTTTGTCTGCCCTACTCAGGTTTTTCTTGGTCAAGGAGATTTTGACTTTGACTCGGGGGGTGGCCACAAGCTCACTGAAGCCATGGATCTCCTGTGTGAACCAAATCATCATCAGAGCTGGTATTTTGTTTTGAGTAATAAGTTTTGTTTTAATACATATTTCCCAGACTCCTGAGAATTGTTTTCAGCAGTCATTTTACTAGTTAATAATTGGCCTATTTCAAGGTACCTGATATTTGTCAGTATATATGTAGTACATACATTTGTATGCTAATTTTTGTTCCAGGGATAATCATCAGCCAACCCTTTGAAGTCAGAGATGACTGCAAGTGATTAATGTCATTTTGTTAAGGTACTTAAGACACATCTTGGCAGATTAGCCATCATGATGTACCCTTTCCTGTTCTTTTTCCTTCATCAACCAGATTGCACCTTTTTTGAAGCTACTTCTACTGAAATGCATTCTAGGAGCCCTATAGACAGCACCTCATGGGAAATACAATCCAGTTGGGAAGACAGCAAAGCAAAGGAAGTAGAGTACATAAATAATTCCACTGGGGTAGTTTAAGAATACATAGTTCAGGGTTGTAGATGAACTATTCTGCCACTAGATGAAACAAAGGGGAAATACAGGAAAGAGACTGGGGACAGTAATGCTGGATTTTGATCACCTTTGGTATTGAATTGAATATCTTAGTCTGGTGTCTTTTCAATGAGTGGATTTTGCTTGTTTGTTTGCATGTTCTGTGTATGCTATTTCTGCAAATTTACTTTGAAGGGTGTCACATGAAAGGGAGGAGGGAGACAGAAATGCAAAGATTTCTAGTCTTAACTGTATTAATAAGAAATTACTAGCAATAAGCGCTTCCAGACAATGTCCTTATGTTCCCAACACTGCCTATCAACTA
>JAWWLZ010000118.1:31474243-31486146 GCA_035041345.1 Poliocrania exsul
CCACCAACCACTACATCATCCACCAGCCCCTCTCTGTTTGTAAACAGTAGGTCCAGCGGGACCTTACCCCTGGTAGGATCGTTTACCAGTTGATGAAGGAAATTGTCCTCTATACACTCCTTGCTTATTTTACACTCCTTGCTTGCTCTTCCTTGCTTATTTTTTCTATTGTTATTAAGGGTGTGTCTGTCTTGCTCAGTGGAGTGTCCCCCATAAACCTCTTAATCAGATGCATGAGCCCATGAAATGGTATGCATTTCTTGTATTGTGCTCTGGAAAAAATAAACTGAGTAGCTGAAGAAGAATATAGCTGATCTACCCCATCTGCTCAAGGAGACCTATTCCTTATCTCCCTGCTTGGAACTGAGCACAGTTTCGAGATTCACAAAACTGTTTAATTTGATTACTCAAATTAGAATCCTGGTTCATGTTTGGTGGTAGATAACTCACAGTGTGATTACTATCAACAGCTGCCTGCACCATGTCTCCAAGAAGCTGCCAGGAACAGGAAGGGCTAAACTGTGGGCATGTTAGCTCATGTGCCACTCCGTTTCTCAGCTCAGCACGTTATTGCAGGTTGTGATTGGTGATGGCTGATATCAGTTCAATAGGTGAAAATTTAAGCTGGGCATGAGTTAAATATATGTCCTCTTTGGCCACCTCAGTTCAAGCATGTTAACCTAGCATTTTGATAGGTGAATACTTGCATAAGTATAAGCACTTCATTCAACCCATGTTTTGAATATTATTCATCACCCTTTATTTTGCTGCATGGGCCAAAGATCTGTCACCTCCTTCCAGAGACCTCTTTCATAAATTCAAAACTTGGATACTGTGGTGGTTTCAGGGCCTGAGTTATATCAGTTAGAGTAGATAGAAGAAGTGAATTTAAAAAGTGATACATTTCATTATGATTCTTTGTGGAGTATCTCGTAACTGTCTATGCTGCTTTCTGGGAAGAAGGGTTTCCAAAGTACTTGTGTAGGTAGTCCACCGCTACTTAGAAGAGCAGCAGATACTTTGTCACTGAGTACTTAGCATCCTTGGGAGTTCCTGTCAAGTCTTCAGGCATTATCTCCATTGGTAAAATATATTTGCTTCTTCACTCTGCAGAAAACTTTCTCTCAGCATGCCCAAAACAGGCCCTGCACCAAAGAGCTACACTTTTATTTTCTCATTTTTATACACATGTCATCTTAAAGGGTCTCTACATCACCTCAGGAGAATGCCTTGAGCCACCTGGCTTACTCGTCTTGTTAAAGACCTCTTCTTCCTTAGGATGATGCTCCAGATTGTTTTCTGTTTCTGTCACATCTTATTTTCCTACTCTAATCAGTATAGTCAAGGTGCCTGCAGATTTTATATGTCACAACTTGTAATTTTTTTTTTTATTGTTTTTGATCTGGACATAAAGAGCTGTTTTTTCCCTTTTGCCTATCAATTATGTGTGCCTGAGGGTTGCTGAGGTGGTAATAGGCCATTCTGAGGAGCTCTGCAACCTTTTCACCTGCTTTGTCCTTTAGAGCTGCTGCTTTTCTTTGCTAGCTGGGCAAAAGGGGAATAATCTAAAAACTGTCTCCTCTGTTTTGGCTGTGAATTTCCATGGTGCTCTGAACTACTATTTGCTGTGCACTTTTATATCTGTATGATTTTGGTGAATGCTACATGGCTAGTAATAATTCATCTATTGCATCTTTCAAATGCATATAGAAAAGCAAGACATTTGTTTGCAAGTTTCACTACTGTTTTTCTTTATGAAACACAGGAATGTTGATTAGAAATGAAGAACAAATGCCTGTCAAACCCTAAAGCATTGTCATCCAAGAAATGTGGTGGCCTTAATTCACTGATGGTTAATTTTTAATTGTCTGTGTTAACCACAAACCCCTGTGGAATCGGCCTTGAGTGACTAAGCTTTTTATGTCATGCTATTTGCTGAATTTCTGTGTTTCCTCCATTGTCTTCTACTGGCAAAGCTATGCCCCTAAAGTATTCCCTGGAGCAAAGACTAATCCGTAATATAATCTCCCCCAAGTAAGCACGGATCAGGGGCTCAAAAAGCAGATGTGGGTTTGTTTTCATTGGTTTCTACACAGACAGGAAAGAAACCCTGTATCTGGTAATTTTTTAGATGTGTGTGCCTGCTTGCATATGTCCAACAAGAGTAGCTTTGACAGGTCTGTTTCCGGTTCCCTGCCAAACCCCACGGAGAGTAAGTGCAGCCTTTCTTATATGGGAGCTGTGGACTTTGCATCTACCTGGTCACCTGTGTTCATGATGAGCATAAGGGCATGTGCCAATCCAGCTGTGTACTAACAAAAGCAACTCATTTGTCTTGTGTTAACAAAACTGAATTACCTTTACAGGGTGCTTGGAGAGCCCCTAGGCAACTTTTCAGAGATGAAAAGGGACATCAAAGAAAGACTTTTGAAGGTATCTGTACTTGGGATCCATAAAGTCCTTAACTTTAAGGAAAGGTCACACTGCAAATCACTTTGTGTCTTCTGAAAAATTCTGTAAAGTTGAATGGAAATTTTTCCTTTTAAAAAATAAAGCTGTCAGGACAATTCCAAATTATTTGATTTGGAGATATATTTATTTCTAAGTGATTCTTTCCCCAGCTGACCTGACAACACAAGCAAAGATCCTTCAAAATATGATGCCACTTCACAGCCATGCAAACAATAATCCTTCAGAAGCTAATATGCTCTAATCTTTCCATTGACTGTTGCAGGACCTAGATGTGCTTCTACTTGCCTCATTTTTTGTCATCAGAGTGCTAAGTGGAATGTGGGTCATATCAGAGTTTTTATCTGTGGAGGGGAAATATCCCCAGTCCTACTGGCTCTAAAGTTCTGTAAAACCTCAGTAAAACTTCAGTTGTGTATAACACTCAGGGTCATTTGACTCATAAAGTTAAAGACCCAGCTTCTTTAGTAACCTGGCAGGTTTGAGAAACCTGTATGCTTCCTGTGGCATGTGACTGCTTCAGTAAGAATGCTGTGTTGTTAGAAGGGCATTGCCTGTGGGAAATAGCTGCAGTGCAAAGATATTGTCATGTTTGATCTCACACCTGTAGCTTGGTTCACTGACTTCTTTTAAGAGGTTTGGAATTTCAAGTGATGGAGAGCAAAACATAGGTAATATTAAGTAATTTAAAAAGAAACAAACAATAACCCTTAACCCCCCCTATTCATCAACATTTTTATTGACCTGCTTTGCAGCATTTGATTTTAAATTCTACTGCTTGTTCCCAGAGACAGCTGATACCATCTGTAGAGATGGAAGAGATGTCAGTATTCTTGCCCTCAGGATGCACTTTATGCATCCTTACAAGTCCATAAAGTGTGTAATAAAAATTTTGAGGTATTCATTGTGTTTTACCTGATGAGAAGTGTCATAGAAATGGCTTCGGTAAAACCCTGTCTTCACCATTGTTGTCAGATCTTTCATCAAAGAATGGATTTACAGTGGTCTCATAAGTACTGCAGGTTTAAAAGTATTGGCTCATGCACAATATGCAGTTTTCAAAATAAACTCATTCATATCAATGGATAATAACATAAATTATGGCACTCCTACTCAGAGAGGACAATGTCAAAGTTAACTTACTATATTACTCTCTGGCTGCATTTTCCAGCTCAGCTCGATCCAAACTTCATGCCAAGTCCTTTCTCCAGTTAATATAATTGGTTTACTTCACAGTAATTTCCTGCAATTGCTTTGCTTCATTATAATCTTTGTTTTCTGAAAATAGTCAGTGTCTATAGGGAAATGAAGCCATAGAAACACCTACAAACCTGGTCTCTATATTGAATTTGTCTTCTGTCATCTTTCTACTTTCTTTTATCTAGAGTTTAAATCCAGCCTTGGTCAAGGGTTACAAGTTCTATCTTAGACCCCTGCATCTGGATATGAATGGGTGATTCATCTGCCTTTCTAGCATTATACATCATGCCAGGTTGTACTTCAAACTAGACTTTCAAAGATGTGTGGAGTTATTTAATAAAGCTGTTTCCATGATACTGGGCTTGTTCATAGAACCTGCAAACAGGTTAGTAGCTTACTCAGTTGTTTCATTTTTAACAGGACTTCATCATATAAAGAAAGCAACAGTTGCAGAGAAGAATGCAAATATTAAGTTGACTTTTTCAATGTCATTTGGAACTGCATTTTTGATCTGCTGTTATGCAGTGGGACAGAAGAAACCTCTGCACAGATTATTGCAAGGTTTTCACTTGGTTTGTTGGTTTTTTTGTTTCTGTTTGTTTATGTTTGGTTGGTTGGTTTTCGGTTTGTTTTTTTGGTGGTTTTTTTGGGTTTTTTTTGCTTCTTTGTGGGGGCTATGAATGATCATCTCTCTAGGCTGATACCTAGTGCTGAGCACTGAGTCATATGCTCTGTAAAACCTCTGCAAAGAAGCTCATACCATGCACTCTGTTCTAAGTACAGGCTGCTTTTTTTTTCAGAGGGCAACTATTTAAGGTGGGCCATAAAATTGTCATGAGTTATAAATCTCTGGAGTTAGTACTGTAGAACATTTAATCTCCAGCGAGCCAGCAATATCTGTAATGGGCATAGCCATATTCTGTAAGCGATTGCATAAAAAATTATATGTGGGACAACCAGTCACTTATAGCATAGTTCAGATAACAACTTATTTTGTAAAGACCACCCAGCTTCACTCAAGCTCTTATGTAAACAGAATCAATAACCTCATTGGAATTTAGATTAGAATGTAACCAGATGTGAGCCCGCAGGTACCTAAATTTGTCAACTTCAGCCCAGTCAGATACACATAGACTGCACTTTTAGAGTCAAATATGACTGTCTCAATCTCTGTCAATTCCAATAATGTTGCTTTAGTGACTCACTTGTCATTTTCTCTGTCATCATGCTCTATGGCGTGAGCAGCCAGAGGGGGAAAGAAATTGCTGCATTTCATTGAAGCTTACTGTTCATCCCTTGTATAGTCTCAAACAGGTCATTTACAGTGCAAAAAACATGATGCATCACTCAAAGTATTTCTTAGCACCTTTTTATTCAGACTGAGTTGTGGGACACCTGTAATGATGAGTGGGCTTTAACTGTGAATCCTCAAATATCCTGGGCAAATAAACTGACAGCAATGATTGTGTACAAAAATGTAATAGGATTATAAAATGTCTCAACTTCTGAAAAGCTCTTTCAACCAGGTTACTGCTGCATCCTCAGTTTTCAATGCTTTTTCCTCACTTACAATCCTGTTGTCAATGTCTTAAATCAAGCACCTATATCTTGGCAGGATCACAAATCTACCTTTCCTCTGGATCGTTCGCATGTTTCTCTTTATATGTATTATCAACACATTGTGAATGAACTGACAATATAAAACAACCCTGTTGTTTCTTTTGCAGATGACCCCATTAGAAGGGCTGGCAATTTGGACTGTCCTGGTAATGGAGAAAGCAGATATTTGGCTTTTCTTTTAAATCCTTGAGAGACCATTATGGGCCAGACCTTACTATTTAACAGACCAAAAGCCCAGAAGAAAACCACACAGAAAACACAACACAAATGCATTGGAGGTATTTAGTGAATTCTTCACAAATCCAAGGAGGAAGCAGTGGTGAAGGAGAAGGCAGCTAAGTGCTGCCTTCACAGAGCGTCTCATGTTCCTGGGTATTTGCATTGTGTATCTCCACTCTGACACACAATGTGCTGGTTGCTAACAGAGGCCAGGGCTTGAGGGGGCAGTGAATTGTTCTAGTGTGGCAAATTCTGTGTCACCATCCTGTAGCTGACATAAAAGCACAGAACAACCCTTCCAAGGACTAGTTTCCATTGGTCTGAGTACCAGCTTCCTGATGTATACCTGACATTTGGAAAAGTGCCACTAGTTGCCATTTTCAGGTCATTTCTTCTCTACCCCTCTTCCTCATTGTAATCAACTGAAAAAGAAAACATCTTAAAATACTATTTAAGAAAGTCTTTGTGGTAGGGAGAGGAAGATTGTTTTAGTGTTTCAGACAGAGTCTGCAAAGTCTTTCTGAAAATCCCTGTTTTCATGAACTAGGGGTATCATGAGAGACTGGGAGTGATTTTGGGGAAGGGGAAAAATCTCTGCTGATATAGCTGCTGCAGTTGAAAATGCTTTTGTGATGAAAATGTACAGCCTATGCATGAATACTCTGCTAAAATGAAAAAAAAATAAACTCATCTCATCTCTTCATTAGGACACTCTTAATTACAATGTCTTTTCATGTCTGAGAGAACTTACTGCAGATATTGCTGCCATTATAAAAAAAAAAAAAAGGAGAAAAATCTGTATCAAAGAAACTTTGAATCCAGAGCAGGAAATCATTCACAACATATCAGCTACTTCTACCAAGCAAATTTTTTTTAAACCAAATAAATAAATAGCAGACAACAGAATATATGTTCATTGCTTATACCTATTACCATTGAGTCAGAATTCTCATAGTCCATGAAGAATTTGCAATGTCTCCTAACACTAGTTAGCAGTCCTCTAACTAAAGCTCTTTGGTGCTTGTAGAAAAACTTGTGATTTTAAAAAATGTAATTTTTATAGTCTTTAATATGAAAACTATGTTTCTAAGAAATGTCAAAGATTATTCTTGCCACCAAGGAGAGAATTCATGCTCTGAACATTGTAATGGTGAAATGCCATGTTGTGAAATGGAAAGCTTTGTTTTAATTTTCTGTTTAAGAGGTCTAGGCTGAGTCAGAATAGGATGAGCAGCACTAGGGAAATTCCACTTTTTGTTAAAGATGTCTTTTGCGATAACTTTCTATGCATTTTAATATATTTTATTTCTGTACAAAGGGAAAAACAAGGTGACCTTCACTTTTTTTTCCATATTGTGTTGCCCTGTT
The DNA here is from genome assembly GCA_035041345.1 of Poliocrania exsul. Lineage (NCBI taxonomy): Eukaryota > Metazoa > Chordata > Aves > Passeriformes > Thamnophilidae > Poliocrania > Poliocrania exsul. The sequence continues at coordinate 31,481,120 of JAWWLZ010000118.1, forward strand.
CTTTTGGTAAATGGACTCTCTCTATGTTCTTTTTCTAGTTCATGTTTTCAAGTGTACATAACAGATAGATGAGTCTGTGATTCCAACAGTGTCCATTGAAATTGTTATTTCTTTTAAGTAGGTTGCATTTCATGACTGATTTGCCCCAGCCTCATAACTAATGCAGACAACAATCACACTCCTCATTCTGTGTGATAAGCTCCCTTATATTTGTTGTACCATCACATGCAACTGAGCTCTAATCCAGCTTTATGCACTTACATAAAGAGTGATATTGACTTCAGTTTTATATCAGATAATACCCCTCTGCCCGGCTGGCCTTGGTGTCTTCAGAGTGATTATTCAAGTTTAAAACTGGAAGAGAATTCAGTATGTGTTTTTAAAAAGCATAGAATGTCAATTTACAGCATCATCATCTACTGCACAGTTTTTTGTATGAGGAATATTCTTGTCCTTGATATTTTGCACCTTTACATTTTTATTTGTGAAATTATTTTGACCAAAGAGAATTTTTCATCTTGTTTAAGAGCTAGTCTCTCAAGGATAGGAAATGGATAATATATTATTTTTTCACTGGGATAATGAAAAAAAAAAAGTGAGGTTTTGTGGTAGATTTTTTTGTTTATTTGGTTGGGTTTTGTTTGGTTTGTTTTAAAGCAAGATATCCCACTTAGATTTGCAATATTTCCTGTGCTTATATAGGCACTAAAAGTCTGAACTGAGAAAAGAAAATTAAAAACATTAATTTTTTGAATCTGTGTCTAAGAAGGTATGAAAAACAACCCATAATGCTTTTTGCACAAATAAGGTTATCTTTACCCTCCCTTTTGGCTTTCTTTTCTGCTATGTGGCTATTTTCTTTCTGTATTCAACTTTACTCATTCTTCTATTACTACTCCTAGTTGAAAACCATTTCTTTAAAATATAAAAATAATAGCAATAAGAATGAAAATCTGCTATAATAACTCCATTTTTCCTGCAGGTGATTACAGCCAGCAACAAGAAAAGAAAAAGGAAAGGAGATGAAAAGCCATACAGTTAGTTGCCACAATGTAAGGAATGATTGTGAACGATACATAAATTAAAATGTTCCTCTAAATAAGATTCTACATTAATATGACTACGGAAATCCACATATTCATACAGCTTTTTCCTCATCCTCTTGGTGAATATTTGAAACAATGGTGATCTTCCTTTGTCAGACAATAGGAGTCTCAAGTACACTTTAAACATTCAGCATGGTGGTAAATGGTTATCACTGGTTACTAACATAGAAAACTTATCCAAACCACTACACTAGTAGTTCTCCCTCCACTCAGAGATTTATAATATACATGAATCACATCTGTTTATAGAATGCAATTTAAGTTTCCTAGGTCCAATTACAATTTTTCTTGAGTTTCTCCTTCATATATTTTCCCCTGATACCCAGATTTTCCACCTTCTGTTTTTGTGAGTGCCCTCATTCTGTTTCCTGACCTTTATAGTTTCTTTCTGAACAAATTGGGAATCTAGAACTGGCTTCCAAACCCCCTTCTAAAGTTTGCAAATAACAATCTTTTCATTTTAACTTTTTTGTACTTTGCATGGGTCAAAACTGAGAATCCCCTTTAGCTTTTCTGCCTCTTCATTTCTTCTTTCACACGTCTAGAATATTACATTATGTAGTGAATTGACTGATGGTCTGTGGCCCCACCAGACCAGGGAATGGCAGCATTTTTGGTCATAACTGGCTCCATTGCAGAGGGTTTGCAAGTACATCTCTTCAAATACTTCAAAACAAGGAAACTCTAAATAGTACTTTTATATGTGTATTATATATACATGTATATTCAGAAAAAAGTCACTTTTTTAATCCCCTTCTGAAATATTCTTCCTGGCTTTGCTTTTAATTAGCACCTGAAATGCAATTACTGAATTAATAAATCTCAAAGTATATTTAGTTTTCCACTTAACAGTATTCACCTCTATTAAGACATATGAAAAGGATAACCTTGAAAGCTGCTGTTTTATACCAACAAATGTATCACAGGGATTTTTCTTGTACTTCATATGGTATCTAAATTATTAACTTTCCTGATGAGGCTCACAGAAATTCTTTTAATAAGTTGCTATGATATTAACCTTTTATGTAATACAAAAATTTTATTTAATGATATACTTATGTTTGAATGAAACCATTTTTTAATTTCTTTGGCTCTAATTTGATGTTACTCTACACCAGCTTTGGAATGTGGAAATGGTGAAATGTATTTGTGACCATAGTCCTGACTCTACAAAACCACCTTTTAAGATCCGAACTTGTTTTGCTCTTGCTGACCAGACTCCCTAGCTCTCCCTGACCTTTTACTTTGTTTTTTATAATGATATATATAAACATTTCCTTTAAGAAAAGTATGATAACAGCAATTTGAGTACATAGGAATTTCCTATCTAACTGCCTCCTACATTAGGTCTCTGTATGCGTGTCATCATAGGATATTTTACTTAATATGTCTACATGAAGGAATGATAATTAGGACAGTGCTCTGCCTATCATAGTGTCCCTAGTTCTTGACTTGAAAAACAGCTACACAGACTCCTGGGAGAAAAGATTACAGAGGACTATGGTGGACAAAAACGCCACACTAGCTTGAAGGTCCTGACCCCCAGATCACTAACAGGTGAGTCTGTTCTAGACCTGCTTAAAGTGCCTATCCTGTTTCCTGGGCTACTTACCACCAATGGAAAGTAGCTAGTGGCCTAAATGAACATTTGGTATGACCCAATGTGCTCATTCTGTTTAACATAGAGTCTAGTATAGAAACCATGTCCTTCAAATACCAGCTAAGGTATTTCTGTATGGCACTTTGCCAAATAAATAGGTATTAAGTGAATCATTCAGGTTGCTAGATCATGTCACAGAAGGTTACATAATGTGAGGTGTAATAATGAGAAGAGACCTCTCAATGCTCGTAGTCCAACTTGTCCTTCACTGAGATGTAAGCTAAAGGCAATCTTTTTATGAAACTTGATCTTAGAACAAAGAATTTGTGGTCTTTTTCCCATGCTACTTGGCATCTGGCACAATTCTACTTGAGGCACAGGTTTAGAAAGTAAAACAAATATTTGAAGTTTTCTGTCATTTTTTTTATGAATTTCAGTGTATTTAATTTCTTTTGTTTTCTTAGGCAATTGCCAATTATATCCATACTCTTTAGAGATGTATGTGAACCAGCATATTAAAAGCTGTGTAACATTTAGTATCTCATCTGTGTGAAAGACTAAAACCAAGGAAGGATGGATAATTTCCAGGTTGCCTGGGGCATCGAAACTCCTTAGAGGCCTATATATTGCCCTAGTTTTTTATGTGCAGTTTCTATTGAGTTGTGCCTCAGAAATAGATGGAATATGTAGCCCAGGAACTGAAACAGAATGGACAGAAGGAATTTTTAGTAAAATATGATACTATCATGTGTATCAATTTGTACTGAAATGGTTTGATTGTAATTGCTAGTGTCAAGAGGTTTACTATTTCCTAGTACAAGTTATCAAGGCAACAATTATTTTCTAGTTCTCTCAACCACACAACTCATTTAACAGGATTTCTTTGGACAAAACCAATATAGAGATGCCAAAGCATATACACATATTGGTTGTGAAACTTGCAATAAGGATTTTTATTCTGGAAGCCATTTGTCCATTTGTGATGACCCACCCTTAAGGGGAATTTTTCAGTTTTGCCAAGATTCTACTAGTAGGCCTGGAATTTTCCTGGCTATTTCTTCCATCAAATGTTTTAGAAATAATTTTAAAAAATGGGGACAAGGTTCAATACACAAAAAATGAAACTTTTTTGTTTCTAGAATATGAATTTTAAAGCAAAATTATTCTGTTCTGAGGTGATGGGGAACAAATTTGCAGTTGTTTAAGAATATGAACTACCTTTTCACTTAATGTCAGGAAGATTGTCTTGCTCAAGTCAGATGTTTTTATGGAAAGCTACCCACATCTGACAATCCAAGAGAGAGAAGAATCGCTATTTCCTTGGTGGAAGACTCTGAAGGGAAAGCAGCAAAAATTCCAGACACAATGAATTTCTGTGCTGACCATAGTTTTTTCCATGCATCCTCTCCTTCTACCTGTCAAAGGCATCTAGGACCCTGAAATTTGATCTCAGGTGAGTGTTTTTTAATGATCTTCCCATTGTCCAGTCATCCAGTGAGCAAGCTAGCCATTTCTGATTAGGAGAGAGGAAATGCAGGGTTTCTTTTGGTAGAAATATGCTGTTCAAAACAGAGGAAGGGCGGATACGCAGGGTGAGAAAAACATTCCTGAGCGCAGCAGGTGGTAGTCCAGGAGAGACTTATGGCTTAAGACCATCACTTTCAATTTAAAATAAAAATGTGCTGAAATTCTTTATTAATTAATGTTGTAGTTTTGAAATTATGTAAATTCTCTCCCTGCCATTAACTTCCTGTGCCATTAGTTAACAAAAGAAGTAGTTAACTGCTGCCAATTGCTTCTTGATCAATTGGGTGGGGGGCAGACTGGGGTAAGGCGTAGCAAGGAACGGGTTTGCACTGGGTTTTTTTGTTCTTGGGGACATTCACACAGCTCTGGGGGAAGGTTGGAGCTGCTTGTGCTGGCTGTTGGAGAGAAACCTTTCTCTCCTACTCCTTGCTGCTCCTGTGGAGTAAGCTAGTTTCCTCTTGCCACTGCTGTTTCTCCTGGTTTCAGCACTGGGGGCCCAGCCACCACTCTGGCCTCACCGTCGCCGGCAGTGTCACGGCTGCCCACCCCCACCGTGGCAGCAACCTGGGAGAGAGGAGTGACAGCTGCTTTATGGGACACACTGCGACTCTCCACTCCCAGTTTTCCTTCTTCATTTGGGACAAAGGACACAGAGAGAGAGAGAGAGACAGAATTCATGTGAGTGCTCGCCGCTCATCTGCCTTGCTGGAAAAAGATTGAGAACTCACCCTGCAGCCAGCCAAGGTGTGACACTGACATTGCCCATAAATATAACTTCTTCAGGAGGAACCTAC
>JAWWLZ010000118.1:31495148-31511327 GCA_035041345.1 Poliocrania exsul
TCTTGTATCCATTGTCTGATTAAAGTTCCTTTTCTTAAATTTGATAAAGAGTGGCGTGATTATTGTGGAGGAAACCCTCTCCTCCACTTGTGGGTAAACATATTGGTTTTTTTTCCCTCAAACTAAAACACCTATGTTGTGATGGCTTCTTATGTAACAAATGTAAGAAATACACCACTGAGAATGAAACTAAAGATTCAGATTATGAGGGATTTTGGCAGTGTCCACTGATGCTGACCCTTTCGTGTTGCTGTTGGTCCACGGCTAAGCAATGGTCCTGTATTTCAAAAGATTTTCCCATCACTTCTATTTCCTTTGAAGTCAAACCAGTGGGGTTTTTTGGTCTGTGGGGGGTTTTTTTGTTTGTTTGAGTTTGTTTTGGTTTGGTTTGGTTTTGCCCTGGGGATATGTTTTTTGTATATATATGGAGAAAATATGTGTGATTTCTATGTTACCAGGTCCGACACAAGTGGTTTGTGATTTTCTTGATTTCTATAGAAACATTAAAAACATTTGTAAATCTTTTATTTTGAGGTAAACATGTTTAATTTTATAACAAATTAGATTATCAATGTTACTCCTTTTAATATTTTCAAAAATTATGAAAAATAATACTAGTAAACTATACCAAAACAAGATGTAAATGATGGTATTTCAGGCATCACCTTTCAAATTGTTTTGCATTTGCAAAAGCCTTGTGCTATCAAAAATTCTTGGAAATTTTGTAGGTAGGAAAACAAGCTAGGAAGAAAACACTGCTGGGTGGATAAGGAACGGGTTTCATATTTAGGAGACCTGGTTTATATACCCAGTTCTACTCTATCCTTCTGGTTTTATCAGGGCAATTCTCTCACATTTCATGCACCATCTCAAAGACGGATCTAATATGACACTTTTACTGAAGTGCTTACACATCTGTTGATAAAAGTGATCTACCAGAGCTATGTATTCAAACCTCATACCAACTTGCTGCCTAAGTGACCTTGTGCTGTTTTAAGAATATAGTCCTCTGCTCTAGTTAGTGGAAAAAATTGTATTTAGCAGAGCAAGGGACTAGGTTGGTGTGGGATCCATGGTCTCATGCTTGGTTTCTGGCAAGAATAATATTGAATCCTCTGAAAAGGCAGGAGGGTTGGGTGGGGAAGCTGTTAGCAGGGATGCTGATGAGTCTCTAAGCAGTTGGTTCCACACAGCTGAAAACTTTTATTTTTTTTTGTAACTTCTCTTACTGCTTTTTACCATGACTGAAATATTTTCTCCCTCTCACTCTAGCTTATGGAGGTTAGCAACAAAAGGTGAGGTACCCCAGAAAACTGATATGTGATGGAGAAACTGGACAATCAGTGGCTTTCTGTTATGGCAGGAATGGTCAGATAGTGGCTTTTAAGCTGCAGTCAACTTTTTCCATTGCTCATGATGCTGTGCTTCATGAAAGTCTTAGGGCGATGAGTTTGTACTACAGTTTAATATATGACTGCCAAAATGTCTGATCTCTGTGGGAGAAAATCTGATGGTTTTGCCCCATATTAGCCTTCAGCATGGCAGCAGGAGTCCCAGACTATGAGGTTTTGAGAAAAGACTGGCAAATTTGATGGGATTTGCCACACTTGTAAGTCTGAGAAAAGATTGATAATAAGCTAAGGAAGTGCGGAGAAGAAGGGAAAGGCAGGAGGATGAGAGCATTATGGAAAAAGAGATGAGCAAAGATGTTCTAAAACAACAGAATAAAAGATGTTGATGTCTGTATTCCCCTTTCCAAACAGCAGACTGAATGATAATGGGAGGCACTCTAGAGAAATCAGAATATGGGTGGGCTGTTCTGTGGGCCCAGGGGTGGGGGCTTCAGAGAAAATCAAAGAAAGTCAGAAAAAAAAATTAAATAAGGATGAATTTGTGGTACAACAGGTTACATTAAAAAGAATGTTGTTGCATAGGACTGATTGAAAATATGTTATGGATGACATAAATGTAAGATAAACAAGCCAAGGTAGTGTTTTTAAACTGTAGGTAGTGGTTTTGGTCTTTTGGGGAAGAGATGGAGGTACCTTCATGACCAATAGATATTGGTCTCAGAGTGATACTTGTTTCTGCAGTAAAGTCTATGTAAAGTTAGCAAAGCTTCTTGGCCAGTAAGGCCCCCCAGTAAAGCCACTTAAATCTGAATGCATTTACCTTTCTTTTGGCTTCATAGACAAATTTTCACATCAATCACAGCTATTTGTTTTAATGGGGGCTGTCTCCCTTTCAGCCCATCTTCTCCAGCTATTACCATATATTATGCGGAGCAGATATGGTGACATAGCAATATTTTTCATTGTACAAGTAATTAAGAGTAAAGATAGCAATTTGAAATTTGTAAATATTCTGACAAGTCAATTGCTTACTACCCATTTTAAACTCATAATCTTCCAAGATAGACCTGCCACTGAAGGCAACATTAGTACTAACCCAGCATGGGCCATCACAGAGTGATATCTGGCAGTATGTTAATAAAACACCAAAAGAAAAACAGTAAAAGTGCATCTCAAAATGACAACTATAAAAAACTTGCCAGCTGCAATAAAAAATGTTGCTATTACGAAATTAAAAATTGTATACCACAGTGATCATAGTGTATGCCTGACTGCACCAATGCATGGCATAACTGTAAGATTAGAACTTCTCTACAGTGGAGGTAGAGTCTGAGGTGCAACAGAAACATTTTTTCTCAAACATGAATGCTTCTAGTAAAACCAATGTAAATATGCAATATTCTTGGCAGCTTTTTCTTTTTTTTTTAATGTGGTGTTTTATATTTTCAAGTTTGGCTTGGAAGACTTTCCCTCTAATGAAATGAGCAGGGAGACACAAATTTCAAAATACAGAGTGATATTGGTGTTACATACATTCTTAGTACTTTGAGTAAAGAGTGAACAGAGCAGATGCTGTTTGATGTAATCAAAACAAATTGCAATCTTAAGAGGTCATAAACATACACTGTATTTTGGTATTATTCTGTTTTCTTATTTTTGGAAAAGTATATTAAGTGAAATTTTGAATAGTTAACATTTAAAGTACTATGAATAATACAATCTTTGCTCTGGAACTCAGCCTAGGTGTTTATATTTTTAGCTAATGATTTTTAACTTATTTTTAACTAATTGTCCCTTAAAACTCTTGGCAAACTAAGATTTTCCATCCTGTTTTGCACAGTGCAGGAATTGGAATCCCTGTCCATTGGGGTTTTTTTCCCCTTCAGACCATATGCCCCTGCCTGTCCCCAGAGTGCACTCTCTGCTTGGAGGTACTCATGGCTTCCCAAGTGCCTGTTGTCATTGCTGAAAAGTAGTCAATGTGCTTCTTAGATTGGAGGCATGGGCAGATGTTTCTTTTCCTTTCAAAGGGTTACAGCATACATTCTGATGGCAGTGCAAGAAACCAAAGCAGTTGGAAACTGAACCACCCCTGCATGGGCTTGGTTAGCACCTGAATCAATGAGTCCTGAGCTTTACTTTGTTGTGGAGTTATGTTCCAATATATAGTATCTCTCCTACAAGTCCCTTAAAAAGGAAGATTTCCTATGGATAAGGCTGCAGATTGTAACTCAGCTGCGCTGGGCAGTTAGCTCCAGTTCAAGTGGTATTAGGAATCAAACCCCCTGTAATTATCGTGTGAACCTCATTCTCCTTATGTAGGAGTGTCTCCTTTCCATTTAATTTATCACTGTAGTTTGCCTTAAACCAATTTAAGGAAAAGTATTCTCTTTCTGGATTAGGTATTCACCTGTGAAACTACATCAGTACTATTTCACAATACTAGAAAAATTGCCTATGAGTAAAGACCTTCTGGCTGAGGAGATCTAAACTGGATTCCCACCTCAAATTTGTGGACTGACTTATCAAAAAACAGGAGAAAATTGCTGTGGCTTGGCTTTACAGGCGGCAGCAGCAAACTGCAGCAGCCAGGATCCTAGTCAACAGCAAGCAGAAAAGAACATAGGGACTGTTTCATCTCCTCTCACTTTCATCACTCATGGAGAGAAATTGCAAGTTCCTAGCTTCTTAATTTAGGTAGATTACTTATGTGCTTCAATTTAGGAATGACAAATCATTATCTTAATCCTTGTGCTTTAATGCTTTTATTCTACCTGTTGTTACATATATACACACTGTTGGTGCACCCTCATCACTCTGAGTACAGTACCCAGAGCAAAGAGATTGTGTTTCCCATATCATATGTCAAGAAAACATGGTAGTTAAGAATGAGGAATCAATACTATTTGGTAGTCAAATATTGTTATTTTCTACACTTCTTTTTTTTTTTTTTCTGCCCTGTTTTTGTTCAGGCAGCTAGATGATTTTCACTCTCCCTGCTTTTCACGTCCAAGCTCAAGGTGATGTGAGCTTTTAATCATCAGGGTCCCAAACTGCAGTTCTGGAATTCTGTGGCCATCAATTGAGTGCCAGCAACTGTCTTAAAATAGAAAGGTTAAAATTTAAAATCTCTTTCATGGTTTCCTGATCCTTTTTTTTGGGAACAAGTAGCAAGACTTACGCTGTCTGTAAAGGAATATTTGAAGCTGTTGTAGATGTAAACATGATGTGTTTGATGCCAAAATTCATTGTTATGAATATAAATGGTAATTTTATTCAGAACATTTAATTGCTTTTTTGACTAGCCTTTTATGATTTGTCACACTGCCACATATAATGGCTGACCTCTCTCCTATCACTGCAGAAGAAATTACAAGCAGGGAGTGTTTTACTTCACAGCTGGTGAATAAAAACCTCAGTGATTTGCCTAAGGACAATGGGACCAAGGTATTGATACAATTGGTGCCTTTGTCAAAGGAAAGCAGTGACCACTGTGGCAGCTGGAGCCAGTAACCTGCCTACTGCTCCTCATGACAGGTGTGTTAGTGGTGGCCAGAGCAACAAACGGAGAATCATCGTCAGTGTTGTTCTCTCTCCTTCCCTCTCCCATTTACCTCCTGAGTGATCTTAGGCAGGATGATTTGTGTAGATGCTCTGTGCCTTGGCTGACCAGTGTGTACAATGACACTGTGAAATTCACTGATCATGCAAGTATCTTATATTCTTTCAACTAATATTTTTGAACTTCTGGGACCTTTGCATGGGAGGTATTTTGTATATCCCAAATTACATAATTTATGCAAGAGTGGCTTTCACATTTGTAATGTTCTTCATTTCTGGAAGTTATACTATTATTAAATAATATATTTAAAGCAATATTTTTAAAAAGTTATACAATCTTGAGGTAAACATCACGAGAAATTAATTGGATTTTCAATTAGCTGTGTGATCAGCTGTTATGTACAAGACAAAAAAACAAAACAAACAACAACAACAACAAAAAAAACCCAAACCCACCAGCCACTTTTTCCAGCAAAGGATGCTGGAAATGTTGATACTTGTTAAATCTTTTTAGAGAGTGATGGCTGCTGTATCTTGCACAAAAGTAGTATCGGCCTAGGAAGAGAGGGAAAAAAAAACAAGCTGCCTCTAGCATCTAGATTAATAATTATCATGAATATAATGTAGGTAGAAACACTACTAGCAAGAACAACACTGCATTTATGAGAATTTAAGATTGGCTTAGGTTTGATTTATCCTAATGTGTATCAAGAAATGTCCACAAATGAACACCATGAATATAAATTCTGGTAGTGACTGTAGTTTATGATTTATTCTGCCAAAACAATGAATGCAACTATGGAGACCAGTTGTAGTGGATCTCAGGTTTAGTTTAAGGATATTCAATTATATCTGAGTGAAAACTAGGCCAGTCTGTGTCCAGACAAGAATGATGTATTCGTCTCTCCAACTACTGGCATAGTAGTTTGTCATGATCCATCTCTTGTCAATGCTGGACAGGTTTCTCTGAAAGTGACTTTCATTTTGGAATAGACATCTGAATTTCCTATTATCCTGGTATATGAAATGGGAATATTTGTCTTTTTATCTCTTTGTGGCCAGGTTGAGTATGTTACTGGTCTGACCAAATTTATTTGTGGTTTGTTTATGGGGTTATTTATTTTCATTTCCCCTTTTTAGTCAGGGATATTTTCTAATTTAGCATTTTACTTATTGTGGTCTTCACCAGGATATCCAAGCAGTCCAGAATATCTGTAATTTTAGAATAACTTAGAGAGTCTCCACATACACTGGTGCAATCATAGCTCCATTAGCTCAACTCTGTGTGGGGGATGTATTTATTTTATTTTTATCAAAACATAACTGAACCCACATGTAGCCATCCTTTCTGGCATAAAATGTCCTAATGGAGTGATAGAGTAAAAAGAATCAGTAGCCTCATCTCTCATTTATGTTTTCAGAGCTGGGAGCCCCATGAACCTTGACTGAAAGACAGGTAACAGCGTGAAGCCCCCACACTTGGAGATCTCAGAGATATGGTTTTCCTGAGGGAATTATACAAGCTAGCTTGAAGTTTAGAAGGGCTCCAATGGCAACAGCAGAGACTTTTTACAGAAGCTTCTGAAAAGTGAGATGTGGACACATTTCCATTAATTATATTTCTGATGGAAATAATTTTTTACATAAGATTTTTGATTAATTTTAACTGTGTGTATCCAATTCCAAATTTCTACTGCAACTAAAATCCAGAAAGATTTCATTTGTTCAGTTTACAAGATTATAGCTTCCATCTAGCAACTTCAGTGTAGATGTTATGTGGAAAGAGTTCTTTGTCCCCAGTTCTGAGTGATCTGAATTGCAATAAGAAATGCAGCTCTGATACTCAATTTTGAATCTCTTGCTCATAAGACTGTACATTCTCATGTAATGAAATACTAAGGGAAAGGACTACAGCATGTGTGTGAGAGGCAAGGTGTTCCTTTGGGGGTTCTTTCTGCCTCGTTGGTGCTGTCTGTTGTAGGGATGCAATCTGCAATGCTATGGTGATTCTCCTGGTCCTGGAGGTTATTCCATTACCTAGGAGAAAATGTGCTCCCCGCTTTCCCTGACCACGTGGTCCCCGAGAGCCCCTGAGAAGGACACACAGAGACCACCAGAGAGGGAGAAGAAGAGAGCGCTTAGTGCTAGTCAGGGGTTTATATAGACCTTGGAGGGATTCAAAACCCACCAATAGAAAACAAGGGGGGGTTTGGCTCTGGGCCAATGGGAGTAAGGGGATTTACATTCAGTAGGAGGGAGTTCAGATGACAGCATGTCACAACCTTCCTCCAGAGCCTGAGATATCAGGGTATTCTGGGAAGAAGAAGCAGTGACTCTGCAAAAAGACATTTTAACAGACATTTTGGACATTCAAACAACATTAAAAACATCAGTTGTTAAAACATTATCAGTGGCTTGTTCATTTTCTTCACAAATCCATTTTTGGCAGGGCTTTCTCCATTCCAGATATTGTAAACAAATTCCTACAGCAAGGGAAGTGCTACAGAGCTCATTTTCACAGCTGGAGCCTTGGACTGACATTACAGCAAGTGACTTGGCATGTAGGTAACCATTCTTACTCTTAAATAACTCTTCCATATATTGCATATACACACTTTTTTTACAGAGTCTTATAATTATTTGCTAATGCTACTAGATGAATCTCTGTTGAGCTTGGAATTGATTTCTGGAAGCCATGGTAAAAGAATTCCTGCAGTGACACCCAGTTTCACTTAGTTCTGTGACACCTAAATAGCTTACCAAAATTTAAACAGAAGCAATATTTACCTTGTGAAGTTTTCAGCCTAGCTCAGTAGGTGAACCAGCTAACTGAACCACAAGAAAGTCTCTAATACACTCTGGTCTTTCTGACATGATGCATTTGAATTGCAGGAGGTCTTTTTCTCCAGGAGTGTTATTAGAAGTGAAGTGACAAGCTATTAAACACACCGTACAAGCATTATCTATTCCAAAATACAAAAAGAAGAAGAAGACTCACTGAACTTCAAACGCAACACATCAACAGATGTGTGTTCTTTTACTATTGGATCTCAGATATAGGATTTCTACAAGATATTCTAAACACTTGATTAGCATCTTGGATTTCTACAATTATTGGTAGAGGGTTGGAATGGACTTTTTTGTTTGGTCTTTGCAACTTGATTAGTTTTTTACATTTAGTGTTCTTTCCACTAGAACTTTCTTAATTGCTTAAAAAAGACTTCCATATAAAATTACTTGGTAACAAATTCTGAATGAACACACCTCTTCCACATAGAGCAACAATTACATTTTAGAAAAAATAATGAATCTACAGCTAATAACAATGTTATGTTGTAGAAAATTTCTCTTTTAAGTGAAATGAATGGCATTACAGTTTCTGTGCATTGGTAGTAGGTCCCCAGAGAGAACTGCAGTGATTGGAAGAAGTGGCATACTGAGGTGAAGTGGGCGCTTAGAACATCTTCTCTGAAACAGCTCATTTCTTAAGGTTCCAAGTGCTGGCACTTCTTTGGGGATAGTTACATTTTCTGATCTAGGCTTCTCTTTTCACTGTTATGTGAGGCCTCAAGTGATTTGGTCTAAACTTTGTTGTATCTCACTTCCACTAGGACACAGTTCACAGTCTTCTCAAATTCAGACACCTTTTAAAAAAAAACAAAAAACACACCAAACCTCAAATGTCACATGCTTTTTTTGAAAAAAGCTTTTCTAAAATATTTTTATTTTTAAAAGCTTCCACCTCCTCCTTATTTATCAGCTCATCCTTTTTGGATATGTAACAACATGTTAAGCATTCACAAATAATAGCGTACATATCATGAAGATGCAGATTAATTCTGTTCTTTCTGCATTTGACCATGAGATTTCAAGTTTTTCACTAATCAATAAGTTTCTTTTAACTAGTCTTACCTAAGATGAATATTAAAAAAAAAAAAAAAAAAAAAAAAAAAAGAGAGAGAGAGAAGCTCCAGAGATGCTAAGGATGCTAAATGTGAAACAGTCAAAGAAGTTTAGCTTCTCCGTTGCAGCAAAAAGAGGATGAATTGAATCCAGAGGTGAGGGTGTCAAAGTTTTAATGAAAATTCATAAAGAAAATTGGAGGTTGGCCAAACACTGGTAAAATTTGGTGGTATCAGAAGGGACTAGGATTACTTGGTTACCTCTACAGAGCTGCTGGAGAGCAGTGCAGAAGTGAGTTGTAATCTTACTCTCAGAGAGGAAAAGGAACTGTGTGACATGTTGCTACTGGTGTCTGCAGAAGTACTTGTGCAGCTGCTACATGTGAGATCTTCTAGACATGGTATGTAGGAAGTCTGCCTGCACAGTCATATAAGAAGTAGAAAATACCCCAATGAAATACCAAAGTGGCTACAGAAATACAGTTATGACTTGCCTATCCAAACTAAGCCATCGGCTTCTATAAACAAAATACCTCATACAATCTTATCCATCCCTGTTCTCTCAAAATTATTTCTTATTATGAAATTATGTTTCCAGGTCTATAGCGTTTTCTCTATTTCTCCTTAAACTTGTCTCTACCCAGATTTTAAAGTCCTCTAAGGTCCTGCTGCCTTCATATTTTGCTTCCAAAGCATGTAAGGGGTAAAAATGTATTAGAACATTTTATTTTGTTTGCCATCTTATAGGTCTATGGATTCATAGGAGCTTTAAGCATTCAGAAGTCCTTGATAGATTAAGCAATAATAAGGCAAGAATGAGAACTATGTATTTTATTTTTAGGAGCTGGCACATAAAAATCTTTGAGGGAAAAAATACAGGAGTTGGGTAATCTTTTGTAATAGGTCATTTATAAATAGCAATAAATACTTTTCTAATGGGGAAAAATATTTCAGGTTAGTAAAACCCTTGAGCTGGATATTCTGCAGTCAGGACTTCACTTATTTAATGAAGACAAACAAGTGTAGTCAGACTTTTGTCTCATTGCCACTAAATAATAGAGAAAATATTTCTCCTCTCTAAACCAGGTGTGTGGGAATTGAAGAAGTAGCATGAGAATAAAAAACATCTAGCTTTGTTACAGGAATGAGACCAACTGAAAGGAATAAGGAACTGCAAAGCTGTTCATAGAGAGGCAAATTTGCTCAGAGAAAGCAACAATGCCCAAGCCTGGTAAGTAGAGTAATGCCCATCTGGAGCACTAACAAATGGTACTTCAGCGTCTACTCCCTCAACTCAGAAATCCCCCCAGTTCTGAACAGAGAGTAAGCTTTCATTTAGTAACGTGTACCTGTATGTATTCATGTATATACATACATACACACATACATACATATACACACACACACACACACACACACACACACACACACACACACACACACACATATATATATATATGCACACAGAGTACACAATGCACAGTTCTAGTAGTAGACATATGTTGAAAGGATTTGGGGAAACTTCTGTCTGTCCACAGAACTGAATGCCACTCTCTGTCCTGTATGTCAAGTAGGACCTCAGTGGTCCTTGCCTTGCCTTGCTCCTCTCCTTGATAATGTCAGGTTTTCCCAGACAGACACTTCTTCCCTTCATGACTTTTTGTCTTTAGTGTATTACTGGATGCCAGCCTCAATCCAGCTTCTCTGTGTTTGAAAATTCTGAAGGTGACCCGATTGTGACTAATCAGAATGACTGTGCGCCTAAACTCAAGTACATGAGGTGTTGCACTGCTTGCTTCAGGAATAACTGTGTGGGACATACTAGAGCAGAGGTGGTAGATTTACAGCATATACAGACAGACTTACTGACATTTGTGTTAGACTGTAGCAAATCTATACATACATAGCTCATCACAGAAAATATTGAGAATCAGATATCTCTTAATTTTGTAACTCTTGCATGAGGTACTTGATGACGTAACTTTATTGCTACACTGAGCAAGTGAGGTTCTTACATATGCACAAGATGTTTATTTATATGGTGTCCTCAAAAATTATGCTAGATGCCCATCATTAAGAAAGGAAGGAAAAAAACTTTTCTGGAGCAGTCTCAGTTCTTTCCTCTTTTTTGGCAAAACTTGCGTATGGTGGTGGAATCTGTTAGCACCTGCTCAGCCACATACTCTGAGATTCACCTACAGGCAATTTCTCTGGACTTCCACTTAACATCAGAATTTTTCTCATTTTCTGGGAAACCCATATTCTCCCTCACTGCTGGTAGTCCCCTTGGTCAGCAACCTCCCTGTGCATTTCTGCTTTCAGAATTGACAGAAATAAGTAAGAAGTTTGCGTCCCTTGAGTTACACATTTGTCTCCATTATGCATATATGCAAGATGTGAGGATAAAAAAAAGAGAAAGGTGAAAAAAAAATACTCTTGCCACTCTATATTTCAGCAAAGAAGATTTACAGTAGCTAATGTATGAGTCATAGTCACATTTACATGGACCTGTAATTAATTACCTACTTCCATGTTTTCTGAGGCTTGTAGTGTACTGACAAATACAGGCTGGAAGAGTGCAATGCTTTACAAATACTAATTTTGAGTTTTAAATTTTTAAGTATTTGTTTATTTATTTTTTAATTTAAATATTTAAACATTTGAATTTACTTTTTCATGTAAATAAGGAAATAAAACCACAGAGATCAAAAGGATTGAGAGGACACAAGTGAACACAAGAAGATCAATATTCAAGCATCCTAATATCTGTTTCCATAAGAGGAACTTCCATAAAGTAGTACAAAGTTTCAGAATTTCCTATGCAAAAAGGATGATTTAGAGCACACTAAGTTGTAGCTGAACTAATGAAGCTACTTGCAGACAGAGGGCATAAAACCCCTAAAAGCATGAACCTCTTTACGACAGGTTTCATCATGCTCTGAAGGTATCTGGCTCCAGCAGAACTCTGAACTTTGGTTCTGTTCTTTCTATCATCTTCCAGTAATTAAGTCAGAAGATGACCTAGGTTTGACTTGTTCCCTCTTGGCACTTTTCTGCTCTGAGCTCAGTGGAAACTGGCTTGTTATTCTTAATTTCACCAGTGATGAAGAAAACAACATTTGTTCATATCTAACTGTTTCTGTAGCCAGGTAATAGGAAAGCAAACAATATTGTGGAAGGTGTTAATCTCAGCTATTACTTTAAGTTATTGAATGAAAGACTTCAGAGAATGGTAGTTATTGTTCTTGTTTCCAATCTTAAGAGTGAAAAAGAAGAGGAATTCAGATTATGGATAAAAGCAGAGGCTCCTAACTCAACTGTAGAAGGCGTTCTAGGCTGATAAAAATTCTGGTTTTGAGATGTGAAAGAGAATGAAAGGCTTTGCCAATAGCAGCATAATGTTCTTGCTTAAACCAAGCTGAAATAAATCCATTACTTAATGTATCAGAATTGGAATAAAGTGTGACTGGAGTTCTTATTGTATAAAAAATTGCCTTAAATTAGAGAACAGTGGGTACAGATACACTTGGATCCACTCCATCAAATAATTTACTTTTCCTGTACCAACTAAAATGAGGAGGATGCTAATTCTCTTGAGTAAAATTGAAATACTTATGTGTCTGTGATGACTAAATGATTTTTTCTGGGATAAATTCCATTTAGTCTGACAGAACTAAGACTTATGCTGCTTTGTTTATAATGTTTGGTATCCCAATAGTTGATCTAGACAGAATCTCTTTACCTACATAGATCAATGAGGTTGATTATTGGGCAGAAGTATTACAATTCAGCAAAGAACATAATGTTTGCAAGCACATGAAACAGATTGATTCCATAATTATAATATGGATATAATACCAAGTGAAAATATGTGATGTGGTATGAAACACATTAGTGAAAGATAGCTATAAATGGACAGATTAGGCAAATATTTTTATGAGAAAGCTCCTTCAATGAGATTTGAAAAATCTAGGTGGGATTGTTTGAGTGGATTCAGGGAGGCTTTTCTAAGTTTATGCACTCAAACTATGGTGTGGCAAGTCTGAGGAAGTTAATAATTAATTAAAACCAAAGCTGGCATAATGTTAAAATTGATGGAAACATGGCGAAACTGTCTTTGCCTAAGTGGATTATGAGATAAAGTCTTCTTCCCTGCCTTTTTTACATGATTATATTTGCTTTTGTACAATTTTTCTCCTATTTTCTTGCAGGATGATAGATTATAAAAACAGACCAACCTCCAATTTTCACCTGTTTAGAGGCATGAGAAAACCCAGACAGACAAGATCAAAGGGCAGTAATAGAACTAATAAAAGAATATACTTTTTTTTGCATAATGCATAGTCATTGCCTCATGGAAATCAGAGCCCTGGGAGGTCAGCCAGACAAATCTTGTAGATGCATTTGATAATGTTAGAATCGTGAATAATTTTTGCAGTTATGCAAGCTAAGACAACAACTCAAGTTTGACACTTCTTTGAATAAAGGAAATGCTCATTGAGGGATTGGGAATTTTCTTATCCATATACACATATAGGCATATATTATTTCCAAATAGTGGTCAGTCTATTGTGGGCTATTTGTCTTTGAAAACTCTGCTACTGTGAAATCCAAAGGCCAAATGGACTAATGACTTGATCACACGCTGTAGCTCTGGTGTACCTGTCAAATATCTGTCTGCTTTTCTCAGGCACCTCTTGCAAGAATCTGCTAAAAGAAAGGACTTCCCACTCCACATCTAACTTTGATACCTTCTGAGCTTGACGCAGTTCCACAGCAGCAGAATCATCCAGATTAAAGCTTCTTTCCTTTTCTCTTCCTGGTTCCTCCACTCATGTTAGTAGTAATGCTGATATGTCCATGAGAAGTGCCAGATCAGAGAGCTGATCAGGAGGAGGAAATAAACTTAACAATTATTTCCCTGTCCCTCCCCCACCTGCTACCCCAACACACAAATTTTGCTACAAACCACTGTGTTCTACATTATAGCTATGGTAATCCCCAAACTGTTGATGAAAAGGATTTTGGCCCTTCCTCTGTCCTCCTTACTTGCAGTGGCTCTGACCCTCACCTGACTGGTGTGACAGTTCTGACAGAGCTAAACTGGCAGAGAATGCCATTAGGATAATAAACCTATGTCATGAAACTGCATTCTGGAAGGCTATTTCATGTTTCTTCCCACATTCCTTCACCAAACTGTCAAATTAACATGTGTAAAGTGACGTAAGGTACACATCAGGATGTTTAGGGCCTTTTTACTTGCCAAGAGATGCTTGGTAGTTGAGGGAACTGTGGGGGGAAAAGAGATCACCAAAAGAGAATAGGTGGAATGAAGAAGGAATAATTTAAAAACATTTTTACCCACTCATCTAGTCTAAGTCTGTTCCTTACATCAGCTTAGAAACCTTTGCCTCCAATTCCCAATATACAACATCACTGTCTTACTTAAGTACCTCCAATTTTGTTCTGCATGTGCCTTATCATTTTCAAGAAATGAAGAAATGAGGCATTATAACTCCCCTACAGGTATCGTTGCTCTTCTTATGTGCCAGAAAAGTAATTTCAGCCTGTTTAGCTACATCTCATTGTGAATTCATTATGAAGGACAGTACTGATGTACTTTGTAATTTTTGTTATCTTTTCCTTCATTTTAGCTCAGATTCTCCTGTTATCAACCATCATTTTGCTTAGCATCATCCTCTTGGTGGTTTGTCCTTTCCATGATATGCACTGTCTCATCATTATTGAATTTGAACTTGAGTCATTTTTACTTTTTCTCAAGTCACTTCTCAGTCAAGCTCCAAAAAGAACACCTTCTAGATTTTAGATCTTTAATCACATTCCCGCAACTTAAAAGAAAAAAAAATTGATTTAAAAGCCTCCCATGATAGCATTTGTACTCACTGGGAAAATATTCCAGTCACTAATGAGATGTAATTAATAAAGAGGCTTTATTATACAGATAGTGACACTTTAATGTTGCTGGAGGTTTTTGTTGTTTGGGGTTTTTTCCCAGTGGGATATTCATGACTGACAGCCTCAATGTCTTACTACAAATGTCATTAAGATTGGATGATCTGCATACACTATTGGTATATTCAGATTACCTACTCTCTTCCAAATAACAACACCCCCTTGGGAAGCACTGCAAACATTTGAGATGTAATTTGGCATAAGGAGGAATCTACTGAGAACAGCATTAAGCTATATCTTAAAGCTTCTTATTTCTCATTACCTGTAATACTTGATTTGTACACTCTCCCAGAGCCCTCTGCTAGCTTTATGTCTATGAGGAGGCAAGCTTAACAAAGATTATGGGGAAAAAAAGTATCTAATCTCATATAGGCTTGCCAGAGTTAAAACTTGGGTTACCTTCTGCACTGTTTGTAAACCAGCAAACACAGAGACTTACAACCATGTGTGCTGATTGTGATACTTCAAGTCTTCCTCTTGCAGCCTGGATTTCTGGTCTTTATTCATCCTAATGCTGCATAGCTTGTCTGACATTTCTTATATGTAGGTGGAATTTGGAAGATGTTACAGAGCACTTATCAATTCTGAATCTGTCTGAACATTGTAAAAATCAGAGCTTTGAGTGAAGTATCAGGTATATAAATACAGAGCAGAAAAACCTCTATAGTCTTTTTTATCTGCTACTGTTGCATAAAGAAGACAAATTATAGGGATCCACTTCAAAAGTCCTGGAAATTGAGAACATATGAAGAAGAAGAAATGCTTAGAATATTTAGTTTTAATTGAAGGGAGCCATTCTCTGTACAGAAGAAACAACTTTATTGGCAACAGTTAATACTTATTCTGTTACCCACTGTGCCAGCTGGTAATTCCCAGCAGTCCAGAATCAATGCGCTGCATCTATTCAATAATATCACACCAGCAGCTCCAAAGGGTGGAGAGAATGATGTATTACCAAAGAAATGATGTGTGAAGAAGAAAATAGATGAATTAAAAAAAAAAGCCAAACTGGGAGCTTCTGAAAGTCTTGCAATGGCAGCTACCCTGCTTTATTAAGGAAATCAACCCAGAAAGTTTCATACCAGTAGATGAAAACAGGTGATAAAGGGTTTGGTCTGGCCAAGCATGCTATTGGATACTGTCTGCATTATCTTTCTCTTCCTTGGACATTTCATAGTCTAAACTAACAATTTTGCTATATGATACTGTGTTTTCATAGCAGTAAAAGTGCTGCTGTACCTATGATAAAAGGAAAGGGCTAGTGTATCCAAAACTTTTTGCTTTTCCTTTTCTAATTCTGTTGGCCTTGCAAAATAGGAATAGAATAGAATAGAATAGAATAGAATAGAATAGAATAGAATAGAATAGAATAGAATAGAATAGAATAGAAT
>JAWWLZ010000118.1:31511427-31563354 GCA_035041345.1 Poliocrania exsul
AATAGAATAGAATAGAATAGAATAGAATAGAATAGAATAGAATAGAATAGAATAGAATAGAATAGAATAGAATAGCCATTTCTCTTGGAAGGGACCTA
Source organism: Poliocrania exsul (assembly GCA_035041345.1). Taxonomy (NCBI): domain Eukaryota; kingdom Metazoa; phylum Chordata; class Aves; order Passeriformes; family Thamnophilidae; genus Poliocrania; species Poliocrania exsul. The sequence goes on from JAWWLZ010000118.1 coordinate 31,511,526, forward strand.
CAGTGGTGATCTAGTCCAACTGCCTGGCCAGTTTAGGGCTGAGAAAAAAATTGAAGCATGCTATTGGTAAGAGCTTCAGTGGTGTTTCTATGTCCCTAAAGGAAAATGTAGAGTTAAAGGATCTGTACTCTAGAAAAGAGTTTACTTCCATTGTTGTTCTAAAAATTGCATATTAGAGCCATCCCTACAAAATGTGGGTGGAGATACATATTTCAGGACAGTTTTCATATGATTACATTCAGCAAAAGCAAATTTAGCTTCTAGAAATTATGAGAAAATACTTGGAAAAAACCCCCTCACTGCTCATCATTCACCCAACTCATCACTAAAGGTAACACTGGCCAAGACCCTTTCTGATTGACACAGTTCTGTAAGTGAGTCATGGAGGGACAGTGTCTGGTTTCAGAGGGAGATGGGAGGCTTGAACTCACCATCTTTCTTCCATGCTTTGAGGTGTGTTTTAATGGACAAAGATCCTGCTTTGGGCTTCTTGACTCCCTCTGTATCCCCTCTCATCTGCCTTGTACTCTGGTTTTGTTTCCTTTCCTGTCAGATACTGTAACTCTTTGGTCAGAAAATTTACCTGCTCTTCCTCTTGGGTTATATCCATCTCTTTGGTCGGAAAATTTACCTACTCTTCTTCTTGGGTTGTCTACATCCATTCCTGAGGTCTTCCTTTCAATTTTTACAGCTTCTTCTTTTTCTTTTTTTTCCCTTTTTTTTCTTTTTTTTTTTTGACATGACTCTGTAATTCGCATTTTCTTCCTGGAGACCATGTAGCTCATTCAGGCCTGGTTTTGCATGTCAGTGTCTTATTTAGTATGCCCCATCCCTGCAGCAATGACTCCCATTTCCCATTTATCTTTTACAGATGGCCTCAGCTACCTCACAAGACACACTTGGTCTGAAATACACAAAATCTATGTACTTTCCTTTAAATTGTTCAGCCTTATTCAGCCAGCACCCAGATCTCTTTGGCATGGTCCAAGTCACACCTCCTGCAGCTACATTTTCTCCCCACCTTTATTTGTAGCACTGGATGTTCACCTACCCAGTTCTTAGAAGGTCCTGGACTCCAGCAGTGGTGGAAAGAGAAATGCTCTTGGTTCAGGTGTTTGCAATTGCAGGAAAATTCCACTTGACCTAACACAGAACATCCCATATAAGAAGTAAGGATTTTTTATTTTTTTTTTCTTTTCTGGGGGAGTAAGAGTGTTATTTCTAAATGGTGAGTTTCTACCACATCAACTGTAACTCTTAAAATCCATATACAGCTAAACTTTGACTGACTTCCCTTCCAACAAGAAAAAAGGCTCAGGTCTTGACAGAGTTAACCCAACCCCAACTGGCTTTTAATTGCAAAAAGTTGTTTCAGCAGAAGTAAAGCAGTCTCTCTGGGCAGATTAATGTGTGGGTGATATTTCCCTTAAATGGCTCATTTTTCAGCCAGTACAGGTACAATTTAGCAAACCAGTGAACATTTGCAAGCAGGGTCCAATAAAAGGAGATGTTAAGAAATTTTAATTGCCATGTTTTTCATACAGGCAGTATTCTCTACCTAAATGGTTACTCAGTTGTAGTCTTCCAGCCTTTCACTTATTTGTTGGTTCATTTCAGACAAAAAGTCCTAGGAGAACCTGAAAGTTGGTCTGTGTAGCACAGTCCAAAGCAAAGTGTTTTTAAGTGGCATTGAGTATTTAGTAGTGGTTACAGCACAGAGCCCTCAGAATCTGTAATACTCAAGAGGTATTTGGACTGGGTAAGTTTCACATGAGGGAGGTGCACATAACATTTGTTCAGTAGTGTTAATTACCTTATCTTTGACAGAGTGATCTTAGGAAATTGCCCTTCTCTGAGGATTCTTTGTTTATTTCTGAGGTGGAGGTGGTCTCTGAACATAGTAGCAGTCATGCTGAGCATAGGTTTTTCACAAATGAGTGCACAAATTAGACTGGTTCAATACTTTTTTGCCCTGTGTTTTGTTTTATTTTTAATGTTAGAGGTTCATCTTGACCTATGCTATATAGCCCTTTGCACTCTGTCATGCCACATCCTAGATTAACCCTGGCTTGCAGAAGATGTATATCATTATTTTAGTGAAAGGGAGCAAGCTTCATAAATTTAAGTGCAGACAAAGCCACAGAACACAAATGATGAGGAACATGAACTGGCTATTTGCAGCTTAGATGCACACATGCTGATGTTTTTCTTTTTGTTTTTCTTTTTTTTTTTCCCCTTAGGTTGTGTCCATAGATTTCCTTACTTTGATAGTGCTCATACAGTAATTTGTAGGTTCTGTTGAGGAGATCAGAATCTTCTGCTTCTCAGCAAAATTTGATTTCCCATCTGTTTCTGACAGATTTCTCTATTCAGCAGACTCTGAGGAATAGTCTTGTCATTCTTGACGCATGGCAAGTTATGAGCATAACTCATATCCTTTTAATGTTCATGGGTGTTATCTGACTAAATCACTGACATTAAAGTCTTAACCCGTTTTAGTCTGAAAATTTATATTTTCAGAACTTAAGCTTCTCTCTCTGGATAATGTTCTCTTGTTCTGCCAGATGTATGCAAAGTCACTCATTTCAAAACCATTTACACTGTGCTTTGAAAGCTGTAACATCTTTAAATGGAAGCAATTATAGACTTATTCAGGGGCTGTCACTCTCCCTGTGCTTCTTTCCTTGTTACCAGTGGCATAAAGAAGCCAAGTAGACAGTGCTCTTTTGTTAGGTTTAGCTAGTTTCTTTCAGGATTAGAAAGATCCTCTCTTTATATTGTCCTGGAGGTTAAGGTGATAAAGTGCAGGTGATCCAGCCAATACATTACACCTGAATATCACTGTGTCATCTCTGCTTCACTCAAACCTCATGAATTATCACTGTTAAGGTTAACTCTCTTTAATCAGTTCTTCTGACTGTACTTGCTGCTTCAGTTTCCTATCTCTCTTTATTATTTTAAACTGAAGAAGAGTTATTGGTTATAAGTTTATTATTTTTACTTTGTCCAGTTGCTTGTTTACCATTTATATCCCATATTTTTATCCCAAATTTTTGTGTTCCCTTACCTCTTTCCCCACAAATATAGATAAAACTTGCTGTAGAAATTAGCCTACTAAATAAATCCTGTTCATTCAAAACAATTTATTTAAATGAATTGAGTCAGACAAGTTAAATAAACAAGCATCTTTGCTATTGATTCTTGTCAGAATTGTTTATGAAGCATGATAAGAATTAACTAACCAAAGATTTTAAGAGGCAAGGAAGTGGGTTGTGTGAGTCCACAAGAGCAGCATTTAGATATCTATATATTTTTAGCTGAGCTTACTTTTGGGGTGCTCTCTTTCTTACTCTCTGGTATTCTTCATCATCATCATCATCATCATCAATCATCATCATCATCATCATCATCATCATCATCATCATCATCATCATCATTATTTTAAAGCTGCAGATGTCTTGTTTGCATCTGTGAATATTAAGTTCTGTAACAAAAAGCCCATTGCTGCAGAGCAGCACCAGTTCTAGGTATAAGACAAGAAAACTAAGCCAAACTTATAGAGGCCATATAATCATCCTTGTGAGAGCTTAACTTGCAATAAACCTTTTGATTTTCACTTCTTTCTTAAGAACGTGGTCTGGTTCTCCACTTTTGTGCCTGTTGACCTAATGCCATCTTGTAATATTAAAAAGGTCATTCAGAAGTTGAGGTACCAGCCTGGGATTAGGAAAATCCATATTTAGTTCCCTGTCACAATAACGGTCAAAAACGGTTTTTAAAGTTTGTGAAGCAGATAGGATATTTGGTCTCTTTGCAGTCACTGAGACTTGGGCTCCTACAGTTTCCTTAAACAGAAACAGGTAATAAAAGAATTCTTTAGTCATTGAAAAAACAACATTGAATAATCTTTTAAAAAGCGTCATTTCCAGAGGCATGTGGAAATAAAGACATTAAAGACTTCGAGGCACTTAAGAGTTAAAGTAGTCCGTAACACATCATTTCTGAAAGAGTGGACTTATTTTCTCAAAATGAGAAGACAGGAGTTTATTTTTCCAAGTAAAAACTTTCCTGCATAGTAATATTGGTTTGTTCTTTGGAAACCATAATATGGAATATAATAAGCAGTGTATGTAATTTAACTGAACCATCTTCTACTGATATGCCTTTTACTATTTAAGTCAATATAATATTTTTCTCCCTTTTTATCACTCTATCTTTCATGTTATGCTGATACAATATGAAGTGCCTTCTTGAAATCCATATAAAATTCTGAATACTCATATATTTTTATTATACAGTCATTCCAGCTTATGTATTCAATGCAGCCTAAACTCTTATTGGCATTTGATGCTTGGATGATGTAAGAAGCTCTGCCCTGCCTGCCTGCTTCTCAGTGAAGTCAGGTTAGTAGGCCATGTTGCTGCTGAATGGATGTTTTTCTAAACTTTTCTGTCAGTTTAGTTCTCAATTAACAGTTCTAAGTCCTGTTGTATATTTTGTGTCAAAAAATTTGGAGAAATTCAAATGTAAATAGAAAGGAAAACTCAAAAATTAATATTTAGAAGAAGGTTTACAATTCTTGCTGTTCCATAGTCCTTTCAGGTTTGGTTTGTTTGTGCAAATTTTATTTTATTTTAGAGAACCTTTTAATGAAGCTGCTTTTTTCTTTTTTTGCACTTGTACTGAGTAGGTCATATTTTATAGATGTCATATCCATGTTCTTTGCTCATCCAAAAAACTCTTATGCTTCATTTTGCTTGAGGAAGAAAGCATCTCTGCACGACTGGAGGAGAGATTGTAGCGAGCATGCCATGTGTAGTAACAACCCTAGGGTTCACATGACATCCGTGTTGGATTGGTGCTCTACTGGCACAGAATGAGGCCAGTGCTAGCACCCTTTCACAGCTTTTACTGCCTGCACTATCATAGGTACCTCATCACTTGCTTCCATGCCCCCTTTTTTCACACCTGTTTGTGAACTTCTGGGAGAGCTTAAGGCTGTTCAGAAAAATATTGCTACTTAGAGCAAGAGCTGCACACCTATTTGAAAGCAGAGCTTTGCATCATTTTAATAGCTGCAAGAATGAAAAAGAAACACATTGGTTACAGTTTAGGAGTTATTGGAAACGCTGGGGTTGCAGTGAAAGTCCCCAGTAAAGTATGTATTTTATAACTGAGAGAATTATCTACAGTAGTTAAAATCAGAAAAAAAGGAACTGCATCAGTTTTGTTATCCATTTTTGGGATACATGTGAAAGTCCGCACCCTAACAGCAACATTGTTAATGCCCGTGTTTCTAAGTGTCATCCTGGTATACACTAAAGGTCTCATTTTGGGCTGGGTGTACTGTGGTATTTACTGTTGGTCTTGATGTCCCAAATGAGCTCAATCTGACTCATTTCCATCACACTTCCTACCCAAAATCACCTGTATTGCATCTCCAGCATGGCACTAAGATACCTCTTGAGAGTTGTTACACTGTGTAAAGCAGTGCAATCAGTCTTCAGACACCTTACCAGCTTCCACAAAGTTGTCCTTGTTGCCAGAGAGTTCCGGAGCATGAGAGGGGACACAGAGAGAAGGTCAAGGCAGGGAATAGTGGGTTTGCTACTTACAGATTTCCCATGCTGGAGACCTGCGGTGTGGGTGGAAACAATGCCAGGAGAGAGGAGATTGGAGGTGAGGAAACCACAAACTGACCTCAGCCTTGGGGATCTGTGGAACTTCCCAGTATGTGATGAACTGTTGTTCAGGGTCAAGTTGAGGGGCTTTCAGGACATTATACCCTAGTTGGAAAAGAGATACTTCTTTAGGGATGACTCTAACTAAACAACTTCTAGGGCTGTAAGGATCATACTGTAACCAGAAATTTCTCCCAGAATGGCTTAGAGAAGATTTTTCAAGATATTATATATATAGTGTTATATTATTACAGTTTTATGGAAAACTATCACAGCATTTACTGGAGAATGCTCATAAGTCATATTCAGTAATTTTGGTCAACGGAATGTTACAACACAGCTACAGTACTCTACTGAGTAACACAGGTTCATTAAAATTCTGTAAGAATCATAACACTCATTTTCAGAAGACTTTTGAACTTCAACGGAACCTTTTGCTTTCCTCCCTGTTATTCCTTATAGGCTTTTTTATAAGAACAGTTTCTATTTAGCTAGGTGTTGGTGGTTCTGTAGTCTCTGGCTCTTTATGAGGCCAGGAATATCAGCAAGGCTCTCCATGTACTGTGGACCAGATCCAAAGTACACTGTGTAGTCAGTGAAAGTCTTTTCTTTGATTTAAATAAATGTTGGCTCAGGCCTTGTAGTAGTGGCCAACTTTTTCTCTGCCATAATGGTCATAACAGTGCTTTTAAAAAGTCTGTCTTTTTCCTTCTTGGTAAATGGACCATATGCCAGCATCATAATTGGTTCAGAAAACATTGTGTATATGTTCAAAGGGCACTGAATAGCTCTGTGTATAGAGAGCTATCAGACATAGGAGGATGTTTCTGCTGAGCCATTTAGGCACATGTTTACTGTTGGTTTTGCTGCCTCTGCTCTCCACTTCCTGCTGTGGTGATAAGTGCACTGATTTTTTTTTTTTTTTATCTTTATCTTTCAGTGTTTCTGCTTTTTAAAAGTTGTTTCTGCTTTAGAGCTCCAAAATAGAATATCTAAGACTATATGTAGAGGGTGTCATGTTTGTGAATAATATGGAAAAAAATGGCCATCATCTTTATTATTTTTCCGATCCTTCTACTGAACACAGTTTTTTAGTCACTTCCAATAATCATGTTTAATTTATCAAACAGGAAATGCAGTAAAATTATAATGTAAAATCTCTGATTAGGTGTGTGAAGCTGAAGGCTTGAGTTTTTCCTTGCTCACTTAGAGTCTTTATCCTAAAGATAAATTAATTTGTTTTCTGAGCTTGCTTCTAGAGTCTGTGAAAAATATTCTAATGTTGGTCCACCTGGAATGTATATCTCTACTATCTATGCAGCTGTGTGTCTTAAGTATAACATTGCTTCTGCAGTGTCCATCATATTTACTGCTAAGACCATGGAAGTAGTAATATAACTGTAAAGAAAGCAGCTTCAGTATTTGGACCTCACAAGTCTCAGCAGTCTGCATTTCCTATATAATGAATCCCTCTTAACTACACAAAGAGGAGGACTGAGATGGCCAGATATATTTAAATAAATTAATTGTACCTTAAGGCATGATATAGAAGACTATCTGACTTGGCAAGTATGGAAATCTTCCTAACTATTCCTTGGGTCCAAAGTTTGGACAGCATGACATTGCAAAATAACACTTTTTGTCTTTAAATAGACTGAGGGTTAAAATAGAGATTTAAGCAAGTGTGATGGTAAAATATAATGGGTAAGGAAGTTTGCAAGTCATATCTACCTGGATTTACCTTCTGATATTGTGACACTCATGCACATGGTTAATTAAATTCCTGTGTGCCTTACTGCATTACCTGGGAGCACTGCAAAGCCTAAAACCCTAGTTCCTACCCCAGAGAACTTTGCAATCTATGTACATTCCCTAAGTATTCAAGTAAAAACAGACAGAAGAAGGTTAGGGTAGTAAAAGAAACAGGCATTATTTGGTCCATATGCTCTGTGGGGTGACAGTTTTTACAGACTTATAACACCAAAATTTTCCTACAAACATCACATGAGATTCATGGAGGCCAGACATGGTTTTGCCCAGGGATCTGTACGTTCTATAAGATGGAAAAAGTTAGGAGTTCCCAGGATGTTATGCCATGTTGGTGATGTGCTCTGTCTCACCTAATTCACCTTGACAAATCCTTGAAGGGCAGTTCACCCCAAGCATTAGAGACAATCTGTGAGAAAGCCCAGGGGTAACTTTTTGAAAGTGTAGTGAATGGACACCAGAGATGGCTACTAAGCACACATTAAAGTGAGTATTTTAGTGGACAGTTAAAAAAAAAAAAAAAGTCAAAATACAATATGGAAACAGTGAATTTCTGATAATAAGTAGACCCTTAGCATGTTGTCCCCCACACAGCTGATGACAGGGAAGAACTCTTGCCAGCAACATTTTTTGCCTCCAACAAGAGTCTGCCAGCCAGTATTGCTGGTCTGTCTAGGGAAAATGGCTATGAGACCTGGATGGAGGATTATTGCATTTTGAGTATGAGAAGAAAGAGAGAACAGAGGCAGGCAGTAAAAATAAATACATTAATTAAAATTTAAAAACCAAATAATGAAGTACACAAAAGTGTGAAAAAAGAAGAAAATAGGATGTTGGTTTGATTTGGTTTGGTTTGTTTTTTTTTTTTCCTTTGGTTTGGTTTGTGTTTTTTTACAGAATAAATCAACCCCTAGACCTACACTCTCATCTTTATGTATTGAGGTTATGGTCCACTCTGATGCTAAGAGATATCTGACTGTGTGAGGTTTTGAAATCACTGTACTGGGAAATACTAAGGACAACTGTGAGCTCAGTTTAGGGATGGTTTAATGATAATAGGAGTATGAAGAATATTTGTTCACTGGTAATGACACTCAGTGCAACCTGTCTTTCTGAACATTAGAGGTAGATTGACTTAATGCTAAATGAAATTCATTCCCTAACATTGGCATATACCACTAATATCACTGTAAATTTGTCACATCTCATTTAAAATATCAATCAGTCAAACACATCTCATAGGACAGAATGTCTTTATCCAGTCATATTAAAAACAAAATCAATCAGAAGCATTTCAATATCTTATTTCCAGATAAAGATTGAACTATAAAAAATCCATGGTGCAAACAAGGTCCCCCAATTTTTTTTTTTCTGAGCTAGATGGCAAGAAGAATGGATATGAATACAAAATAACCTTCTAATTACAGTCTTGTAAAAGGTATTTTTCTGGTCTGTTCCTTACATGTGGCTCAGTATTTTACAGGATCACAGAGTATAGCCAGTTGGAACAGACCCACAATGATCATCAAGGCCAGCTCCTGGCTCTGCACAGGACCATCTCAAAGAGTCATATCATGTGCCTGAGAGTATCATCCAAATACTTCTTGAATTCTTTCAGGCTTGGTGCTGTGACTACTGCCCTGGGAAACCTGTTCCAGCATCCAGAACCACTCTTTGGGTGATGAACCTTTTTCCTATATTCAACATAAACCTTCCCAGACACAACTTCAAGCCACTCCCTCAGTTCTGTCACTGGTTGCAACAGAGGAAAGATCAATGCCTGCCTCTCCTCTTCCCCTCACAAGGAAGTTGTCACTGCAATGAGGTCTCCCCCTCAGTCTCCTCCAGGTCAAATGACCTCAGTCGCGTTCATACGGCCTCCTCTCAAGGCCCTTCACCCTCCTTGTTGCCCTCCTTTGGACACTCTGTAATAGCTTAATATCTTTCTTATATTGTGGTGCCCAAAACTGCACACAATATCCAAGGTGTAGTCTTATAATAAAAGCTGATACCCAGGGGAAAAGTTCTATGTGTTTCATTCTTAACAAGTAAATATTTAGATTGGCATTAAGCTGAAATAGTATTTACTTCCTGCTGTTACCAAAGAATTGTATGAAAAAGTTAAATGAGAATGTGTAAGTATATACAGTGCTGATGAGACATGGTTTCACATTAGAGTTTATTGCTCAGAATTATCAACCTGGTTATGCACCAAGTGCTACTCATATGTGCTCAGCTTCAGTGTTTTACTGTAAAAGAAGGAAAGAGAGACATCTGAAAAGGAACAGATTTTGTCTCAGCACACACTGATAGAAGCAATGTGATTCTCTCCTTAATCTTTTAAAGGCCGTATTCTCCCTCCATCCCTTCATTTCTCTTTACTCACAGATTTTACTCAAATATTAATGCATGACCACTGCATGCCTGTTTCCTCTGCCTGATCAGAGGTGTAGACATCACATGTAATTGCAGTTATCATATGAGGAACCATGTGAGGGTTCTGCAATAACCCTAGTAAAGTGCCATGGACTGTAGTAGCAGTAAGAAAATATCTCACTTCAGGGTAATCTGATTGCCGCAGAAGGAATCCAGCTCCCGACTTCCCCCACTTCCATCCCTATACCTACCAGGTATGCTTTGTTTTCAAGTTTTGAGACTTTGAATCTCTTCCAGAAACCTCCAGTAGTGACCTAGGAAAGCCCTGAGCTCACCGATTTCACTGCTCTGATACAAATACTGTGTACTCGCATCCTACAGCTGATGAACCAAGAAAAGCAAAACTGCTTGGAAGATGCTCTAAATTAAGTTGCTGTCTTATGTTCATAGAAGAACAGTGTCACACTGGTGTGCCTTTTGTCAACACCCAGCATGGGTCAATGCTGGCTATCAGCATCACTGTTCTCTAAATCTGGCCCATTAAACTTGAAATACAGGACCACTCTGGAGCATGAACTAATGTTTAGATGAAAGTTCTTCACTGACAGCTTTTACAAAAATAGATTTTTTTCCCCTTAAATTGAGTCAGAATGGGAATCTTGGTTGACACAGTTTGCTCTCAAGTGAGAGAAATTTTTAATGCATCTTGGATCAGTGGGGTGCAAAAGTTTGATAGTTTCTTTCCACTGAGTGCACAGAGGAGCAAGAAAACCACTTTTTATCTGCTCTGTTTATTTTCTCAAGCTTTGGAGCTGAGAGTTTGAATGCAGCCTTTTCTCATGTAATACCTTACAGTTTCTCCAATTTCCACCCTGTTAAGTGCTGAGACTTACTTAATACAATAAATGTGATATTGCAATCCCAATATTAGAAATTTATTAATTAATTTTAATTTACTCTTCCTGGGGAAAAAAAAGCCTCCGAATCTGTAACATCTTCTGAAAGACTGAGACGTTAGTGGGTTCTTGGAGCATGATGGATAGTTCTTATTGTGAGAACGGAGAATATTCAAGTAGTGAGCCCATTTAGCTTTTCATCTGACTTAGATTTTTCCCATCAAGATGTACCATCTAATTCAGTGAAGGCTTATCAAAGAAATCATGGTGTGACATAAGCTTTTCTGCAGAATGGCAAAGAAAGTCTTGTAAACTTTTCCTGATTCTGAAATTTCTGCACTCTTTATTAAGAGTCTCAATTTTTATTTGTACATTCTCTGTGTTCATGCTTCCACCTTTTTTTTTGATAATTATGTTCTGATGTAGCATTCATAAAATTTCCTTTCATTTTAAGCACCCCAGTAAAAGAATGATCTCAGAAGTTTTAATCTATTTAACTTGTGTTTGGCCAATTTTCTCTTTTAGATTTGAAATCTTTTTTCCAGTACCACCATACATATCCAGTATATATCTGTCAGTCTCTTATTCAATTTGTGTTACAAAAGAAAGAAAAATTATTCAAGCGCTTATTTTCAGGAAAGGAGGCAGAAGAGATAATTAATAATTTTAGATTTAAATTCTATTCAGTTTTAAGTGCATTGAAATCTTAAAAGTTTGTCCTTTTCTTCAGGCAATGGCAGTTGTTGCATAAAGCTGTTCCTCTACCTTGAGATAAAATTTCTTTATAGTATTTAGAAGTTGAACTGAAATCCTTGCTGGCTTCAGAAAAAGCAGGTCTGGACCTTTATTTTCAAAAGATTACAGGATTATATGGGTTTATCATATTTGCCATTTACTGGCTATATAATAGTGATACTGACATTTGCCTCCAAAACACTCTCAATGTATAATCATGTCTCTTAAAAAATGTGGTCATCAGTTTCCCTTCACAAGATCAAACTTCTTATCTATGAACTACTGATGTTTCATTACCAAATTATATCCCGATGTTAGACCCATCAGCCTACAAAATCACATGATTAAAATCAAAATGTTAGCAGAAGTTATGTAGAAAATTTTGAGGCAGAGTCACTGAGATTTAGTAGGTATCTTAGTAATTTCATAAGTTATACAGAAAAGCCCTTTCTAAGGCTCTAAAACTCATTATGATGTGACAGTGCTGAGACCAAAACCAGAAATACAATACATAAATCAACCTCAAATTTGTTGCAGAGAAGAAAATAAAATATTTCAATTTGTATTGAGTAGCATGACTTAATGATTTTAATACTTAAAATGTATGTAAGTTCAACAATTTTTAAACCATAGTGGCATTTTAATGGAACTGTTAGTAATTTGAAGATGGAAAAAATTAAAAAAAAAAAAAGGTAAACATTTAGAAAGCAATTTGAGGAAAACAATTAATTGCATCTTTATAATGAAGATTGTGCACAACAGATTCTGATTTGTCATTCTAAATCAATGTTAGTAGTTTAAAAACACAGTATTATTAAATATACTTGAAGTTTCAAATTGTAATAATAGATTTCTTTAGAACTGAGACAAATTTTAGTAGAAAAAAATATGAAATAAAACTAGTTTTGACATCACCAAGGAAATTCATTCAGTGCTGGTCTTCCTAGATATTATTGCTACTTTTTTCTCAAATGGAAAATTTTCTGCTCAAATCTGTGTGGTACTAGTATATAAAAGAAAAACAAAACAAAAAATACTGTAAGGGCTTTTAAATGGTGCTGACTATTTGGCTTCACCACAACTCATTGTTAAAAATCTATAACTTAAATTTTGCATATAAGCATGAACCCATGTACCACCACACATCCACAGGCAAGCAATTAACCTGCTGCCATCAGTCCAGCAGCATGAAAATAGGAAGGCATGTGACTGAATGCAGAGTTAGTCCCCAGCCAGGTCCTGCAAGGGGAAGCTTCAGGCTGAAGTGGTCATCCTGGTCTTTAATAATGATACAAAATAAGGAGAAAATATAAAGAGGGAACCAAGAAAGCTATCCTTTCACGTGAACTCTGAGACTTCCAGCTTCATCATTAGAAATAAAATTTCTTGGTTTATTTTTGGATGGTTTTAACTAGCAGGTCATACATTCCTCTAATAGACTTTTAGCACAAGTGTGTAATTGTAATTGATCTGTTTTTTGGGTGGATTGCCATAGGGGAGTATTAACTAAGAGCAAAATTAACTGACTTGCATTCCAGATGTCATGGCATCCCTATGAAAATACAACAGCAAGGCTGCTTTTCTCTTCATTTCAATTCAGTAGCCCTTAAAGACAAAATATGAAACCATCAGTTGTGGGCATCTGCTTCACTATCAACTAGTAAAATTTATAATACTGAGACGTCCTTGATTTGTCACTGGTGTTATTCAGTGCAGGTGGAGCTTCTTAGATGCCACTGCAGGGGCTGTCTGGCTGAGGGAGAAAAAGAAAAATATAAATACTTCCTCTCCTTTTCTGATCAAGCTGTTAAATTTGTTATTGCAGGGGAAGTAACAGAAAGTTTCCTAAATGACAAAGGGCAAACAGTGTTTCTAAATGCATAATTTTTGTAATATATCTCATACAAAAAAATTTTAAATGCATGGGTTACAACTTTTAAATTATTATAAGAATTTTCTATGTAAAAGATTAAGTTCTATTTGCTGTCCTATGTAAAGATATGAGCATGGATGTAGGAGGAGAAGCAGTCTGCATTTAACTTTGAATGGCTGATATTATATTTAAATGAAATTTTAAACCTTTTAATACTATTGGGCTGAAAAAGCAATAAGGTGATTAATGGGTTGAGGCAGGCAGAGAGACAAAAGGATGAAGGAGTGACAGCACCAATAAAAAGTCATGTGCAGGCTCCCTGGTACATGGAAAACTTGTTCTGGAAGAGAGAAACTATTTGGCCAAGGGTGAGATGTTTGTGCAAAAAGATTGAGTTCTTTGTGTGATTTTGTGTCACAAAGCCAACCTCAGGCTTTAAATCTAACAGTTTACATGAGTCATGTACGTTGGTTGTTTTTGGTTGTGGTTTTTTTTTTTTTTACTTAACCAGTATAGGCCTGGCTGGGTGAACTTGCCCTGCTTCCTTAGCTCTCTAAATGTCTTTTGATAGATGTAAGTAATATCTTTTATTATCCATGAACAAGGGAATGGAAAGACAGTGGAAAATATAAGAACATAAATGAAATAAGATTTTTATGGAAGCCTCCTCTCAAACCATTTAGAAAGATTTGTGTTATTGCATTTAGTTTCCTCCAGATGTTCTAGCAAAGGGGGAATTTGGATTAACCTAGGAAGGTCAATGGAAAAGCATGGATGGTTTCCTGATTTTAAAAATAAGGAAGAAAGGACCCTTATTGTGTTAGTCTGACAGCTTTACAATTAACAAGGTAGTAATTTATTTTGCTTACAGTGCAGGGAGAAAAATTTTTGGAAGAGGCACCACCATGACAGCTATTAAAATTCTGGGAACTTTCCTGCTGTTCAGAATCCCTGAAAAGCCAATGAGGAAGAGGGCCTCTGTGTTAGCATTGGATTAAGATTGTTTGCTTTTGGTCTGAGTTTTCTGGGACTAAATGTTGACACTGACTGAAAAGAAAGAACAAAGAAAATAAGAAAATGCTATCATCAGGAAGAGCTTAAATTAGCATCCTGTTTGGCAATGTAAGCAAAGTCTGAAGTTTCTTATCACTCTTAATCGACTGCTTTGCAAGGGGTTTATCTCATGTGGAGAAGTAGGTCATATTTGAAGACTGAGAATAATTTCTCTGGCTTTAATATGGTGAATGTGGTGGATAACTTAGATGGCTCATAGATGAAGTCATATGAAATAAGATGATGTCAAACATTATTTTGTAGCCTCGAGAACTAGAGACAAGTTAGATGTGTCAGTTGCTTATTTGAATAATGAAGATTGAATACACATTTTTTTTCTATTTTGTGTTGACTATGACATATGTAGTTCCTTTTTGCTGATGCTTCTCCTGTTCCTGACAAGGTCAAAAGCTACTGACAAGCCAGTGGGACAAGTATGTGTCTGTGTATCTTTTTTCTGCTCTATCACCATTGAGACAAACTGAACTCTGAGAACACAAATGCCCAGCAATGATAGTAAAGAACAAACTTACATCAAGTCTCTTCTCTAAGACCTTTCTAGCTCTCCCAAACCTTACACTCCACTGCCCCCTGAAAGAAAGTTAAAATAAATACGATACCATAATACAGAGTTGAGCTCCTGGAAAAAATAGGTTATTGTAAAGTCCTCAGTGTTGTGTGGTTTTCCTGTATATAGGAGTGTAGTGAAAATTTAGATAATTTTTCATTGATACCTTCCCCAGTGCAGGGAAAGGGCCAGGCTAGGATGTGGATGTTTCTGGTGTGCTAGACAAGCATTCCCCCATGTTCCTTTGCTTCAAAGAAATAAGATTGAAGACCCAAATTCTTTCCATCTATAGTAGCCAAATTAGCTAAGCTGGAGCTTCCCAGATCTCAGTTTGTGTGTTGGTGTTGGTTTGAGCTGGCAAAACGCCAAGTGTCCAAGACAGAGTGAAAAGGGTTCCTCCTCCCCTCAACCAGCCAAGGGAAAAAAGAAGAGGGAGAGGGGGAAAAAAAACCCTCTAAACCAGGTTTATGCTGAGACTACATGTATTTATACAGAAAAGAGAAAATTAAGGGAAAACTACAATATAACACACACTTACACAAGTTATATATATATAACAAGAAATAACTTCCCACTCCCCAATTAATACAAAGTAAAGTCTATAACTCTAGATCTGTAAGTACTCTAAAAGACACATAGTAAGAAACAGAAAGAGTAACAACAAAATGTTTCTACTTCCCTGAATTCAAACAAAATGCAAGAAGCAGCAGCAAGAGCAGGGCCTAGCAGAGTAGAAGAGCTACAGCACATCATCTGTCTTTGTCAGCCATGATGGAACTGACCTAACACCTCCCACTGCTGCACACATATCTTAAGTTTGCGTCATCTGGTATAAAATACTTCCTTCGTTACCCAGTCAGGTGATAGCTGTCTCCCAATCCACATAGATTCTCTGAGCCTGCTAATTTGAGGCCTAGCTAAAACCACTACAGCCGTCTTGACATATTTCAGTAAAGAAGTTGACTTGGAGAAATAGGCAGTAATTAAAATAGAAGCTTACTTCCTCCTCCTCCATTCATTGGTCCCTATCTTCCACAATGGGAGTAGGAAATACTAGTCATTATTAAAAATCCAAAAGGCAAAAAGTTTTCCCATGGTAATTTAGTGAAACTTTTATTTTTCCCATTTACTTGTTCTTTCAAAAGTTAATGGTGATGAATTTTCTTACCATTTTGTGCAAATGACACTATATATGTGTGACAAATGTCAGGTCTATAAGTGTTTTCATAAATTACTGTGCAAATTAATAAGATGTAATTGTAATCTAACTGAAGAACCACTAATGAATGTGGAAAAAAAGAAAATACAAAAATGTGTATGCTTCAGTAGATGCAAAGGAAACTTCTTTAATCTGTTTGGACTTCAGGACTGTTAGATTGCAGGAGCCCAGAAGGAGAGAGGGCAGAGAGTGTCAGTAGGATTTGGTAGGCTTTCTGTAAGGCAAGATGGAGAACCATCAGCTATCATCATATTTTTCTGTGTAAGCCTGATTGCAGCTGCCACACCATTGCTGGAGTCTGATTTGTGTTCCAGTGTAGTCTGCTCCAAATATCTTGTTTCAACATGTTTAATTTGTTTTAATTTGCTTCTGTGTATGAAAGTGAACTTAAATGATATTTTTCTAAATATTATTACAGAATCACAGGATAGCTAGGGTTGGAAGGAACCTCTGGAGATCACATGGTCCAACCCCCATGCTAAGGCAGGGTCACCTAGATCAGGTTACCCAGGAGCATGTCCAGGTGGGTTTTGAATGTCTCCGGAGAGGGAGGTTCCATGAGCTCCCTTGGTAGCCCATTTCAGTCCTCTTTCACCCTCAGTGTGAAGAAGTCCTTCCTGATATTGAAGTGGAACTTTTTGTGCTGTCATTTACGTACATTGATCTTTGTTCTGTCTCTGAGCAGCACTGAAAAGAGTCTGGCATCATCCTCTGGGCACCTGTCTTTAAGATATTTGTATATATTGATAAGATCCCCTCTCAGTCTTCTCTAAACTAAATAGGCCCAGCTCCTGCAGTCTCTCCTCATAAGAGAGATCCTCCGGACCTGTAACAATCTTTATGCCCTTCTGATGGACGCTCTACAGTGACTCCTTGTCTTTCTTGAACTGTGGAGACCAGAACTGAACACAATACTCCAAATATAGCCTTACTAGGGCAAAATAGAGGGGAAGGATGACCTCCTTCAACCTTTTGGCCACACTTCCCAATATATCCTAGGATTCCATTGGCCCTACTGTCCACAGGGGCACACTGCCAGCTCATGGTCAGCCTGTTATCCATCAATACCCCCAGGTACTTCTCAACAGAGCTGCTCTCTAGATAGTAGGCCAACAGGTGCTCAGGGTTATTGTTCCCCTGGGGCAGTACCCTGCACTTTCTCTTGTTGAACCTCATTAGGTTTCTCTATCCAACTCTCTAGCTTATGTAGGTCCCACTGCATGGCAACACAGCCTTCAGGTGTTTTAACAACTCACCCTCACCTTCCTCTCCCCAAGTTTTGTATCATCAGCAAACTTGCTTGAAGTGCATTCTATTCCTTAATCCAAGTTATTGATAAACAAGTTGAGTAAGTCTGGATCCAGTATTGTTCCCTGGGGAACACTGTTTACTACAGGTCTCTAGCTGGATTTTACTCCACTGATCGTGATCCTCTAAGCTCTGTGATTCAGCTGATTCTTGATCCATCTCACTGTCCATTCATCTAACGCACATTTCCTGAGCTTACCTATGAGGATGTTATAGGAGAGAGTACAAAAAACCTTGCCGAAGTCAAGGTAGACAACATGCACTGCTCCCCCGTCACTGACCCATCCTGCCATGCCATCACAGAAGGTTGGTCAAGCATCCCCCCTTGGTGAATCCATGCTGACTACTCACAATGACCTTCTTTTCTTTGACATGCTTGGTGATTATCTCCAGAATTATCTATTCCATCAGCTTTCCAGGCATGGAGATGAAGCTAACTGGCCAGTCGTTTCCAGGGTTCTCTATCTATTCTCAGGTCCAGAATCAATTAAATCATTACAATGGGCTGAAATGAGAGTCTTTCTACCACATGCATACAGCTATGCTGGGAATATATAGTTGGGATCCTCTAATGCCCATCTGTGCAATGGAACAAATGCTCATTAGCAGACCAGAGAATTTATTCCCTCTTAAACATAAGTACTGAACAGAGAATTTATTCCCTTTTAAACATAGACTGACTCTGAGAGGGAAGAGAAAGACAACTTAGAAATAACACAAGCCAATTGTAGATACTTTTTCTCCCTCCTAAATCAGCCTCTATGCCAGTGCCCAATGACTCTTCCAGTCCGTCACCTCTTCTCCTCCAAGGATCTGCATTATCCTGACTAAAAAGCTATCTTTGTCAGAAATGTAATTAAAATTCTTGAACAACATTATCAGCTCTTTGCAGCCTTGCAAACTTAGACTTTGTGGGACCCTCTGCTACCAAATCATATTGATGAAAACATTACCCTGAGGAATCTGTGTTGTGTGTGGCAATGACCACTGTGTGATGACTTCAGCAGATGTCACTGTGGCAGACTGTTTAAGGAAGAGGTAGAAAGGGACAAGGAAACTGGAAAGAATTGATAAAAAAAAAGAAATGAAAAAATAAAACCAAATCAAAACACAAAGCCTTCTGTGTTGTGCAGAAACCACATCAGGTGCCTGCTAAAGGGAGGGAGCTGAGGATGGTAGGAAGCCTTGGGCTCAAAACTACTTTTTAACTCTTAAATTGCAGTTTTCCAGCAGGTGCCTTCCTGTTGTTTGCAAGAGCAGATGATTTGTGATACGTGCTTAAGTGTAGCATTTGGTTTTCCTCAGAGATGCCATGTACTTTTGTGTGGTTTTAATCTCCACAGCTGTCATCAAGCGAAAAATAATGACACTTTCTTGTTACCTGCTTGTCTTGTCAGCATAGGAGAACACTATGATAACATAACAGCTTTGTCTTTAGTTGATGTTTTCTCCCATTAATTTGCTTCCTATTGTTTTCCTAGTAATATCTTGGGTAGCAATAAGAGGAGGATAGAATCCCTTTTTCTTACAGTAAGTGTTCACTGAACCACTTTTAATTAAGAGAATGTATATTGACATGCATAACATAATCAGGTCAGGGACTCCAGCTGAAATTGATTGAGTGAAACTCTTCTACCCTTATTTCAATTTATGAATGCTCAGATGCAGATGGGTAGTGAAAAGGTTTAATTTCAGTTTGTGTTGTTAGCACAATACTTATAATGTAAGCATTAACTGAACATGCTCTGTGTCAGTGTGGAGCAATCAAGCATGTCCAGTTTTCATAAGTGGGGATTGGAGGTCAATTCTGAGCAGGTTCCAAGCATTCTAGTTATAGAAACATATTTACATTTACATTTGACCAGCTATAATATGAAAGATTACATTTCTGGAAAGCCAGCACAAAAACTAAACAAAACAAAGAAACAACCAACAGCAAATAAAATAATTAAAAAAAAAAAAAAGAAAAAAACCAACATTTTGGAATAGCACTCCAGTGTAAAAGTAGATAATTTTTTTTTTCATTTTATGAGTTACGGGAATGTACATGTAACACAATTTCCTGGTACAGTTCTGTGCAATCATTTCTTATGCTTAGGTCATCATGCACATCCTTTTAAACACAGGTTTTCAATTCTAATATTCATTTATCATGAAAATCCATATACACCAAGTTGTTTTGACCTGAAAGCCCCATGGTAATAGTGAGTTACACTGCCTTTTCAATGAGTATGACACGCAGCATTTTACTCCTGTTGAGTAATATTCTCTGTATCTTAAGACAGCAGTATAGAGGGTTATATAATCTGTGAATTGTTAGTTAAAGTGTTTTATTCTTTTAGTGAATTTTATTGCTTTCCATCTTATCAATGACTGAATTTTTTTTCTTGCATTCTGAATCATGGATCTATGACATATTTTCTATTACCCTTCTTTTCCTTGTGTTCATATAATGATTTGCAGGTGTTTAAAGCTTGAATAGAAATGTGCAAGTAACTTCATATTTTGTCCACAGCAGCAGTGTGATTTATTTATTTATGCACTTCCTTACGGGAGAACAGACCACTAAGATACACATCTCATTTCCAATTTAGATACCTCATAAGTTCTGCTTGGTTGACAAATTAATGGAAAGATTCAGAGATTTCAATCTGGGAATTTCTGTCACATAAAACCTTCTTTCCCTTGGGTTTTTATTGACCTAGAAAGAAAAATACAACCCCCTGTTTCAGTAAATCTACCCTAAGAACTAAGAGTCATAACTTAAAAGATATTTAGAATGGTACAGCAGTGTACTGTACCATACAATGCATGGGAAAAAAATCAATTTCTTAGTTCTACTGCCAAATAAAAAAAAATTTTATCAAACACAATTGGTTGTGATTAAATAAAAAACTTCTCAGTTTTGGTGTTTTGTTTTGTTTTGTTTTTCCATAAGGACAAAATGTTGCCAAATTTCCTATAGTGTCAAAATCCTTGATTTACCTTGAACATGAAACAGCTTGTTGTCATTGCCCTTTTACCCTAAGAAATTGCTCAGAATCAGTGGAAGGCTCTTTGATTTTTCCAGGTTTTAGAAATGAGAATTAGAAAGTCTCAAGCAAGCGGAGGAAAATAATGTGAGAGGTCATCAAGCTCATTCCATTTTCAGCTACCACTCATTGCAGTTGCCTGACTGAGGCTGAAGAATCTTGTTCAGCCCTGGGAATATGAAGCATCTCCTCTGTGCAGTAGGAAGTCTTTACCCTTCAAATGCAGACTGTCTTGAATACAGTTAAAATGTAATTGGCAATTACTAAAACTCAGTGTATATCTTCTTTTGTAGGAAAGAGGCTAGACAAAGTGTTAGGGAGCATGCTTTATTCCTCCTGTACACAAAATTTCTTGGGCTGGCATTAATTTTTGGTGTTAGATTACTTGAAAGAGAAGCAAAAGTTCACCCTATCATTCAAAAGGACATACAATGGAACAGAACTGGCATGATACTGTGCTTCTCTAGTCTACTTGTTTGTGATTTACTGCAGGAGAGGATGACAGAGCTTTTAAGAAAGATGGTCCTCAGTGCACCCAGTTTATACGTCTGTTTGATGGTCATTGACTAGTGATTGCTTACCTTGCAGACCTGGTATTTGAAGGTGCTTTCTAACACCAAGTCATCATACTCAGACCTCCTGGAAAAAAAAATCTCTTTATGGTTCCTATAAGATGTAAAGAAGTACTGTCTGCTATCCAGCTAGGGATATCTAGCTCCATTCAAAGGAGATCAGTTTGAACTCTGGATATACTGCTGAATACATATACTTCAGGAAAATATTATTTTCCTTGTTATTTGTAATTTAGCCTATTTGTAGTTATCCCTAGGGTAGTGCTAAACTCATCAGACAGATTATATCTTTAAAATTAAATGGCTTAATTTATTTTCCAAAGTGTTTCTGCAGTAGAATAAAAGCCTTGCCATGAACCATTCTGTGTAGTACAGTAGAAAGCAATGTCTCACCATAAAATTCTCTAAGGCAGCTGCTCTCTACAGACTCATTGCAACTGCGTCAGCTGGGCAACCAGTTCATACCTTGTGTTTCTGTGTTCTGATAGCTTCTCTCTAGGTGGGCTCTGAGGACGGATTTCAGTTCTCATTTAGCCTTAAACATATTTATTTAAATGTATCAAAAAGCTGCTTCACTAGAAAGGAACAACATGTCCAGGACTCCGTAAGATTTCCTCCATTCATGTTGAGGAATACAGAATGGTTAGGCTTGCCTTGTGGAATTTCTTTTGAGGTATGTATCCATATCTTTACACACAAACAGGGAAGAGGATGGTGGAAAGAAGTGCCCTGGGCATGTGCTGACTTATGCTAAACCCCTAAGATTTGTTGTAAAACTTCTGGAATACTCAAAGGCAGTACTTTTATGGAACAATACATCCTTGATTTCTTCATGGACTCGTCTATATCCACTTTTACAATGAATACTGGAAAAATTAAGGTAATCAATACAAAAAGATAAAAAGACAATTTTGTAACTCAGAAGTGAAAGAATACTTTTAGTAAACAGCAATGACAGTGACATTAAACAGCTCTTTGATTCCCTAATTATTCAAAACTCATTTTTTTTTGAGCTGACAAGACCAATCAATTGTCGAAGAACATATTTTAAACCTATTTCTCAGACAGGAGATTTATACCAAATTTTACAATGTAAGTACTGCTTACCCTTGCAAAATGTAACTATATGCTTTCTATTTATTGGAGAAACCCACTGCTAGTTCAAGAATCTAAAACCAGGCATCTCCACTGCTTTTACTATTTTCTAAAGCTGCCTTTTAACCTTTGTGATGAGTGGTTTTCAGTGTTTTGCTGGACAGAATATCTCTCAAAGATGGTTTAAATAATTTTCTAATTAACATATTTGAATTACTGCAGAAAGCAGATACAACAGTGCAGTTCATCTTAGCAGCAGTAGTCCAAACAGGAAGCCTTACCAAAGACAAGGAATATGTGCCACAGACAACTAGCCTGCTGCTCCTGGGAGGAGTTGTAACTCTACAGACAGACAGACAGACCAACACTGAACTAATGCTAGAAAAAACAGTTAGCTTTGGCTGTAAAAACATAAATGTTTCAATTTTAGAAAGATCACAATTCTTTTTTCAATTTTCCTTTGTGAAAACTGAAGCAAAATGTTTTGTTCTGTGTGGCTTATCCTAAATCCCAGTGATTGGAGTTTTCAAACAGCTATGATTACCATTTGTATGTCTTTGAGGTGGAAAGTCATGACAGAAAAATTCCCAGCCCGTCTATTTAGAAGTTTTTACTTTTTGTAAGGAAGATGTTAAATAAATGTCTTGTTAAAAAAAGTCATCTATGATGGGAACAGTGGTAAGTAATGTAGAAACAACAATGATGCAGGCTGCTTTTCCAAAATAAGATAGGAAAAGGGAGAAATGTCTCCAGTTGTTCAGAAACAGATTTGTTAAAGAGTAAAGTTCAGCAAGGCCTTGTGACTTTCAGGAAAAACAGGCAGCAAATGTTACAACAGAAATGTTGTAATCTGGAAGAAATGGAGAAGTTCTGCCAGATGGCTGGGTGGATTTTTGTTTTGCTCATTAAAAGCAGAAATAGCAAAAGAACACCAGGGTCCCACAAACTAGATTTTGTAGCCATATACAAACATGAAAATCTTTTGTTGCTCTGGGTTCTGGTGGTTTCTAAAATATGGACACCAGGGGCTGGAGGAAAAATTTCCTTATAAAGAAAATTCTTAAGTGAAATCCCTAAGCCCTGAAGCATGCTTTCTATAAGGCTATGTATGAACCAATACTGAAAAATCCAACTTTCAGAATATAAATTCTCAGCAATCTAGAGCAGTCAGGCAAGAGATTTTGCTAGGTTTGGACAGAATTTGCTGGTTTGGAGTAAGGACAGCTGACTTCTGAGCCCTACAAAGCCAGAGGGGAGGGCTGCTTTGCTAGAACAGAAATTAGGTATACTTTTCCTCCAAATGGATTATCAATTTAAAGTGTTAGTAGAACTTAAAACTCCATCTTGGCTGCTTGATACTGATCTCATTCACAAGGGTTTGCTAGAAACACTTCAGAGACTTTTGGAGTAATGTACATACATATAATTTCTCTCCATAAATCATAGCCTGTTTGGTTTTGATGTAAATATAGAAAAGCTCAAGTAATGTTTTCCTTCTTGCTCTTGCTCTTACAGTCCAAATCTTTGTACAACATTATATATGGCCTATCTTGGAGGCATAGAGATGAGATGATCTTTTTGTGTATACCCCCACTCCAAATATACATACACCAAATGCTTATCATTAACCTGCACCTTAAAATAGGACTTAGCATTATTTTGTTACAGTTAAGAAATCCATACTGACAGGACAGAATTGAGAGATGCAACTGCACAGGCAAACCATATGGACAGTCATTCTATAGAGCTTTCTGGATGAAGGGAAAGACAATTCTGACATAGAATATTGTTACAATTTTCATGTGTTTAAGGAATATGATGGAATATCTAATGTCTGTGAGAGCTGGAAAGGATTTTGTCTTTTGAATAGCCAGTCATTAAAAACTGGAAGTTTACTAAGCAGAAGAGAAAATTCTTGTTTGAGGAAGGTGAACTGTGACAGTTACATCAAATTTTTAATTTGTGTTTTAAGGAGGCCTTAGTCCTTCTAATCTGAATCTTTAAATCTCTATTCATATGGCTTAGCATATCTAAGCTAATGTATCTGAACTTGTCTAAAATTATTTGGACTAGAAACTGAGATGGAAATTTCACATGAGAATGTCATGGGAGAAGTTTTCAGTAGGTCATTAGAGTAGGGAAATGATTCTCCCCCTGTGCTTGGTGCCATTTACATCACATCTTGAGTACTGTGTGCAGTTCTGGGCCCCTCAGTTCAGGAAGGACACTGGAGAAAGTTCAGAGAAGGGCAACAAAGTTGGTGAAGGGTCTGGAGCACAAGTCCTGTGAGGAGCAGCTGAGGGAGCTGGGGCTATTTAGCCTGGAGAGGAAGAGACTTAGGGGAGACCTTATCTTTCTCCACAGCTACCTGCAAGGAGGTGGTAGCCAAGTGGGAGTTGTCGTCTTCTCCCAGGCAGCTAGGGACAGGATGAGAAGACACATCGTAAGCTGCACCAGAGCAGGTTTCAGTAGAATATTAGGAAGAACTTCTTCACTGAACATTAGACATTGAAATGAACTTCCCAGGGAGGTGGTGGAGTCCCTGGATGTGTTTGAGGAAAGACTGGACATGGGACGTAGTGCCATGTTTTAGTTGATGTGGTGGTATTAGGTCATAGATTGTACTTGATGATCCCAGAGGTATTTTCCAACTTAATTGATTCTGTGATTACTTGCCTCTGTTGAAAATAGTATAGAGAACAGCCACCTTTTCTCAGTGATTGAGGAGAAATTGAGATCTTCAAGGATAGGAAAATGCAATGAAAATACTTAAGAATCATAAACTTTGTGAGTTGATTAACTAAAAATACATTTCTACTTTATTGAAGGCAATTGAGTTCCCTCTTGTTATTAATGTAATGATGTAATTGCAGAGCTTACCTACCCTTCTGTCATTTTCCTAGTGTGTCCAGCTGAGAGGTAAGGGTTTTATTCTTAGTGGACAAATGGCTGTATAAAACCAAGACAAAATGCATATATTAAAGCTTTAGTGACAGATTATACTGCTATGATGAGTGTGTACTAAATTAGAATAAAATTTTCATCTCACTCTGGGATCTTCTTCTTCAGGAAGCAGAACTGCAAAGAACATAATTCTGTCTTTTAGTGATACCTGCTTTTCTGCTACCATACATTGCAACTAACCAGAAGTTGAGCAAAATACAGACTTTGGATTAGACTTTGCACTTCAAGGACAGTGAACGTGTGCTCTTTGTACAGAATTGTTCAAATTTGATGAGGTATTCTCACCAGATAAAAAAGGCTTTGTTAACTGCATTTCTGTAAGCACTGCATTTACCCTAAAACATTACACAGATAAGGTAAAATCTAATAATCTATTAAAAGTTCAGACATGCCCATTAGAAATATATTCTACGTTTTGCTCTCCTATTCTCAACAGAAATCTCTGCTGGGATAAAATGCTGCTATGAGTCTCTGGGATTGCTTTGTATTGACGCTGGTGGACTATACTACCACGATAAAAGACGAAAGTGTCAGACAAAATACATGAGACTTAATAGCTCAGTACTGATGTTATGACTGAAGTTATTTTAAAAGGGAAAATTAATACATGGTAAAATAGTTCTAAACTTGTTTTTTCTATGACTCCTTTTAAAAATCTAGATGCTATTCTTTATGGCACAAAGCTTAAAACAGAGAATGCGGCTTATTCTTTAGTTACACACAAAGTATTAACAAGTTAACAAATTTTGTCTTTTGAAAATGTTTGAAAAAATATTGTTTTCACCATTTTTTCTGTCTTCTAGGAGGAAATAAAGGGATAAATAAGTCAGACTTTACATCATAGAACTAAGATTAGAAACTTTTTCCCAGTTTGATTTTTTCATTACACCTACAGCCCATATTTTTGACACAACTTCTGTGCCTTTAAAACCATTAGCTATGAGCAGTAGTTATGAAAACCATCTTGTAATTTTAGTGGTGAAATTCAAAGAGATCACAAAGCAAATAAATTGTGCAGGTCTTGTCTCATCCTGACTGTTTCTAGTTGCTAACTTTTCCCGCAGATGATCAAGCTGTGAGTCAAATCTGAAAGATTTTTCTGAAGCCTGGAATTCTCAAAATTCACCAGGTCCTGATATTTAACAGCCTCATTACTTGTGGTGGAAGCACCAAAATGGCCAACCAGTCAAAATGCGGTGGGATGAACAAGGTCAGAAGCTCCAGGCATCAGGAAAGTTAACACCAGTCAGTGCCTTCTGCTGTTCCACACCAAGTCAACGCTGCCTGTGGCCTTGTTTTTTATCACTTACAAAAATCCTAACTCCATTGATTTTGGTAAGGTTTTTATATTCAATCGGGATCCTCGTGAATGATATCCAAATCTGCCTAATGTGAGTAATATGTGATTAAATCCGATAATTTAATCTTAAGTATGATTAAATCTGATAATTTAATCTTAATTGTGTAGAAGAAAAAGATGGCATTAAGACAAGGCAGAGTTTTTCATAAGAAGTTATTAAGAAAATTAAGGATTAGAGAGTGAGAAACCGATTATAAAATTTAGCATGGAGGCAGAAAATACATATCAGGAGTAAATGATTACTCTTTTAAAACTGTAAAAGATCAGAAAAATTATCTCTGATCTCTCTCTGGACTGGTCCCAGGTACTGGGACGTGTATCTGACATAGTACCCAAGAATTAGGTTTTTTTTTCATCCAAATTTTGTTATAAAAGTCTGGTGCCTTAGTATTCACTTGGTCAGACAGCTGGTTCAAGGTAAAAGGTATTTTGTCTTTCTTTGTAAATGGCCCTAAGCCAGCAAAGCAAATGGATACATGTGTAATAGCAAATGTGAAAACTTCAAATTAAGATTGTTTTCATGTCAGGAAGTCTAGAAGGAAAATCAGTATCTTATTGGATCTGTTAGCAAAAAAAATAGTGTTTTACAGGATCTTGTTCAAAATATTGGGTACAATGCAATATAGGGTATCACAAAGCTTGCTACTTTTTAACAAAGGTGAACAAATACTGAAACATATTGATTTTTAAGCAGCTAATTACAGTAAGTATAACACAAAATAATATCTCAGATGTTCATCCCTTTCGTGTTTCCAATGCTCTATTCAGACTAATTACTGTCACAAAAAAGTCTGAAGTCCAGCTCTGTGATGGAATTACACTTTGTGCTGGTTTCCACCACAATCTTCAGGCTGCATTAAAGTAATTGACACATTTTCTGTCATGCAGTAATGCTTTGCAATGCTCATTTTCGCACAAACTTCCCACTGCTCTGCAAGAACAAAATTAAATCTTTGTACATTCATGTAATTGTGTGCTGGCAATCAGAAAAAGTAATTGCTAGATATAAGATAAAACTGACTCTTTCTAAAGTGTTTAGTCTTATGGTTTAGTTTTTTCAATATAAATGTGTCTGCATATGAAAATTTAAAGAACGGACAAAAATCTAAAGCCAGGTTTTCATGAGGAGAATGGATACTGGAGCAGTGGGGAGCTATAGTTACTTGAATAACTTAAATAGAATTACATTGCACCTCTGCTACTCTAATGAGCAGAAGCTGGTCCTTAGTGTTCATGCAAATAAATAAACATTATTTGTAATACAAATAACACTGAAGATGCACATAAAGTGAACACAGTTGTTTCTAATCCAGGGAAAGGTGGAGGGGTTGGGTTTGGGCTTGGGCTTTTTCTTTTTTTGATACATTTTTCTGTAGCAGTGCCCATTCTTATTTTAAATGAAGTACTGAAATATTTGCGACCTTTGCAACTCACAGAAACTTCATTCCTTACAGTCTGCTGCTTCATATGAAATCGAGGAAAATCTGCTCCTGTAGAGTGGACACAATGCAGTCTTTTCCCAAACAATCTCCTTTCTATCTAAATTCAAACAAAAAATGTTCTCAAAAATATTTCAGAGGTGAAGTAATCAGTACTCTAATGTCTGTTTTTACACTCACAGCAAATAAAGACATGTTGTCAAGAGTTGCTTGCCATATTTCTTTTCTAGTCTTAGGAAAGGATGTACAAATTTTTAATTCAATATAGCTGTTTATATAATAGTAGACCACTTAACAGTGCAATTTTTTTTTGTTAGGGAGTAGTGCATTGGAATGATTTCTCTGTCCAAGCTTTTCTGTTTTCTGCTGTGTTCTACAGCATGTTAACACTTTTCCCTTTGGATGTGACTGTGTATGGTATATTATGATATATAATATAATATATATTATATTGCAATATGTAACATATATTTATAATCTTTAAGGGTTAAATGTGTGTTGCACATTCACAATCTATATTTGGCATAAATTATGATGATATGATATGATATGATATGATTGACATGAAAAAAAGTCTGAAGAACAGAAGCAGCATATGCATGCCCCCAAATCCTAACCTCTTGGAAGTGGAGCTATTAAGTATCATAACTATTCCACGTCTGCAGACAGTATAAAAGAAAAGAGCTTTGTGGAGGAATGGAATTAGAATAGCAGTTTCCACATCTTACTGTCATGAAATTACTCTTTCAAGGGACAAAGGCAATTAAACTTCCAGGACTTTTTTTTCTTCTAGAAGTCTTTTATATAACATATAAGAAGTCTTTTTAATTTGTTTCTGTAATCATAGTACAGTTAAATATGAAATCTGTTGCGTGAGTATAGATTTCTTTTTAATGGGCTCAGCTTTCGGCCTCAGTACAAAGTTGTTAAAATAGTACTATGATGCCAGCTTACAACAACGCTTCAGTGTAAAAACAGAACTGTGAGTATATATCATTGCATGATTTCAAAGAATCAGTGGATGTCTTTTTAGAGTTTAAGTATTTTTTGTCTTTTAATGAAAACCTGTGCATTGTTTTAACCACATAACTGACACCTCTACACATAGTTCCACCTAAACTGGTATTTGAAGGAGATCCCAGGATTTTAAGTGCCAAAGACCTTGCCTTCTACTGTTTCTCATAAAGCATCTTTTTCACTTACACTATTCCCTAAATGATAAATAAAAAAGGTAAAAAGCTTTGCAAACCCCTCAAACAAACATAAGGCATTTGAGATTTCAGTCTTATCAATATGACAGGAACTCCTGCAGAGGAGTGGGACTGCAATAATTTATTTTTGTGAATTAATAGGGATTTTGTGTGTCAAAAAGCTGAACACTGCAACACTAATGAACTTACAAAAGCTGTGTTAAGGAAGACAGCAGACAATGTCTATTTTTTGAATGAGAGTTTGGTGGACCATGAGCTGAAAGACAAAATACTGTTCTTGCTCTGGTTTTAGGAGTTACTGAGTACATAAAGTTGCTGAGAAGCTCATCTCCTGTTATTTTGTGCTGAACTTTTGGTGGGCAGACCCAAGCTGTGTGAAGGGGCCCAGGCAGGGTGGGAACTGTTTAACTGGCCTTGATCTCCTTTTAAGCACCATTTTTCCAAGGGAAGGAGGATGCTACAGCTTACAGCAGGGAAGAAGAAGCAACTATTCCTTAACTGCGAACAGCAAAACCTTGAGGCCTTGACTGAGGTCAAGGGCCTTGTATTTCATGTTACACAGCGAAAAGGTGGCCACTTGGACCATGTGAACCTGGGCTAGCAAAAGGCGAGAAGTGGGAAGAAAACCAGAAGCACAAAGAAGGAAAGCAAAAGGCGAGGAGTGGGAAGAAAACCAGAAGCACAAAGAAGGAAAGCAAAAGCCAAAGATCTCACAGCAAGTCATTGATAAATATTGATAAATGCATATGCACATGTTGCACTACCAGAAACCATTTTCCTGCTTTTCTGTACCTGTGAGTTATTGACCAGCTGAACAAGAAAGTGTGTTTAAACAATTGTCAGCTTGCTCTGTTCAGCATACTACTGGTTCAGTGAACTCCAGCTGTGAGAACTGAAAATCACATCCCACATTGTGTAGATTTTCTGTATCAGTACTGTATAATAGGCAGTTGCCTGTTTTGCTTTTTAAATTAACAGGTTGAAAGAAAGTAACTGTAGCAGTTTTTTATAGAAGAACAATCAATACCCAAACTTATTTTTGTTTTAATTTCTACTAGGATGTACACCAATACTCTATATATTACTAAGCAGTGAAAGAGGGAGGTGTGGTTGAATTAGCTAGCTCTGCCATAGAGAAATCATCACTACTTCTGCTGTTTTTGCTGGCAGGAAAAAATTATAAGAGAGGCTGTTTTTTCCCTTCAAACAGATCTTATTCCCAGCCTGCTTATGCCTCTTGCCTAGGGATCTCCTGGGCTCTGTCAGGTGATCAACACAAGACCCACAACAGCAGAAGATTTGTAGTCAGCAGTATCCTTCAAACAGAATGGTGGGCAAAAAAATGAAAGCTAACAGGAGAGATACGTGCAAAGATATTTCCATGTGGTACTTACTTCTGCTTTCTCACATCTACTGCTGCTCAGATGATGACAAAACTCACAGGTTATTAAAAATTTAATGTTATTCAGAACCATCTTTCCCTCTACAAATCCAAGCACTTTTCGTTTCTCATACCTGTCCTTAGAAGCACTTTCATTCCTCAAGAGTAGTGGGGGAATAAAATATATCTACAATGTATATTATGTTTAATATATGGCAGCTAATCTTTTCTTGTGTACATAAATGTCACAACAGATCAATTGCTGAATATTTTTGTCTCTCTGAGGTACTTAGAGATTTTTATTCCATTTCCAGAAAACTGTATATACTCTATGTACACAGAGGGTAAGGGATTCTACTATTTGAAAAAGAGACTGTGAATTAAAGATGTGAAAAATGCCTGCAGACACACACTGTGCCACCAAGACTACAGCAGCTGCTGCTCTGCTGCCCTTCACTCACTCCAGGGAAGAGGCTGGGAGCAGGGATGCTTGTGTGGGTGTTTTGTGTCACATTTTGTAGCTTGGCCATGCCTTTGGGTGAGAAATACCTTGCTGCACAGGAGCCCTGAGATAGTGAATGACTTGGGCAGGGTAAAGGAAAATGCTGTGATTGTGCACATCCAAGATAAGCAGCACAATTATAAAAGACTGAGGCAGAGGAACTACGTGTCACTTGCCTTCCCCAGGACTCTGTCCCTCAGTTCAACTAACCCACTGAAACTTTTCTTCATGTCCTCCTCTTTAGGAATCCTGAACTTGTGTCTACTTGACACATTGGGTTGTGTGCTGTGGAGAAAACACCTTGGGGATGCTAGCTTAGTCCATCCGAAGTCGTCCAGGAGGTATGTACAGATTTAATCTTCCTCTCTACAATTTCTCTCTTGCCTGAACTAAACATTATTTAATTTCTGAGAGGTGCCAGTTCTCTCACTTAGACCAAGTGCCAGTACTTGCCCAGTTAATTAACAGCTCTTTGCTTGGAAAAGAAAGGTCTCCCTTACACAAACACACACAGAGTTGTGAGCCAGAGACGCGCTCAGTGGCTGATCTGTAGGAGGCTGTCATTGCTCCTTGCACTCCCTGGCTGTGTGGTCCTGTTAACTTTCTTGTGAATGTGCAGTTGCGGTTCAGGGAATGGATCAGCTTGAAAAATGATTTTTTAATTTGTTTTGCAGGGCTGCTTTTGGCTTGTTTGGCCTCCTTGTGCTACTACAGCAGAAAGGATGTAAGGTGGCATTCTGCAAGGTGGCAGAGGCAGGCGTGGCACTGTAACAGCTTATCTGGCTGTGGAGTCATTTGAATTGCCATTTTTCACTGAGATGTGTATTTTCCACTGATTCTCACATTTTTTGTCAGTGTGGGCAGGAACAATTATTTCGCATGTGAGCTGCTAGATGGGATAGATGCATGCAGCTTATTATTAGCTCTTAACTTCTGCCATATATAATGCAACCAGATTCTTTGGGGTGAGGGTAGGATTGGGATATTGACTCCCTCTCAATATTTTTCTCCATAGTCCTCTGTGGGAGTTATCAAATTTGGAGTGACCCCTTTTCTATTGCACAGTAGGCAATAGGATTTCAGAGATGATTGTGACAGTCTACAGTCACACTTGGTTAAGCCAGTGCTTATTAGCAGTTTGTATCTATGTGGGGCTTTTTTTCTGAGAAAAAAATGTAGTCTCTATAAACTACAGGGAATAGAATCAGGCTTCCAGATATTTTTTCTGTCAGAAAAATTAAAATTATATAGTTTTGGTTATTTGCATGATGACTTAAAATATTTTAGTTTCCCGAACCAAACAAAAATGTCTACTCAAGTTACAGAAGATTTTGCCAAGCTCCTAAAATTGCAATGTGGGTACTTTATTACGTATGTCCTTCTCCTGAAGTTTAGCTGGACCATATGTTAACGAGACACATGATTCAAACATGAATGATGGACTGGAAAAGGAAGGTAATAATGAGAATAATTTACCTCAAGATAATCACAGATCAGGAGGCAATTGTAATTTAATACCAAAAAGTTTTGAATATAAAGTTAATGTCTAGATTCAACAAACCAGACTGCTTCTGTACAAGAATCACGAGAATGATTATTTCAACTGTAAATCTCACAGTGGAGTATTTTGCTGTGTTATCTCATAAACATGCTGAAACTTTGAAATTATGCAGCAACTGGAGCTGAAAGGGAACCTTTGAGGTCTCTGGTCAGAAGCAAGGTCCAGGCTAGAACAGGTTGCTCAAGGTAATATTCGTTTTGGTGTTGAACATATTTAAGGATGGAAACTCCACAATTTCACTGGGCACTCTGGCAGTGTTTGACCTCTCTCACAGCAAATTCTTTTTGTTGAATTTCCTATCTGTAAATTTGTACCGGTTGCCTCCTGTCCTCATGCTAAGCACCACTGTCTCCCTCTGCTTTACTTGCTTCTGTCCCTTCATTAGCTATTTATACACAAATCAGGTATCAAAATACTAGAATTTCCTATAGGAAGAATATACTAGTTTGCTTTTAGATTTCTGTTAAATATAGATGTAAAGATAGGAAAATAGAATAGACAGAGAACAAAGGCAGAATTTTCTGGAGATGAATTAGTTTGCATGAAATAACTCCTATTCTGAAAATTTTCTTAGATATGGTAAGACACATACAGGACATTCTGTAACATTTCTGTTTTTTCTCTACTGAGACAGATAGATCATTGCAAAAGCCATTACTGTTTTTACTAGACCCATCTGAATAGCAGTGTAACAGACACTTGGGGCTTCCTTTTAATTTATATCTCAGTCTGGGCTGTAAGTTTATGTGGACAAAAATTCCTCTTTCCTTTAGTCTAAAAATTAAATATCACCAGCACAGAGCTACAGAGATCATGTGCTAGTTCTTCAAATTCAGATGCAAGTAGTGGAGCAGGCTCTTGTTTACTTGGCTTTGAAGTGCAGTTGTGTATGGCCTAGAGGGCAAGATTATTTAAATGTTAATAATTTTTCCTGAAAATTTAAAGCCGCTAATACCTAGGATATAATTTCCTCTTTTCTGCTTCACTGAATTGCATCTGAGTCCTTGTTTGAGAGGAACTGTCTCCTACCAAATAGGAGATGTGCTTCTACCTATAACAGGGACGGATGTAATGAAGGGAGGAGTGTAAGTGTGGATTGGGTACAGAAGACTGTAGTGGAAAGCGAGCTCAGGAGAGATACTTTTATTTTGAATCAGTGATTTTCCTCAGTGGTTGATGCAAGACCCTCCTGATCATTTACTGGGAGCAATGGGAAAAATAATGAGGCACTTTGATATTGTGTTCTTTTCCCCAGAATTAAGGCATTCCTTTCACTTTTCTGTTCTAGGAAAGCCAAAATGCAAGTCTTCCTCCAAGGTTCTCTAGCTACAGGAGAAAATAATGCCCATGGAACAGAAGCAAATAGAATTTTGTTCTGCAGCACCTGAGTTCAATGGTACTGAGATCTCTCTGGACCCTTGTATGAGTCCTCTGTTTCAGGCAGAGAAGTAAAAGGTTCCCCATAATAAAGTTCTGTCTCTAGACCCCATACTCCCTGCAGATACCACCACTCTGACGGGAAAAGGTAGGGCAAACAGGCAGGCATGCCTATGCCACATGTACTTTCTTTGTTTAACATGTCCTCCACTCCATGCACAGCAGATCTGTAGTGATAGTCTTGCCAGTGGGTTTTATTTTGACTCTTTGGAGTATGCTGAACTTACCTCTTTTATGTACTGCGTTTGCAGTTATGTCTTCTTCATGAACAATCCCTGTCTTATAAAGTTTTTTCTTGGTGCCATTGAATATGCTGAGGAAGGAAGCTGAAATTTGAACAGGACATTCATCCTATAAAATTTGACTCTTGGCAAGACTGATGGTAAGTTTAAATTTCTATTAACCCCATTATTGTTATTAGGTGGGTTTATTGGAGGTTATGGTCTTCAGCAGTCTTCAGAACTGTTGCCCTTAAATGGCAAGACTTTGGCTGTCTTTCACTTCGCAAGAGCAGGAAGAAAGAAGAGGAGGGATGCTGAAGAGATTCTCTCACAGAGGTGACCAGGGGACAGCTGAGAGGGAAGTGATTTTTCTTTCAAACAGTACAACACAGGTTACCATCATTTTCTCCTGTAAAATGCCTCTGTTTTGTGAATGTATGCCAAGAAAATTGAATGACAGGCAGAAGAATTCAGTGGCTCAAGTGCAGTTGGCAACTTTCCATATGCTATGGTATTTTTAAGCATCTACAGTGATGAAAGACATGTGAATAATATTGCTGGGTATTATGCTAATGCTACAAAGAATTAAAAAATTACATACATGTAAATTATTTTAAAGCTGATTTAAAATTAACTAGAAGTCTACAGCAGACTGTAGTTAATGATGTTGCATTGGTGCTAGTCCTAAGAGGTGTTTACCCACTAACTTTCAGTCTGGAGAATTTCCCTAGTAAAAGGGTCCTTTGTTCTTCAAAATTACCACAGGGATAGATTATCACAACAAGTGATTTTATCTTAATTTGTGATCTTTTCTGACACAGAAAAACAATTTAAGCTGTGTCTCTAATAAAAAGCAGGAGTTGACCACTGTGAATGGGTTCCTATTATCAATTTTAGTCATCATTTAAACCAGAGAACAGGAAGCTTAGTTTTAAATAGTCAATTTTAATCTTGGTTTGCATTTTTACTTCTTAGTCACTTTCCTAAAGGAATATTGAATCCTCCTGATTAGTAACCATGGGAGAGTGTTGATTTTCACCTAAATACAAATTGCATGCTAAATAAAATAGTTATTTTAGTAAGGTGAACATATTATATGCATTTAGCCAGTGTATAGCCTGGTATACCTTTAGTCAGACTATGACTAGAAAGTAATTTAGAAAGACGGTGAAAGATACACTTACTATTTACCCTCTTATGATTATGCTCTTATTTGTGTTTCTTGTCAAGATGCAATTGGATTGAATTTGCAAATCAATTAAAAGCACA
The DNA here is from genome assembly GCA_035041345.1 of Poliocrania exsul. Classification (NCBI taxonomy): domain Eukaryota; kingdom Metazoa; phylum Chordata; class Aves; order Passeriformes; family Thamnophilidae; genus Poliocrania; species Poliocrania exsul. Next base: position 31,547,046 of record JAWWLZ010000118.1, read on the forward strand.
AACCCAACATTATAAAGTTGTTTGTTTTAGTTAAATTAAACAACCTTAAATATCTGGTTACTTAGGGAAAACATTCATTTATTGAAGTGAGTTTTAAAACTAATTGATTCATTAAACAAAGGAAGTATTGTCTGTGGTTAACAAATTGTACTAATAGTTTCTGATCATCATGTCTGTCATGATTTTAGAACTACCAGATCTCATCCTGTTACACCTCATTTATATTTATGGATTGGAAGCGGGATAATAAGCTATCCAGCTTTTTAGCAGCCAAAATTTTCTCTGCTATGAATAAATTAGTCACTGAATTTAAGTAACTAAACAAATAGGAATGCAGAAAATATTATCCCTGCAGTTGCAGAAGAGTCTATAGCTTTTTAACTCATTCAGAACATTTGTAAATTCAATTCTAGGACTCCACAACTCCTGAATTACCTTGTTCAGGAATTTGCCTTCATCAGTTCACATGTACTACAGTGATACTAATGTTTATTTAACATAAATAATTTCACAAATTATAATAAAGGCAGGTAGGTATGTGAGTCGCAATATTGAGTTTTTAATTTAATATATGTTTGCAATAAATATATATGGAATTTAAATTAGGAATCTGATTTGAACATGGGCTCTTACTCTGGAATACCAAAGTTATGCAAAAGGACAGAGAAAGTTACACACTGACCAGTAGATGTTGATACAGGATAATACAAAGAACAAAATCCATCTTGTACCTAGGCTGAAGCTGGACTAGGAGACCCATCTTAAGTGAAATAACATTAATAATCAATTCATACTTCTAAGATATGAGAGAATTGCCACTGGACTAATACAAAAAAAATATTATTAAATGATGCTAAATCCACTTGAGAGAGTGTGTCAGTACGGCATGGAGGTGCAGAACTAACTGCTGATTCATCCTGACAGTCAGGTCAGGCAGGCCGACTCACTAACTCAGAAGTATAAAACACTGAGTTTTCTTTTGAGGCAAGAGAAAGAGACGGGGACAGCAGAAGTCCTCCAGGCAGAAGCCATAAGAAAAGTCAGTTCAGGAGGAACTTGAGGACTAAAGCTTATGTTTATGAATACATTTCTGCCTGCAGCCTTTTCCTTTACTGGAAATAGGAAGTCTACATCTGGACTCTGTGGGAGGACAGGTATGTAGCTGGGTCCAAGAGGTGATCACGGCTGGAGAGCTCAGCTGCCCCAGGGCTCAAGAGCACTTTGCTCCACAGCAGCTTGGCATTCCTGCTGTCCTCTGCTGCTGGCAACCTCTTCTGTGGCTCAAGCATGTTTGTGAATGTTCCAAAAGTACAGGAGGGCTGAGGGCTGCACACTCACAGCCCTCTAGGAATATAACCAGTGACATTGTCTTCCTATGGCTGAATCTTCGATTGCCCATGGCAAAGCATTGTTTCATGGATTACAGTCACTAATGCTGATAACTGTCCCCACAGCTTTTGCAGGCTGTGTTTTGTCTCTTCCAGAGATGGTAATTTTAATGTCAAATATATGTGTGAATAGGCAACAAAATCAAGGTGTTCCTGCTATCTCTCTCCCCTAAAAATGTCCATATAATTTCTTTTATCAAGTAATTTGTAAGTTTTGAGAGAGAGTCTGAAAAACAGCATACGGTATTTCCATTTTGAACCAGACACTTTAGTTTCCAAAACCAGCAGTTTCTCTTTTGGCACGTTGTTCTATAGTGTCGTGATTTAACTCCACTCAGCGATTAAACCCCACAGAGCTGCTTACTCACCCCTGGCAGGATGGGGGAGAGAATATGAAGAGTAAAAGTGAGAAACTTGTGGGTTGGGATAAAGAAAGTTCAATAGGCAAAGCAAAAGTTATAACAGCAACCAAAGCAAACTAGGGAATTCATTCACTGCTTCCCAAGGGCAGGCAGGTGTTCAGCCATCACAAATAAAGCAGGAAGTATTACTTAGGAATACAAATGCTATCACTCTAAATGTCCCTTCGAAATACTTCATCCCCGCTGTTTTGTATACTGAGCATGAAGTCATATGATATGGAACATCCCTTAGATCAGTTGTAGTCAGATGTCTCAGTTGTATCCCTTACCAAGGGCAGCTAAATGCCTGTAGGTTCTAGTCCTGAGGACTTCACTGTCACCATCCAAGCTCACTCGACCGTGGCAGATGAACCTTAGGAGTTATAGGATGGGACCAGTTCTGCGCACGCTGTGCCTCACCTAAAATATCCACTGCGCTGACTCAAAAAACACACCCACATGGGTAGAACCCTTCCCAAATCTTCATTCACAAAGCCTAGCCCTGATGATGGTGAAGTCTCCTCCCAGCTCCTTGTGCACCCCCAGCTAACTCGCTGGTGGGACAGGATGAGAGGCGAGAAAGGCCTTGACTCTGTGTCAGCCCTGCTCAACAAGAACAGAAACATCCCTTGGTTATCAGCATTGTTTCCAGCATAAATCCTAAACACAGTGCCATATCTGCCACTGTGAAGAAAAACACATCTACCCCAGCCCAACCAGCACACATACATAAGGGGCTGCTAAACATGGGGCCCTCTCCTTCAGGCTGGGAAAGAATAAGACTTTTGAAGAACAAAGATACTTGGTGCAAAGCCTGTGGTGTGTTTCTTTACATTACTTTTTCAAGTAGCCCATTCTTTGAAGGAATTTCTAATTCTTTGTTGCTTCCTGGAAACAAAAATGGGATAAAATCTATTTTGAGGTGTGTGTTCAGAGGCAAGAACATTTCAGACCACAGAAGGATTGTTCCCTGATGTAGACCCATGTTCACATCTTTACATGTAGTACAAGAATGATATGAAACAGTTGACTCTCTTGTTCAGCTCTGAGCTCATTCCTGCAACTTTGGAACTGTACAGGATTAACAAAGGCCAAGGTATTAAAGGACTGCATCTGATGTACTGCAAAGGCAATTACTTGTAATACTTTTTCATAATAGTGATCCTACAAGATACTGAAGAGTTGGCAGAAGCAACAGGAAGACTGATTTCTGAGGAAGAGAAAATTCCTTTTGATTCACTGGATCACAAAAATCTCATAACCACTCCGTTTACCAAGGTATTGCAATGTTCGAGTGCTGAGGCCCAGAAGTAAGAGTTGAATTGTAAAACCATTCTGGCACATTATTCAATAAGTGATCTGGGGTAAAACAAAAGAGGGGAAAGGAAAAAAAAATAAAAGGAAAAGGAGGGGGAAAAAGAGAGAAGGAAATCAAGCCAACAAAAAAAATAAAAGGCAACTTATGGGACTAGGCTGAAAGAAGGAAATTCGGTCTTCGGGTGAGTCTAGTTCAACAAAACTTATGCTTGCCTTCTTGTAATGGCAGATGGTGATGGTTTACTGAAACTAGCTGAATTCATCTAGGGAACACACAAGCTAGTACACTTTGCTGGGCAAGACTTGTGTTTTTATGTGATTCAAAAACAACATGATTTTTATTCAAGTTGACACACAGTCACATATTTCATACTCTATCATTTATTCTATTTTGCATGGAAAATTATTGCTTCACAATTCTGAAATTTCTATTACATTATCAAAATAATTTTGTTAAATTTCTTCATATTTTTTAAGCCAGAAGAATTATTGTTCTTTTACATCACTTGTTTTGATAATAATGTGCTAGAAAAGTCAAATTCAGTCTAAACCAGAGACCATTCATTACTTGTTCATAAAGTAAAATAGATGAATAACAGCAAATTATGATTTGGGACCAAATATAAAATAAGGGAGTTTTTGGCATAGGCCCCCTATAATGAACACTAGCATCTCAAAATATTCTCAAATTCAGTCATGCATATTTTGCTTTATGTTAAATATTTGTGTCTCATAGGGCTGGAAAGGATTCAGCAGACCTTTTGAACAGGACATTGAATAAATAAAGCACTTGTTAGATCAAATATACGTACCAAATGGCAGATGAATAAATGATGCTGAATATACCCTTCCCCATATGGATATAAAATCAAATGAGAAGTTTTACTGGGACAGAGCCTGCTTAGTATAAAGTCTGTTGGACCTTTCCTGACTGAAAGGAATAATTCATGTGTAGACACTGCCAAAACTATAGGCAAAATCCAGAGTAAAGTAGTAAAATAAGATAATGACAGCCAAAAGAAAAAATGAAAGTTAGGATAAATTTGAGAAGGTGCTATGTCCCCATGTCCATCTCTTGGGATAATAAGTGTTCTCCACAGCAGTTCTTCTCATACCTGTGTTGGCAAAGTCACTCCTTTCCTCCAGTGCACATGCTGCAAGTAGAAGTGAAGAAAAAGGAGGTCATCTGTTGTCTACTGGCATCACTTTGCTGAATGATATCTTTTGTCTCGTGGGAGTTGTGCCAGAATAGCAGAACTGCTGGGGAACACAAACGGTACTACATCCCTCCCTGGAAGCAAATCTTTGTTGGCCTAGCATGTTTTTTGTCATTCCAGCAGGCTGGACTAAAATAAGACATTCATCCCACATGGCTTGCTCAAGCTTGAAAGCAGCTGGTGTCCTAAAATATAAACCTTTGCTGTTCCCGTGAACTCTCTTCCAAGAAAATGGACTGCTATTCCTGAATTAGAAACAGCATCAGAAGCTCTAATGATTTATGCTGCTGTCAGGTCTTTCATCTAGAAGTACTGTTCATAGTCTGTTGCATTAGCCGATTTATCTCTTTCAGGCCAACCACTGAAATTTTGGAACATGGTTTTTATTGACTATCAGGTTGATTTTGGCCAATATTGACACTTTGAGTGGAGCCTTTAACTGACCATTCAGAACACCACAGAAAAATACAATCAAGTGACATAGCTGATAGATTATTTGTCCACAAATTACAAACAGATCTGGCTGTATTACAGTATGTCTACTGCTTAAGATCAACAGTGTCCATTGTTTCTGCCAAGGGGAAACCCATGTAGGACATATGTGAAACTGCAAAGTGAGTATGCATAGGAATGATAAAGTTAACTGCACTGCGCTGAACCAAACAGAAATACCAGGACTATCTCTATCTTCTTTTGGGCAGTACCAACTTCTCAGGTTTAGAAATGGCAGGCAGTAGACCGGAGATCCCACAAACTATGAAATCAGGGGAATAATAGACTGAGTTAAATTACTGTAGAATGCACACAGAGAACTGAGAGTCAGTTTTTAAGTATCTTATAGCTGACCTCAAAAAAAAAAGTGTGCAGGGAATTAAATTTTTGGGATGGAGTGAGACTGGGCTTGGAAGTTAGGAATGACTGAAGCTGAGATTCCAGGAGAGCAATGCTCTGCCACTGGTCATCACACATGCTGGCTCTCAAACATTTATCAAAGGAAAGGAAAATACCTTTAGTACAACTTCAGGTCTTCAATTGTATGAGGTGACATCATTGTCTGGGCTCCTCAGTACAAAAGCAACATGAAGCTCCTGGGGGGGGTCCAGTAAAGAGCTAAAAAGTGATCAAGGGACTGGAGGAAAGGCTGAGGAAACTGGGCCTATTCAGCTTTGAGAAGGGACGACTGAGAGGGGCCCTCGTTGATGTCAGAGAGGTTGTGGAGTTTCCCTCACTGGAGATATTCAAGAACTGTCTGGATGCAATTCTGAGCAATGTGCTCTAGGATGGCCCTCCCTGTCCTGGGAGGTTGGACCACTGTGGTCCCTTCCAACCTGACCCATTCTGTGTTTCTATGGTTCTGTGATTGCTAAAAAAGCAGATAACATGCTGCTAGGAAAATTAAAAATTAAAAGGGATGTTTATTTTCTCTGTGTAACATTCCCCAAAGGCACTGTTGTAAAAATGATAGGAAAAGTTCAAATCTGCATATTCACTGAATATTTTCTTGCACTCAGATTTTTCCTCCTCAGGTGTATGGTAGATGAAAAGGTTATGATGATCTCCAACACAGTGCTTAGATGCAAAATATCAGTCATACCAATTATGATAATGGATGGGGCAAATAGACAAGTTAGATCAATATCTACTTGGTCTGCTTCATGGGACACAGTTAAAGAGTAAATCAGCATAGCTAAGTTATGTAGACACAGACTTTAAAAACAGTGAAAATGCCACTGGCACACTTTTTCCTGTTAAGACTTGACACTTTATGAGATTATTAATGTCCACTGGATCCCATGTCCCCATCTGCCATTACAGAGTGTCCTCTTGCAGTGCTGCCTACCACAGCTTTGGAAAGAGTCAAGCTAACAGAAAAGTAGAGGCTTATCACTGTGCAAAGGAGATGGACACTATCCAAGAAACCAGATTATGTAAAGGGCATTTCTTACAGGCATCTTTGCTGTTATCACTAATATCACTGAACGGGGCCGCCAACAGCTCTAGGCAAGTGTAGATGGAAGACAAACAATGTGTTTGTCACAAGCACATTAGTTAATAAAGCTTTTGTTACACTCTGATTCATTGTCTAGTTGGGAATCAAGACTAGTTATTAAACATTCAGCGAGAGAAAGAATTGCTATGACAACAAAGTATGAATAATTCATTTGAAGGGGAGAGGGGACATGCAATAAGAACAATTGCTAAAATTCTTAAAGGATTTGTGTGCATCAAAAGCAATAATACAAAAGAAGAGTTTCAATCTATTCTATCTCACTAACTGCAGCTTAAAAAACATCTGTCATCTTTGGTGGCTTACACAAGTTAGAGTACAAAATCTACAGCTTCTTACTTCTTATGAATAGAAAGCAAAGGCACAAAAATCAATCAGGAAACCTCCCATTAAAGTTTTCACTGAGTGGACTTGGTTAAAATTTTGGATTTTGTTTCTATCATAAATGTTGAGATATGGAAGTCAGTGACATGACCCAAAATATAGTAAAATACTAAAAAGCAAGGTTCTTTAAATTAAGTTCTATTTTTATGGGAACTTTCTAGTCTCTTCCAGAAGAATTTAAAGGGATTGGGAAAAAAGCAATGTTAATGCAAAAATGAAAGTGGTCTCATCATCTCCATTGCTTTATTTTATATATCATTCCAATCTCTTACCAAGAACACTTTTGCCTTCTATTTTGTTTGTTTGATTCTATTTAACACACAGCATGTGCATTTTTGACAAAACATGGCAATTCTTACTAATAATATTTATTTTTTTAAAAAAGATGGTTCATCTTCCCTTTCAAATAAAGATAGCAGTCCATAAAGTAATTAAATACTGATTCCCTACAAAGCTACGCTAGATTAATCTACAAAAGCAAACAGTGTAGACAGGAGCAACAAAAGTTTTTCTGACCTGCTTTTCTTACTCTGGACCTGAAGAAGAAGCTGTTTTGGAGTCTGGTCATGATGCCTGTTCAGGCTTTGGTGTCTCTTCTAGTACCACAGGGAAGTGTGTAGCCTGTTTTTACCATGTACTCACACACAAGGCGACCTGGATGAGATCAAGACAGAGAAAAATCTATTCTGACTGTAAAAGAAAGGGAAGGTCATTTGCTGATTTAAAGACAATAGTATATGAAGGGGATTGACGAAGAAAGAAAAAGAGGAGGAAAACCCCCAAAACACTAGAATTTTTTATTTCTCAGCTCTGAAATTTTAAACTATAAACCTTGTCTGTGATTCTGATTAAATAAATAAATAAGGAAATACATTAAAATAGAGCAGTATAGATTAGTTATGTATTTACATATCTTAAAGTGAATTTGGATGATAATACAAATGTGCTATTAGTTTAATAAAGTTTGATCTATGGTACTGTTTTAATAAAATTTATTTAGGCAGCTTTTCTCCTGCAGTATAAAAACCAGTTACTGCGGCTGCATTGCCGTGTTATTACACTCAATAAAAATGTCCTTAGGATTTTTAGCATGTGAAATAAGCACATGCTGCTAGCAGCTAAACTGATGAAAGAGGAGGTCATAACTCCTTTATCTGCTAAATGACGCAGAATCTGAAATAGATCTACAGAACTGGCCTGAAAAATCAACTTTGTAGAAAGTCTTAAAGCTCACATTCATGACATAGATCACTGTTTTGGTTTGATTTTTTGTTTGTTTTTTTTTTGTCTAGTGTCAACTTCCATGGTAGCTACAGAGGCTCTCAAATTCAAAATACTAATCTTTAAAAGTCAGTTGCAGACTTAGTGCAGCTGTGAATTCCAGAAGTAATTTATACTTTGCCTACCTTGATGTAGCTCTTTATGTGCTTTGTATTTACATTTTCTTTTCAGTCTTTTTTTCCTTGTATTTTTAAACAAGTTTAAAAAAATCTTTCTCCTTTACCTTTTCAACATATTAATTGCTTATTTCCTTCCCTTTACTTTCTTCCTTGCACAACAGCTTTCATATGCTCTCCAATGATGAATTGAGTGGATGAAGGAAGATTTCACCAAAAACCCAACAGGATAGGTCTTCTCAATTTGCAAGGCAAAGCTGCCTCAGATCAGGAGTCAGTGGATTTCAGCTGTCTGCCCACACCTGCAGGCACAGCAGACTTGTGGAGAAATCACAATGTGATGAGAGAGCATAACAGGGTTACCTGGCCAGAGAATTTACCTTGAGTTGGTCATGGAGTTCACGAGACTTTGTGTGAGATATGGGAGACTCGGGACTCATTCACATAGTAAGATCAGTGTCTGAGATGCAATTTCTTCACTTCTTTGCGTGGACTGACAAAGAAGATAAGATGTTATTACAGAAAGAGAGTGTATTTTTGCAGCAGCTGATGCAAGACAGAAGTCCCATCTGTGCATGGACTGAGTCACTGCATGGTTCAGTCCACCAGGATGGAGTTGTAAATTACAATTAGACCATCCACGTGCTTCAACAGCTGAACTTGGCTCGGTAGATTGTACAGGTAGATTTTACAGGTACTAGCAGAAATGTGACACGGCGTCTCCTCTACTCACCTGTGTGCTTTCAATGAGGGATGTGTTGCCTGGCCCACATACAATCATCTTTCAGAATCCAGCATTTCTGAATCTCCAAAATGCAAGTTATCTCTATGGTTACCTCTGTAAAGACACATCTATAATTCCTAGTTTCTATTGGGAAGAGAAATGCAAGTATCAAAACATCAAGGAGCAAGATCACTCTAGGGCTATTTCTAAGCTTAAGGAAGGTGTAAAACTCCCTGAATTCCATAAGCTGTGAAAGAAAACAACTTATTTGTAAATGGACCAGTAAGAGGGAAATGTGAAAATGTAGAAGCTATGCTAACCTAATGATATTCCCAGTTCATTCTTGCACTCAAAATATTTAGATAGCTCAGGACAGTACTTGAACTTCATCTGTGAATATGCAGCTAATAGCAAATATGGTTTATTCACTGTTTCTCTGGAAGTGCTGTTGATCTACATGATCATTATGTTTTATAGGAAGAAATCAGAAAAAAAAATTGTATCAATTCCCATTTTGCTATGTTAGTTCTAAATTATGTCAGTCAACATTGCCATTGATGCCATGTAATACTGTAGAAACCTTCTAAAAATGCCCTCTGAAACTTGTATTCTCAGTAGCACAATAATGAAAGAAAGAAATACCCTTCTGTCTCTTTTTTCTTCATCTGCCCTTAAATACAGAGGAATTTTCCTGCTTGCTGTGAAGTAGTTGCTGTTGGTTTTATTGCAAATAATGTGGCAGTTGCTCACAACACATTTTTCAGTTCACTTTTTTTCTCTCTGTTATTGGAGAGTTTGGCTGAGTGTGTCAAAAATAGATATCCAAAGTTAGGCTTAAGTTTTCATAGATCTGAACTCCAGGATCTTCTGTTAATCCACTTAGAAGAGGAGCATTCATCACCTAATTCATCACTTAATAATTTAGGTCAATCTTACCTAGGAATGCAGGTCTACCCATTTATTTGTTTGTTTGTTTTATCTTTGCTCTTGTATTGGCAGTTCAGGAAACTGCAGAGCTAAAGCCTCTGAGAGAGTGAGTGGTAGGAACAACTCAGGCCAAATCTACAGCAATTTTTAGTAAGCTAGGCTGACATAAATTATGAGAAGTAGAAATGGAAGAAAACCAAGGAGTTTTTCAAAATCATGCACTGACCAGAAAGGACCATGAGCAAATATACTTCCCAAACATTGTTTAGTGAGTGCTCAGTGAAGGTTAGGATCAGTTTTTCTGTGAATATTTGTTCACATTTGAGTATGAATTCAGAATTAATACTTTGGTTTGCAAGCCATTTTTTTCTGCCTTTCACAATTGTTTGAGATCTTGAGGTCTTCTATTACCGTGTAAAGCAAACAGCAGCCTGAAATACACACATTTACCAAGAGAATACTTCACGTAGTGTAAAATGTTCTATTTAGATTTTGTGCTGGGATGAAGAATTACGCAAATCATCCAGAAACAAGGAGTTTGAGTTGTGTAACAAAGCATCAGAGCATGAACTGTGAATGGGGAGTGAGGGGAACAAACATTTTGCAAATGATCTGTAGACCTGGAACAAAATTGCTCATGGCATTCCCATATAAAACCTAACCATTAAACCTGAGATTTTTATAGTTTGGATGAGTATAGTTTCCCAGAGAAAAGAATGCATGTACATACTTGGAAATTCTTCTGGTACTTTATCTATTTATTTGCTCATGTTTACAAACATACAGGGTGACATCCTACTGAAGCCTCCTACTGAAACAGGTTGCCCAGAGCAGTTGTCTTTATCCTTGAAGATATGCAATACCTGACTGGACATAATCCTGGGGAACCTGCTCTAGTGAATCTGCTTTGAGCAAGAATGTCTAACTAGATGACCTTCAGCATGAACACTCTTCTCCGTTTCTCCATTTATTTCTATGCTCAACTTCATCCTGTCAAAAATGCTTTGCTGATGAATATCTGTACATTTCAAATCAAATCTAGGGGAGCCATTGCACTTTTACACCAGAAAATTGTTGACATAAATGGAAAACACTGTAGAGTGATTCGGTATTCCTCATGATTTTGGAAAGTCCCATCTGCACTTCTAGCATGTTATGTTCTGCCTTTTTGAACTGATGGTGCTTTACTCTCACAATGCACAGGTGCAACACTTGTAACTCAGCATGGATGGTAGTAGTGGACCACCACTAGTTTTGTATCTCATATTTTTCTGCTGGAAGAAAAGGGTGGTAAGAGATTTAGCATACTGTCTTTATGGGAAATCCAGGTAGTGCCCAAATGGAACTGAATTCTCCCTATGCCACACAATCATTGAAATGCACTTTACGACAGGATATGCACATCAATCCAACCTTTCGAGTTTTTTTTACAACAGAAACTGAGTTCTAGCTATTTGAATTGTTTTCTGTTCCATAAATTTCATAAATATTTTTGCCATTTGCCCACTTATGGGAAAAAAACCCAAAAAAATCCCCCAAACAACTGTTACCAGAAAGAGAAAATCAGACAAAACAGTGGATTAGGTTTTTTTAAAAAACACGTTAATCATGGCCACTCTTGGAATCATACGATTGCTTAGATTGGAAAAGATCTTGAAGATCACATTCATTTTTAAGTTGTGTTGCCATGTCATGTTTAATAAAGCATGCTACATTTTAGCAAAGGAATTCAGGAGAGCTACTTAATTTAGCTGATCCTTAAAAAAAAAAAAGAAAAAATACGATATTTACAGAAGGGAAAGAAAAAGAATTAGCTTTTTAATATCCTGCTTGCATTGTGGTACATACATCTATCAAGAGATGAGAGAGGCAACTTAAATCTCAGCAAGTAGAAGCAAAGACATAGATGTCCTACTGTGATTTTAATTCAGTATATAAATATCTAAGAGGGAAAAAGATGAGTACTTTAGAAGTAATTTAGAAGTGTTGGTAATGTATTCAATGGTTAGTATTGCAGGAAATGATTAGAAGGTAAGCCAATGAAAAGTCAATAGGGAGAAGCAAAACTATTTTGGTATACCAACTCATGGTTGCTGAAATCATGATCTAGTTGCTCTTCAGGACCTGTTTTCAAAGATAGGGTTGTTATGGCTGGAAGTCCAAACATGATTAGTTGCCATGCCATGTCATGCTTTAATCACAGAATCAGAATACTTTGTGTTGCAAGAGGCCTTAAAGATCTAGTTCCAATCCTTGCTTGTCATGGGCAGGGACACTGTCCACTAGACCAAGTTGCTCAAAGCCTTATCCAACCTGGCCTTGTAATGTACTGATTTATACAGATCTGAAAAATTACTTAATGAACTGAGAATGTAGGAGAAGTAGAATGTAAATAGCGTAAAAAATGGCTTTGTGAGTTACTGCTGGCCTCTTCCTTCCTGACCAGAAGATTCGTGGCTTCATTTGTTATACTAGGACTCAGATTCGTTGTGATGTGGTAATAGCAAAAAGCACAGGGGATGGGTACTCCTCTGCTAAAGACTGCATCTTCTCAACGTGTCATTTAATTGACTTCATTTCTCAGTGCCCTTTGTACACAACTGTTATGGGTTTAGCTAAGTAGGCCTAAATTTAGGCTTTAGATTTCAGACTAGGCCCGAGACTATCAGCTGACTTGAGCTGGGCTGGGCTAGCTGACAGCTGACCACTGGCCAATAGTATTCCATATCATATTCGGACATCAACTCAAAGTCCAGGAGCTGGTGTGGGAGTGGCTTGTTCAGTTCCTTCATGGCTGTGGTCCCAGAAAGATGCACCGTGCCATCCCAGGAGGGACGGGAGGCCCAAGCCCAGCACTGGCTCACCACCATGTTATCTTAGGGAAGTAAAATGTATGTTCTTAGTCTTTCTCTCTGCTTGGGTCTGTCTCTGGGGAATTGAGTTCTCCAGAATGATTTGTAGTTAGAATAGTGGGCTTTGTGTTTGATAGGGAGGTTTTTTTATTATACCTAGCTTGTGTGTGTGTTCTATTGTAGTTACTTTTAATTTTCTCTTTTCTGTATAAATATATATAGTTAGTTTTAAGTTTAACTTGTTTTGAAGTATTTTTTCCTTTCTCCTTTTTCTTAGCAGAGGGAGGGAGACAATCTCTAACACTCTGTGTTGGGCAGTTGGCATTTTGCCAACTCAACCCAAGACAGCAACTCACTGGATTTTAAAATACCTGTGAAAAGAAGAGTATCGGAAAAGTATCATTATGACAAATGCTGCTTCTTGTAAAAGCCTTGATCCAGGGTCCAGGAATCTCAGACAGTCATTGCTACCAGGCATCAGCTGGAGACTGAATTTCTAACTCATTTACTGCCATGGATTCTGGGTTATCACCATTCAACTTCTTGCAAAGAATCTTTAAGATATCTCAAGTAGGAAATGCAGTCTAAAACTAAGGTCTGATTTTCTCTCCTAATATATGATGTGATTTGCAAGGTGAAAGTAGATATAAAATTTAGCTTTCTCTTCAGTGTAGACAAGTTGGTGGAAATTCAAGATAATTAATAAAGTCAGGCTATGCTGAGACTCCTCTTTATCTCTCTAGAGCAGTTAGGACATGTATATCAGAAAGGTCTTTAGAGATGAAAGAAGCTTTTAAGGTGAGAGCTTTGATCTCAGATGGGGTTTAATGACTTGGACATTATTCGTGATAATAACCATGAGCACTCTGAAAAGGGGAGCACATTTATTTAGCTATTTAAAGAATTGCTTCCTTCTGCCATTTGTTTTAATTGCAATCTACAAAATCACAACCCATTTTGGACATATTAATGGACAGCTATCTGAGCAAGCAACTTTGAAAATGAGATTATCTCTTTAAAAGCCAGTAACCAAGAGAGTAAGAGAGTTTGAGAGGTTTTGTTTTCTTTTCTTTTTAACTTTAAAGAATATGAAAATCTTTTACCATGGTTAAAGGAGGTGCTTACACTAGAGAAGCCAAAAAAACAGGAAAAAGTAAAGTGCCAAGAACCTGTTATTTTTCAATGGAAGGGACTGAAGGGAGCCACATGATGAAAAATTATATGACCGGCTCTCTCAGAGCAGTTTCCCATTTCTAAAACAGGAAATTATGTGAAGATTAATGATACCTTCCAAGACAATCTTCAAGAAAGTGCATAGCAAGTCATCAGAGATGAGACCTATTCTTAGCTTGCAGCTTGGGTATATGTAATTGTGGAACAGTGTACAAAGAAGGACCTCCCTCCAGCTCCTAGTGATGGGCACCACTGTCTCCACAGGCATATTGTGGCAGTTTAGAGAGGTCCTCAGACAGATGATGTATCTAAAAGAGCACAGAAACCAAGCTACCCTGATATAACCCCAGCCTGCATTGCTATTACCTATTTTGAGGACCTATCCAACCTCTTTGGAAAACTAAAGAAAAGAGTAGTTTCATGTTTCTAAATGAAATGCCAGCAAAATTTTGTACCATCTGCTAAGGCTTAACTGTGTTTCTTACTTTTAAAGTGTTGCTAATATAATTTCAAATTCTTGAAATGGAATGGCCTAAGGTCAAAATAGTCTTCTTAATTGTATATAGCCATCTATAATTATAACCAGGTTTTTGTGTACATGCATATATTATAGTGGTGGTCATTTAGAATTCTTCATCTCAGCATCCTTGCCACACAGTGATGTTAGAAATAACAAAACAATTCTCTGTACTGTACACAGAAGGCTGTTGCACTTTTTAAAATGGTACTTTTTAAAATGGTAGCTGTAGTATAGTGTGTATGCATGTGTGTGTGCATATGCATTCACAGAACATTCATATGCTTCCTCAAACGGGAAAAAAACAGATGCAAGAGGATTCTGCTTCTGCTCAGAGTTCCAGCTCCAGTGAACTGTGATGACTATGTTTATGGTACACAAACTGCCCCCCGAGAGAAGAGAGAAATTAGCAAGCCTGACAACAGAACTTTTTGAGTTTCCAAGTATGCATCTGAGGGAAAACACTAAAATGGACCTCCAAGGAGGATGGCACTGGGAGGCAGCCATCTGACCAGTCACATACATGAGATACTTGTTATGGGAGTGTTATGGGTTTAGCCAAGTAGGCCAAAAATTTAGGCTTTAAAGTTCAGACTAGGCCTGGAATTGTCAGCTGACTTGAGCTGGGCTGGGCTAGCCAACAGCTGACTTCTTCTAGCCAGTAATGTTGTATTCCGTACCATATTACGACATCATCTCAGAAGGGGTAAGAGCCGGTGTGTGGGTGTAGCTTAGTCTGTTCCATCATGGCTGAACTAGGAGGAGAATGTCCTGCAGCTCTTCTGCTGTGCTAGGCCCTGCTCGGGCTGCTGCTACTTGCCTTTTGTTTGAGTTCAGGGAAGTAGAAACATTTTGTTGTTACTCTTTCTCTTTCTTGCAGAGTGTCTTTTAGAGTGCTTATGAATCTAGAGTAATAGATTTTATATTAACTGGGAAGTGGGAAGTTATTTCTTGTTATATATAACTTGTGTAAGTGTGTGTTATATTGTAGTTTTCTCTTAATTTTCTCTTTTCTGTGTAAATACATATAGTTAGTTTCAGCATAAACCTAGTTTGTTTTTTTTCTTTTTCCCTCTCCTGCTTCTTTTCCTTTTAGCTAGTTAGGGGGGAGGGAACCCTTTCTCTCTGTCTTGGACAGTAGGTGTTTTGCCAGCTCAACCCAAGATAGGGAGTTTAAAAGTTACGCATTGTACTATACAGATTTGGTTCAGAAAGTTTTCTGTATCCCCCCCTGTGTGGTTCTCTCCCCTCATGTTTATTTCCAATGTAATTGTGTCCCAGTCTGTCACCATCTCTCCTTCCCTGCACGAGGCAACCATATGGCTTCCCTGTTTGGTGCCATGTTGTTCCACCCACCTAGCCAGCCCTGGCTCTGTACTAACCCCACTGATTATCTCATCCATCTACCCCCAATCCCTTGGTTCCAATTGGGTTTGATCCTTCCATTTCCCCTATTGGCTAGCTGAGTACCCAAGTCACTCCCTTCCACCCAAGCTCTTACCCAATCCTGTCCCAGTTCCAATACCTTCTGTGAGGTGATAGCCCTGAGAAGCTTTGATGGGTTGAGGGAAACACTTCAGCCCCCTGGAGGGATGCTCCTAGCAGAGGTAAACTGATAAGTGATGGATGTTACCAAAGAATGGAGTGTTATTAAATTAGCATGGCCTTTCTTTGCAGCACCCTGTGGCACCCTGCAGACTCAAGGAGCCCACCCCTCTCAGGCATCTCTATCACCTCCCAGAACATTTGACTATAGTTACATGAAACCACCTGAAAAAAAAAAAAAAGGTATAAAAAGAAGTGTAGTTTAAAACTGCAACAGAGAGGGGGGAAATGCCATGTCTCTGCAGGGGTAACTGCTGGCAACTTGTCCTGCCTCCCTCTCTTGGAACAATGTAGGGGTGAAAACCATGTGTGTTTTATACTCTACTTTCTTAACTTTACTTTCTTACAAAGCTTATTCCTTTATACATTCTATCTTACATCTTATGCTAACAGCTACTT
>JAWWLZ010000118.1:31563454-31617881 GCA_035041345.1 Poliocrania exsul
ATCCCGAGGGCGCTTATAGCTATTAACTTTATATTAATACAGTTAAGACTAGAAATCTTTGCATTTCTGTCTCCCTCGTCCCTTTCACGTGACACCTTCCCCTCAGAATCCTATAAAAGTGTCATGATTGCACAATAAATCAATTTTTGCCTCCAGTCTCTCTGAGTGAACAGACTTCTCCCATGCTCCTGGGCTTGGAGGGACCTGCAGAAACTGTCTCCTACCCCCCCAACATTGTATATGCATCAGACCTTTACTGGCTGACAGTAAAGTTCATTTGTTCGCTGTCTACAAAAAAGATCCACAATACACATCCAGCAATTATAGAGTATCTTCCCAGCTACCACTTACAGGTATAGTATTAGAAACAATTTTCATGGCTGTAGGGAGGGAACACCTTGCCATTCAAAATGCATAACTTGTTTTGAAACAACCATGGGTGAAAAAAGTCTCAGAAGGTTTCTGGCAGGTTATGGCAGTGAAAACTCAATGAATGGCAAATGCTTAGGGCCAGTCACTGGGAGCAATCTCCAGTGAGCTCATTCAAGAACCTACTTAAAAATTTATCACACAATTAAAAAATATATATGTATATCCCTACAACAGCACAAAATCTCAGCCCTCAAAATAGCTCTAGGAAGGTTTAGAATTTGAGAAAGAAGTAAAAAACCTTGGAACAAAGAGTTTGTTGTGGAACATCTGTGCTATACCTTTTTGAGTGACTTTTTGTGAGACTGATTGGAAAAAGGCAGTTTGAGATAAATGAGGAATATTTGTTCAGGGGAAATGAAGAGAGGAAGAGCAAATTCTGATGGATTTTTCTCTGTAAAAGGGAAGTTTTCAAGGTGACTTAGAGAAACATACAAAATGATAAAGGACTTGGTTAAAGCTGAAGAAGATAAACACATATACCAATGAGGAGTTTCAAAGCATGGTTTAATAATGGCCTCTGACTGGATTTTGTGATATTTGTGCTTTAGCTAGGGAAAAGCATGACGGTTTGATAGCAGGGGTGCCTATCCATAATTAATTTCTAGGCTTAAAGATGCAAGCTACCCAGAAAAAACTTTGCTGTTTTTAATGAAAGCAGTTGTAACTTGGAACACAGATGAAGGAAGAAAAGGACTTATTTATTTAAATGATGGCTTTGAATAGGAAAATTAAACACAGTAGGTAGAAAGATACTGCACAGATGTGAATTGATCTGTATGTATGTTTGCACTGACTGAAAAATGGGCAAAATGGCTGGATAAAATAGAAAATTGTAGTTCTCCATGAAGTTCTTGGAAAACTAAAAAGTTTGGGGGTTTTTTTGAATCTAAAATATTTTTCACTTTGGCAGAGTTTTATACTTTTGTCTTTCATCCAGGTCAAAGCTCTCAGTACTGAAAATATGGATTTACTGTAACCAAGTAATTTTCTTGAAGCAGTTTTTGGACAGAACTAGGAAGAAGGAAAATCTGTTACCTTTTTCATTGGGAAAATGCAATTCTTTGGGATACTGTTATACTTTAATATTACTATAGTAGCTTTTGGTTGCTTTACAGAGGCTTAAAAGAGAGAATGTCTTTATTTTAAAGAGCTGAAAAAAGAATGCATAGAATTTGTGTGACTTGCCCAAAGGACAGAAAACTATGAGAATAAAATCCATTTTCCCAAACATCCAGTTTAAAACACAAAACTTTGACATGAACCTAGCCTTGCAGTAAGGAAGTGATGCTAAAATGGCAAGGAATTGACCTCTATATTGGTTTGAAGAAAGCTGGAAAAAACATGGATTAGGCACAAGGAACAAATTGTGAATATGAATGTTCTTGGTATGTTTATATGGCAAATTAAGGCATGTCTGTGGTCTTTAACAGCTCCCTTGGTAAGAGCTGCTCAGGAAAATTCCTTGCCTGACTGTTCAGGAGGCAGTCTGGCCATCACACTTCCCCCACCAGCGATTTTAACTGCTGGGACTGAAGCCCCTTCACAACCAGTGGCTCCAGTGAGCCAATGGGTGGCCCACATGATTTCCTACACCCCCTTCTCTAACACAGTCAAACCAAGTTTCCTTTCTGGCTCTACTCCAAGTTTTCTATAGCAGAGTCTTAGACCTCTGGTTCCTTGCAGTAATTTTATCATGGTGCAGCAACAGAATAACAGCTCGAGCTGGTGCTTCTGGGAAGAGACCTCAAATAAAGGACTAGTTGGGCTTTTATACCCTCAGTTTAAGTGTGTAATAGTCTGGGGTCTTCCAGCTGAGTCCTCTGCTCCCGGTGTGCCTCTGAGTGTCCACTCGCCTGGCTGCGACACAGGTACCTATGCCCTTCGTTGTGCAAATTGTCAGAGACAGTTCATGACCTTTTGCATCAAGCTCCCACCACCCAGAGTTCGGGCTGCAGCTGTCACTGCAGCTGCACAGGCAACTGCCTGCACTAAATGTATTACTAAATGGAACAGTAGTGAGGACAAAGGGCTTGGTTACCACTCTGGTTGTTGTCTAAAATCTTGTGGAAAGAGGGTTGTTGCTTAGGTGCTAGTAGTATGTGATGTGTATGGCACCCATCCTTGATGACAGCTATGCTCAGCTATCCTCAAGACATGTTACAGTCCTCCTTAAGTTTACTTCCCAGATATGCCCATGGGCTCAGTGGGAAGCACAGTAATAGCGCCAGTATTAACAGGTATTTTGACCCAAGAGAAGCTGGTTCAGAAAGATGAATAATTGGTGCTGTGACCTCTACACAACTCACATTTTCTGAAGTGTGGCAAGGAGGGAGGATCTTTTTGTCGTAGCTCTATTCCAGTCCCATGAATTCAATGCTGATCAGCAGTTGGAACATGCTGAGTTCCTGGGACACATCTGTTGATTTAGTTTACTCTGCAGGGGATTCGGAGCTAGGATAGCTCTACAATGTGAAATAAAACATTCTAAGTGGGAATGGTATGGAGTTTCACTTCGAAAGTGCACCTTACTCCATACTAAAACACTAGTGCAGACACACCAGAAGTCGCTCAGGACTTCTGACATATCTTTATAGTATACACTCCCTGAGTTGTTTTTCTTAGACACTGGATTTCTGGTATTTTATACAGTGAGAACCAATTTGTCCATAAGGACTATGAATGTCAGAGAACAGGATCCTCAGTACTGGTGAGGCTGCACTGAGACTACTGTGTCTTGTTTTGGTGCCTCACTACATGAAGAACATTTTGCTGCTGGAGTGTGTCCAGAGAAGGGTTCCATATGGAGAAAAGATGGCTTGGGGGATACTTATTGCCCTCTACAACTACCTGAAAGGAGGTTGTGGTGAGATGGAGGTCCACCTTTTCTCCCAGGCAACTAGCAATAGGGCAAGTGGAAATGGCCTCAGATTGTGCCAGGGAAGGTTCAGTTTGGATATTAGGAAAATTCTCTTCACTGAAAGGGTGGTCAGGCATTAGAACAGGCCACTCAGGGACATGGTGGAGCCACCACTGATGGAAGTGTTCAAAAAATGAGTGGATGAGGCACCCTGCAATATGGTTTAGTGGGCATGATGGTATTAGGTCAACGGTTGGGCTTGATGAACTTGCAGGCATTTTGCAGCCCTAATGATTCTATGATTCTGTATGTATTCCTAGGATAATTAACCAGGAATTCTGCCTAGTGTTGTGGAGCATGAGGTCATCGTTCAGCCTGATTTGGATGCCCTGGGATGTAGGAGAGGAAGGATCCACATGAATGATATCTTAGTGGAGTGAGACAAACTAGACTTAAACCTGTACCTTTCCTGCTTTAAGTAAATAATTCTCTAGGGATTATAACTACAAAGTACAGTATGGGACAGAGCTTTATGATGGATGTTTGCTATGCAAGGTTCTGCCCATTCAAATGATAACCAGTAAAACACAACAACTGAGTAGATCATATTTATCTGGAAAGTAGATACAGCTAGGTTTTTAGACAGGTTTTTTATGTGCTATTGAAATCATTGGACATCCACAAGGCACTTGTCATGTCAAGCATTTCAACAGCTTGAGGTATCGAGGGTGGAGGGCTGCTAATCACGTGAAGATGCAATCTGAGAAGTAGCTAAACAGACTTCGACTCAACAGTGCAGTAGCACCTGCTATTCCAGGTAGAAAAGTTGGATGCAGCAAAATAGCACCATGGATTAGAAGCTGCCATCCTTAAGCTGAAAAGCAAAGGAAAACTGAATCAAAATCTCATTTTTTTAAATTTTGATTTCACATGGCACTCTGCACCATAAAATGTGAATATTACCTGGACTTGACTCTTCTTCTCATAGCAAAGTCCTTGACTCCTCCTGAGCCTTATGGAGAGTTGGACCCAAGAGACTAGCCTGTAGAAGAAGCTGCTACTTTTTAGTTCTTGGCTCTGCTGGGTACTGATCCCCCAGGAATTCTGTTCCATGCCTGCTTCCTAAGACTTCACAGAACATTCTTGTTTCAAAGGGACCCAACAAAGGTCATTGAATCCAGCTCTTGAGTGAGTGTCCTGTACGAGGATCAAACCCACGACCGTGACATTATTAGCCCCATTCTCTAACCAACTGAGCCAATCTCAGGGTCATTATTTTCTGGCCATGGATACTGGTAGTGCTCTTTTTCAACCTAAAATATTAAAAATTCAGGATTTTTGTAATTGTATATTTGTAGCTAAAGAAACACTGTTATTCAGATTTTCTCTCTGCTAAACTCTTGAAAACGTATCCTCTTTGCTTTGAATTTGTTCTCCATTTGAAAGTTTCTCATGCATAGATCAGGTGGTCAAGTTCCCATGTCTCTTCCTTATTTTGAAGACAGTCAACATCCTCAATTACAAATCTTTTGAGGTATCAAGGTAGAACATCTCATTTGTGTCCAATCTTTGTCTCATATCAACTGCACACTAATAATTGATAATTTTCCACTTTTCTGAAATATTTTACCTTATAGGAAGTACATACCTGCTGTACAATCCCACTGGATTTGATCACACTGAACTTTGTCTCTTTACTCCTTACTGCAGACCTTTATGGTTGATTGCAGGGCTTTCCCATTCACTTTCTACTGATGTCTCATTATCAGTTTTGCTCAATTTATGAGTAAAAGGATTATTTTTCTGAATAGGAGTTCTGCCTGGGCCCTGCAAGTCTTACATTATCACCACTGATAAAAAGATCTGCAGCTGGATACTCAGCTGACAACTTCATCAACAGTACATGGACCAGGCTAGACTTTAGTTGTCCTTCCACAGCTCCAGTAGAGCTATGGTGTGAACTAAAGCAGAAGTTCTTTTTTTTTTTTTGGCACTAAAACAAGCATGTGAGACAGGTGACTACATAGAAGCCAAAATACTGAAACTATCTAGAGAAACTTTATGCTGCTTTTGATTTCTAATTGGTCACCACTTCATCTTGACCATACTTTTGCTCTACATATCAGGTGCCTTAAAAGGCATCTTCTGCAACAAATTTTCACCGTGTTCTATCTTTTCTCCACTTTGTAATTGCAGTGAACACCATTTTTGGCTTCTTCACCATGTGGCTAGCAGGAATAGAGCAGTAATTGTCCCTCTCTACTTGGCTCTGGTGAGGCCACATCTTTGAGTACTGTGTCCAGTTCTGGGTCCCTCATTATAAGAAGCACATGAGGTGCTGGAGCATGTTCCGAGAAGGGCATTGGTGAAGGGCCTAGAGCATAATTCTTACAAGGAGCAACTGAGGGAGCTGGGATTGTTTAGCTTGGAGAAAAGGAGGCTTAGGAGGGACTTTATCACTCTCTACAACTACCTGAAAGGAGATTATTGCCAGTTAGGGATCAGTCTCTTCTCACAAGTATCAAGTGACAGAATAAAAGGAAATTTCTTGAAGTTGTGCCAGGGGATGTTTAGATTGTATATTAGAAAAAACTTCTTCACCAAAAAGCTTGTCAGGCTTTGCAACAGGCTAAAGTTGGGGAAGTGGCTGAGTCACCATTCCTGAAGGTATTTAAAAGCTGTGTAGATGTGGCTTTTTCAAACATGGTTTAGTGGTGGACTTGTCATTGTTAGATTACATGATTTTCATTTCTCTGTCTGAGTATTAATTGCTTCTCCTCTCTCAAGTTTACCAGAACTTCAGCAAAGATGTCATTTTTAGTGAGAAAATATGAACATTTCCACTGGTCTCTGATGCCTATTTTTGAAATAGATTTTCCTTTGACAAAGGAAAAAAAATCTATGAGATATTGTCCAATTGCTAAATTTCTTATTTAAATCTGATGATTTTTTTTTTCTTGGTAAAGTGGAAGATGAACTCTTTCTTTTATGAAGAAAGGTCAAAACCTTAGCTGTCAGTGATGGTCAATTATGCAGTTGCTGTGACTAAGACCAGCTAGAGAAACAGTACTAAAATATCTAGGGGACACAGAAGTTCATATGAATAGGCATAAGATTTTTAGGGGTTTGCTTCTAAATTGTGACTCAGAGACTGGGGAGCTACCTGATGATTAATATGAAAGTGCTTCTTTGCTTTCATCTTAATAAAAAGTCATAGATCACAAAAAAGAAATCCCTAAACTAACAAACTTCACAATTGGTAGCAAGTGCCCTAGAAGGAGATGGTACATAGAAGAAAATACACTACCTGATTTTTTTTTTTTTTGTTAAAATCAGAAGTGGGGTGGGTTTTTCTTGGTTAGAGAGTTTGGAAGAATTCAACTTACCCTGGAATTCAGATCTTATAATCCATGCAAATTTTGTAGAAGAAGAAATTAAGAAAAATTATTCAGAAAAAGGAATTGTTATGGAAGGAACATCTAGAACTTTTTTGGGTTGGAATACATAGAAGAAGACAGTCCTAAGTTTGGGAGAAACCTGACCCTCTTACTGCACTTCATACTTAAGACATTCAAAAAGACTTTTTAGTTCACCACTGAGCACTGAGGGTACAACATGGAAGTAGCATCATCCCTGGTAATATGGATTCAGTACCTTTTGGTAAGGAGCATGCCAGCATAAAGAGTGGCTCTGTTCTGACCTGACCTTATCTTATCTTGAGATTTCTCAGAGAAATCATCTCTGTTCTCCCATTTCTTTCCACCTTTGAAGGACTCTCCCACTTTTCTTTATAGAACTTCAGATCTTTACATACCCAGAGAAAATGAAACTTGCTACTTTCTGTTCATTTTTGAACTTAACACCCTCTGGTGAAAAACTACTGAGAAGTTGTTTGGCTTTTCTTGGTTTCATAGAGACACCTGAAGGGTGTGTGCTCTGAGACCGGTACACTGCCAGGGTCATTCATTGATAGGATGTCATGCAGAGGAAGAAAAGGGGAACCAGCTTTGATCACTGGCATCACACAAAGGAAAAAATAGGAAGTAAAGAAAATTGTGAGATAAATTGAGGAATGGCAAAGGCTAGTGCAAAGGTAACACTGAGTGAGGCTCTGTTCCCATTGTCACAGGGATGTATGTGAGCTCTTCTGGAAGCACGGCATGGTGGTAAAGACTGGAGTCACATGGAAAATGGCACAATGTGCTTCACCTCTGGCTACCCTCAAGTGAAAGAACTTTGCAAAAAAGTATTCATGTGGTGTTAATGTGCAAAAAGATAGGTGAGATGATCCCTTTCCTTTAACAACAGAATATTCTAGGAGGATTAGGAAAAAGTAGAGTTCCACTGGGATCAGTAGGACAGAAAGAAAAATCACCATGTTTATTTCTGGGCACTCCCTCCAAGGCTTTGCAGGTGACAGACCCAGTGAAAGCATCCATCTCCGCTCTGTGCTCAGTAAGCAGAAAATGAAACAGAAGAGTCAGTGTGACAGTGAGTGATTTCAAGCCACTTGTGAAGGCATGCATTCAACCTGAGGCCATCAGCTCAGGAGCCCTCACAACAATAGGGATAGTTTTTAATAAAACCACAGCCACCAGAATCCAGAGGGATCTTAAACAAGACAAACAACAAACACAAACCCTTCTAAAACTCATGCTGCTCATCAAGGCACAAAAGTCCCCCAAGGCACTTTGTCAGGATTTGAAGTTACTATGAGTACTTTTGCCTGTCCTTGCCTTTCTTCAGCTCACCTCAGCTCAAGAAATTCCTTCCAAAACAAACTGCAGCAGCAAAGGATAGTTGTTGCTCCTCCTTTTGTCTTAGGGCATCTGCATGAATGGCATAGCTCCTTTCACAATGTCTTGGCTCCCTCAAACCATTTGTTTAAGACTGTACGCAGAAGAGCAGCTTATATGTAAATCCTGAGACTTATGTATTTTTTACCGTTTGCTAATAAACTCTTAATGTAATGTTCCATGAAACTTATATGTAAATATACAATTTTCCAGAGAAGACTATTCAAAACTGCACTGTGGTGGATTCTGCACCTGGGATGGGGCAATCCTAACTGTTTGTGCAGACTGGGGAATGAGATGCTGGAAAGCAGTGCTGCAGAAAGGAACCTTGTGGTCCGGGTCGATGGCATGTTGAATATGAGTCAGCAGTGCCCTGGAAGCCAGGAGGGCCAACCATGTCCTGGGGGGCATCAGGCAAAGCATCACCAGCTGGTCAAGGGAGGGGATTGTCCTGCTCTGCTCTGCACTGGGGCAGCCTCACCTTAGATGTTGTGTGCAGTGTTGGGCACCTCAATGTAAGAAAGATATTAAGCTCTTAGAGAGTGTCCAAAGGAGAGCGACAAAGATGTTGAATGGCCTTCAGGGGAAGCTGTATGAGGAGTGGCTGAGGGCACTTGTTCTGCTAAGCCTGGAGGAGACTGAAGGGAGACCTCATTGCAGTCTACGACTTCCTTTTGAGGGGAAGAAAAGGGGCAGACCCTGATCTCTTGTCTCTGGTGACCAGTGACAGGACCTGAGAGAATGCCCTGAAGTTGAGTCAGAGGAGGTTTATGCTGGATATTTAAAAAAAGGTTCTTCACCCAGTGGGTGGTTTTGGATGCTGCAACAGGATCCCCGGGAAAATGGTCACAGCACCAAGCCTGGCAGAGTTCAAGAAGCATTTGGATGATACTCTTGGGCACATGGTGTGACTCTTGAGGATGGTCTTGTGCAGGGCTAAGGGTTGGACTCGATTATCCTTGTGGGCCCCTTCCAATTCAGCACATTATGTGATTCTGTGATTTTTTTCAACCTTTGAACATGCATTGAAAAACACTGATTCCACAAAACAAGACAGTTTTCAGTGGGGTCCTGGATGCTTAGTTAGAGATATAGATGCCAACATTATCAGGACTCCAGTGTTTAGATTCTAAAATATAAGAAACTGGCATTAAAATACTAGGCTAAAGACACTTTTCTACCTGCACCACCCTAACATCAAATACTGTCTTCATCCAGCAATCTGTAGTCAGCCTTTCTTTCAATCTTTCTGGAGTTTGCACTAAACATAGGCAGGTGATTCAGCCTCTTACCCATGATGTGGGAGACCAAAACCAAATCTAAGTGCTGTGTGATCTCATGTCTGGGCCAAGAAGTAGTTATTTTTTTATATGAAGTGGAAAAGCTGTAATAGCAGGCATTGAGAGTGTTTCAATCCATAGTGTGGAAGTTGGAGCTTCTAGCTGGCATGCCAAAGACAAGTTCAGAAAGCTGCTGTGGGCAGTCCAGCTATAGACTTCAAGCTGACTCTTGTGCATCTCAGGTGCAGTTGTAAAGGCTGGCTGGTGGGATTTCTCCTCTCTTTCTTTTAGTGGGTAAAGACAAAGTTCAAATGACAAAAACTTGGCCTGTTGTGCAAAAGGAGATTCTTGTTTTCTGACCTGCTTTAATTTTCAGCTTTTCTGTGAGCATGTGTGTTAGGATACACTTTCTGCTGCAGCAGAGATCAACAGCAAAGGATACCTTTGAAGAGGAAGATTTGAGGGATTCTGCAGGAAATCAGAGAAAACAGCATTATACAAGCCATTGCTTCCTTGTTGACCTCACATACTATTTGCCATTTCCAAGCAGTGGCTAGGTGTGTATATCACAAACCAGTAAGTTATAAAGCAAATTTAATAATAAGAAAATTACTTAATTGGAGTTTCACAGCCAGTGTATTCTGAAGGCTTCCTCTCTTGTTCCCCTCAAAAAAGTGTTGAAAGGGAACCAGGAATGCAATTTTCACCTTTGGTAGCATAATCTATCTATTATGCAGGCAAGGCCTTCCTACAAATCTTATTTTAAGGAGTGAATATGTACTGATGAGAGAATTACCCCTTTTCTGCATCTTTTCTTCATGAAACAATGCTAATATGTTCTATTTAACATTCTGATCTTCTGAAGGACCCAGACTCATGGCTGAGATACTGAAAAGTGATCTCAATGAAGAAATGTTACTGGACTTCCCTTCACAAGCAAAGGCACAAAGAGAGAAAGCAGAGATGAGCAATGGTACTGTATGTGTGCAGCTGTATGTAGTATATCTATCTACCACCTTTTTGAAGAAACCTCTCAACTAAAGAGTGACCTTTTCAGTAAATCTTTCAGGGTGGGCTCTTCACTTAAAAATTTAGTAAAAATTTACTGTCCCATCAAAGTATATTATCTCAGCTCCCTCCGTGATCAGTAGACAGAGCAAAGAACCTTTAAATCTTGATCAACCCTTTCTGCTGGGCACAAATTTCTAAAGTGGATGAGGTATTTTTAGGGCATTGTTGCCTCTTTATCCCCATTGAATGTAGGGGCAATACAGAAGGAGTTAGGCAACTGTATTAGAAAATAGTGGAGAATCCTCTCTTTATAGGTAAATTTTATTGAATTTTATTCAGAAACAAGGTGGTTTTTTGTTGTTCTCAAGTCTCTCCTACCACAGTTTCAAAAAACTTTTTCTAACAAAGTGGGGATTTGTTTGCTTTTGTTTTGTGTGGCTTGGGCTTTGGTTTTTTCTGATTTTTTGTGTTTGTGGTGGGTTTTGGTTTTTTTTTTTTTTTGTTTGTATGGGGAGTGTTTTTGTTTACTTAGGAGGTTTTTTAATGCGTAAATGTGCTAGGAAATGCAGATTTTGTAAGAAATTAACCTTTGAAAGAGCTAAGTTAAGCAGAGAGGGAATATAATCTGAAAAAAAACAGGCCTTGTATGATATCCAATGTTCTTGTAAAGACTTCTGTAGCACAAAAAGATAAACGCTGTAAGTCTGTGCCTCAATTTGCTCAAGTTTCTGTATGTGTGTGTAAAGATATACATGTTGTGGAAAGGTTTAGATAGGATTGTAGAATAGTGATTTACTTGAAATAAAGTCTCCTGTATACCTTTTCATTATGCTCTCATATAGAATATACCTGCAGGGTAATTGATGCCTTTAGCATCCCCTCAGGTCATGCTGAAGGTGTTCTGTGCCCAGTAGAGTTGTGAGGTCTTGTGTAAGCTTGCTTCAAAATTGCTCCATCTTTCAGGGATTTCATATGCTAGTGTGGTCTGAGGATGACAGCTCAAATATATAGAATATATATAATTTTTGTTTGGAAAAGGTTTCTCCACTAAGTTACTACTTAAGCTGTGATTTCTACTCTGACTAGTGGTCAAACCCCAAACACTGTCATTGCCATCAGGATCCTAATACTTAACTCCGTAAATACATCAGAAAGGCATCTGCTTTGTAGTGAGATTGAACAACAGTGACCATGAGAACATAGTTTGGGTTTTTTTGGTGATTTGTTTGCTCTCATTGCTATTACATTACACCAATTTAGTCTTTTATACATCTAAACCCAGTGTGTCAAATTTTCGTCCTGAAGCTACTGAGAGTAGCTCCCTAGATAGCAGCCCTGGTGTTATTTTACAGTAAGGAGGCCTTCCCCTGCTATGATGATATGAGGACAGGATCTCAAAGTATTTAATAATGCTTAGCAACAGCTGAACTGAAGAAAGCAGTATGTTATATCAAAACACAAGGGGAAAGAAACTGTGTGGAGTATTGTTTACCTAAATTGTGACTTGGGACTGACCTTCACCAATAATATACTGTTTGCCATGTAGCTGTCTTGCCTATTACGATGATTAAAAAATTATTAAGTGACAAATAGTTCCTTATGTCAGTAAAGATGATAGGTATAATTTTTGGTTTTAATTTCAAATATTAATATATGTAAAATCAGCATCTGTGCATTATCTGTTCCTTTCAACACAGTTGCAATTTCAAGTTCCAAGTATAAGAGAATGCCATATAATATAATTGTGGTCATTCTATTTTCTTCAATAAAAGCAATCATTACCTGTAGCTGGTTTCAGAGTGTTGTGAGAAACTTGAAACTGTTACCAAATTTCTGTTAAAAGGAGTCTCAAATCCAGCTTTGGAGAGTTTTTTGTAATCGACATTACGCTTAGCTTTAAGATGGAAAAGCACAGACTATTCAGGACACATGGCAGTCACTGAAGTAAATGGGAAGGTCTGTTTTGCAAAAAGATCTCAGGTTAGCGCAAAACAATTATTTTACCTTAGTCAATTAAAAGTAAGTGTGGGCGTTGAGATTAATCCTTATCATACTGATAATATGGGTAAGACTCTCACCAACTTCAATAGCAAGAGCAAAATCCAAGATGAAACAGCCCTCTAGAATGAGCTGAAGGAACTACTGCCTTCAAGTTTTTAACATTGTTTTTTAATGACAAGAATAATGCTTTGAGCAAATGACTGGTAATCAGGAGCCCTGTATCCTGTTCCTGGAACGGAAAAGCACATGCTCACATTTAAGGACACGTCTAATTGGTTTCCTGAATTCTGCTTTCTGGGATTAAAATTTATATTCTGAGCACTGTCCTATGTATCTTTGGCTTTATCAGTAGGGGCATTTTCTTGATAAGGGACACATACTCGTGCCATTGGTGTCAAAGTAATGTCATCTAGGCAACTGCTTGCAGGTCCAATGTCTTGGTGAATATCTTAATCTTTTAAACAGATGATCAGATTCAGATACTGTGAAGGCAAATAATTTATATGTTCTGGTGTGTTTGGATATTAAGTGACATGCAAATATAAGGTTTTGCTGTGATATTTACATATCATTTCAGACATGAAAGTCATCTGGCTTGCTAGGACTCCAGTTCCCTAGTCTGGATGTTGTAATTGACTTCCAAATGATCTATTTTTGTCAAAAGCTGTGCACTTCCTATGTAAATTTCAACTCACTTCCTTTTCAAGGTGGAGGATTGGGCAATATTCTGGTGTAATGTTTTATCAGCAGCAATCTCTGAAAATGCTTAGAAATCTCTGTCTAAAGCTGAGGAGCAGTGAAACAAGGAAGAGATGATGATAAATAGAGGAATACTTATACACCTTAAGGTAAGATTAAAAGCAGGAGGGATTAGTACAGATCTAGAATCTGGTTAAGTGATGTAGCCTTGTTCACATTGCTTGTGCATCCTTGGCATCTAAAACCTGATTTAAGTTCACCCTTCTCTTTCAAAGAGTTGGAAGTTCCTGCTTTAAAGTACATTGCTTCTAGTCTCTGAGTGGCACAAGCTACAAGTCTTATCAAAAGAGCAAAATTCCTGGCTCAAAATTCCACCTTCAGTCTGATCTTAGCCCTTTTGGAAGTTTATTGTTTTGCCCACGTTTGAGGGTATGCTGAGTTCTTGCCTCTTTTCTCTTTAGGTTGGTTTCTTGCACAAGGTGCTGGACTATGCTTAAAGAGCTCTGTCCTTTCCTTCTATGTAAATACAGAGCTTTAACTGTATGTCTGCTCCTTTGTCCATCCTGGTTCTCATGTGGTCCTTGAACAAGGACCAAGGGGAAGCCTTGGATCATCGTTGTACTTACTTCCCACCACAATGCCCAGGTAATTTTCTCCGACAGGGATGCAGACCAAAACACATTGTAACAACAAAGTAGAGGCCCAAGTCATACAGGAAAGTTACAGCACAAATCTGCATTTGCAGTCTGAGGTAGCTAATCTGTTACAGTCTTTCAACAACAGTGATGCTCACTTTTCACTCCTAGGGGTTAAAACTGGACACAAATATTTGAAGAAATTGCCCACAAGTTATAAAAGTTGAGCCTAGAATGTGGAATGGTGCCTCAGTTTTAGCTTCAGCAATGAGCTTGGAAGGCAGACACAGTTCTGAAAAGGCCCTGATTTGAAAGGCAGGCAGTTTCAGATCTGGATCTAAATTCCAGGGCTTGCATCCATTGAGACATGGTACGTGCTTGATGGAGCACTGAAACAGGAACTGAAAAAGTTACTAAACTCTCTTTGTTTTTTTCTGGCACTATCTCCACATTTAATTTCTTTTCACTGTTTGCATTTACAACACATTTGAAAGTCTGGCATTTCACAGTAATATCAGAAGAGTAGTAATTACAGCAAACTAAAAGAATCCAAGCCAAAGTCAATAGTTACCCTTTTTTTCTCTTGTAAGCAGAAGCTTGTCAAGTTCAACAGAGAAATTTTCCTCATAATAATTTATTACAACAGTTATGAAAACAAGAAATCCTGAAAAATTAAACCTGCATCTTTCTCTCCAAAACTGATTTAGCAGATTGAGGGAGATTAAACTGAAAGGGTTTATATATTTAAGCTTTCTCCACCAAAAGAACCTGCTCCACAAGCAAAAACACTAGATGAGACAAATGCAAAATTGGTCTCTATTCACAGAAGAAAAATTGCCTGGCTGGGATTCATACAAACCTCTATGTCTCTTCTAGGACAAGCTGGGCCTTCGGCAGTAACTGTTGTGCTGCTTGGGTGCCCACACCTACCAGGTGCTGAGATACAATAAGCTCTGGGAAACAAGAGAGAGACCATTACATCTGACAAAGGTACCAATCTAAGAGATTGGGAAATTTCACAGGATGTTTAAGCTTCTTGCAAAATCCTAACATCTAACAAGTAAGCTTATGGCCCAAACGCTGCACTTCAGCAAACATTAATATGGGCTGCTGTTAGCCAGGGGAAATACTTTGTGAGGCTCATTAGTTTAATTGGTCCCTGTCATCTAGTTAAAAAGGAGGAAAGAAGAAGTGCTCCTGACAAAAGCACAGGCTCTGTGTGAGTGGTGTTTTGCTGCTGTGGCTCTGCTATGTGCTGGCTGGCTGGCATGCCCTCACATGGGGTGCATACATCCATCACAGCCTCATCCTCCACTGGCACAGGGCAGCAGTAGGCAGCACTTCCCTAGCACAATTATTTGCCTAAAACACTACCATTATAATCAGCTAGGATGTGTGTGTGCCTCAGCCACTATGGTACAGGTTTGGAGTGCCACCTGCCTGAATGGTATGGGCCTTTTCACTGTGGGCAGCCATGGTGGCTCTCCTCCTTCACCGCGTCTGAGGGTGAGGGGCTCACAAAGCTGCTCATTTCTAAAATAATTTTCAATACTGCTGTGTGGGAGTCAAGATTCAGCAGTGATTGTTGTTGGAAACTAGTTGCACCAGTGCCTTTTTGTGTAAGCTGGGATAAACTGTGGACCCTTACTTCCTTATCTGTGGTATGGAGCTAATATTTGCTTAGGGAAAAGCCTGTTTTGATGCAGATGTGCACATTAGGAGGGAGGAAAGGCAATGTGTGCAGGTGATCACAGCTATTGCTGCCTCTTCACATTTCTAGTGGTGGCAGAGGTGCTAACTGGGGCTTATCACAGTCCTGGCCTGTTCTAGTCCAGGCTATTCCCAGCTGAATCCAACTAACAAAATTTCAGTTGTACTCTTAAGATCCATACAAAACTATTTCTGCAGGTGTCTTGTCTCTCATTTTCAGCCCTGCCTGCTGTGCAGTTTTGCTGAAATTCTCTTCTGTTGCTGAACTTAAGTCTACCAAGGCAAAATGTGTATTCTGCTTTCTGGATAGTTTAAACCTGTGCTGAAAGTTTTGGTTAATTACCCTCATCAAAGAGACACCAGCAGCTTCTCTGGGTCACTACAGCAGTTTCCTTTATGTTGTAAAATCCTTGCTTCCCCAGAGTGAAAATGCATAGGCTGTCATTATGTTACTCTACAGTTCCACCCTGATAAAGGCTACCTGTGCATTTATTATTTTTTAAGCTAGTAAGCAACTGTCACATTCACTGGAATAGTTTCAGAGAGTTATTTCTATATTTCTTCTTTTCACTGTTTTTGATTTGATGTTACAGAACTGATAACAACATTTTGTTCTTTGCAAATATTACCCTCTTTGACTGTGCTGGTTGGCCTCTGTTTTTCACAGAAGAAGTCAGCCAGGCTAAGTCTTTCCTTTTGATTCATGCAGGTTGTAAGGTCAGTTCTAGTGGGTATGATTTGCTAATGAATTCATGCTCCATTTCTCAGCTGGCTGGTTCTGCAAGTAGGCCTGGACAAATACACTGACATTTAAATTTAAGGTGACATTGAGATCTAGGTAAAAATATTTGAGAACAGATTTAGAAACCTGTACAGTGCAAAAGAAATATTGAGTAGAATAAATAAAAATACTTTGATAATAAGAACAATGTGTGTGTGTGTGTGTGTTTGTGTGTTTGTGTGTGTGTGTGTATCTCTCCTTGTTACAAATTACAAAGCTTATATAATTTCATATATATCAGCATCACTCTGAGGGACTCCTCTGTGCTCCAAAGTGAGAGACAAGGAAAGGAAGAGAAAGGGTGTCATGTGGCAAGCAGAATTTCCAGTCCATTCATTCCTAATGACATATGAGGAGAGAGGGAGACTTACAGGGTCACTATTTCATGTCATTTCCCAGGTGCACACAGAAGGTGGGACAGAGCATGGACCGAGCTGAGTACATCGCTCCCCCTCAAAGCACCAGCCATCCAGATTGGGTCATCTTAGCCAGGGGAAGTCTAGTCTGGACTAACTTTCCTACTGCTGAGATAGAGACAAGAATCTGAATCCTAGATTGCACCTGATCTTTCAGAACCACAACTATGCCTGAAACTGGGAAGGGATTCTAGAGGCAGGATTGCTCTGTGCCCAGGCTGGTTATCTCACTTTTTGACTCAGTATCAGAAAATTTTTCATTGATTTAGAAGGTCACTCCACCAGATGAGACAAGGGTAGGGACTAAGGCACTACCAGCGACTTCCATGTTGGCTGAATTTTCCAGTTTTTCTTATACTTCCTGTGACACTGTACTGTAATTATTTCGTCTATTCATATCTCCATTCACTCCAT
This sequence comes from Poliocrania exsul, assembly GCA_035041345.1. Classification (NCBI taxonomy): domain Eukaryota; kingdom Metazoa; phylum Chordata; class Aves; order Passeriformes; family Thamnophilidae; genus Poliocrania; species Poliocrania exsul. The sequence goes on from JAWWLZ010000118.1 coordinate 31,580,487, forward strand.
CGTGCAACACCACTTCATTTTTACTGTCATTTTGTTGTAAACAGCTCAGGAAGAAAAAAAAATCTGTTTCATTATTTCCTTTGGCAATGTGTTTCCCATCCTTACAGGTGACTTTTAGTCTTCCACAGTGCTAATTAGAAATGTTTAATGAACCAGTGGGTTTTCAAAGACTACAGCATTGTGTGATCCTTGGTATGTAAAGGTCTATCAGAGGTAGAAGGAAAATAGAGATATCTGTGGGGGAAAATCCAGACTTCCCATCAACATCCTCAGTGGTTCTGACCAATAGGTTCTCATGACTCATCTAGCATAAACTAGGAGTGTTGGGCTCCGCCAAAATGTAAAATACATATTAATTTCTATGGCGAGAAGACAGCATCTCACGGACGGAACTGGAAAATTGGCTTTGACTCATTCCTAAATCAGAGGACACTCAAAACTACATTTGCCACCTCTAAGGAAGGTGTCCTAAATACCGTATGGGAGTGAGAGGTACATTCTGCCTGACATTCTGAAGTTATTTTATTGCAGAAAGGTGCTGTCCAGAAAATGTACTAGGAGTGAAAGAGAGATGGAGAGAAAGGCATGGAAAAAGAAGGATGTAATGCTAAAGGATGTTTCTATATTTTTTGTTAAATATAAAATGAATAATATATGCTTCTGTCATCACCACCACTGTTATGTAATCATATTTTTCCTTTTACAAGGCCTTTAAAGGAAATGCACATCCCTGAATTAATTTTAAGAAAGCAAATTACAGGCTGTGCTTCAGGAACAGGCTCCAAACAGCACGTCCCTCTCTGCTGCTGGGGCATAGTACCACACTAAGAGAAGATCGCATTTTTTTTAGTATGTTTCTAGTTTTTGGTCCCCCATGCAGAGTCCATACAGGTTGTGATAATCTAGCATTTTAAATGTAATTATTGTTGTGCTGATTTCTAGCCACCGAGGTCTATTCGAGGCTCTCAATCCTTACTACAGAATTAAATCTTAATCTCTTTACTCTGGGATTAAAGATGTTTGAGTTTTCTGGAAAATCTCTGATAAAAAACTGCCTTGGTTTTGTATAGAACACAGGTACAGATATTTAAGTTGCACAAGATCATCAGGCCAAAATTAATTTTTTGTAACAACTGGTAATTCAATGTCTTTACAATATCTGCATGTAAATAGGAAAGCAAAATCTTAATTTCAGTTTATCTAGAACCATGATGTTCAGTATATACATCAAGGAATTTCAGCAGAGCATGAGATAAGCTCCAGAAATGTCAAGTCCTCTAGAGTACTACATTTGTGCTATCACTCACCTACTAATACTGGCGTTTATGATCTTATCAAGATGTTCAAGCTATGTTAATTATGTCAAATGCTTTGATTGGTATTTAAGTTGTTTTCTCTCTCTGTCAAAAAGGTTGGAACTTTAACTGTCCAAGTGCAAATCACAGTTGCAGAAGGGTTTGTGTGTGGTAATAAGACACACTAATCTTACCTGCTCATTCAATGTAGATTCAGATTTGTGTGTCTGAGATTAGTATAATGATGCACTCTTGCTTGAACTATGCAGAGCACTGCATTAAAAAAATGCAGAGAGATTAGTGTCTTTTCATTTAGTGGATAATGTCTTGAGGAGAGGGGTCTTAGGTACAAATTAAGGATAATTGCAATTAATTGAATGTAATTTAGAAAGCAAAGTCTTTTAGAAATGATGGTCAGCTAATGTGTAATCCAATACATCTAGCAGAAGGATTTTTGAGTGCAAAGCAATTAATTTGATGTTTCAGTGTCATTTATCTCTGCTTCCACATAGCAAAGTAAACACAGAACTCCAATGACACACAAAGTCAGGAAACATTGTGTACAGAGATTTTTTCATTATATTACCATGCTCTGACTGGTTTCTTGAGGCAGTTTTTACTCATAAGCTTAAGTTTTGATTCCTGCTGGCACTTAACCACAGTACTAGATCCGTTTCAAATAGTTTTCAAACAGGCTTGTTACCAAAATTAAAAGGTACCTTTAAGCATTGAAATTATGTGTGAATCAATGTATTTGGTTGATGTGGCAAGGGTTCGATAGCAGGAGCAGTTACAGGGGTGACTTCTGACAGAAGCTGCTTGAAGCTTCCCCTGTGTCTCACAGAGCCAATGCCAGCCATCTCCAAGACACTCCAGGACTTGGAACTGGCCACGGCCAAGTCCATCAGTGATAGTGGCAGTGCCTCACTGATAGCATAGTTAAGAAGGGGGTAAAAAACCCAGCAAAACAGCAACTGCAGTCAAAGAAGAGAGGAGTGAGAGTATGTGAGAACCAACTGTGCAAACACTAAGGTCAGTAAAGAAGGAAGGGGAGGAGGTGCTCCAGGTGCCAGAGCAGAGATTCCCCTACAGCCTGTGGTGCAAACCATGGTGAGCAGGCTGTCCTCCAGCAGCCCATGGAGGTCCATGGGGGAGTAGAGATCCACCTGCAACCCTTGAAGGACCCCACACTGGAGCAGGTGGATATCCAAAGGAAACTGTGACCCTGTGGGAAACCAGTGCTGGAACAGGTTACTGGCAGGACATGTGGAACCATGGAAAGTGAGAGGAGTCCATGCTGGAGGAGGTTTGCTGGCAGGTCTTGTAACCCCACAGGGCACTCACACTGGAGCAACCTATTCCTGAAGGATTGCACCCATGGGAGGGACCCCATGCTGGAGCAGGGCACGAGTGTAAGAAGCCCTTCCCCTGAGGAGGGTGGCGGAGACAACATGTGATGAACTGACTACAGCCCCTGTTCCCCAATCAGGGATAAATTTAAGCCTGGGAAGAAGGGAGGGGTAGGGGAAAGGTGTTTTAACATTTGGTTTTATTTCTCTTTCTCCTACTCTAATGTGATTTGTAATAAATAAAATTAATTTTTTCTCCAAGCAAAGTCTGTTTTGCCTGTGACAGTAAATGGTGAGTGATCTCTCTCTGCCCTTATCTCAACCGACAAACCTTTTGGTACATTTTCTATCCCCTTGTTCAGCTGAGGTGGAGAGTGATAGAGTGGTTTTGATGGGCACCTGGCATCCTGCTAGGGTTAACTCACCTCAAGCAATTACTCTATTTAACCAGTGCTGATTAACAATAGCCTTACTGAAAGTCTATAATGGTTAAAACTAGTTTTATTCTTTTTATATCAGATAATTTTTAAGCCAGATTCATTCAGTGATCCATGTCTATATGTGACAGGATAAGCATTTGTGCTGACACATGGAAAGGTTGGAAATGAGCAACCAAGGCAAGGGACAGTGGCATTTCTTTCTGTGGTATCCTCATCCTTGTATTTACCCTCCTTGTCTGTACTCAAAACAATAACCTGAAGGTGGTCTGGCCCAGCCTAGCCTGTGGCTTGATGGCAGGAAAGATATTCTTTGTTATCCTGGACTTGTTGGATCTCTGTTAGAACAAAAGGTTGAATCTGGGCTTCTTAAGTACAGTGGATTCAAGAGCAAGGTAGTATTAAGCAAAACTGCAGAGCGAGTATGCAGTGACACAGACCTACTCAATGTCTAACTACATCTTTCTTTACATACAATTTTATAAGCTATCAATAGCAGTTGACTGGGATAAATACTTGAAATAGCTGCTAAATAGAAGGCAGGCAGCAATCAGTTGGCTTTGTTAAAACGTAATAGCTCTCTAAAATGTGAAGGGAAGGTGGATTACTTGTTAAAGTACCAGATTTAAGAAAAATCACAGGAAAAATAGGTGAGATAAAATTACAGAGCCATAAAAATAGGTGCTTAATCACTCATTTCCCTACTTCAGGGTATCAACTCTACTGCAAAGAGTTCATAGTCAAGAAGAACTAGACTGTCTCTGTAAAGTAGCTAGTTATCAAAAGCTCTCCCATAGTAGACTCTCTTTTCAACTCAACAAAGCATAATCAGAAAGTAAACAGAATAATCCATCCAAAATCAGGTGGTTTTCTGCCATTATGTTGTCCCTGAGGAAATTTTAAAGACTGATGAACCAGATTTCTGGGAAAGGTGAGAAAATGCACCATTGGCAAGTCAGACAAGTGTACAGTACTGGTTTGCATCAAGAGCAGCAACATATTGACATGTACTGAAAACATCCAACGGCATATGGTTCTTCTCTAAATTGAATGTTTGACATGTAAGAAACAGGAAACAATGTACTTTGCAGGGTCAAAATCCATCTTTTCCTAGTAGAGAGTCTCTCAAAGATATCTTGACTGAGCTTAGTCAGGATCCAGGATCCCAGGAAATCATTTACAGCTCTTTGATAAGGGAAGTTTCCTTTGCAGACTTTACAGCACCGTAAAAATTATTTCTATTTTTTTGCAGTTTTTAGTTGTCTATTTTTCTGTCTTTTATGTTTGATTTGCTGAAAATACATTTAAGAAACTTTTGTTTGACAATATTTTATTGATAATCATGATTTTAAAGAATACTGCCATTTACTTCTGTACAAGTCAAATACCATATTATTGATTTCTTTTTTTAAGAAGTGGTTTATGCTGTGAGCCAGTGTTAATTAGCATTCAACAAACCCAGCTAGCAGAAACATTGTCCCCATGATAAAATACAGATGATCTCCTGTAATACATGTGAAAAGTGGTATTAGTGTCAGTTCCATATAAACAGTAAAGCTGAACAAGAAATACTGCAAAGATAAATTAATTAATTAATATGCTCCATTGCTACAGTAAAATGAAAAGCCTTTTTTTGTACATAGCTAGGAAGTTCTGCCCTGGGCTATGTGTTCAATTTTAAGTTATGGGTTAAAAATCATTTGCTATCTATACAAAACTATCTGGAGGCATTCCTCTTTGTCTACTCATCTCCTTATTGACACCAGCCTAGGCCCAAAAATCATGGAAAGATTTGGTATTCATTTATTTTTGATTTTGGAGCATGATACATTTTCAGTGGGCCCTGAAGTGCATGACTATATCACTGCAAAGCTTTTTCCATCCTTCTGAGCAATTTTTATGGGGCAGTCCTTCACACAGAGTGACTGGAAAGAAGACTTATGTAGGTGGGATGCGTTTCTTTCTTTGTTATTCTTCTGCTGGATTCTGGTAGGAGGTTTCATTCCTATTTCAATTCAGGCTTGACTCAGCTTAGAAGCCCTCATTTCACTGTGGTAGCCTCACAAAATCTGCACTGCTGTGTTCCATCTCAGAAGAAGATGGGTTGTGATCAGTATTGTGGGAACATGAGGTCCTGGAGAAGGAAACAGGGAACACTGCTGGAGGTCTAAGAAGTATAAACCATGAGTGCAGGCAGAAGGAGGAGCAACACAACAGAGGAGAATGGAGGAGAAGAATACCCCAGAGTAGGCTTAAGTCTGCCCCACAGCCTCACACTGAGGCACTGAGCTCCTGTGTGTCCTCCTGTTGCCCCATCACCACTGGGGCAGTGCGGTGAGGGCAGCTGTGTCCCAACCCCACAGTTTGGGTAAGCTCTGCAGTGGGGCACACTTGAGAACAGGGCTGCAGGAGAACACCAGAAGATATATCAGTTCCTTTTCCAACAGCCCAGGTTCAAAGCCTCAGACTTGAAGGAGGTCCTGGAATTAGGCAGCCCAGCATGAGGGATTGGCACCAGGGCTAGGAGGCATGAGCTCTATTGGCACCCCACAAAAAATAGCTTTTCTAAATTCTACTTAGTGCATACCAGGTGCTTCATTAGCAAACACATAAAGCGATGGGAAAAAAGCCAGAGGAAAACCTACCTGAAGCTGAAAGTGTTTTGTCTTGTTTTCTTTTTAACTGGAGACCTGCTGGAATCCAGAGATGACATTAAACTGCCTTTTATAAGAGGTAATTGAAAAGAAAAAGGCGATCAAGGGTTGAACAAATGGAGCCTTTTCTTACTGCTATATGAATAAAAAATGTTATTAATAAGCCCTTTTATTTCAAATTTCCACTCTGCAGTCACACATTTTGAATGTATAACTGCACATATGAAAATTTTTACCTCTTCACTGCACTACATAGGTTTTTGAAAATAGAAAAAGGAAGCATAGAAGGCATGGACACATGTGACAGTGGGGATATAGATTTAATAAAAAACACAATAACAATGGCTCTTTTGTTTCTCAATTTTCATTACTTGTATTGCATAGTCATTTCTTTACTAAGAAGAGCTGGTCTCATTTCGCTGGTTTGTGTTGTGGTTTCTTTGGGTTTTTTTTTTTGTATTTCAAACTAAAGAAAAACCTGGACTCTCCACAGGCCTGGAAAACAAAGGGATCCACCTGGAAACTTTCTGAAATTCAGAAGAAAGGGAAATAGTAGCATCTAGTGCTATTTACAAGCATTTAGGCTCTTTCACCACATCACAGAACATCTGCAGGATACAACCAGGATACTAGTCTCTTTTTGGGAAACATTAGTCTTGCAGATATATTCCATCACTGCTTATCATTCTGTCTCTTTGTTGATGGAGAGATATTCAACAGAAGGCAAATATTCACCTGGAGGCAGCTATCTACAGGAGAAGGACATGATCTGAGAAACTTTGAATACCCAGCAGTGCATGAAAAGCCAAATGGTTCAGCTATGGTGCTGCAGCTGGTAGGATATCAGAAACTAGAGCACCCATTGCCAGTTAGTGTTGAGATTCCCCAGTGAGACCCCTGGAGTGATAACCAAGGACTGGACAACCCAATAAGCAAGAAAGGAGAAGACACTACAAAAGGAGACATGAAAGGAAACAGAGAGCCAATGTTGCATACACAGTTTATCTGTGATAGGAAATGAAGTACACATAGAATCATCATAGAATCACTGAATGGCCTGGGTTGGAAGAGACCTAAAATATCATCTAGTTCCAACCCCCCTGCTGTGGACAGGGACATCTTTCACTAGATCCACATTACCCAGAACCTATTCCAACCTAGCCTGAAACACTTCCAGGGCTGGAGCACCCACAACTTCTCTTAGCAACCTGTTCCAGTGCCTCACCTCCCTTCTGGTAAAGAATTTCTTCCTAACATGTAATTTAAACCTACTCTCACTTTGAAGCCACTCCCTGTTGTCTTGTCACTACACGTTCTTGTAAATAATCTCTCTCCAACACATGACTATGCATTTTTGAGTAATTAAAAGGTAAATCTAAATTGCATATTTAAGTATGATGAGTGTAATATGAAGCTCAGAAAGATAATGAACATAAAGAAATAGGGGCAGTGAAAGCAGCACCCATGTGCTTCTGATTCACATCCAGCTGGTAAGACTTTTTAAAGCTAGAAACAGCAGCAGGCTAGTAAAATAAGGATGAGAAGCAAGGAGAAGATAATTCAATGTCTTATGCCAAATGCAGTCTCATCCTACAGAACCTTTCTCTCTTTACATTCCTGTGGGGAAAACATTATTTTCATGTATTAATTTTTAGGTTTTAGGCTGAGTTTTTGCTAGATTACTCTATGTCTTCAAAGACATGTTGACAGTATATTCATTTTTGATAGTCACAGCGCAAGAAGATAGCAAGTGTTCTGAGGTGGCTAATACTGGTTTCTGCAGTAGTCTTTTGAGGAAATATTGAACTAAACTGGATTTGTCTCTCTGGTACATTTTGTGTGGTTAAAAGAAGATGTTTGAATGTGCCTGTCATAGACTGATGCTGGAATTAGGACAGATTTAAGAGAGTTTCCTACCATCCCTGATGGTCATGGTAAGGAAAAGCAAGTTTTACAAAGTCAATTGGATATACACTACAGCAATTTTATCCCTATTGTTAATTGTATTAACCTACAAGAGGATTCAAGGATTAATTAGAAATAAAGACCAGATGAACTGAAAATTCTCAAGGGATGCACCGGTATGTATTATCCTTGAACTGTATAATTATTTGAATCCTTACTATTTCAGAGCAATGTGCTCACCTGAATGTAACCCTAATTGCCTCTTTATTCTTAGCTTTGTGGTTTTGTACAGGTTGCTAATCCTATTTCAGACCAGAACCACCTACCTGCAGAAACAAAAGTGGAAGAATTCTTAGTGTCCTAATTTGAGAGGCAGTTATAGCACAAGATTATTGAGATGAAAGTACCTTATGCCTGAAACTAAGAACAAACCACTCTTCTTTGACTAAAGTCAGGCAGGACTCTTCTCCTCTGCTTGTACTCAGACTTTCCCTTAGGTAAAGCTTTAGTCGAAAGAGAAGTTATGCCTGATTAAAAGGTGGGAGAAATGAACTCAATGGCTTTCTGAAGGGAAAAGCAGACCTCAGAGTGCTCATTTGGATGAGTAACTGTAATACCATACAATGTTGGTCTTATCTTCATCACTGATCTACCCTAGTACAGAGCACTACCTGGCACATGTGAAAGGCTACAATATACACCATCTAACGGAAGGTACCAGGATTGACTTGCTGAAGAAAGATCCACTTTCCATCCCTGCCTCTTCTTGTGGCCTCTCAAAATGTTTTCTCAGTCTGTGGTTGCCTTTTTGTGCCACTGTATCTCCAAGTAATATGCTTAGAAACTGGTCATGCTCCATTTTAAAAAAAAAGATGTGTTAAAATAAAAGTAAAAAACTCTGAAATACATATTGATAAGCTAAAAAAAAAAAAAAAAAGAAAGAAAAAAGAGAAGGCAGAAAAGTACCTTGCAGGCAGTGAGACAGTGTTAAAAAAGGCAGTAGAATAAAACTTTAGATCTGTTTCTTTCATCCAAGCTCCAATTGAAATGACCGAGGAACCTTGCTCATTCATGTCAATGCAAATATGTGACTGTAGTGTTTGAATATCAAACAGCTGTTATTTTATTTTTTTCATGCAAACAAGAATCTGATGTATTTCACTACTTCTGAGATCACAACAGGAAAATTATTTTTATATGTATCAGGAAGTAATGGTAATATTCCTGCAATATTAGTAATATTCTTGTGTTCTCCCTGGTTTTAAGTTGAAATCTGCATTAGAGTTCTGGATCTTCGGGGTCCTGATTCAACACCCACTCAGTGTCAATATTGCAGTTGACTGCAGGGGACATCCTTGCAGCCCAGCAGTGACGAATCTTGATGTTCTCAGCTATTGAACAGATCTGAACATTGGACCAGCTTGCAATGCTCTCAGTAACAGCTGCCTTTCCAGCACCAGCAGTGAGCCTGCCCACTGCTTGATACATAATGCATTTGTCATACAGTCTGGGCTGAAAGAGGTCAGAGTAAAAATATTTTATCTGTAGTTTTCAGCAAAAGATATTTTATCTGTAGTTTTCAGCAAAAGAGGGGTGACCACCTAACTTCTCCTCTCCTGATGCTGATATGAACGCTGCATGTACTGTTCGTAAGTGGTGACTGATGAGAGATCTGTGGTGGTGGTTTCTTACCTGAGGTAAGGATTTTATTGTAATGCCAAGTAGCAAACATTATTAGAGGGCTGGGTTTGAATTTGCAGTGCTTGAAGCTGTCTTAGAAAAATGTATTCAAACAAAATAGTTTAAGAAAGAGGAAGAAAGGTGATGTATTTCAGCCCACACTTTTAGAGGGGCTGAATAAAACCCCTCCCTTTCCCAAGCACTGTGAGTGATTCATGGGCTCTTTTGGACCATTGGTTTTGGCTGTTTGGAAAATATTGGGTCTCAATAAGACTATGTGTTAGTCAGGTGGCTACATGGACAAACAGCTGGCAAGAGGCATGACCCACAATTTTTACTGAAATGATATAGACAGGTACCATTTTTGCAATTTTTTTTAATTTGTCTCTTTGCATTTGGAGAATGATTTGGGGGCAGATGAAATGCCATAGTGCACATGAGTTAAATGTGTGAAAACTTAATTTACATTATAATTACACAGTTGAAACGAGTGCTTGTCTCAGTGAAAATCTGGCAGAAGTCTTGGACCCTATGGAGTACCAGTCCAAATACATAGTGGAAAAGCTGTTAGTCACAAAGAGGCTGCATCTGCTGAAAGAGTTAATTGGGTTCCTAACTTCAAAGAATATAATATGCCTTAAAATACCCTTCTCTAGGCTTCTTAGGCATGCTCTAAATGAACATGTGATTTTCTCACAGCTACCTGAGTAAATCTGTATTGCTCAATTAGCTTCAGTTGATTTATGCCAGTTACACGAACAGGGGATCTGGACATAACCTAACAGCATCTGTACATCTAATAGTCCAGCTTGGTGTACGAAAATTGAGCATTATTCTGCATCAGCCATCCCTTTGTAGCTCAGATGAGTAGCAGAAGGATTTGTGAGTTATTAAATTCTTTTTCTACAGAGTTGAATCTACACTGTCTCCCATGAGTTTCTACACTGGAAGCCATTTCTTCTGCATACCATATATTTTCTGTGTAAAATATTAAGATAATCTGACCATCTGTAATTTCCTTGCTATCTAGGTAAAGACGCACCACCTAATCATTTTATTCTTATCAATAAAAATTTTGCACCCTGCTGGAAATTGATTACCTTGCTTTTTCTTTCTAGTTTCTTAAATAATTTTAATTTTTATTTGTTGGACAAATTTAAATCCTAGAAATTAATTTAAAAATGAATGAGTCTAGATATTCATTTCAGTTCCTTTTTTAATGCAGACTGTAGGGTATAAATCTTGGCTTCTTTAGTATTCCTCTTGCATTTTATTATTCGTATAGGGCAACATTTAGGCCACTGAGTTGAAGCAAATCCTGAAGTGTGATTATCTTCTCATTGAAATGCTTTCTATTGTGCCTATTTGTTTGATGTGTTTTTCTTGTACATTGTGTTTCTGATGGCTTTGGGGTAAAATAATCATTGTATGTCACCCATAGTATCTCTTTTAATCTCCAGAAGATTAAGCATGTTTATTTAAAAACCCCTTTGATAGTGTCTTCACTAACTCAGCTATTTTATAAAATTGGAAATAATGAATCAGGGAGATGCAATTTTGATAATGCCATTTACACAACTCCTATGAGGCTAGCTAGCAAAATAACAGGAGCAAGTAAGTATCTGACATACATACAGTGAGAATGGGAAAAATATTATAATTTCATGTAAGTTTTGAGGAGCTGGAAAAATACAGTCAGCAAAAGCATTTCAGTTAATGAATCATTCTTCAGGGACTGCTGGACTCAGGGGATAGGTCATGGGATCAGGAATGGTTCCTTTAATCTCTATGTCACTGGTTCAAATATCTCTGATCACTGGTTCAAATCCAATATGGATAGACAGTAATTAAAAGTCACTGTAATTGAAGGGCTCTGTGATGATCCTTTTGAAATGGAGCTGCTGAACACATCGACACTGCAAAACCAGCTAAAAACCTAAAATCACATGCTTCATAGATGGTAGAATGCTGAGCAACTGAGCGTGTGTGTTGCTTGTAGTTGTCGTCTGGCAATCGGTACATGTCTATCACTTAATGGACACATATCGGAGTTTATGAAAGAAGGGTCTGCACAGACAATCACTTGTGGAGCTCCCTGAACCAAAGGTTGCATACTCACCTGCAATTACAGCTCTTGCCTGGTGCTCACTTGGCTCTAGGTATACCCCTGGAACACCACTGCTTCTCACTCATCTTGAGGAGGTTGAAGTCCTCGACTCTGGGAAGTCTCTAATGCCCAGCCACTCTCTGCAAGCTGGAAAACACAGGGCATGCTTTACCTTACAGGCTCCCTGAATGTCAGGTAATAGCTCAGTTGTGTGAGGATTAATGTTGCCCATCACCAGTCTGGAGTTTCAGACTACAAGAGGGAAATGGAAGTTGCCAGTGCTGTGCCCCTGTGGTTTGTTGTGTTTAAGTTATCCCAAAGGAGGAGTGCAGAGGTGGTCATATGAGTGGAAAGGTACATAAAGGCAATCATATGCCAGTCAGCACTTCAGCAGGATACCAAAAGATGTGGTCTAGAAATAAAATCTGTAAGGCTGAAATATACTGAGGTTGTACAGATGAATTGGTTATACCCAGCATTCAGGAATTTGAATTTTTACTTTTTTCCCCCTCTATCAGTGCAAAATCAGAGAGGGAGACTCTTGAGTGCCAGCCATGGAGTCACACTCTCTACTTTCCCAATAAACCTTTTATTGACAGAAGCCATGCTAGTTGGTCCAGGACAATGTTTTTCTATGATATATACCTTTGTTTTCTGAAACCTTGTACAGTTTTAGTATGTAAATTTACATTCTCTGGAATTTGTATGACTATGGAAGAAGCCTTGGGTTTTGTGCAGGACAGGATTCTGTAGCAACCAAATCAAAATCGGAAGAGATGAATCTGCTTCAGCCATCTGAAACTGCAATTTGGCATATAGTGAGAACAGCTGAGACAGTGGGAGAAATTTCATTCAGATCCCATCTTGCTACCTGTTAAAGCAGTTCCATTTCTGCTCTGCACTTTGTTGTTTTCCAGAAAGTAAACTCACCAAGCTACTCAGATTAGCTGTTCTCAGAAAATTTAGGTTATTTTTCAGGCACTAGATATTCTTATTCCTTAATAGGAAGAAAAAATGGAAGAAAAAATGACACTCAGAAGAACATTAAAACAGGAATTGGGTATATTGTTATTTAAATACCCCAGTCCTTGCCTCGGTCCAAACATGAATAAACTATCCTCATAGCAGGGGGAAAAAGTTGGCACATATTCAGATATGTGAAAACACAAAATTTCCAATAAGCAAGACAGACCTTGCAGGGCTCTGGGAATTCTTGGCACAAATGACCTGCGTAATAAAAATCTGCATTACCTTCTTGGCCCAAAAGAAGTTAATGGCAAAACAGCTGCTAGCATCTGTTAACTGTATTTAAATGCTGTTTATAGAGAAAGACCTAGGTACCTTTAGGGCACTGAGAAGCAAGATATAAATACATGTTAGCCCTTATCAACATGCATACCTGTAACAAACTGCCTTCAGGGATTGAAGGCTGGAGTCACATATTTCAAGTGTCACTGATAACTAGGTATGTTAAAAGAGCAGCCTATCACAGGAAATATACTGCAGGGGATGTTTCTGCATTTGAATGTGAAATGAGGCCTTCTCTTAATGACCAAGTTCTTGGACCTTTCAGTTTTGTTGCTTGAAACATCAAAACAGAGAAATTATCAATTATTTTCACATCAAAGAATTGATATAAAAGTTTTGGAAATAAAGGATTTTCATTTTCTTCTTGCTCTTAGAAATTTTTTCTTCTTACTCTAGAAAAATTCCCTGTAAGTCAAATCTTACTTTTTACTAAGTCTTCTTTCACAAAGTATTTCTTGCTTTTAGAAAAGTTTGTAAACATCAGCAACAGACCTTTATGATTATTTTTCCATTTGGAAATTTGTGCCTGGGATGAGTTTGGAAAAACCATGACTAGAGAAAGAAAATTAAAATAAAAATTCAAAAAAAAAAGGCATATTATATGCCTTTTGTTTTTGTAATATATTTAGAGATAGAAAGCAAAAAAGTATAATGAAAGGAGAAAAGCAGTTCTGTAAGCTGTAAATTTAGTGTGTTGGTTTTCCTATGTATTTTAGTTTGTGGTTGTCTAGTGCTCTGATGGAAAATCCCTCAGTGCAGGAACATTTGAAAACTATTTCTTGAATGAACTCTGATGTGTAAATGGCTGAACTCACATTGCTGTCTCTTCTTTCCAGAGCTACTGACAGGATCTCGCTCTTTCTGCACAGCCTCTCAAAGTCTGTTCTGAAGACAGCCTAGAAATTTGCAAAACTTTCATTATTTCTGAGGACTCTGTATCATTGTCAAATTTGGCTGAACTCAGTTAAGAAACACAAAATTGAGGAAGGAAGGAACACACAAACCTTGTGCTGTCCTATGCAGGCAGCACACATAGATCTATAGATCATGACCTTTCATGAGTAAAAATGAATTATTTTTTAGTTTAAATCATGTTTCAATTTTGCTTTAGATTTCTTGTAAAATTTAGCCAAAATATAGTTGAATGACATGTAATAGTCAGGTTTTTTCCTTTTTTCTTTCTTTTTCTTTTTTTTTTTTTTTTTGAATTTTTTTCTGTCATAAAGTTCAGTCTGTTTTTTAAGAAACAGAAAATCACAGAAATGTTCCTCCCTCCTCTGACCTCAAAGCCTTTTGTTTGGCCTTTTCTGAGCTGATCTGGTATGGTATGGGTTACTGCAGACTCCCAATTCAGAGCTCTTTTTTACATCAATGAGAAGTTCTTCATGGCTTTTGCTACAGAGATCAGGATGGCTCCCAGACTTGGTCTATGAGTACAGATGGGAATGGACTGTTTATTACCAGACAACCAATAATATTGACTGAGATACATCAAATATAATTTCCTTTTGCCTGTCACTTAGAAAAACTTTGATCATTACTTCAACTATATCTTGTAAGCCATCTTTTGAAGAAGTGCTTTTCTCTGTGGTGTAGACAGAACACCTACACCTGCCTCTGTACAAGTACATGCTCTCCTTACTCCCTCTCAACATCAAAAGTTACTCTGACAAAGTGATGGGACTTCACATGGTAAACATTCCACAAGAAAGCCAAAGCAAAGAGCTATTTCACTTACTGGTGCTATCACTCCTTGAAAGTAGTAAATTTTTACAGAGACAAGATTATAAGGAAGTGCCTCTAAGACATGCCAGGAAGCAAAATTTAAAGCTCTTCTGTCTTGCCAAAGATCCAAGAAGGGCTGGCATCTACTTCAATATCTACGGCAAAGACCTTTGTATGGACACAGATGTCAAGTAGTGGATCTTTGATAGTAGCTGGAGGCAATACATCTGTCTCCTGTGTTTTGCTAATTTTCTTTTTAGGTCAAACTCAGAAGTAGAGCAGCCTGGCTTGCCTGACATGCTTGGTACAGAAGCTTCCCCTGCTAAGGTTCCCTCCAAGAATGAACAGAAGACCAACCTGTCCCAGATGGAGATTACAAATAGACTGGTAAGGAGAACAGTGATACCTCTGCCAGGTTGGCAGGGGCTGCTTTGGGGTCTCATTCTAAGGCAGCAGAGATGGTGGTGGTAGGCAGCCATGTGTTCTTTGCTCTGGTAGATGTAGCTTGTCCTTCTTCCTGGCACTTCACTCTCCTCAGCTTGAAAAAGGCTGCTATTTTTTTCCCCCCAAGTAATAACATTATAAGGTAGGAAAGCATATAAGCCAATCCGGTGCTTGATTATAGCACCTCTTCCCTCAATATCAAAGATAGGCAAGACCATCTAAGTATAATGAGGATTTTTTATCAATACATCTATATAGGTATAGATAAATAAAGACATACCTATGTAATACATATATAGGAAAATCACTTTAGGGTGTCTTTTCCACTCAGACCATCAGTTTTTGGCTCATGAATGGAACAAGCAGGTGTTGCATAGGGGCATAAAAATACAAGCAATCCTCAGCACAAGCACTTCCTTGCAAAGAGGAGATCGCTGTGGTGACCTCCACTTGGAACACTCTCTTCGGCTCCGGTGTGGGACTGGACTCCGATAGCCCATGGATAAGAGGATCCCTTGCAGCCCACTGAGATGGGCACATTTATACTTCTGCCTCCCAAGGTTTGGAAAGCAGGCATGGGCCATGACATCCTGGATAGATAGTTGCATGTAAGAGTTGTGGTCAACATCTCATTGTCCATTTGGAGACCAGCGATGAGTGGTGCCCTCAGGGGTTGATACTGGGGCCAATACTGCTCAGCATCTTTGTCAGTGACATGGACAGTGAGATCAAGAGCACCTTCAGCAAGTTCTCTGATAACAAGCTGTGTGGTGCAGTCAACATGCAGGAGAGAATGGATGATATTCAGAGGACCTTGACAGGCTTGAAAGATGGGCTGACGCAAATGTCATGAAGTTCAACAAAGAGAAGTGCAAGCTGCTATACCTGGGTTGTGGCAATCACAGACACACCTACAGGGTGGGTGGAGAAGGGATTGAGAGCAGCCCTACAGAGAAGGACTTGGGGGTAGTGGTTGATGAAAAATTCAGCATGAGCCAGGAGCGTGTGCTTGCAGCTCAGAAAGCCAGTGGAATTCCTGAGCTACAACAAAAAGAGCATGGCCAGCAGGTCAAAGGAGTTGATTCTCCCTCTTTGCTCTTGTAAGACCTCACCTAGGATACTGCAACCTCACGTGGAATACTGCATACAGTTATGGTGTCCTAAGCAGAAAAAGGACATGAAGCAAGTCCAAAAGAGGATAACGAAACTGTTAAGAGGACTGGAGTAACTTCCCTACAAAGACAGACTGAGAAAGAATCATGGAATGTTCTGAGTTGGAGGAGACCCACAGAATCATTGAGTCCAATTCTTAAGTAAATGGTCTGTACATGGATCAAACCTACAACTGTGGCACTATTAGCACCATGCTCTAACCAACTGAGATAATCTCAGGATTGTTGCTGTTCAATCCATAGAGGAGAAGACTGTGTGGAGACCTTATAGCAACCATCCAACCTCTGAAGGGGGCCTACAAGGAAGCTGGAGAGGGAGTCTTTATCAGGAACCATAGAGTGGGACAAGGAGTAATGGGTTGTCCTAGATACAGCAGCCAGGACCAGTTTATTCACTATGTGGGTGTAATCCAAACTGTGTATTCTACACCCTCTGTCAGATTTCTCATGAACTGTTAATAATGGATCATTTGCATCAGCTGCCTAGGGCACAGCTGACACCTCAGGCTACAAGCTGGGTGTTAAAGAACCCTGCAAAGTATGGGAATGTTTCTCTCTTCAAACCAATGACTCAGCCATGATAACTCTCCTCCAGGAAGGCATTAGCACCTTCACACGCAGCCTGAGGGGTCATGTCTGCTAATGGGATATTAGGGACTTCCACAGTAGGCAGTTGCAACAACCTAGACAATCAAAGATTCCAAACATGTACCAGGACTCACAGAGTTGAATAACCCATTGTGGAACTTTCCCCGCCCTGAGGGAGGTACTGGACATTCCCACCTGAACCTGAGCATATATAATCTTCAGGTTTTGGGACTTCTGGTACCCTATTGGGAACAAATTCTGTACTATGAGGGTAGTTAGACGCTGGAACAGTTGCCCAGGGATGCCAGGGATGCTGTGGATGCCCCAGCCCTGTCAGTGTTCAGGGTCAGGTTGGATAGGGCCTCCAGCAATCCAGTCTACTGGGACACGTCCCTGCCTATGGCAGGGTGGGTTGAGACTAGATGACCTTTAAGGTCCCTTTCAACTCCTTTATGATCCAGCATGGCCAGAAACCAGACAAATCAAGCCTGAGGATAACACAGAAAAGGCAGAAGCTCCAGATCCACAGAGTGACTATCCTTTGATGCTCTGGGTATGTAAGGCTAACCTGTGAGAGTTAACACAGACACTGAGTGATATTGAAAAAAACCCCACAACATCCAAGTGTATTATGATATACCAAATAAATGTATCACAGTATTGCCTCTAGCTATTGGTAGCAAGAGACGACTACCAACACTCCATTAAAAATGTTGTTTCATATAAATAAGAGTATTTTGCAGAAGCTGATTTTTTTACTTTTTACAGGGAAATTTCAAAAATTCAAAATATAATGCTGGAGGATTTAATTTTGATTGGTTGTTTAAAGCATTGTAAACAATGGCTATACATTATCTATGTATAGTATTAGGTATACTAAAGATGTACTATTACAACACTGAATGTCATATTGAATGGAAATAAAATAATTCAGAAGAAAATATTTTAAAATTATCCTTTGTTGAATTTTTTAAAGTATTGGCAATTGTAGAAAATGGTTATTTTAGGAATAGATTTTATTCTAACTAGGAACTAGAATTATTGAAAAGCAGAATAGTCCACAAGAAAATAAGTTCCCAGCTGGCTCTTTCCACTGGTTTAAATGACTTAGTTTGGACACTGCTGAAACAATCCATGGCAAAGTCATTAGACAGCAGTAGGAATCTGTGCAGGTTATAGAGTAAGTCATGGATTGCTGTTTTAAATACAGAGGGACTGCATGGGAAGAAGGAATAGTTGATACATGACCTCGGCTGTGTGGAATGAGTTTACCTCCCTGGGTGTAGGTGACAGTAACAGAAATAGCATTAATTAGTGCACTTCAGCATCTCAGCTGAGGTCCGACATAGCAAAGCAGGGAAGCCTCCTGTGCTGCAGGCTGACTTGGGCTTGCTCCATTGCTAAAAATTTAGCTTCCCTATTCCAGGTCCAATACAGGTTTTACTAGCACTGTTGCTGTGACGTCAAAGGAAAAGCTAAGAGATCTGCTTAATAATTAGCAAGAGTAACAAGAAAGCATCAGACTAGGTAATTGGTTAGAGGTGGTACCCTGGGAAGACAGAGGCAAAAGGCAGTGAGCTGTAGCCAGCCACACAATCCAAGGTATCAAGCAATCAGCACTGGATTAGTAATCAAGGCAACTTTAATAATTTAACTACAGTGTTCACAGTTATTTAACCACGCTATCCAGAATACAAAGTTAATGGTGATATAGTGAATGAAGCCAAAAGAAGAGTTACAAAAAAAAAGTTTGTATGTGCCAGCACATAAAAGAATCTCCATCGGAAAAGGCCAATGTTCAAAATTTTTGATCTTGCTTTCTTGTTTCTTGAAGAACACAAAAGGCCAACATTTAGATTTTGGTAGTTCTTATTACTAGCTATGAAGGGAGGCTGGGCTGTTCCAGAAGTTCCTATTGACAGCTGGCTTACAGAGTATGATAGACCGACATATTTTGCTGTCTTTGAAAACCAAATAACAAACTATTTACAAGACATAAGTAAAAGAATGGATATGAGCTACAGAACACCCTCCCAAAATAAACAAACCCCTCTCTGCATGCCCTGCCCTCAAAATCTGCCTTCATCCAAGTTAGCATTATGTTGTAATTCAACCTAATTCATGGAGGTTGCAAAAAGAAGTAAAAAGTGAGAACATAAGGAATGTTGTAGCTAAGAACAGGCTCTCAAAATTTATTTTATTGCTTGCCTACACACTCACTGAGTCATACCACTCTACTGCTGTGATTAAAATGGTAGAACCTCTCTCTACTTTACACCCACTACTTTATCACTGAAGATGCTTGCCTGAGTAAAATCCATGATTTTGCTGTGTTACACTATCCCTCTGTGAAGTCAAATTCTTTTCTCGAAGTGACAATGTAAAATGGCTGCTGCTTTTACAGCTGGCATGCTTTGTATATATATTCATAGGCAGAACTTTTGCTGCAGTGACAAACAAATGGATTTTTACAATACTTTACTCGCTCTAGCATTGAGAAGTCCATACAGTCAGGAAAAAATGAATAAGATTTGATTGTGCGTCACATGTCCTGAGTGAACCACTCCTGCAAACTCCAATTGCAGCAACAAATTCTGCTAATTGCATTGTGCAAACAAGCTACAGAGTGTGAGCTAAAGGCAAATTTAAACTCCTAATGAAAACACATATTTATAATACATACTGTGCACTGCTCTCAACTTCAAGTTGCAGTGGCCCACCGGATCAATTCTGGCAGAGCTTGGAGCCCTATGAATTCCTTCTGAGCTGGAAATTCTGCAGATCCTAAGTGCTCACCAGCTGCTGGGGATATTTTGGTTAGCTCTGGGCTAGTTCTAAGTGCACACTACCGAAAATGGTTTCTGCTCCGATTGACAGCATCTCTTTGAAAGAACTGTATTTAAAAAGCCCAGTGGGGGCACTAAGGTGGTGGTGGTAGTGATGGAACTGTAATATTTAGGGTTTGCTCAGTTTGTGTGCAAAAACTATGTCAAGCTAGATTTTCTTCTGTGGGAAGCACGTGAGAAAGGATCCAGAGAATTGGGATACTAATGTCGTCCTTAACATTTCTAAGTGCATTGCAACTGCTGTTGCTAACCATATATTGGTCATACCAGGCAGAAGGGTAACCCACATAATCTTGAACCTTAAGGAAGAAAAAAATGTTAGTCTTATAGAGGGGCTAAAAGCAAGGCACCACTCAACTTTTTGACCGGAAGCTTCATCTACATAACAATGCAGTTCTTGTCATTAGCGGTAGCCCTCCAGGGCATATTTTCTGAGTTAATAAAAATATTAGGCATGCTATTAATACCACCCATTTCACAGGATGATGCAATAAATGATTTTTGTACTGCTTCCCTTCATATGCTGTTCCAGTTCTTATATAAGTGAATTCTCTAAGTATTTACTGTCTTGAGCCCCTGCCTTTGTGCTAGCAGTCAAACCTAAGGAAAAGCTGAATAATCACATTTTCAGAAAAAACAAATGTCTGGCTGAACCCAGTAGTTCAAGGCATGAAATTTGATCATTGACCATACAGTGGGCTTTGTGCAATGCATGCACAAGGAGCATCTTGCAAGGCAGTACCTGTGCTCCCCTGTACAACTAGCAGGGTGGTCTGATCCCCCAGAAGAAAAACAAGGCTCCTGCATCCCCCTCACTGACAAGCCTCTACTAGAGAACTAAGTTATTGTAAAGTGAGTTTATTTGGATTTTTTAACTGAAAGGAAAAGATAGCTACATAAGAAGTGGTCATGGTTGCTTTATATCCTGTCTACTTAATCTCCTCTGTGTCTATACGGGGTCCACAGCAGTGACACACTAACAAACACTGCTTGACCAGACTATACTCCTGATGTCTTTTTCTTTACACTTTCTGCTCATTGACTATGACCTTCCCATGGATGTGCTTAGGTGATTTTTCCTGCCCATTCCCGTTTGTCATATCCTCTTCTTTCAGTACTTATCTTTGAGGAGCAGAAACCAGTCTTGGCATGCTACTGAGAAAAACAGATACAAAGATGGGCCCTCTACATCTCCCTCTGAGGACCTCATATCATAGCCAGCAGAGGAATTGGCACTAAATTTCTATAACCAAATACCTTGAGGCATGAGCTCCATACAGCATCAGTAAGTACTGATAGACAAAGACACGCAATACAAGAAGTCACTGAGGAAACTGCAGAGCTGATGTTGGCAAGTGACTAGAAAGACCTAATCCCTTTGGATCTGGACACAGCCACATGCTGAAAGGATCAGTCTCTGGTTTATGAAGAAAATTTTGATTCCTGCCAAGATCCCTTTATTGTTTCAGACAAATTATTTAAAAAGACTTGTAGTTACAGGTCAGCTTTATTTTTTAAGATTACCTTCTGAAAACAAGAGCCTTCTTTGCTGTCCTTTTGATACATGTGTTTTTATCATGCACATCCTTTCCAAACTGAAAGATTGAGTAGTGTTGCTCTAGGATGTCAAGTCTCCTCTAGATTTCAAACATGCTACATCAAATCCACCTTGGGATGAATCTCCATGATGGAAACAATGATACCTTCAATGATTGTATTGAAACTAATTTGAAATATATTTACCAATGTAGCAAGACTAATAAGCTCTGGAAAGTTTTCAAAAAAAATTAGGATGCTTCGAAGAAACCCAGTATAAAAAGAAAATTTTACTCATATAAAATGCATCAAGATATCATGGATGGAAGAGTAATTCAGACCATTTACTATGGTGGTCAAAACAGATTTAAGACTCAATAGTGTGCCGAGTAAGGTAAACTGCTTATTAGCCAGTGCAAACTGCACCAGAGGCTGTTTTCAGATATGTTTAATGGTCAGGGATCCAGCATTACTGTCATATCTGCTTCTTTCCTTTGCCTGTCCCTACAGTATGTAGTGATATTTTAATATTGTATAAAGCCTATTTAGTGCCCAATTGTCCCATCATTACCCTTTCCTGTTAGCACATGAAGCATAGTGTCATAGCAGTCCTACTGAGAGCCTCTAGGGGCTACTAGAGTTCAATAAATCACAATAAATAACATGCAAAACTGGTTTTGAGTCTGGTATCGGCTGTGTTAATCTATAGAGTACTATCTTGGACTTCAGAGGAGTTACATGCAATGGAATTTTGCCCACTGAGCTTTTGCTGACTGCTCTTGCATTGCCATGAAGGATAAAGGATGGCAGTGAGTACAGACTATTCTCTTAGGACACAGTGTTTTGTCTTGTTTTCCTGGGGGAGGCATTAGTCTTTCGGTACTCTTTCTTGCTTTGTTCCCTCTTTTCTGATAATATTATAAAAGTAGCATCTTTATCTCATGCTAGGTTCTGCACAGAACATACCAAATCTGTGTACATAACAGCTATTTTACTTTTTGCTAATGCCTTCATGAAATTTGCTTTTATTTGAGTTAATAAGAACCAATGTTTTACTAATTTGCTCTTTAAAGATACCATACACCCTTGATAATTCTCTCACACCACATGGGGTTTGGTTCACTGTGAAGTGTTGCACGCATCATGCAAGGCACAGCAAGGGAGCATGCATGTGAGAGAAGGGGCAAGCTTGAGAGCAGCGTATTTGAGAAACTTAGAATTTAGGAGGAAATCTCTACAGGATATCAAAGCAAATTTCACTCCAAGAAGGTTTCACTGTGTCAATAGATGTAGCACAAAGGCTTCCTGTTGTTTCACAAACAATGAATCTTCTCCAGCCTATAAATAATGTAAACACAAGTCTCAGGATTTTTAAAAAATTCTGCTAGCTGGAGGCTACTTACCCAGCATGCCTCCTTGTTTACAACTTCCACTACAAACATATATTGTGTTTGTTTGCAGACAAAAAACAGCTTTCCCAACTCCTGCAATTAACCTCTAGTACATATTAGCAGCAGCCTTTTAAGCAGCTTTTGCATCCAGCGATGCTGGGCAGTGTGGTTGTGGAGTGGTGGGCTCTCACACCACCAAGAAGTGAGTTTCTTGGCATGAGGTATATGGTGTAGCCCCTTTGCATACAGTGCTGATGAGTTGCTGCAATCAGCTGCCAGTCCTTTGGCAAGCACCTGATCTTCAATTAAACTCCCTTAAAGCCATTTATAAAGATAAAATGAAAAATGCATTGAGTAAAAGTGTTACTACACCTTACATAGATTTTGGGGATATAAATGGGGTCTACACAGAGGAGTGGATTTGTAAAATTCAGGAGTTTTGTTCAAAGATAGAAGGTCATCCTTAGAGTGACAGGGCATGAACTTTCAACATCCCCACAAGTCAAGATGAGTGCCGTTACTGCTTGAGCCCTCCTTGCGTTTTGTTTGTCTCTCATATGCATCCTGTGCAGATGCAGTAAGCCCAGGGGAGAGACCTGGTACTTAGGCTTAGGTTGGGACCCCTTCTATAGCATGGAGTCATGTGCTTGGACTATGGCAGGATGCAGAGGGCACATACCTTGTGCTTGCCCCTTCCTAAGAAACTGTCTTTTAGGAAATACAGGTTCTTGTCCCTTTTCTGTGCTGTCTGATCCCGTCCCTACAGCCAAGGTGTACTCTACGGCAAGTGTTTGTTTGCATAGTTTTTAGAATCTCATTAGTTTGCAGATGTTTAGAAAGAGGATTTTAGTGTAGTTAGGAATATGGAATCCTGAGCATTTTTACAGCTTACAGAAAGGAAAACAAAAAGTCAAGACACTGATGCAGTGTGGGCAACAAGGGAGATTTGGATAGCAACTGTGGAGTCAAGTACTTGAAATCCACTTTTTTTCAATTCCAGCCACTTTCACTTTTTCTTGAAATGATCCTGAAATACGTTATTCAAAAAATCACGTTTAGGTCAAGAACAATTTAGTCTATAGCTCTAATACACTTAACATGAAATATTTATAATGATGAAAGGCTTCTCTTCAGGACCTGAGTCTTAGTCATTTCTAAATATCGTCAGAGTTTCTCTTTGTTGTTACCCCTTGGTTTTCCTGGAGGCTATTTTCAAATAAACAAGAAGTTGTTTCCTTAAAAAAAAAAAAATGTAATTTGTTTAAAAACACATTTTGGGGTTCAAGAAGTAACAGAGTTCACTCTAATACAACATAATAGACCAAGACTATAATGGAGTATAGTCCACACCAGAGAGCTGGATTGAGTTGGGATCAATTGAGGAACAACTGCAAGACCTAACCATCCATTGGATTTTCAATGCTGTATGGAAAAAGGCATCAATCCAGATCTTCCCAGTTCTCTGAATCTTGACTGACAGGTGCTCATCCTCACCAGGACAGCAGCACAATAAACTACACAGTAATCCTGTGACCAGACACAGAGGGAAAATTCCCCTCTCCCTTGCTTCTGGCTGATTTATTCAGGACAGAAAGGATGTAGTTTCTCGGACAAACTATGACTGAACCATTGAGGCAGTGATATCCGTTAAGGAGCTTTGAGCCTGGCTTTTGCATAATCATGAAGCATACCTGCAAAATATAAGCAAGAAAAAGCCTGGAGTTGCATGAATTTCAGAAAGCAGAAAGGAGAAGGGAAGGGTCACCAGGTCACATGATGTTGTTGTCAGTCCCCCAGAAGGTGAACTAACTCCAGGCTTTTGTTAGCTCTTAAAGGTAATTCAGGTGCACATCTAATCTCCAGCCCTTACATATCCAGCTGAGGTATTACTTCCTTACTGCCCAAGTCAGGTTTTGTGTTATACAAATGCTCTACAGAAATATCATTATAAATCCATAGCTGAAAGGGCCCATGCATCTTAAGTGCTCTTTCGTTTTCCACCTCTGAATATTCTACCAGCAAAGATTTAGAACATTGGCTCTGTAAATGCTTTCATGTCAAGACTAAAGGCAACACTTGTTTAATTCATTCTTTGACCCAACAGCAGCTTTATCTTAGGTTATCACTTGTTAAGCTCTCTAGAATGTTTTAAACATGAAGAGAGCTGCTGTGTATATATATCCAGTGTATTGTATTTTACTTGTACAAATTTGACAGTAGTGATTCATAAACATCAAAACCATTTCCTTTCTGTGCTGCAAATTATGCTTTAGTTCCATTCACAGGGTGTGTAACTCATTCTAGACAAAAGAAAATACAAAAGAAAATTGTATGTATCCTCCATCCTATTTGTAATTCTTTATTGTAGGTCACAAGATGTTACAGATTTATATACACCTGCTTGTGTGTATGGATTTTTGTATATCCTTGTGTGTATAAAGGAAGTTTTGGTGTGTATATAAACATACCTTTATGTATAGTTTGAGTGCATATGTATTTATAACTATAAATACAAACACACATGAGGACAACTGTAGCAATTATTTACACTGCAGTGTAAATGGAGGACTGGATTTATACATCAAATGTACTGCAACATTAGGATAACAATGAAAGTTTGCTGTACATCAAAATAATTTACTCTGTGTAAACCCATGGGTTCTGAAAGCATAGGATTTATCCTTCAGTTTTCAAAAACCTTCAACTGTATTCAAAATCAACATCTAACAATGATCTCCCAGAACTGACGTCAACAGAATCCTTTTGAATTTACATCAAATAACATATATCAGAAACTCAAAAGTATTGTAATAGAGAGCCACAAAACTCTTGATATCAGTCTGTGTATTTGCCCCCAACAACAGTGTTGTCTAAACCATATGACAGATAACTTTTCTCCCAAACACCTAATTTTTGTGTTGTAGTCTGATTCGTCCCTCCCTGAAGGTCATAACAAGATCTGAGCACTTGCCATCCTCTTAATACCTCTTTAAAAAAAAAAAAAAAAACCACACCAAAAAACCCACAAAAACCACCAACCAATCAAAACCAAAATAAAAACAACAACCAAAAAAAACCAAAACCATACGAGCAATTTGGTGGGAATGTAGAGGGAGCCACAAATTCTTGCAATACATTCCCCAATCTAGGTAAGCAGGGGGACTAAGGACTGCAATGCAGACAGAGCATTTCAGCCCTGTGCAGAGAGGTGAATGTCATTTCAAATAGTTTCAACATCCATTCCATCTTCTAGTTATTCACTGTGACATCTGCACAAAATTATTTAATAAACACATAGTATTCTAGAATGAAACTTCAAAGGTCAATGTCTGTTCAGGAAACATACCACCTGCTCCTTGGTAATACCACCTACAAGAAGTACATGCTACGCTCCTTGATGTACTGGTGACTTCCAAGCCAGAGATGGGGAAGCCTTCAGCTAACAGTGGCTGCTGCTGGCTGTGCTGTGTCATAGCAGCTCAAGCAACTTCTGTAACAGTGACGATCAGCTGGGACATGGGCACTGACGGCAGCAGACCTCTGTCAGATGCCTTGGCACCAAGTAATTTCTCAACAACATATGTTAACAGGAGTAACATGAAGAAAATGCTCTGAATGGAAGGACAGCTAAAGTTAAAGTTCCACCAGGAAGATGTTTTAGAAATGTGGTCGACAGCTAGACAAGATTTAAAATGATCTGCAAGTAATAGTTGCCAGCCGCAAGAGGGATACTTAGAAGAGAGTTTTCTTCTTGACACATGCTTGTTTTGAAGCACTTTATGGTTTCAATAGTTCTCAGTTAGTGCAGGCAGCAAATCCTATGAAAATACAGCATAGAACTGCAGAAAGAATGTGCCACATGCAGAATTAACTGGTTGTGGCTGGGGTACAGGATAAAAGGCAAGGTGAGAAAGAACAGTGTGCTAAAGTGAGTTGGAACTAGCCCTGACTAATACAACCAGCAGAAGATGTTACATACAGTGTTATACAGATCCACTAGTCACAGCTGTCAAAAAGTTAGATGTCTAGTTTAATCTAATCCCTCATGCTGAGGTTGGTGAGTCACTAACACAAAAGACAGCTCCAGAGGTTAATGAATCCCAACTACTGGAAAATCGCTTAAAACAGAGACATCTGTCTTCTCAAAGGAGCAAAACCAAATACCATGGATAATACCTCCTTACTTTTTCCTACTTTTACCTCACTTTCCAGCTGGACTAACATGAAATGAATTCTACTTATGATCCAGGCTGATGGTCATAAGAAAAAAACAGCACTCTAACATGCTGGAACAGCCAAAATCTCTGTTTTTCATGTATGGTTGGGGTAAAAGGGAAATAAATTTGTAAAATGCTCCAACACAAGGCACTGTGGAAGGTGGAGACAGTGGTAAGCATTTCTGCTAAATTTTTGGTTCTATGCCATAAGAGTTAAAAAGGTTTTAACCCTTTAACCATAACCAAAATATTAAGCCCCAGACAAATTGGATTGAGGTCCATGAAGCACAATGCATCATAAAAACCTTCAACTGCTGTAATTTTAGTTTCTTTTTCAAGTTCAGAAGGGCTTCTACTTAAATTTTCTGCCATAACCCATAACAAAGGAAAATCATAGCTCACACTACTGAACAACAGCAATACTTTTTTTTTCTTTTTTTTTTTTTTTTAAAGCAGGTGTACATATTTTTAGGAAGTAAAAACAGTTAGAAAGCCATGAGGCCAGCTGATTCTAATGATTGTACACTCAGTGTTAGTAATTTTCTTTAATAAGTAGATAAATAAATTGGCTGTCAGTCCTGCCTTATTGTTGCATTAGTGTCAAAGCAATGAAAAAGAGAAGTATGGAACACAGTATGCTTCACTAGCACTAAGGCAATGACATCTTTTTAGAATGTGAGTAGAAGAAATTATTTCAGATGCATATTTTGAATATCTATTTGGAGCTATCATGTTGCAGTGAATAAAATGGCTTTTATCCTTGCTTAGTCTGCAATCAAGTCTAGCTCTATGGCTTAGTGGGCTCATGTTCTCATCGCGTTAACTTTCTTGCTTTTCAGGGGATCAGCCTCTCTTTGCTGCTCACATTGAGTAGACAAACTTGCAGATTTGAATCCTGCTGGCATTTTTCTCTGAAGTGATGAGCTATAGTGTACCTTTTGACCTGACAAAGACATTGTGAGTCTGAGAGCTTCCGCATCAGACAGTGTAAGACCTCAGAGAGGGGCTGATGGGGAAGGAACTTCACCATCAATGTCATTACAAACAATGCGGCTCCTTAGCAAAATGCTTGAAACACATGCAGAGAACTAAATTAGCCATGGCAAGAACAACAACAAAACCCAGTATAACCATTTAGGAAAAAAATACTTAGATGAAACTAATGAGACTAAATAACTTGAACTTGAATAGAGTTATCTGGAGGGTTTTGTTTCCTTGCAGGTCATAAAGGAAGAAAAAACTGTGCTATACCTTTGATGTAGTTTTAATAAATATTTAAAGTCCCTTCAATTACTGTCTGAGTAATTACTGTGGATGCAAATAAAATGGGGAACAACAGAATGACTTTCTGGGCTTCCTCAGGGGAATGGACTTTGGAAGTAGCAGCACTATATTTTATGTGAGGCAACTTCAAAAGGAGAGAAAAGAAGAAAGCTGCGAATAGTAGAGGTTGTAAGCCTCTCAAACACACTACATTGCTAGGTGTGCATGTAGGAGAGTCTACACTAACACTACAGCCTTCAGCCACTATGATTTGCCAATCAGTTTTGGAAACTATACTTTCTTGCTCTTTCTGCCCTGAGGTAAGTGTGCATTACCCTGCCGCCTGCTTCAGTGAATCCTTTACAGCAAAAACAAACATGGCCATGAGAAACAAACAATGTTTTCAAGCCAAAACACATACGGAGACACTTGTGTTTGTAGTGAGAAATTAATTCCAGGGACCATTTCAAGCAAATCTTAGGCTTTGATCCACTGGTTGCCTTGTTGTGACCAGCCTTTTGCAGAGGGACACGATGATCCCTCTTGTGATTCCCCACAGTACTTCAGCAACACCACTTCTCTCAGGAAATCAGTCAAGGCTTCATGGTAGCTGCTTTTTAAGCCATTACAGCTGATGAAAATATTTCAGACTGTTTTGGTGAAGAATGCTGAAGGGTCTATATGCTGTCTTGAATAAGGCTGATAGATATCACCAAGTACATGGGTTAGTCATATTGTTCTCTCATTGTAGAGGTCCAAGAACCATTTAATTCATACTGAAGAAGAGATACATCTTGTTGCCTCACTCCATCTCCCAATCTATCAGCAGGACAACCCTGCAATCTCCATGATGACACAACAGTAAGGTCTTACTCTCAGTTTTTTTCATTCATTAGGTCAATGTTCCCCATGTAGTTACCCCTTCACCTGACTCTGTGGCAAGATTGGATTATGCATCAGTGGACTCTATAATCTGCCATTGTTTTTTTAAGAATTGTATCATTCTATAATCTGCCAAGTTTTTAAAAATTGTATCATCACACACTGTGTGGACCTGTCCTCTCAGTCTCAGAGAATCAAGTACTAATGACTCAACATCATACAGGTACACAGTCATCTCCTGTGATGCTGCTGTCCTCCAGTGAGTCTGAAATGTGTTGATCTTAGCAACTGTAGAACTTTCCTAAAACTTAAAACTGCAGACAATGGTTTAAATACTTCATGCCTCAGTCAAGCCAGTTGAAAGACTGAGGAATACTGAGGATGAGGGACAAACACTGGAAATCAGAACATGGGTGTGGAAGTCATCTTTCTGTGATTCAGCTTGCTGTTTTGCATTTTATAGTTTCTTTCAGTAGACATGCTGCTTTAGGGGGCCTGTATGGGGAATGCTGTGCTTCCTTTACTCCTATTTCCATAGACAGGGCAGTGTCTGCTACTAACTCTTGATATTCACATTTCTGTTTTGGATAATATAAAACATCAGTTAAAGCTTGTGAGTGACAGGGAAATCTGTGCAGGAAACAGGGTCCTTCTGTTCTGCTATTGCTGGTTAAGAAAGACTCCCTTTCTGATTGTCATTCCAGTGGTCCACAGTTCTCTGGGTTTATTAGGGCTATATTTGTTTTCTCTTTCCTTCTTCTGTGACTCAGCAGCAAACAGGCTGAGATTGACAAACAAAAGTAAAATTACATCAGCAGTTGTCAAATAGAAAAAGTCAAAACTGACAAAGACTTTAATGACTTAATGCTTCTAAGCAGATATTGCAAGTAAGAGAATACACACACACGCATCCATGGAGGGATATTCAAGATGGAATTTTAAAACAGTTGCCAGCATCCTTGTCTTCGAGAAAGAAAAGTCACTGCCTGTCTCAATAGCACCTTATATTTCAAGTTCAGCTGATCAAAGATGAGCACAGCAGTAGCTGCAGGCAGCTACAGCAGCTGAGCCAGTGACTACTTGCACTGGGATGGAGCCAACAGGTGTCATCCAGGCAGGCGGCACCTGCCCATAGCATCAGCCTTGTAAAAGACCTCAATAGGACTGTGCATGGTGCATGTCCTTCCAGGTATGCTAGGCACTTTATTGTTACAGCTAGTTTCTGCAAGACCAGTACTCAGGGAAAAGGAATGGTCAAAGGGAAGGTAGTCATGGATCTTTAACTCTTCTGTGTATGGTCACTGAGCTTCTATCAGTCATTGAGTCATCCATGTTCTCTGCATTCAAACTTGCATTCAAAGTTGAGCTAGAAAGAGACCCTGTGCCAGGCTTTCCTGGTGCATCACTAGACGCACTACTGAAAGTCATGCCCTGGGAATCACTTGGTACAGTTAAAACAATCCAGTAAATTCCTTGCCATCTTCTGATAATTTTCTATATTTTTCTCCAGATTTCTATGTGACTTGGAGACTCAAGAGGCTAATTCATCCCATAGATCAGCTTTCTGCTATAATCGGGTATCCTGTTTGGCATTTCCTTATCTGATCAGCTCACCAATTATTTTTTCCCTGTACAGAAGAATGAGTAAATAAGGACTATTCAGATGGGAATTGATCGAGGTTTGTTTCTCAAACAGATCCCAAATCAAAATTTTTCTGATGTTACTAGTGAATGCTACACAGCATTAAAAGATATGTGCTCACATATTACTGTCCTTTACTTACCACCACAGCTCTAACCAGAAAGAAAAGGAGCCTGAAGTACAGGGAAAAAAAATATAGATTTTTTTTGCTATGGGTTGTTATTCCTTCACTTGTACTTCTCTTTCTGTCTCTCTTAGATTCTCTTGATCAAGAGTCTCTTGATCTTTTGGTTCTGAAAGTCATTGCACCAAGTTTCAAAAATATCCAATCATTCTTAACTTCTCCCTCCGAGAAATTTGTCAAACTCCTTTAGCATATTTATCTCTGATCCTCTTTACAGATGTGTTTAAGAGCTTCCCTACATTAATATCGCTACTGTTCACCTTGCTTCAAATGATTTCTTTTTCTTTTCTAAACTAAATGCCAATTTCTTTTGATCTCAGAAGGGAAGCTGACCTTTTACCTCTGTTTTCTTTAATAGCTGTGAGGAAGTATTGTTAGTTTTGAAGCCTCCAGCTCATGGTATTTTCTGCTTAAACAGAACTTTAAGCACAGCCAAAGCATGTATTTTTCACCTTAGATAGGTCTCTAAGGGTAAGAGGCTGTGCAGGGAAATGGGCATGGATTTTACTGAAATCAGATATGTAAGTTAGAGCAGCTGAGATTCTGGTAGGAGAAATAAAAAGCAATCCTCTCTAGACAGCAAGTGCAGTCAACAATTGACTTTAAGTCACTTTTCTTGTCAATGTGTACTTTTGGCTTGAGGATGACAAAAGTTTTCTGAATCTTTCTACTTTTTTTTTAGTGCTCTTTGTGCTATTTGTGTATAAACTCACCTTCACACAACATATTCACTTCTCTTGTACCTTGGCTTTTAGTATGGGTGCTGAGCTAAACTCTCCGTGAAAGCTGGCTGACACATCCTGTGGCTGTCACTGAGCAAGACTGAGTGGCCTCTTTTTCTGCTCATTGGTTTCTCATACCTCAGTGACTGTCCTGTTCATTTTTGGAGGGTCTTGTAGCTCTGCTTCATTTCCTACACAAACTAGCTGCTGCAGTTGAGCAGGCTGAAAGGTTTCATGCCCATTTTTCTTTCACATTTCCCTTTCTTCATGTATTTTTCCTCCCTATCCCTTCAACAGAGACAGAGTTAGGTGGTAGATTTCAAGTCTCACCAAATAAACACAAAGTGGTGACTCCTTGACTTCATTGCAACTTCCATAATGAACAGTGTTCTTCTCTTGTGTAGGTATGAAGGGATGCATCAGCACTGCTGACTGGCCAGAATGGTGTTGGGAAATGAAGTTTGGTAGAGGGACTTGAGATTTCTGGAATGTTGTGATGGCTTTCCAGAGCTGAAATATTTCATGCAGTTTCTTGGTTTGCCTGCTCAGGTTTTCAATGAAAAATTGAATCATTCTGTGGAAAGCAGAATGATTTCATGAATAATTCACTGCAACTGAAAGCTCAACTCTGTTGCAAAACAGTTTGATGTAAAACTTTTCAGTTGCTTCTAATTAGGACAAATGTAGAACTCTCTCTGTACTGTCCAGGGGCTCAAAAGGCAACACAGCTGTTGTCCTGCATCTTCACTAGCAATAAATGTTTGATCAGCTTGTGTGCTTAAGATATAGAATTGAGAGGAGGGAAACAAGGCATAGGTTACTGGAAGACCTCTTGAATTCTCCTCAGAAATTATATGACATGGCATTCTTTAGGCCAGAGATAAGGCTTATTTTTTTCTTGCTTGTTTCTTCATTGGATGTTTACATTGCACAAAGCCCTATGTTTGTTTATTTATTTGTTTGAAAAATTTCAGCTTTATTTCCTATTCTGCCATTGCACTAAGCATATTCCCTGTTTATTGCAAGTGGTATTTTTCACTGAGATGGATTAAAGTATTCAAATAAGCTGATGTGCTTCTAAATGAAATTCTGTAATAATTACTGAGAATATATACTGTAAAAAATAATTGTTTCAGTGTAAGAGAGAAAACTAAGACTGCCAGCTGCTGCATGGACAACCTCAGCTGAAAGGTCACCAAAAGCTGCCATACCTGGTTTGGCAAGCTTTAATCACACATACATTAGTCTCGCCTTCAACAGAGTATGTGCCTTTTAATCCTCAGGACTTCCAGAGTCAGTGGGCACCTTATCTCTGACCATCTTCCCATTTTTCTGCCTGTCTACTGGAATATGGGCAACATTTAGTAGAGGTGGCACATAAACCTTGTGGTGGATTTCATCATTCTGTCAAAGCGAAGAAAATAATCAAAGAGCTGCAGCAAGAAAACAAATGGCCAAATAGCCATTGAAGCAGGAGGTTCCAACTCACTGGAGCTCAGTTTATTACAGGCCATATTCCTGAGTGGCTCCTCTCACCGAGTGCTGCACCCAGATATGGAAACAAGTGTGAAAGTGCTGTGGTTCATCAGGCCTGATTTACTATAGCCATATGCAACTACTGAAAGCCCAGAAAATAAGAACCTGAAGAGGCTGTGGGTCTAAGAGGAGAGGGAATCCTTGACAAAATGTAACATTAATATATAAATTTCCAAAATATTTACGTAAATATGTTAACAGGCAATAATAATTTGTTTTCCAAGCTCACAGCAGATGCTCTTGTTTTAGTACACAGGCTATATTCATTAATGATGCAGCTTAATATAAGTAGGGAAATAAACCGAAATGTTCTTCTACTCTATTTTTTAATATCATGGGGTGGAATTAATAGTTTCCCTTGAAAGATATCACTAGCTCATTCCCTTTCAGCTATGCCCAACGTTTACAGGGCTTGCTGTGTAAATGAGGGACTAAGCACAAGACTCAGCTCCTGAATGATGGATTCTCGAGATCGAGTAGGGGACGGCTCCCAGAATAATCCAGACATGCAGGAGTGGTGGATATGCCAAAAACCTTTATTTCTGGCGGGGATCTGGGTTATAAGGGCCCCGATAGGGGTGGGGTTTGGAGGGGATTGGACAGCACATCTAGGGGCAGGGTTAGGCTCAAAGGCAGGCATGGCAGAGGCTCAAGTACTGGGAGAAACCACACGGGGGCATCCAGGGTGGGGAAGGAACCCCAGGAGATACAGAGCAGGGGGCACATGGGCTTCAGGAACACCTGCTGCCCTGTGCCACCTCAGGAGTGGTGGGTTTTGCTGCAGCAGGGCAGGGGAGGGGTGCAGAACTGTCTCAGACCCAGGGAAACAGTCAAGGTACCTTCACAGCATGGAAAAACCTCAGGGAAAAAACACACAGAGATGGGGAAGGAACATGGGGAGTGTGAGTTTTGGATGTTGACACTGACAATGAATATCTTAGAGAGACTGAATGGCAGAACTGCCAAAATAAGAAAAACCAAAAGAGTGGAAGAAGTCTGTTTTTAATCTGGCATTTTAGTTATCTTTACTTGGCAGAGCTCTTCTCAAGAGCACTAGAGGCTCAGGCCCCAACCAACCATCTCATTTTGCTGTTAGGATGTCTTAATCATCTAGCATAGGCAAGTGACCATTAGCAACAAAAAGCTTGCTCTACAGCTGCCGTACTCCCCATTCTCTCTGCAGAGTGCATATTTTCTTATAGGGCTCAGTTGCTTAACAACCTACTCTGCAAGACATATTCCTGCTCAAGTGGGTTTATTAACTTGGAAAAAGTATTCGTATTCAAAATAATGAGACATGCACTTTTAGTTGTTCTGGAGGAGGTACTCCACTCAAGTTCATACCATGTCCTTCATTCAAAATGGGTTCCCTAAAGAAGATGGTGCTTCAACTCTCATCACACCTTCTGTATTTTTGTGGCCAGTTGCACAGCTCTGTGGACTTTTTCTCTTCTAGACTTAGGTTATGTCATCTGTCCAGTAGCTCTTTGCACATATAATTCTCAACACTGTCATAATTCACTACAGCTACATCAGTCCACCCACATTTTGTAAAAAGGATGATGACAATCTGTATTTCATTGCATTTCATTTATACTCCCCCTTTATGTGAGAGACTCCTGTCCTACCTTTGAAACTTTTCACCTTTATTTTTTAATTTGGTGGCTTTTGCCTCCCCTTTTATATTGCCTACTTGAAAGCCCTTTTTATGGCTTATGTGTCTTGCTTAACTTTCCCAGCAGCGCATCAAGTAAGGATGCCCTTTTTAACTACAATGAGCTGTGCTGACAGCATTGGTCTGTCTCTGTTTTAGTTTGAAATGCTGTTACATGAAATGCTAGGAAGGTGTCTAGACATGGTGCAGAGTAGGCACCGCATACACAGTGTTAGCAGACATTACTAATCCCTCAGTGCCACTTGCTGTCCTCATCCGTGTTAGTTCAGAGGAAAATAAAGGTTACGTGAAAATGTTTTCACCTGCACAGGATGGTGTTAACAGCCTTTCTTGTTGTGTAACAATAAGCAAAACTACATTGGAAAGTTGGTTTCTTAGAAATTAAAAAAATTACCTTACCAGTCTTAATAAAATTTGCCATTCTTTGCTTCTGTGTCGCATAAAAGTCCATTAATTATCTCGCTGTCTCTGAACATGGCACCAAAGAACAGGGTGACCACCTTTTTCAATAAAATTGCAGATTTACAATTTTCCAGCTCAGTGAATTGATAGTATTTAAATGTATTGAAAGGCCAGTGCCAGACTGTTCTGCCTCCCTGTGCTGCATTTTACTGGGAAAGAGGTGCTGGAAAGGTGCATGAGGAGAGAAAGAAAAGAGGTAGAGAAGAAAAAACAGGTCAGGAAGATATGATGGTAGGAAAATCCTGCAAAACCAGAAGGGATTATAGTGCCTGAAGGGACCTAAGTCTCAGAGATGGCCCTTGGTATCTCCTCAGCTCTCCTTTTACTCCCAAGGGGGAGCTACAGACATTACTGGGACACCAGACAGGGCAAGAATGGTTTCTCCAGAAAGGTATGGCTCATCACTCCGGCTGTTAGATGAGGGCCAAGCTGGTCTAACTGCCTTTTGCCTTTTTGCCCACTGACTTGCCACGGGAATATCAGAAGTACAACACATGAACTCTGCACCATGCCTCAAATCCAGGTAGGTTTGACAGGGCCATCAAAGATGCAGGATGATTCATAGTTTCTGTCAGCTCTCCTTGGTT
Organism: Poliocrania exsul; assembly: GCA_035041345.1. Classification (NCBI taxonomy): domain Eukaryota; kingdom Metazoa; phylum Chordata; class Aves; order Passeriformes; family Thamnophilidae; genus Poliocrania; species Poliocrania exsul. The sequence continues at coordinate 31,616,094 of JAWWLZ010000118.1, forward strand.
GGGAAGGGAAAGATGAGTCCATGCAGGATATTCCTGCTGTTGTCTGCAATTGAAAATTGGTTTTACCCATCTGCAAAATTGTACATTCTTCTGGCAATGGGGAAGGCAGGAAGAAAAAAGAGTAGGAAACAAGGTAAAGTGACTGAAGAAAATTAATGTTGATCTAAATAAAAAAAAAATATGAGAAGGTAGAGGGATGGGGGTATCAACAAAGGCAGAGCTGGAGCTTACATTTTTTGTGCCTGTAACTTGTGATCCTTACATATAGCTAAGCAACATCTTGTAATTGCCTGACATGAGTATAACAAATAGCCTTTCTTACAGACACAAAATAATAAAATATCCAACTCTCTAAGCTCAGTCTTTCCTCTCACTGCTTGTAGTAACATTCATGCTCCTGTGTGCACCTGGGTACTGCTGGTGTTGGACACTTCTGGTAACAGCTCAGCTGAGTCCCAGGAAACTGGTAAGAAAAGATTTAGGTATGTGGATCATTTGAGAACAGTACCAGCTTGTGCTTCATTTCAGATATGGATGGACCATACTAGGACTGTCCCTACTGCCTGGTTGTGCTCTGAGGGGTTGCAGGGCTGTGCCTAGAACAAACTCCCTGCCACAAAGTCTCTCCAAACATTTTGTTATAAGGGCCGCAGAGACAGCAGAGTCTGAAAGACCTTTAAATATTGGCTCCCTGATTTTCTTTGTTTCTCTGTTTTTGAAACTAAGGTGATGTGATAACAGTAAGGAAGCTTTTAAATCTCTCTTCCTTTGTGGGAAATTTTACTGAAAACTCACCCTGGCTTCCAGGTTGCACACACTGAATTCTGCTGTGTGTGAGACTTAAAGATGAGACATCCATTTTCCTGGGGCAAAGGCTTCCAAGAGCCTCTGAGGGAAGTCCTACTGCTGAAATAGCATCCTCCCTTTTCCCCTCTTCCCATCATTGTCCTTTTTTTCCCTAATATGCCACACTGCATACACAGAAGTCTGTTCATACCTGTGCCCTGTGGTACTGGATGACAACTGACTTTTGTTCGCTTGTGTCCAGTATTTGGGAGGCCTGGATGCAAGTCCCACTTTTGGTGCAAGATTTCTGTAGGAGTTTGGTGCATAGGGTGGAAATACCTTACCATAGATGATCTGGTGTATATGTGAGACTGTCATGTCTCTCCCTCGAGAAGCTAGAAATGAAGAGAAATTAACATGTTGAAGAGCTCAGTGCATCAGACTTTATTCTTGTTTTAGGATGAGATAAATATCACTCAGAGGGAACTGCTTCTTTCCAGCCACCTCTGGATGGTGATGTTTGTAATGGGCATCTATATTATGGATAGCTACCTTTATTCAAATAAATTGCACCTGCAGCCAGCCCTGTCTTTTAATTTACCCTTTATAATCTAAGGTGGCACAGTCATTCTCCTCTTGGAGGGATGTGAAACTTAAATTCAGTAATGGTTGTGTGGCATATACATGTGGAGGTGAGAACAGCATAGAATCGTAGAATCGATTGGGTTGGTAAGATCATCAAGTCCAACCCTTGGTCCAACTCCAGTCCATTTACTAGAGCATGACACTCAGTGCCACGTCCAATCTCAGTTTAAAAACCTCCAGAGATGGTGAATCCATCACCTCTCTGGGCAGCCCATTCCAATGCCTGATTACTTACTCTCTGTAAAGAATTTTTTTCTGATATCCAACTTAAATTTCCCCGGGCAGAGCTTAAGCCTGTGCCCCCTTGTCCTATTGCTGAGTGCCTGGGAGAAGAGACCAGCCCCCACCTGGCTAGAA
>JAWWLZ010000118.1:31617981-31642754 GCA_035041345.1 Poliocrania exsul
ACTGTTACCATGATGATGAAGTCAATGGAATTGATTAATTTAATTAGATTGTCTGATTGAGCTGTTTGATACTGCCTTGTGCTTTATAGACTAAAAGGCACTGCCATCAAGCTCTGGTTGGAGCAAATCAGTTCACATCAGTTGACATGAGCAGTGCTATGACAGGTTACACCATTGAAATGTGGAGTTAATGTGCAAGGAAATGCCAGTCTGATCTGACATGGTTTATAGTGATGGTGAGCAATTGTCAACAAGGGCACATATGCATGGAGACAAAAAGTCCTAAACATCCCCCAGATTCTTCTTTTACTTATCCACATTTTCTACTGATTTCGTGAAATTGCTTGCATTTGCAAGGATACCAGGGAAAAACTAGGTCAAACAGCACAATATTGTCCCTGAATTTCCACTGATATGTATAGAACTATACTCACTTCTTTCAGGGCTAAATTCAACCCATTATTGTTTCTGATGCATTTTGCATAAAATGAATTAATCAGTTGACAAATTTAGAGTAGGAAAAGGAAAAAAAAAGGACAACAAACTAAGAATCTGTTTCATTATGTTCCTGAGTTTGCTTTATGCTGAGGGAAATTTCTGGAAAGTCTCTTTCTATCTTTGTCTTGTTTTTATAGTCTTCCACAGACACCTGTTGTCAGTCATTGTTGATAACACGATACTGGAGGAGTTGAATTTTGGGTTGAGCTGTTAAGGCCATTCCTATATATATAGTGAAAGGGCAATACCATTCCACCATACACATTTCTGCATCAAGACTAGGTTTCTAAGACCATGTAATTTCATGCAATTCTGCTTATCTTTCTCACAGATTAGGGAGCTAAAAAAACTACTAAAGCAAACAGCTGCCTGAACTGATATCACATGGCTGAATTTTTCCCCCTTCTTCTTCTCTTAATATATTTGTTAATTCTTGTCCTAGTAAAGCTATAAATGAAGCATTGAGTCTGTAGAAGATAGGCTGTGTCTAGGGAACAGAACATTTCTTCTTCTTGGGCACTGCCCTTACCACCTGTGGGATAAGGTGAACAGGTAATAAGTACAAATCTTCATTAATGTAACCATAAAAATTTACAGTTAAAATTGAAAAGGTCAAGCAGTGCAAAAATCAAGGCTCCTCTCACAATCTTTAACTTGGCTGCATTCCACAGCTAGAGTATTTTCTTTTCTTTTTTACACTGTTAAATGTGTCATGTAATATATTCCTCTTTGACGCTAAATGTGTATGATAAGTATACAGGGCATGAATTGTGGTAGAAATAACTGTTGCCATGGGAACTTTAATTTTTGCATATGCCAAGTTTGAATATGTAATAGTGCAATCAAAGACTGCAATGAATGAGGGGAAAGTCACATCCCTCTGACCCATTCCTTTGGAGCAGCTTCTTCCTATGTACCTCCCTGCCAGCTCTGTGCTAGATCAGCACATCTGATTAGCAGCAGGTCCCTACACCAGGCTGGGGAAACACTGGACTGTTCTTCTGCCATGGTGTTTTTCAAAGAGGCCAGCGAGTTCGTTCCTGATACTGCACACCTCCAGGTGATCCCCTAGAGGCTTGCAAGAAGAATCAGATCTGGCCCGTGTTGCCTTGTTCAACAAGGTCAGTAACACATGTTTAGCAACACTTACCAGTTCTTTGCCAATTACTGATGCATTTTTTCCTTAGCCACTCAGAGCTGCAGAGTTACAGAGCTACAAAGCATCATATTTTATGTTGTGAAGAACCAGGATATTTATTGTATTATAACTTCTGGACCCAACCAGAACCTGGAACGCTATTGCAGAGACTTGAACAAAGTTACTTGTTCCCTGAGCATTTATGCCTTCAGTTTGCTAGAGAAATACACTGCTCAGAAGCATTATCTTTTAGGTCCTTTTCCTGACCTAGACCTAAAATGGGAATTACTGTCTTGCTGAAATTCTAACATAACAGTGTTTGTTTACTCCTTAAAACCTGAAATATCAAAAGCATGAAATAGAACTGAGCGTGAAACATCTGTTTGTAGATAACAAAACTGTTCATTTATTCAGCCTCTGAAGAGGCTCATCACCTTGTGGGAATTTTTTTTATTACCCTATATTTTTTCACTATCCTATGACTTGGAATCTCTGGCTGAAGTATTGCTTCTGAAGGATCTCATTTCATAGTGAGGAGAAGCACAAACTCAGTGTCCATTGCATAGTCCTGTGCGCCTCTTCTGATGAAAGATTCAAGCAGAAATTATATAGGAATATAGTTTCCAGGGGAAATGCCCAAACCTATACGGTCTGTAAGTAGCTGGGATGGCTCCACAGCCTCTGTGTATATAAACCTCTTTGTTCTCACCATTTTTCTGTGCAGTGATTTTTCATAGCATTAAATTCAGGAGAAAGGCACGGTAGGGGAAGGTGGGGAGAGAAAGAAGGAAAGAAATAAAGAAGGAAAGAAGAAAAAAAGGAAAGAAGGAAAGAAAAAAAGAAGGAAAGTAACTTCAGTCTCTCCTCCATAATACACACAATTCTAAAAGGAAAGTGACAACAGGAGTTGAAAGGTGCTCCCCAAGCAGCAACCTTGTGTGTGCCACCACTTGATGAACAAAGTGTTTATTCTTTCTCTCTTGGAATGATCACTCATGCCAAATATTCTGGCATGTTCTTGAGTCTGCTGTCCAAATAATATTCTCTTACTAACAGGAACATTTATCTGTGGGTAATGCTCTAAGTTATACTGCAGGGGTTTGCAGGGCATGAGAATTTTCAATGCTGGAAAGAGCATAAAAGGCCACCTCCTTTCTCTGCAGGCAAGCAGAGATTGCATTCTTTCCATGTAGGCTCTTCTTTGTCTTTAGTCCGGAGATTGTCTTTGATCCAAGCCAACCAAACAAAAGCTGATTATCTCACCTTTAAATAAAGGGATTACAGAGGAGAAGTTGAGACTGAGTAACTGATCTCCTATTTGAGCAGCTGAGGGGGAAAACGCTTCAGATGAAACAAATTTGAAGGAAGAATGGGAGAAAAATTGCCAAGCCGAAGATTAATGCAGAGCCATAGCTCCAAGCATCGTGGCTGACATTTGACTCATCATTCATAGTTATTTGTATCTGTATGAAAAGGGAGCACAAATAAATAGCAGTTTTAATTCCCTCTGGAGTAGCAAACCAACTTTTCCTCTAAAAGGATTCACCATAAGGGAAACTTTCTTGAGAACATTAAAAGGAAGAAAAATACCCATGTTGGTGTTGACATTTTTATCTTTTCTCTTCCCATAGCCCCACAACAAATGTTTGGGTATTCTATTAGCAACATATATTACCTCCTACTTTTGGTGGATACCTTGAAATTAAATGGGTTGCAGTTAAGTTATTGGAAATACCCTCCCTAGAACAACTCTCTTCTAGGAATGCTGTAGAAGAGGTCCCAGATCAGTATAAAGAAATACTCAGCAGGATTCAGATATTACATCTGTGCAAAGGTAATTTTAAACAGCACTTTAATTTTCCTAGTCTTTGATGGTTTATGCTGGTATCCTGGGTAATACCTTTGAACTCACAGGTAAAACCTAAGGTGAGAAAGCTGATGGCAATCTGGGCTTCTTGAAGGAGATTTGGTGGCTCCTGGGATTCCCTGAGACACAGGCACACATAGCTTTTTCCTCTGTCTGACTATATCCTCTCTGTGACATTTGCTAGGGGAGTCTATGGGTTATCTCAGCATTAGTGTGCCTGCAAAGGGTTTTCCTACATTGGTACAATCTTCCTTAATAGTTTTGTTCCTTTGTGCTAGCTGAGAGCAGTTTCCTGGCATGACCACTGTTTTGACTCTGAAATGGGTATATTGGTAAAAATCCTATGGATCAAGAGTCCTGTAAATAAGAGAAACCAGGCTCTACAGGAGCTTTTTTCTGTTCTTTAACCCACAGTATTAATACTTGGAACTGTAACTGCTGACGACACCTTTTTCACTATAGCAACATGTGGAAATGGGCCTGATTCTGCTTTAAGCTGGTGCAATTTCAAGGAGACAATCCTGATTTATACTCAGGTAACTGAGAGGGAAATAAGTTCTATTATATCCATAAGAGTGCTCGTATTTTAAAAGGGCTAGAGTTTTAAACTGTCTATTCAGCCAAGACAAATAGATTTTCTTGTCACCCGTATTCACAGACCATGACAGCTCAGAGCCCTTTTAGATGGATGGATTTGAGTTGTAGGAGGATGGGAACAAGCTGTGAAAACACCACAGAATGTCTTTCTGGTGTTTTACCTTTTCCTCTGGTCTTCTTTATATCATCATCATCTAGGTAAGAAACAGCAGTGCACAGCATGAGTAGCATTTTGATGACATGCTGGCTACCAAGGAAGTGGAAGATACAGCTTAGTTCAAGTGCCAGACATGCATCGGCAAGATTAATTTACAGCAAAGTCAGAAATCTGAGTGGGTTTGAATTATGCTCCTCCATAGTACAAAAAAGAAATATTGCACTATGAAAATTGATGTGGCATATTGCAGAGGTGAAAGAAAAAAACAGTTTCAACCTACTTTGCAGATAGCATCAGAGTCTAGTATTAAGCCAAGCTAGCATGAATATTGGTGTTAGAAGAGAAGGATATTTATCTTCCCAAGTCAGGCCAAATTCTCCTTTTCTTAATTGCTATGGGGAAATACACCTGATTTACACCTGAACTAAAAGCCAAATTAACTCCTTTGCAGCACGCAAGAAGAGAAGAGACACATCACTCTGTAAAGCAGAAGGAACCAGTGCAAAGTAATTTTCACCACCAAAACACATTTTCCCCTCCAGTACGAAACAGTGGGGAACAGCAATCAAAATTGATTGTTCCAGTTAAAATTCTACATTACGATGTTACTGAAAAAGTAGCATGATGAGCTTAGCTTTTCTATAACGTGTCACAGAAAATATAGACAGGAGCCTGTTAAGATTAAAGAGTTCCTTGGCACAACATACATTTTCTTGATTTATTGTGCATCATTATACTTTCTTTTTTTAATGATGCTTTGTTTATTTCATAGATAAGCCATTAAATTCAAATTACATCTTGAAGGTAGTTTACTTCATTTGGGTCTTACTGTAGAAACCTCTCATTATCTGTGTTTGTATTTCTAATGTGAATGACTGGGTCAGATCTTAATAGCAGGTCAGACAGGTGAGATAGCCTTAGATGTATCAATAGCACTACACTTTTCTACTTCAGCAGGCCACGTCTACCTTTTCTGTGCAGAAGATACAAATATTTATGTAGATATGTAAATCAGGGTGATAAAATGATAGAAAACCAATTTTTCCTTCAGCTCCTGAGCTATAATTTTAAATTTTATTGCTGATTACAGTGACATTAAATAGTCAGTAAAACAAGTATATTTGCCTCACACAGTGCATAAACAGAATTTTGGATGACTAAGATATTTAAAATTTTTCAGTGGCATATTTAAAATGGTACCCCTTCTTAGAAATCTCTAGTTTTTTAACTTTTCAATGAGAATGATTTTTATAAGTAACAGGCCAGAGCTGTGTAATCAAATTCATGATACGGAAGTAGAATACCTTTATTTGCCATTATTTGGAAAGAAATTGTGTCACTAAGTCTCTCTCTTCCTTCATTGAAAGATAAGCATTTATTAAAGTGCAAAAGGGAGTGCTCAATTGAAGGTCTTGTGCAATTCTTGAAAGTCTTCTAAACATGATCACATCTGATCAGTTTTTTGACTTATGCCCCCTGAGAATCCTCCTTCTCCTTCCACCCTTAACTTAGGATTTGCCTTATGCAAGTAGGACAGCAAATATGCCTAGTTCAAAAACGAAAGCAGTTTTCATATTGTTTTGACAATAGTGTTGCTAGCAGAGCTCATTCAAACACTTGCTGTATTTTCAGAAACAAGTGACAGAAATGGCTTCTGATTCATGACCATGCTTTGTTACCTTCCAAAATGTTTGTGCTTGTAAGCTCCACTGTTGCTGGCTATGTTAGCTGGGTGACCTTTGTGATAATGCTAGGATTTCATTTTGCCTTGCCTGTAATTTTTATTTATTTTAATGTTTTACTGTTTGCTGAAAGTCCAATAGGATTCTGCATTATGAAGGTAAACCTTTCTCTACCATTATATGGCATTATTATGTAAAGAAGAAAGAGCATTGCAAGGTACATCAAACTGTTGAACAGGACTGCACGTGGACTAATTATTTCCTTTGATACCTACCCAGGATGTCAACTCACCCTGAGTAAGTCAGGGCCTCTGGTAGAGACGGAGAGTTACCCATACTTCTCATACAAAAATGTTTTGGAGGTCACCTGCAAGAGACCTGACAGTCATTTGGGAAGAAAAGTAAAAAAACCTGTTCTTATCCTTAACTAGGAGATTCCTTTAGGAAAATTATGAAAATACATGAGTAACTCTCAGCCCAGAAGGTCGATAAACATAATAGTTGTTGAGATAGTCACTAATTTTCATTCTGGTAAAGAAAGCCATTCATATATTCTCTTAACTTTCTTTAAAAAATACCCATGCTAAAGTCACAGAAGCCAGTTTCCACCTTACCCATGGAATAGTGCTTCTCCTTACAATCAGTCTGGTGTATCCCAAGTAGTAGCAGTAGGAGCACAATTACTGCTCTTGGTTTTAACTGCTATAAAAAGAGGATTCTCCACTAAACTTCAATCCTTCTGCTCACGTTCCTTTTACACAAGATGCATTTTAATCAGAGAGCTGATAATAAGCCTGTCTTTTGTAGTACAGCAGATCAAGAGCATATAGTCTCTGGAATGTATTGCATATTTGCTATCTATAGTCCAGGACAACACTTCAGAAAGGGCATCTTAAGTCATTGTAGTTAGGCAGTTTCCCATTTTCACAATATTCCTAGACTCCACTTACATGAATGATGAGATCCTTGATCAATTGATTCAGTGAGAGCTTCCTCAGTGCTTTTCCTGTAACATCATCATCTGCTCCAGAGTTCGTCTCTTCCACACCTACTGACCTGGATTCTCCCCTGACACAAGCTGAGGTATTTGTACCAACCTTGATGTGCTTTTAAGGAGATTGATGATGGCATCCCCATCAGAACTAGATCTTGTGGAAACTATTCTCACAGAGTTTTATATGTCTGAAATCTTGTCAATGTGGCAAATGTAGAAGGAGTTTGACTCTGTTCGGCACATTTTTGTAATAAATAAGCTATCTCAGTGGAATTTCAATCTCCATTCAGCTCCCAAAGCCACAAAGGCAAAACCTTAATCAACCTGAAGATCTGTATATGTTTTGTTTAACACTGTAAATAAGTAAGCGCTCTGGACACTTCTTAAAATATATAGGGCAAATATTTCACTTTTAGGGAAATATATATACCAAAATTGTATTTCTCAGTACTCAGGAAGCCTTTTCACTATTGATCATACTTCATAAACTGCATCTGAGATGAGATGCAAGCAGCAAGCTGTCTCAAGGTAAGCACAGGTTCAGGCCCAATGGAAAAGAGGGCCTGTGTTTGGTATAATGACCCTTTTAAATTATGATGTGCCACTGGCACTGATGTGGGATATCATATGAGAGTGTCAGTCCCTCTGTTCTCCCTGGATACATTGGGCTACTCTTCTTTTTCATAAAATCCCAATTTATATTCCTTCATAAAACCATCATCTAAAATACACATTTCAGTAAAATCACCATATCTCAGAGACTCAGAGAGGCTTTAAAAAAAATCATGGCTCATTTCCTGCCATTGGATTTTCCAAATGTGCCGAATTTCCACCACCCAGAATGCACATCTTATTTTACTACTAACTGTTAGTCAGAAATAGCTTTGTAGAATCCATTGGGCTTTTTTTTTTTTTGCAAAATGTTAGAGATATATTAGACTATTATAAAATATTAGTACTATGGCATAAATACTTTTGCAAGTGCACTAAAAACCAGACTCTGACTTCAGAGAAAGTTTTCTATATTTTTCTGAATGTGCTTCACTATTGTTTCTGAGGCCATTGGTTCCAAACATAGTCACTCATAGACACGCACACACACACTTGCAGATGAAGTCATACAGATTTCAAAGAATGTAATCTGCATTTGGGAACCTGGATTAAAGGGTCTTTCATGGAGTTAAAAACCTGAACAAAATTTAAGTAATAATTAATCAAAATAAAAATTAATAGAAAACTCTGTTTGGTGAAAATTCTGAAAAATTCCTTATCCAAGTCAAAATTAGAAATTAAAATCTCTATTTTTGAATATCTCTCATTTAGAAAAATAATACTGATGTAAATGTCTTAATTTTGAAAGTACATTTTTTGATCTATAGTTGCTAAAACCTTTTTAAAGAAAATTAACTAGAAAGTCAACACTTTCCCAGAAATAATTCCAAACTGAAGAACACAATGTTTCCTTTAGTGAGACTGAGAACATAGTGATTGGAACATAGTGCTGCCTTCTGGATCAGGTTTCCATGTTAGGAGTTAGGGCTTCTGTCTGAAAGGGATACCAGAATGGGGATGTTAGTTCCTCACTCCAAACTGGCCCCAACATGACATGACCAGTGATAGCTTGATGAATGTGCACTCACACTATAAAGAACAGAGGTTGAAAACTCAAGCTTTCCCCATCTTTAAATGCCCTATCCATGCATTTTGCCCTCATGCCTTGTGTTCTTAGGCTGCAGTTCAGCCCAGGAGCAAGAACTTAGAATACCACCTGGCCTACTGTAAGAGCCACTCCCAACACACAGCTCTGAATCTCTCCTAATTCTTTACAAGGGAGAAATCCAGGTCCTTGTCTTTTTCTAAACATACTCTGGCACTGGATTACACTTCTGGTGTGGTGGTAAGAACACTAATTATGTCAAATCTTGCAGAGCTGTCAGGGACACACTGATAGAGGGGTACCTCTCCTGCCTCAGTCTGAGCTGTAACAAACCGTTGAGAAGAAACATCACCTCAGAAAGGGAACCTCAAGCATGTAAAGCAAGTTGAGTAGACCAGGATCTTTCAGCCTAACTTTAACTGTGGTCTCAAGTGCCACAGTGTAAAAAAGTCCTTGAAGCTCATAAGACTGCATTACTGTTTGGGGCCTTGGAGATTTTAGGCACTAGCGTCTCCAGTAGATAAAAGTTAGGCAGGCTGAAGCCCATCTCTGATCTCAAAATTAATTCATCTGGTTATTTCACAAACACTGGCATGTGATTGAAAAACTACTAAGGTACCAGGACAAGAGTAAGCAACATTATCTAGAAGGTTCAGCCTGAAGGGATATCACTAAAATGCAAGGAATGTTTTAGGGACAGTCTTAACACTTTAATCTTCTAAGGAGCTGGCATCTAATTTATTACCCTCTTTTATTTGACAGTAGAGAGGGTAAATGAAATGCATTGGCAAAATTTGCTATTAAATTGGAAGGCACCAGAGAGAATAGATAAATACTACAAAAGGCCCTAGAGATTAGAAACATGATCAGGAAAAAAAAAGAGATTCATTTTAGGAAAATCTAAGCTGGTGGACATGCGTAAAATCAAGCAATACACAGCAAAGAGATAGTGTAAAGCTTTTCATTTCCTTGACTGTTTCTTCTTAAATGAACTTGGGTTTGTTGACTCTTAAAGGCTGGAGTTTTGTCTAGGCGTTCTTGTCAAACAATGACAATACCACCAGACCCAGATGTTCTGGCTAGTCTACTTACTGCTGCTGCTAGAATAAGCATGTGTTCCAGGAGCCACTCCCCATTCAACATCTATTTAAAAGTATGTTCCAGCCACTCTAGATGGGCATATATTAGTGAGATTATTATGTTATTGTGTAGTGCTCTACAGTGGTTTGAGGTGTATAATTGGTTGTTCAGCATAAGAAAAATTATCCTCTGTTAAGGCAACTATGGAATGTTAAATAATTTTTCGGAGTTTGATTCAAAGACCGCCAAAGTCAATTGGATTCTCAGTGTTACTTGAGAGATTTAGATCTGAATCACCAGGTGTTTTTTCCCCCCTGTCTGCTTGGATGTGATTTCAACAAAACTGTGTGTCACTTGCATTGGGAAGCCTGTTCCCACAACTAGAGTTTCTTTCTGTTAAAAAAGACTGAGCTTACAAGAGGAGAAAAAGCTGAGCTAGAAAACAAAGCACGTTCTGGACTTTTTGTGGAGTTTTCAGCAGTGCAGTGCATGTTTTGCTTTTGTTGGAAGGCCAAATGTATGGTCTATTACACAAAGCAGGACACAGCCCTCTTCTCTCCTTTTCTAGAGGAAATTATTTGTAATATATAGCACTTCCTTATTTTCTTGGGAGTCCTGGCTATGTATGAAATCAAACTCCAGATTATATCTTTAATGTATGAGTAATGTGCAACGCTAAATTCAGAGACACTGCGGGCTGTCTTGATTTCATATGAAGGAAGATCAAGCTGAAGTGATGCCATGCTAATTGCTGTGGTAGTGTGCAAGACACCTTGAAATTTCTCTGTAATGCAATTTTATTCCATCAACCAAAATAAAGTTATCGTGAACTCTCACTGCCATCTGTGGCATATTTTGTGATGACTGCATCATTGGTATTTATCCCCAGAAAGTGTAAAGTATAATAATTAATAGGCCTGATTCCACACTACTAGGTACCGAGGAGGCTTTCCATCAGCTTTAATGAGAGTTGAAACATGCCTTATCCGAGCTGTATGGGGAAGCAGAAGCTCTTTAAATTATGTATTTCTTTAGCTCTGTGAAAGGTTCTTTGGGGGTTACCGTCTGCACTGGGAGGAATGCACATTGCCAGCCACGAAAAAAAAAGACTGCTCATTGTACCTGACAAAGCATGTTGGCAAGATAAGGAGACAATAAAATAAACTCTATCATCTCCAGTTCTCAGACTATTAGTTCTGAAAAAGCCAGGAAAAAAGTACATGGTTTGTGATATGGCCAAGCCTCAATAACTTAAAACTCCTGCAGTTCCAAAGGCCTTGAAGAAGAAAAAATGCCAAACTCAGAGATGCCTATTCCTTTAGCAGTTCTCTGCTTTTGTAGCAAAGGAGCTCCAGCACAAAGGGATCATTTAGTAGTAACTGGGAGCATGGGATCCCTACTGCTGTTGAAACCAGGGATAAAAGCAACAGTAGAGCCTATAGTGGGTTATCAGGCAGAATTATGGTAGCCATATCTCCAGGTAACAGCGATGCAGATAGTAGTTGGAAAGTCTAACAGAAAATAGAGGAGCTGTGTCTCCTCCTCACACAGAAATTAGGGTAGATTTTTTTGACCACGCCCAGGAAGAGATGCTCAGACTCTCAACACACACCTAAATCCATCTGCCTCATCAAGAGCAATTGTGCTCCCTAAGTGAGCAATGGGGATGAAAAATCTGGCAGGACTTCTCCCTGCCTCTGTTCATCCCACTAAGGTTTCCTCAGTCTTTTCCAGACTCATTTGCAAATAGCCTGCTCTCCTGAAAGCCTCAAGTGTGTCTAGACATTGGCTAATCCCTTCCCTTGTGCCAGCTGGGTGGCATCAGCATATTGAATATTGCTACAAATCTCTGCACAATCCAGGTCTCCTGCCACACATATTATGCACCTTTTCCATATTACTTTGCTAGAATCACAGCAGATGTAGGAATGCTACCAACAGCTACCTGTTAGGGTTTCCCTGGAGCATGAAGATGACAGCTTCAGAGAGCAACTGCACAGTGACTGGGGACTCAGAATAAGTAATCAAACCTCATGGTCATGGCTGTCCTCCTTAAGGAACCACTGTGGATTCGTCTGAACTTTGCAGAAATTAATCCAGCTGTTCCAAATTTTTCGTTATCACTATCTTAATTCCCTTTTGAGGTCTATAAGCTTTGATCACATCCAGGTAAACAAACCTGAAGATTCAGGAAGTAGCTACTCGACACAATGGTAAATTCAGTGATTTCCTGCCACCTGGCTGATTGCTTACCACTGTGCAAGGCTGTCAGCATCAGTCAGGCTGCTGAGCACTTATTTTCTAAAAGATATTTTAAGTTCAATGGCATTCTCATTCTCTATTATGTATAAAAGAAACAAGAGAGATTGTCAGATTAAAGCCATTTAGTACATACTCAGAAATACCTTTAATTGTTGCATGGCCCTTAAATACTTAAAAAATCTTGAGATCAATAGATTGATCTCACTGAGTCATCTGTCTTCTACCTATTCAAATGTTCATGCTCAGCGTTGTAATTATCTCAGCACCTCTAAACTGGCTGTTAGGAGTATCAAAGGATCACAGAGTCACAGAGTAGTTAAGGTTAGAAGGGACCACTGAAGGTCATCTAATCCAACCTTCCTGCTCAAGCAGAGTCCTCTAAAGCACATTACTCAGATTTGAATGCAGACAGCTTTTGAATATCTCCAAAGAAGGAGACTGCACAAACATTCTGGATAACAAGCCCCAGTGTTCAGTCACCCTTACAGTAAAGAAGCTCTTCCTTGTGTTCCGAATACCAAAATGATGGCTGCACCCCCTTTTCTAAATAAAGCAATTCTAGACCTCTCTTGCTATGGCAAAGTGCAAGGAGAATGCTACAGAGGGGCAATGTTTGGGGTCAAGTCCATCAACTTTCACAGGAATGGAGTGGATCACTGCCCTGCTGCTGAACCAGTAAAAATTACCTTATTTTTCAGGAGATGATGTTCATGCGCTACATGCAGCACTTGTATGTTACACAAGAAAATGAAACTTGTCACTGTCTGCTCAGCACATTGAGCTCAGCCTAATATCTTGGCAACAAACACTGCCAATATTCAAACCTTCAGAAGATGAAAGATCCCCACATTCACCTCACCAATTATGCATCAGTGCATAAAGAGATAAAATCTCCTTGTTGATCGCCTACTTGGTCAATTCATGCCTCGGGGCATGAGATTTAATTACCTTTACATTGTCTTTAGTTTTAAAAAGTAGAATTCATAAAAATGATGCCTTAGCTTTGGTCTTAACTTCACACTGAGGTAGTGATGGACACTAGAACCAGAAACAACATTCAAACACCAACATCTGAGGTGAGTTAATGAAGTTTTCAATGTATACCATTTCAGTCAAATAAATAACAGATGATTTTACATCCCTTTAACAATAAAACCTGATTTTATTTAATCTTCTGCGTGGTTAAAGCCACCCATGCAGATGACTGAATACTGCAGTTTACAGTATTAACAAGGTTTTCCCCTTTCCTTTTTTCATAGCAGGTCCTCAAGCCTGGTTTTCTGAAACCTCCAAAGTAATATATTTTAACAAACAAAATTAGGCAGATGTATCATCCACTGTGGGATTTGAACCCATTGTCACTGGGGAGAAAGCTGCAATTTAGTAGATGAAGATGTCAAACAGTGTTATAGAAGCTCTTGCAACTGCATATTTATCACAGTGTCATAAAGGTCCCCGGTAAACTGAAAGATTTCACTGTTTATTCACAGTGAAGACACTTAATTAATGACTAGGCCTAATCAGCCTGTTTTATTATTTACAGGGATTCCAACATGGCTTAGCTCAACTGATATGCAAACAAACCACCCTCAGCCTGTTCTAATTAATAATTCTGAACCAGACTCAGAGTGGCACTGTCAAGTAGCTCTTTGGTGATTTACAACACCTCCTTTGCTAGATTCACATTACTTGCATGCAAATGAGCTGCCACCCCTGTGAATCCTTCATTTTAAAATACAATGTGCTGTCTTGTTGACTACAAGAATGCCCTTATCTTCATGCATGACTTAATGGAGACAAATGTTTAACTTGGGTAGGTTTGTGGAGACCTTCATGGACACACATCTACACACTATGTAATTTCAGAAATGTTTAGGAGGTGAGAAAGAAAAACCCTCACTGCCTCTGACACAGTTGCTGCAGCTGAATTCTTCCAAGTTGTCAGACGCAACCTCCCCAAAAAAGGAGTGACTACTCATTGTCTTGCACTTGCTAAATTATTTTCCATTGCTGATAAGTGGATGAAAGGCAAAGAAAATATGTCAGAGTTGGGAAGTTGTTATGAAATAAGTTGACTCCAATGTCTCACATAGGTTCTTGGTGATCTCACCCAGTGATTATGTGCTGCAGTGGTCTGAGGATGGACAGAAAGAGATTTTCTTTCCCAGGAGGTTAGGGACAAAATCACCATAAGAAATGCAAATGGGAATTAATGGGAGTCATTTGCAGCTACAAATGATTGAAGAATGTTTCACATTTTCAGGTGAATTTTGTATCCACAGTAGCAAAACTGAGGAAAATAGGTCAGAGAAGGTCAGAAAGAAGATATGCTACCAGCTGGGGATGGCAGCACTGGATTACCACCAGAAGGCCTCATTTTTTTCTGAAAAAGACTTCTAAATATGGAGGGAAACATTATAAGTGGAGCAATACAAGGCAGATGAAAATAGATCATGAGTGTGAGTCATCCCACTTGTGACTGCTGTCCTATTCCATTGTAAGCTGTGCTTGAGAAACACTGTACAGCAGCACATCAGGAAGAAAAAGATTTCCCTCTAATCTGTTAGTTTAAATGCAAACCCAGTGCTGCTTAGCATCTGCCATGTTTGTTCAGCTCAGGGAACACATGTGGACTTGGGTCTGAAAGGTGGAAGTTCTGTACTGGGAAGCGCATATGCACATACTCATGGTTAGCTAAATGTGTACATGTTCCCAGGTAAAGCTGGCATTCGTGTAAGGTCAGGTGCATTAAAATAATGACACAAAATAAACTGCCTAATACACAGGACACAGCTTCCCTGCTCTGGAAGGCAGGAAGCTCTGCAGTTCATGAAGGGCTGATGTTTCTCCAAGCTCCACATTGCACCAGGCACCTCATCCTTCACAAAGATGGTACTGAAAGGAAGTAATTATTACAGGCTTACTGTCAACTTGAACTGAAGCTCCCTGTGCTGGCACCACCAAGGTGTTTCCTATTCAGTAATCTCATTAATGAGATGGATAATGGAATGGATTGAATTTATTAAACACGGAGGTGATACAAGCCTAGGAGAGGCTGCAACACATTGGAGTACAGGATGAAAGCTCAAGATTATCATGGCAAATTGGAGAAATGGTCTGAGGGAAAAAAAATCAATTAATTCACTAAAAGTAAATGTGGAGTGCTACATTGAAAGTATTGTGCAGAAATAATGAACCACACCAACACAAGGTTGGAAATTAATTTCTCTGCATTCATTCCACAGAAAAGGCTTTATAGTAGACTGAAAATGAGGCAATATTAACTGGGAAAAAAAAAAAAAAGGAAAGCATCATGTCTTTCTAACCTGAAACTACTAATGGTTCCAGACATTGTGTCTAGAAGATAGAGCTTTATTTGGGAAAGACTGTAATGTGTCACTGTAAACCTCCTTTGTTCATGCTGTTGCTGGCTCAGTAAGGGCGGTGTTCTAGGACATCTGAGATTGACTAAAATACTCCACGAGAGCCAAGCAGTAACAGTAAAAAATACTTTTAAGTTAAAGGCATTGAACTATATACAAAAATTACAAATCTGCAACAACATGAGAAAAAGGAGAAAGGAAAAATGACAAAAATGAAGAACAAGGAAAATATCTGTACATACAAAGTTATTTCTATTAGTGGCTCAGCAACACTTATTGTAATAGAATATGTGAAAAGCATGAAGGCTTCTGGGATTTTTAAATAGCTTTTTCCATTACAATCATCTTATGGACAGAGTTTCCTTAGATTTAGAAAGCAAACAGAGCGTAGCTGGATAAAGTAGACAGTCAAATGGACAATTTATCAAAATGCTATACACTCAACTAGATAAAAATTATTAATTTGTAACCTGGCTATTAAGAACTGTCAAGCCTCTAGTAAGGCTGGCAATTCTCAAGTTTGAGAATTCAATTTGTAGTCTGCAACATTAAATTAAAGAGCCCCCCCTTTGTGTCAATCTTCACTAATATTTGCAGATATAACAGGGACTTCTGGCATCAGTGAGCCAATTTCCCAGTTAGTTTTCTTCTTGGCTTACAGCAAGGTTGAGAAGGAAGCAGAAATGCAAAGATGTCTCTTCTACTTGAAGTTTTTGATATTCTGACACACTACAGAGGGATGTCTAACCCCCCTGTCAAACTCAAGGTCTGCCACACTGACAGTATGGTCCCTGGACATGGTTCTGTTCCTCTGCAAAGACAAGACTTGAGAGAGTGACATGGGCATTTCTCTGCTTTCGGGGATGTCCCATGTCCAGCATGATAAAAATAGAAAACCAAAAGTTTTCTTCTGTTTGTTGCAAAGAGTTAAATAGTCATAGGTCCTCCAAAAACAGTGACAAAGAAGGCTCCACAGATACCATGTACCCTGCATAAGGGGGAACACAAAAAAAGAAAGAGGGAGACTTTCTCCTGTATGACTTTGACGGCTTTTCCCACAAACTGTTCAGTTGTCTTTAATAAGAGTTTGGATAGTCGATGGTCTCATCAATTCCTCTTGCATGGTTGGTCAATGATTTATCTGTAGGTGTATGAAGCAAGTAAAGAATTGCAATTTCAACAACACTTGCATTTGTAAGATTTAAAACGAGGTTGTGGACAGGTTTAGAGTCCTTTCTGGCTGTTAACATCAAGATTTGCATGTGTAATTTCAAAAAGAAAATTATTTTATTTTTGTATACAAAAGCCAACAAAAAAAGTGATAACAAACACTTAGCTACACTGCAAAACATGGCATGACAGCTCTAGATTGTGCTGGCTTTCACAGGAACTTTAGGAGCTTTTAGTACTTCACAGAAGGTGAAAACTCTGGTGCGTGCAAGAATGACTCCTACCTTAGGAAAAATGTGTCTATCCCCAGCCAGTAGTTTATAAAATTCTCTAATATCTTGTTTTACTATTTTGTCTTAACAGTGCTCTGTAGTAGTAGCATAACAAGTTATTAACTGTGTTTATTATTTACTGTAAGATGTTTCCATAGAGATTTTTTTTTTAATGCAAAAACCCATTACAGTTGTGTTGTGTTTGCCCATGATTTTGGTGGAAAAAGTTGCAACAATATTTTCAAGTTAATTTTTTTCTGTTTTTCATTGTATATCGAGTATTTGTAACTTCTAATATTATCTCAGTATTGAACATGTTACATTGTTCTTGTTTTATGCAGCAGTCTTCCCTTAAAATTTCCTTGTGTTATATTCACATCTATGACAAAAATTTTATGCTGAGATCTCCACCAGTTAAAAAGCATTTGAGCTGACACTGGGTGTTTGTGTTAAAATACTACATTCTCATCCTAGCTGCCAAGATGGCTGTCTTGAAGACTGCCATTTCTCTTACTCACCTAAGGGACAGTAAAAGCAATGGAGAGCAACAAATCCATTTATAAGCTTCTCTGAAGCCCTGAAAGATTAGTACTGCATCAGATAGGGCACCCCTGTTTCCGTGGTTCTTTTAATCTATAATGTCTCGGCTAAATTCACCCAGATGATGGCATTTGCCACAGCCGTTATCCATTGTACTAGCAAATTTTCTCCAAAAAGACTACATGAACACTCTTGGAAATCACAGAATTTTTTTTTATGGGATACAGCATCCAGGGGTGAAAGCAAGAGGCCACAGGGAACCACAGTCATTATTTGGCAGTTTGCAGGGATGAGCACAGTGTTAGGCCTTCGGTGCACTGTATGCAGGTGTTGCTCTGAGATCAGCCACAGTAACACTATTGCAGCTTGTAGGACTTGGCATGCTGCAGACTCTTCACTGTCGTGCAGTCATCTAAATTTCCTGGTATCTCTGGAACAGTGGTGCTCCTTGGGCTGTGGAGTGAAAAGTATGTTTCTCCTACAAAGAGCCTGCAGAGAACTTGATGATAGCATTGTATCAGCAACACAGTGATTTAGTACATACCATATAATTTTACTGTTGCAGATCCAGCATTTCATTCCTTAACCCTTTTTCAGGAAAACCTTCCATTAATTTCTGCTGAACTTTATTCTAAGTGTTGATAAGACACTTCACCTTTTCTGGAAACATCATATATCTGTTACATCTGGTTTCAAGAGTTTTCCAGAGAGAAACTTGCACAGCAAGATTCTCTTGCCAAAAACACTGGTATAACTCCACTGATTTCAATAAAGCTCTTCCAGTTAGAACCAGCAGACTTGATACATGTTGGAGGAAATGGCAAGGAAGAGAATAAACATTATTCTTAGTTCTTATATAATTTCCTACATGAATGTCCAGTTTCTACGTCCTCACACCAACAAGACAGCTCTGTGTAAAAATACTCTCCTATAAACTTTTAATTTACAAACTTTATCTTATAAACTTTTAATTAATCACCCTCACTTTTTTCCCTACCAGACTGATACTTATTTGATAGGATATATAAATGTATTTATATAATAAATTAAATAGTAGAGTTGCCATTAAAAGCCTATTATCTGATTATAGTAAAAGTTAACTTTCAAAGCAAAATCATATATAAAAACATACTGGTTAAAATATGTAATGCAGTTTCCAAAAATAAGCACAGCCTGCATCTACAGGAAATTCTGAATTAAGGCTTTCTCTCAATCTTTAGAAATCAGTTTTTCTTTGTACACAAAATTCAATATTAGTATGAAAGGAAAAATTACATAGCAATCACAGCTGAGACTGTATCAATTCTGTATTCTCCTTTTCTGTGCAATGCATGATTATAGTTACAGGATTATGCTTAATCATTCCTGTAGAAGTTCTGTCTTAAAAGTTATCTTCTTATGGATCCTTTCAAAATTGTGTATTTAAAAATACTAAATCACCCCAAAAAAGTCTGTATCCAAATAATCCCAGAAAGCATAATAAAGCACAAATTGGCTGGTAAAATCACAAGACTAATTTCAAAATTCCTTTCATAAAGATTAAAAAAGACAATTATAACTTACATTTGTTCTTACAAATGTAGCAAAACTTTTTTTTTTTTAACGTGGTTGATGACATTTTAAACATCATTTCTAATCTGTCCATAATGTCCTCTCTACCTCTGAGTCTCAGGATTAAAATTACATGAATTTAAATAGGGTCTAAATCTTGGCAATAATTTTGTGGACTTGAGAGTCCTATCCCCAGACGATCTTCTTCTAATTTTTTGCACTTTTCATCAGAAAACCCACTGTACAGGACTACTATACCCAGATATATGGGTCATTACTATCTGCAAACTGGTAATTGTTTGAAGAATTGGGAGAACCCCCAGGTGTGAGTTGGAGGGTGGTCTATCACACCAGAATGCAGCAATAACAGAATTTTGAAGACTACATGCTCTTAAGCCAGGGGTCAAATGGGACCCAGTGTAAGGGAAAAAAAACCCAAACCAAAAAGCATCAACACAAAAGTCCCCTACACCTACTTTCAAATAGTTGCAGTTTTTAATCCATCTGAGACAGAATCTATTAACTGTTTTGCCCATATTGAGTTGGATCATCACTAGTGAGTGATAGGAAATGCAGAAAATTTTGTTAGAAGCTCTATGTATAAAATCCTTATTTCAATCACATTTTCTCCCAGGCAAGCTAAGGAGTTATGACTGCTTCAGAAATTAAGGTTTAGTAAATGATAGAATGTATGTATGCGTGTATAGTCTATTGACAAAGGTAAAAAGTAACCTTAATAATTTTTCCTGAAGACCAAGAATTGAAAATAATATTTTAAAGGAAGGATTGAATTAAATTAAAATGAACATGAAGTAACACATAGTTGTACAGAACCCCAGGCTTTAACCATGCCCCTTATGGCTCATTTCCTCTGTAGTAGGATAAGTGCATTATTCTACAGCAACTCCTTATGTTTACTATCTCCCTCTGTTTTTCTGAATTGTAAGCATCATTAATTATGTTCTCCTATACTGTTAGTCACTGAAATACACTGGGAGGTGGGATGCAGGCAGAAGGTTGTTGATTACCCACCTGATATTCTGACTGTCCTGTGAGGAACTGAGAGTAAATTGCTAAAAGGAAGCTGGTCGTGCAAATGTAAAGAGAGGCTGCAGGTTTTTTTAAGGCTCACCTGTGATGAGAACCCATCAGAGGAGAGGCAGCAAGAGAGATCCTCCTCCCTGGGACAAGTACCCTTTTAGTAGTTGGCTAAGGATTTGAGGGACTCGTGATGTTCTTCCCTGAAAATGCTGCTAATGAACATGGCATGTGCTTGTAGCACTCTGAAGATGTTGCTTGCAGTTTACACTTAAACTACTAGCGGCAGGGCAAAGTGCACATGAAATGTTATCACTGGTTGGCCCTGTATGTTATGGAGCTTTTTCTTTTCCTTGGTTGTCAGAAAGGCAATATTTTATATGATCTTGTTGAGACCTTGAAGGGGCAGAAGCATTTGAATCCCAGATGGGAAAACATCTAAATGTAAAGACCATACAGGCACCAGTTTAGTTTATGATTTTAAAAGAGTTTTCTCTGAACAGCCATGAGAGAAATGTGATTTTGAGCCTATTTTATTGAAGACAAGGGAATAGAGTGCAAGGTCATTTTCCTTAGCAAAGGAAGAAGATAAAAAAAGTGAGAATCTTTGAAAAATCACACACCTGGCAGTGACATTGCTATTGTGCTGGCTCCCTGTCCAGGTAAGGTTCAATGCTGGCTTTATCAAGATAAGCACAATTTGTTCCCTGGGGAGCGGAAGAGAAATAATAAGCTACGTCATCTATATATCTAGCTTTGGGCATAACTAAAGAGCATGAGCAAATTTTGCTTACACAGATCTCATTGGAGTGCTTTAAGTTTAGGTTTATACCTTGTGGGACATGTCTTTAGTAGATGACAGTTATATATCCTTGTCTGATGGATAAAATAGGTTAACTCTATAGGGAGCACTTGGTTATGCATATTTTTGCTGATGTTGGCATTTTTAATGCATCCTGAAGCATACAGGGTGCACTGAAGTGCAGAGCACTCTGAAGAACATCTCAGTTCCCCTAAAAGACTGGATCAGCCACAAACCTTATAGGGGGAAGGAAGTTGTATATCTGGGATAGGACCTGGGGAATATCTCCATGGAAATTTTGGCTCATGAAAGAGTTGACCCTGCTACCAGGACCCATGGCTAGTCCATGGGTAGCTCAAAGAGGACTAAAGACTGAGCAAGGCTGGGACATGCCATCTGTGGGAGATGGCTACGATACCTGAAAGCAGACCTGAAAAGGTAAGAACTAAGCTATGGTGCCAGAGCTGGTTTTGGATGTGATTCATTACCTACACCAGCACCAAACAACACAGAACTAAATGTAAGGGTCATAGAGAAAACCTGATGGAGTTAGTATATTGATAAAGAAGGAGGAGGAAAATACTACAAAAGGAAAGATCTCATATCCCCATACAGAACAAAATTAGTTTTATTAAAATTATGAATGTCAGTCATTATTTATTTATGCCTATGATTTGCTAAAGAGTAAATCCAGATAAATCAAGATCTTCTTGTTACCATTAGTGGTACATTAATTGAGATATTTTAATTTGCTTCTGTTTGCTGTCTGGATTATGTGGCAGAGCGCTATATGTTTGTACCAGTTTGATGGGCCATTGAATTAGCTCAGCATTACAAGACAGCAGCATCCCACTGTTCTTAAATCTTTCTCGTTCCTTTAGTACTTCCTGCTACATTTGTCTGAATCTGCTCTTGCTCAAGGTATTGACACAGAAAAGCAAGTTTTGCCAAGGTTACTTCCTTACACCTAATAAATTCTAAAACCTTTAAATGCCTTGTTCTTTATGTGAGTTTTCTTCTGGTGAAGAAAAAAATAGCATTTCAAGAACAAGGCCCTTTCTTATTGTTTTGTGTGGTATTAATTTCCTTCCCAGAGTAAATCTTTTCCTAACAGCTCCATAGACACCATTCAAACTGTTGAAGACATTGCATCTTAAAGGACTCATTACGTCCTGCTATGTTTGGCATCTACATGTCTAAGTAAAGAGGTCTGGGAATTGCTCAAGGAAAGGAGTTTTATTCAAAACTGCCCATTCACAGGGAAAGTACATCTAAGTACCAGAAAGCCAGCTCTGTCAGCCCCAGAATCATTACTGCTACAGCTGACTTCTTTGGGAAGGAGTTTGTTCCCATTTCAAGTCTAACCTTGTTCAATTCAACTGTAGCCTAGTTGATGGTATGATGAGCTCAACGAAGATATGGCAGGTCTCCAGTTCTAAGATTAAAAAAAGTTTTCATCCACATCTAAATTACAGTCCAAAAGAGTGGACCTTGAAACCTATCACTGCTCTGGGTGCTCATCAAAGGTTGTTACAAGTTCTGCAACCTTCATCCACAGTTAGCATCACACATTGGCATCCATGGTCCACTTAACAACAGATTTTTCTCTACTTTATGGAAAATGCTTCTCTTTCTTTCACTCCCACTCTTGCAATCTTTCAAGGTGAGACTCTATTCATCAATCAGATGAGTTGCTGTTATAACTGTAGTCATATTCACCTTTAATAAAGCTATAATGATCCTATCTTCTCTGGGGACACTCCCTTGTCGTGGGGGAGAGGCATGCCCTCATGAGGTTGTGTGCTATGCTGGTGGTGGTTTGTGCCTCTGGTAGGGTCTCCCATGCCAGACAGGTCTCAGCTGAAGGGTCAGACAAAATATGTCCACGGGCAGGGTAGGCTCGCTAGCCATCCAACAGTTATCTTAGGAGAAGGAAAACTCTAACTCCAAACCTGGGCAGATGGAGCTTGCTTAGCCCTGTAAGACTATCCATCTAAGAGAGGAAAACTCTAACCAAACCTACGTCCCGAGGTATTCGCTGTCACTGTCCAAGCTTGCTCAGCCCTGGCAGATGAACCTTAGGAGTAAAGGGTGGGGCCAGTTCTGTGCACACTGTGCCTCACCTAAAAAATCCATTACACAGGCACCAAGGGTTCACCCACATTGCAAAGCCCTGTAGTGACAGGTGAGGGTCAAAACGGCAGGTGATAGGAAGTAGCTGGAAGCCGCAGACCCAACCCCGCATGCAGGCGGTTCAGGATATTGGTCATTCGAGACTTGACCCCGGAGATGACAGTCTTGTGAGGCAGCATCCTGAATGACCAATCAGCCTTTTCTAAGGACAACACTGCTTGCTCCACATGGAGAGGGACCTAGAAAAGGTGGCCTAAGCAAAGCTCATCTCCACACCTGGTTGGATAACTGTGGCCAACCAGCATCTTCCATGCGATCAAACAAAAAGAGATTTCAAAGGCATACATCTGCCTCCAAAGGTGTGTTCAAATTAACACTCACATGTTGGAACATCAGAACTGTGCTTGATACTGCAGATAGTGGACGTCCTGAGCATCGTTCTGCTCTAATTGCCCATGTACTATCACGAGTCAACATCAACATTGCTGCTCTCAGTGAAGTTCGTCTTCATGAGGAGGGCAGCCTTAAAGAATATGGTGCTGGCAACACACTCTATTGGTCAGGCAAACCCAAAAATGAAAGTCACCTTTCAGGAGTTGGCTTCATGATTAAAAACTCCATCACCTCCAAACTTTAAAATCTGCTGAAAGGTCGTTCTGACTGCATTATGTCCTTACACCTCCCACTACACAACAAGCAACATATTGTTCTTTTTAGTGTATATGCCTCAACTCTCCAAGCTGACCCAGCGGAAAAAGGTAAATTCTACTCACCTTATCCAAAAGTTCCCTGCAGATTATAAGATCATAATCCTTGGTGACTTCAATGCCCAAGTAGGTAAAAACTCTGAAGCCTGGAAAGGAGTCCTGGGCAAGCATGGTGTTGGAAAGTGCAACAACATTGGACACCTCCTGCTAGAGTTTTGTGCAGAACAGCAGCTCACCATCACCAACACTATCTTTCAACAGAAAGACAGCCTGAAGACAACCTGGATGCATCCTCAATCCAAGCACTGGCACCTCATTGACTATGTCGTAGTGCAACAGAGAAATGTTTGTGATGTCCGTCATACCTGAGTGATGCTGAGTGCAGAATGTCAAACAGATCATCGCCTTGTGTGTTGCAAACTTAACCTCCACTTTAAGCCCAAACGTAAGAGAGGTGGCATTCCAAGGGGGAGGGTCCAAGTTACCAATCTTCAAACAGCTACAGTGAGAGACAGCTTCTAGGTAAACCTTCAAACTAGACTTAAAGATAACCCCATAGATCCCTCTCCTGAAGTGCTTTGGCAACATATTAAAAATAGCATCGTGTAGTCCTCTGAAGAGTCCTTAGGGTTCTCCTCCAAGAAAAACAAGGTTTGATGAAAATAATCAAGAGATCCAGGAATTAGAGAAGAAAATGGCTCACCAAGCACACCTTGCTCAGCCATCTTGACATGTAAGAAAATCTGCCTTTCATCCTGCATGCAGTAAGGTCCAACAGAAACTTCGAGACATCCAGAACAAATGGTGGCTCAACCTAGCAGAAAAGACTCAACTACGCACAGATTTGGGTGGCCACAGAGGATTCTATGAGGCCCTGAAAGCAGTGTTCGAACCCACATACCAGGTTCAAAGCCCCCTGCTCAGCACAGATGGCCAAATGCTTCTCACAGATAAAAACTCCATCCTGAACTGATAGTCTGAACATTTTCAGACTCTTCAGTGCCAACCATGTAGTCCAAAGCTCAGTAATTCAGCACATTATAAAAAACAAGGTGAAAAATGAATTGGATATATCTCCTACTATGGGAGAGACTTAAGGCCATACAGCAGGTGAAAATTGGCAAGGCAGCTGGGGTTGATGGAATTCCACCTGAAATCTGGGAGCATGGAGGTCAAGCAGTCCATGCTAAATTTCATGAGGTTGTTGTGCGTTGCTGGGAACAAGGGG
This sequence comes from Poliocrania exsul, assembly GCA_035041345.1. Taxonomy (NCBI): domain Eukaryota; kingdom Metazoa; phylum Chordata; class Aves; order Passeriformes; family Thamnophilidae; genus Poliocrania; species Poliocrania exsul. The sequence goes on from JAWWLZ010000118.1 coordinate 31,642,738, forward strand.
AACTACCACCAGATCTC
>JAWWLZ010000118.1:31642854-31653368 GCA_035041345.1 Poliocrania exsul
CAAAGGCATACAGAGCCTTTGGAAAACTCCATAAAAGAGTCTGGTCCAATAAACACCTGAAGAAAAGTACAAAGATCGGTGTCTACAGAGCCATTGTACTGTCTACTCTTTTATATAGGTCTGAATCATGGGTCATGTACCACCACCACCTGCGACTCCTTGAACACTTCCATCAGTGCTGCCTGTCCATTCAATCCTAAGCATCCACTGGACTGATTACATGACTAATGTGTCTGTTCTTGAACAGGCAGGGATCACCAGTATCGAGGCCATGCTGATGAGAACGCAGCTGCACTGGGCAGGGCACATCTCCACGATGAAGGATCACCTCCTCTCAAAGACTGTGCTCTATGGTGAACTGGCCACCGGCTGCTGCAAGAGAGGAGCCCCGAAGAAGAGATACAATACCTCAGCCTTGGCTATATTGACTGCCATTAATGGTCCACTCTGGGCTCCAATCAGGATTCATGGAGACACACAATTCGCAACGCTGCTGCTTCCTTTGAGAACGCACATAGAGTCAGTCTCGATAGAAAAGACAACACAGAAAAAAATGTTTCTCACCAATATCACGTAAGGAGACTTTTGCTGTGCCTTTTGTGACTGCACTTGCCTATCCCACATCGGCCTTTTTAGCCACCAGCATGCTTGCAGCAAGCATGGGTAGTGCCCTTCCCAGATCTTCGTTCGTGAAGCCTAGCCATGATGATGATGATGAATAATCCTGTAGGGGATCTGACTTCAAATTGCATTGAAATACTAGAGTTTTCTGCTGGGAATAGTGACTTTTGGCAGTGGAAAGTGCAGATCTAACAGTTATCTTACTGCCCTTGACCTGGAACTTGCTTTTGGAACCCATGGACTCTCAGATTTCTCACATAATCCAAAATGTTGGATTTTGGTGATGGGAAAACCATGACAAGAAACAGAAGTAGGTGTAGGGTGTGGGCGGTGCACACATAGAGTCATGTTCCTCTGAGAAAGGCCAAGACATGTATATACCTTGACTGATATCCCACCTAAAATCAAATCAATGATAAAGTTGACTTTGCTTTCAGCAGGATATGATTTTCATCCCTGCCTGCTATATATCATTCATTTCAGTCTTGACTACATGTTTTATTGCTGGTTTTATGTTGAGAGAATATGTGTCCAAGCTGTAAATCCATGTTTTTCAGCCTAGCCACAGAGACTGTAGAAAAATCATTTTTGTTAAAATATGAAAGAATATGAGGAGTCAATGTATCTCAGGAAAGAGATGTTAAGATTGCATATTTAACATTACTATTTAGTTAGCCAATCAGATTAACATTTATACCATTTTTTCCTCTAAAGAAATCCACTCAACTCAGTTTAATACTAATCAAAAGATTGTATTCCACAACAAATATAAATGTGTGGACTGGAATCACTGAATAGGATTAAAAGAGGATTGTGATTCTCAAAATCCTGTGCATAACAGCAAGATTGTTCTCTCAGCAATGAATATTGCCAGCTGGAGCATGAGAAGACACAGAACTTATTGAGTACACTGAAAACAAAGTTTTCCAGATAGTAATGACAACTTTTGAAGATTAGAGGAAGTTTGAAGTCTTGTTTCCATGCAGTTTTTAAAATTTTTGAGAGATACACTTAACCCTGAGCTCTAAGACATTTCTTATGACATTTTCATTGAAACCAATGAAGTGGTACAGAGCCTGTCCAGATGCCCAGATCTAATGCTGTAGAAGAAAGCACTGGGCAAAAAAAACTTGGGGAGCATGGGATTTTAAGGAAGCTCCTTTCTTTAAGTGAGGTGTTCATGGCTGTCTGTTTTTTGTATTCCTGGTGGGAAGTGGAAACCACAACAGAGCAGGCTATCAGAAGAAGAGCTGGTCGCTCCACAGCCAGCTGGGGTTTTTTTGAAAAGGTCTAAATTTGGACAATTTGGTATCTACACAGGTGAGTAAGTGATGAGTCTGGCTGTGGAAGGCAATAAGCAACAACATGCTAAAAGAAGGGCAATCTGAATTATTTTTCATCTACTTTGAGTAGTAGGGAGTTGAGAGGAAAGCAAAGGCACCTGTTGTAGATTGTTTCTCCTCTCTCTTTTTGTTTTCTCCCAAATAAAATGCTGTTAGAAACAGCCTGTTTGATTCACTGCTTGTGAGCAGGAAATATATTGCTCGCTAACTGTTTGGGCAATTTGATTTGGTTTCTCTCTGGTTTAGGATAGTGTCTCAAGGTTATGTTAAAAGTGGTCATCTAGATGCAGAATCTGGTGCTTGTTGCTGCCAGCTGGGGCTTGGTAAATGCGTTACCCAATTAAATTGCATACATTAAATGAAGCTGTCACCAATGTGCCAGCCAGCTATACTAAATGTCCAATTAGAAAGCCATCCAGTATGTTTCATTCCAAAGAATATTTTACAAACACATCCTAATACACAGGAAAGCATTCACCTACTTTAATGAAGCCACCTCTGGGGTGCAACACAGGAGCTGTAAGCATTTGAAGCTGCAGGAAGAGAAAATATATCAGCAGCACACAGCTGATTCCTCTCATTTTCCACAAAATACCATGCCAAAATTTCTACAGCCAAGCAAATAATATCAGACAACATTGTATGACATCTCCTACATGTGGGTGGCAACAAGAAGCATAGCATAAGGGTTATTATAAATATTGTGAATCTGTTACTAAAAGAAGTCTCTTGAGTTAATGTTCTGAAGCATATCAAGTTAATATGACATTTAAATTCTTTCAAATACCTTTAGAGCATCCTGAGAAAGAGCCAAGAAATTATTTTTTCTCATTTTGTAGCATTTACTATACACTGAGGTCTGCAGGCAGTTTACTAGAAATATCCTTTTAAATACTGACAGGTCTGAGTGAAGACTTTATGGAGACAAAGTTTGCAAGTACAGCCCTGTGAAATCCGGTGTTGGTTTCACACACACTTTCTAGAGTGGTCCCACTGTGCTCAGTTCACAGGATTCTGCACCTTTACCTGCAGGCTTCAAGCAGCCCTAGTAAAAATCAATTTAAATTGGGGCACTTTTTTCTTAACTTGCTGTTGTTAACACATACCCCAAAAAGCTTGGTTTTACCTTTTACTTACAAGGACCTCTTAAATTTTATCTGAGAAGCCTTTTAATCCCTTCTCATCAGCTCTTGTCACAGCTGAGATTTTCCCACAAATGACTGTCAGTCCCAAACTCATGTGGTGGTGTGGGTTGAGGAGGACTGCCAGGCTTCATCTACAGTCTCAGAGCTACATAATTTTCTTCTTATTTCTCTCTAGGAAAAGGAGAGATGGGTCCTGATGCTGAACTACCTGACATCACTCTTTAAGATCTCCCACTGAGGTGGACATATTACTTTAGGTTATTTCCCTGGTTCTCCACTATCTTTGAGTCAGGTAAGGTCGGCAAACCTTTAATTTTCTGGTAAAAATCTGTAACTTAAAGTGTCCCAAACACTGATTGTATGCAAAGCTAAAGCAAATAGACAGTCAGTGATAAAAGCAGGAAGTAGTATTAATCAAATGACAATACTGTCTTTCATGCCCTTTTTTATATAAATGCTGGGTTGGGAAAAGGAAGGAAAAGGCAGTGTTATGGTAGAATTTGTTTATAACATCTTTGTTGATTAAAACTCACATGTAAGCAGTGTTTGGGTAAAATAGCCGCTTGCCCTCTAAAAGAAATGTGCTCTCCTTTAATACTGTTCTAATTACAGCAGCCAGAACCGGTTTATCATTACGTGGGTGTAACCAAAATTGTGTATGCTACACCCTTTATGTCATTTCTCATGAACTGTTAATAATGGATCATTTGCAGCAGCTGCCCAGGGCACAACTGACACGTCAGGCTACAAGCTGGGTGTTAAAGAATTCTGAGAGATAGGAGAGCGTTTCTGTCTTTACATCAATGACTCAGCTCTAATAACTCCCCTCTAGGGAGTTATTAGCACCTTCACACACAGCCTGAGGGGTCATGTCTGGTAATAGGCTATTAGAGATTGGCACAATAGGCAGTTGCAACGACCTAGGCCATCAAAGATTTAAAAAATATCCCATGACTCACAGAGTTAGATCACCCATTGTGGAACTTCCCCTGCCCCGAGGGAGGTACTGGATATTCCCACCTGAATCTGAGCATATGTAATCTTTGGGTTTGGGGACTTCTAGTTCCACTCATCAGATCCAGAGGAGGACCAGGACTCCAACAGGACTGAAACTGCCACTCTCGACAAGACTGCGAACATTACTGCAACAAAACTGTGACCATCATCCTCACCAACAGGTTTCTTTTACTTGTACTCAGGGGGACTACGTGGTGCTCAGCACAGGTGTTAATAAACACCAACCTGATCATGCCCCAGGATGCTGGGTTATACATCTGTCTTTGTGGGTTAAAACCTGTTTTCTCTGTATCATTGTATTTATTGTAATCTTTTCAGTAAAGTGTAACTCTGACTCATAGTCTCTCTTGAGTTGGGTTCATTTCTCCCACCGGTTTACTTTTAAACCAGCACAAATACATTTATAAGCAGTACTGAAGCACAGTGTGCTTGCTGGAAGCCATGAAAACAGCCCCAGCTCTGAACTGAATGGCTGCTTTTGTCTCCTTTAGGAGCAGAAGGATTTTCCTTATCCTGAGAAAGAAAGACATCTATTCAGAGAACAAGACTTTGTGCCAGGTTCTCTGCCAGGAGTCATGGAGTCTTTTGACGGATCTGGAGAGGCCACATCACATCGGCAAGCCTAGCAGGCCATGAGAGCTGAGAGGACAGTGCCTCTCTCTGCAGCTCCAGGCACTGGCATCCATGCTGCCATGCCAGACGAGCTCACCATGAGCAACAGGTTGTCACCTCAGGGGACACAGCATCCTCTTTTCTTCCCTTTTCACTTCTTCTATTCACTCTCAGCACCTGCTATAAACATCTCTGACAGTCACAGTTTAACAATCCTGCCCTAGTAAAGTCCTGCTCTGCAGGCAAGAGAAGCAAATCTAACACTCTCCTGAGCCCAACAACAGTGCTTATTATTCAGCCAGACAGTTCATGTCTGAGAGACATAAGGGCATCAGGGGGGATGCTGTGTCTAGGGAGCTCCCTTCCACCATTTGCCCATATCAAATCTAGGAAACAGGATATCGGGAAGGAAATTCAGCACAGATGTATAACACATGAAGGTCGGTTGACTTCAGGGTGTATTTGTATTGCATTTAGCCTCAGGAATCTAAAACAGAGACACCTTTCCTCCACTCTCCTTACAACTCTGATGGAGATGTCAGTAGATACATACCATGGTACCTAATTCATATTTCAACGTGAGTTGCATCATGTTTATCATTTATTATTTGGTTGTTTGCTTGTGCAAGAAAATAGTTTACATGGTAATCACGAGACAGGCGATTATATAAACTGTGTTATTTTACCAAACAGAAACTCCCAGCCACCTGTGTAACTTGGGAGGGTCACTAAGATCTTCCTGACTAGAAAATATATATCCTTAATATATAACTTCTATCAAATGTATTTAGAAAAGTATTTCTAAATGACTTCTTACTCCATGCTGCAAAGGGCCATAAAACACCACCCATAGCAATGTCATGCTATCATGGTCGGATTATTTCTGGATTTGATTTACAGAGTGTAACACATCTTTGTTAACTAACACTAGTTTGGAAGAAGAATGAGAGAGACTGCAGTTCCTTCCCTCTTTATTCAAGGAGTAAGAGAAGCATCCAGAAGTGTTTAAGGAAAGGTGCAAGGGCTGTGCTCATTTATTCCTCCACGTCTGTCTGGACACATTTACTTAGTGCAAAATGTTCTTCTTTCATCTGCCTTTCTCACAGACAGAAATATATTTTAAAAACAAATAAAAGAGAAAATAAGACATTCTTCCATATACACCTGTCTTGAAGAAGGCAAAAATCCAAACAGCATGTGGAAATGTTAATTGTGTTGTTGAATACACTTCTGGAAGGAGCTCAGTATGACAGTGAAGAGTATGGCACAAGCACTTGAATAAAATGTCCCATGAAGACTAAATTTAAGCAAATGTGAATGTAAGGGTTTTTTTTGAAACATCCTGAACATGCTAGTTTTTCTTTGGTTAGCACCCACTGATTTAAATTATGTGGAAACTAACTGAAAATACTATCTTTCTATTATAGATTAAGCTCCCTTATCCCTGTAATTAAAGAAAGTGCTTTTTCTGCTTCAGCAAACCTTCAACAAAAACAAAAATAGAACTCAATATTCTTGATAGATCTTGGATACAGTAAAGATAGGAAATAAAACCTTTCAGACTGGTTTCATGGTCTGGAAAGAAACAGGACTGCGTATCTTGTCTTATTTTAACTCTTAATGGCACAACATGACCTCAGGTGCAGTCTGCTGAAGTCAATGGAGTTGTACCATGGATTAGTATGAGAGCTCATGCTCTGAAACTGCCTGTAAATAAAAGGCCAGGTCCTTATTTCTTCTCTGTTTTATGTTAAACAACTTCTTGTGTATGACAACAGAAGAGGGAAGGAATCTTCTTGCACATTTTCTGATAACTACCTAGAAGCACAGAAGCATTGTGGTTTGGCAAATGTTCAGCCTGGCCTCTCAGAAGAGGAGTGGTGAGGGGCTTCAGACCTCCACTGGGCAGAGCAACTGCCCTCAGCTATTCTTGCTCAGGATCTGAGAGGACCTAGGAACTAGATCACCTGTTTTGCTGCCTGCAGGTGGGGCATATGATCACACTGTGAGCACACCCTTTTCAGTGTCTGTGACAATTTAGCTCATACTGAATATAAACCTGTTGTACTTGCAGTCTCTTAAAGTCTCGAAAATGGGGGAGAGGATTTTTTTTTTTTTTTTAGTGTGATTTCTGACTGACTGGTAAGGAAATTGGCACTTGAGCTTTAAGAAAAGGAAGAAGAATCAACAAAAGAAGTTTAACTTCCAAAGTCTGTGTAATAGTCATCCTCTGTGCTTTTGGGGGAAGTGTGCCATTGCGTTTCCAGAAACATTGGGAGTGGCACATTGCCTGAAATAACTTTAAGAGGCAGCAGAACAAGAATGAACTTTCAGCACCTGAGATTTATGTGTCAAAAATGCCTCAGCCCTTGTACATATTTTATGAGCTTTAAAATAGAAAGTACAGTCCCTGTGTGCCAGGTGGTGAACGAGCAATACTTCTATAAGATTTAGCTTTTCGCAGGCAATTCTTGAAATTCTTTAAACCCCTGAAATTCTAAGCGATTGCTCCAGAGGGGTGTGAAGTCTCTGTCTGGACTTCAAGCTGAGTTTCAGTTGTTGGCTGTCATTGCAGGGGAATTTTTGGTGCCAGAGAGATCCTGGAAGACCATGGGGAAAAAGGAGAGAAAAGAAAAAGACAGTTGTATTTTGAAGCATAATTGTTTAATAAACATGTTTTTCCAATAAATAAGTCTGGGAACCTCTTCTGCTACACTGTGCCAGTGTGGGTATGCCTGCATTTACACACAGAGTCTTGGCAGCATGAGCTTGACTCACCAGAAATACAGTATAAACTCTGTGGTATGCTGAATGTGCCAAGCTGAGAGGGAGATTTTGACAGCTTTGCTCCCAATGAGTAGGACTGTGCTCTGCAGGCAGCACCTGACTATTGGAGAAGGAAACTACTACACAACAGAAGAAGGTTGTCAGTGTTGACTAAAATAATCACGTGTCTTTTTTTAAACTGCTAATGTGGGCAGAGTTTCCTTAGAACAAGGAGGTTTTCAATGGTCTTTGAAGACTCTCATTTTCATTTGTTTCCCACGTCTATCTCATTTTAAGCAAACACTTGCTGCTAATCTTTTGCAGCCATATTCTTAAACACCCTGCATACAACACTTGTCACAAGCATGCTGTTCTGGCTATATCAGTGTGCACGAACATGCGGAGATTCATTTTTAGAGCAGGATGGTACTCCAGGAGCTGTTCTTTCAGCTACATGCGTGGGCTTAGCCAGAGAATATGCAGCCTACAAGAGAAGGGAGGACTCAGTTAACTGCCTTCAGGGACCTAACGTACACCATTGCACCCATTTGCAGCAAGTTTCTCTGCAGTTAAAAAGGAAATCTTTTCCACAGTTTTATTCAACCTCTTCAATAGAATTTTATGGAGAATTAGATCTGTGGTTCTGCATTTTAAATATCAATTTAAATACTAAGTTTAAGAATGCAATGTTGGGTTTATTTCTACTAAGTTTTACACTAACTTTCCTTATGACTCCTTATTCCTGAGAATGTAATGGTCTATTAACGGAAAGCATGGAGAATCCTTGTTAAAAAATATGGGTACTGCTGGTTCACATGAGGGCAGAGGTAGAGGGGGCAAGGGTTCACCAAGTCTGAGTGATTTCATCAAGAATGTGAATCATACTTGCTTGGGATGTTAGGATGACTTTCTGGTCATTCTTCAGGAAGGATGGAAAGACAGCATTTTGAACAGCATTTACTTTCTCCTTAATGGGATACATAAAAATAAACCAAGTTCAGGCTTCCTTTCCCTGGGTCCCAGATGAAGAACAGAAGACATCTGCCTTGACTACTTCATCTCTCCTCTTTCCTTGGGAACCTTAGGTCCAGTTAGAGTCAATACTGCAGCAAATGGTGTTGACTTTTGCCAGACCTGCATATCAGGTTTCTTTATCTATGCTGTTTCAGACAGTAATTGTTTTTCAAATATCTTTGCAAATATGATGGCATGCCTTTTTGTTTGTATCAGGTGGTCAGCAAAGCAGACACCTCAATTAATGATCATCCACTCACTCCTGTACACGGGGGTACACACACTTTGGCCCCTTCCTGACTGCAACTCTTGCTGTGGAAAAGAAGACTTCTTGCATGCAGAAGCATTAGATATTCTTAGACTGAAGGGCCTAGTAGATTCTTTATATTCAAAGAGCAAACACCACCACTATCATTATGAATTACTATTCCTGATGAGTCTAATTCTTTTTACTGCCATTATAGCAGATGCTCACATATCTATCCTCAGTGGCCAAATCAATCTTTCCAAATTCCTCATAAATATTCCAGGAAGAATACTAGATATCAAAAAAGAATCTCCAGGCCTTGGCAGGAGAAAATAGAATTGCTTCTTCAAGTTGTCTTTTCAGAGAGCTTACCTACAAAGCCTAAGGGACATCATATATGGATCCCTCAATGAACATTGCTGTTATACAGGCAGATATGCATAGTGACAGCGTATTTCCCTGTTAACAGCCTTTAGTACAATATTCTTCTTTCTGTGGCTATGCCTCTTGTTTAAGCTTCATCCATCTTCAGGTATATGAGCTCTGTTGTGTTTAATTATAAACTTTGGGGACTTTTAACATGGGGAATTTCTCAAAACACAAGTCAAGTGAACAAACAGACCAGCCCTGGAAAATAGAAAGCCTAGAAAAATGAAACATATGGGTTGCTTAGAACAATAATCTTTAAAAGAATTCAGGTTCATAATCTCCCAGACTAGCTGGATTATGAACTAATACATTTCTTCTTAGGTGCTAATTTCTTTCACTCTGTCATCTATCAGATTAGCATCACCAGTGTGTCTCCTAGAATGGCTGTTCCTATTTTCCTGTCTCCTCCTGGAAATCTTCTTCCCTATGTTTTGGGTTTTTTTCATTACAAATCATAATAAAACTGAAAGAAATTTTCCCCATAAGCTTCTTTCCTTCCTGTAACTCTTTTGGTTACATCTTTGATCTCATATTTCCTTTGGTCTTACATTCACTCCTCTTTTCCATTGCCATGAGAAACAAGAGGTCTTAGAAGAAATGAGTTGAGACACTGTTAGGAACGAACATATGGAGATAGGGTAGGTACAGGGAAATATGCAGTTCCAGCCCAGAAGGTTGTCAGCTTCTGCTGATGTGACTGGAAAAGAATATGACAGGAAAACCATGGAGTTGTTTGGCTAGAGAAAGGCAGTTGCCAAGTAGCTGAGTCAAGCCCTGTTTTTAAGTGGGTTATTATTTCCTATGCACTAGGCAGAACTACCCCTGAAATGTTTGGGGATAAAAGTGATGGATGAAATACTGCCTTTCAGACAAATTTTTGGTTTGTATCTTCCATGTTCTTCTATTTTTAAGCGTTCTTCAAGGCTACCTAAAGCTTTGAATTGGCTTTTTGGCATGGAATTTGAATAAAACTGAAGTCTAGTTAAATACATAATGAGATTCCTAAACAGTTGAGTTATTTTTAAGATTTGATTATGTTTAGCTATGTCTTGGGTCGAGCTGGCAAAATGCCAACCGCCCAAAGACAGAGAGAAAGGGTTCCTCCTCCCCCTAACCAGCTAAGGGGAAAAGATGAGGGAGAGGGGAAAAAAAAAAACTTCCAAACACAAGTTTATGCTGAAACTAACTACATGTATTTATACAAAAAAGAGAAAATTAAGAGAAAACTACAATATAACACACGCTTACACAAGTTATGTATAACAAGAAATAACTTCCCACTTCCCAGTAAACACAAATTCTACCATTTTAACTACAAAT
>JAWWLZ010000118.1:31653468-31665935 GCA_035041345.1 Poliocrania exsul
TCAAGTCAACTGACAATCCCAGGCCTGGTCTGAACTTTAAAGCCTGAATTTAGGCCTATCAGCTAAACCCATAACAAGCTACCATTTAATTTATGGAATACTTGTAAGGATTAACACAAAACAGCCCAAGAAAAACATACATGTTATGTGATAGCATGCTTTAAGTCCCATAGCTACTGCTGAGACATTTTCCTCTCTCAATATCCTTTTTGTTTTGGTGTGCTTTCTTTCAGACACAAGAGGAGCTTTGTTGTTGCCAATACTGTTTTCGGAAAGTAATCGTACTCAATGTTCCCCTACAACCTGAAAGCACAGCACATGCATCAGGTGTGATTTACAAGGGCATGACACTATGTGCATCAAAAAAGCCCATTTGAGTACTCTTCAAAGGAGATTGACTAGCTCAGATTGGGCATTGAGGAACCTGGTCTGGAGGAAGTGTCCCTGCCCATGGTGGGGGAGTTGGAAATAGATGATCTTAAGGTCCCTTCCCAACCCAGATGATTCTATTCTATGACTATTGCCCCCTGTTAAACTCATTATGTACCAAGGCCTATGCAACTTGAAAGTTCATCCAATTTAGGATGTGGGGCAGCTGGATGAGTACAAGCACATAGTGTATGTCCAGTAGGTCTGATAAGGGCCACTTTAAGTACCAGTGACCTCAACCAAATGCAAATGGATTTGAAACTTCACTGCCTAATGACATGGCACTTGGGCAGGCAGTTGATTTACTGGACTTCAAGTAATGATCGATCAGCATTGTACATTAGCAGGATAAAGACAATATTTTCATTTTTTTAAACGAGGGTGCTCATCATTAACTGAGTAACTTTCTTGATTGTGTCACCTCTTAGTGCTGCAATAGCCTGGTTGTGGAGGCACAGGACTCAACATGTTTAGGTTTTTGTTTTCTCACGCTGCTGCATTCCCATCTTACTGCTGAGCAAACAGCCTGATTCATTTCCCAGAGCTATTGTCTTTCCTTGGAAAGTGACTCCTTTCTTCTTCTTGTGATTCTTGTGTTTCCATGTTTGTCTCTAGGATTGGATGGAAAGTGTACGACTGTTAGGAAGGACACTAAAACTCTAACTGGGCAAGTTGTACCTACAAACAAAGGAGAGACTAAGGCTCATTGTTATCTGATGTTACGTGTGAAAGCTCCGCTTTCCATCCTTACATCAATCTTTCAAAATAAGTTAATTGAAACATTTTCATAATACCCTTTAAAAATACCTAGTTAGAACCACTCTTGTCTAGTTATTCTTTCCATCTATCACAAACTTCTGTGATTCTGTGATTCTAGGATTCTGTGAGTCTCTGGTTAGAGGACAAGAACTTCCAATGAGGAACATCTGAAAGAATTTTTTATCATTGACAGTATGGAATCTTAATGATGCAGTATAATGTGATTTTGTAGTACTTTTAGGTTTCCAGTGGCTGAAAATGATTCATAACTCCCATTTAAAGATATAGGTTTCCTATTAAATATAAAGACTTCCTTGCCTAAGAATTAGATCCACAAAAGCCAGCATTTTTAGGTAGGAAAGAAGGACCTGAAACAAAAGAAGCTGGAGATTAGATAGAAGAGGTAAAGATGGTGCCTTTTTCTTGATAAAAATGCTCTGACACCAGAGCATCCTGAGCCAGGTGTACTTTCATTCTTGGGTGTTTCCTGACTTTGGGCCATGCACAAGGGACTGACGGAGCAAAGCCCCCCTGAGTGCATGTGTGTATGTGAAATTGCATGAACTGTCAAAATTAAGGCAGATTTGCTCATAATTGTATACTGGGGGCTAGAGTGACTTTGTTGTAAAGTTTGGAGAAACCTCCCATGAAAACTCTAGTTAGCTTAGCTGAGGTTTCAGAAATTTCATATTTGCACTGAGCCACACACATCCTAGGTCTTATGGCTCCTCAGTCTTAACCAAATTTCTTTATGAATGCAACCCAAAAGTTCTCCCTGATCTGGAACCTTCCTCTTTTCAATAGGACCTATTCATGGCATGCAGTACAGGTGGATTAACATGGCTGAGAGGTTTCAGATAGTGTAACCTGTCACAGCATAAAGGCACCTGGACTCAAGCAGCATGGCAGAATGTCCATTTCAGGAAGGCATCTGTCAAACATTAAGAGGTTGGAATTTCAAATGAATATTTTACTATTAATTTCTCGAACAAGAGAGCTAGATCAAGACTGCAGATCCTGGAAATTAGTCTGTAGAAATTCATTTCAGTTACAATCAGTATTATGGTGTAGGTACAGTCCAAGTTACAGTATATAATATAGTTCAAACAAGTAAATATTCCATAGTCTAGTTGTGTGTTACATTTCTGAAGAAACCCAAACCAAGCAAATGTGCTTTATCAGGTATGTAACCAATTTCACTGCATGTGTGCATGCAGGAACTCCTCATTACTGTGGCAGCCTTTTAAAATCCTAAAGCTTAGAGGATAATTACAGCTGTCCACAAAAGCAGTTGACCATCCCTTCTTCAGTGAGTTTATGATATATTTTCTTGACTGGATATGAATAATAGACTCAAGGAAACATGTAGAATTTGCCAACACCTCACAAATAGTTTCCATAGGAAACCCACAGCCATGCACTTGATATATTTACAGGTGAGATGGCATACACTACTCAGTATTTCTTGTTAAAGATCTTTCTTATTTCCTTCTATTTTTCCTGACCTTTATTAAAATCAACAATTTATAAAAAGGAACAAAAAGTCAGTCTGAAATAGCATAAACTTGTTACTTATAAGTTTCAAAACACTCGCACCATCCAAAGCCTCTTTAAATGGGGGACAGTTTCAGCTTTTACTGTCCCAGTCTGTTGATATTTTTAGTTTTCTAAAAGTGGTGCTCCTATTCTATAAATCAGAGAGTTTGAACCCTAAGTGGGTGTATTGTCAAGTCTTGTAGGACAAGACTTGTTCTTTTCTTGACAAAGCACAGCTCCTTATACTCCTCAGTAAAGTTACAGAGGTCAGAGGAATAAACCCCAGGCCCCCAGTGTCTCCCTGGATCCAGCCTGCAAATGAACTTTGCCATTCCATCATAGTGATGAGGACAATAGGGTATGAGTACATCAAATGTCTTATCTAAACAGAGAACTAAATTTAAAAAAATAGCCATACATCTGTGTTTTTAAACTAAGAGACTGTGTGTGGTTTCAAAATTTTTCATTCATTTATTCATGGCAAAATAATGTTTAGGGAACAGATAAAAGAAAGCAGGAGGCTGCAACTAATAGGTGTCTAGAAAAACTGTCATAAAAACAAGTATACCTGTGAGGAACAATTGGCAGACTGTTGGGACTTTTATGGATAATTACATTACACAGACTCTCATAATGTCAGATGCAAGATAATAACTAGACTTCTCACTTTGGTGTTCCCTATAGTCAGCTGGAGCTATGTGAAAGGTAACTCTTCATTTTTCTGGTTTGTGTGAAAATTATGCCTTTTTTTAAGGGGCTCTTTACTTTGCAGAACACCCCACAGCCCAGCAGTTTTTCATTATAGTTATAATCAGATTATACCATACTGTCAGTGTTGAAACACTGGTGTTGCATTATCTTGCTGAGCTTTAACACTTGAGCTACTCCAAAGCACTGAGCTTGCCACAGTGATGCCTGCCTGGGGTTGGACCATACCCTTGAAGGTCTTAAATACACCAGTCATCACCTCTCAACGTGAGGCTGCCCTCCGTGGTTGGTGGTGCTCTGCACTTTGTAGAAGGTACTCAGGCTCTGGTAAGACTAGTTATTTACTCTGTTATTTTCTTATGTAACCAATGAAATTCTTTGATTTTTTTGTGGGAGTTGGGGCGCTTTTTATGGTTGTTTTGTTGGGGTTTTTTATTGTGGTTTTTTTTTTTGCTTGTTTGTTTTTGGTGTTTTTTTCAGCAGAATAGGAATATAAGTAACAAAAAAAAATTTAAAAAGTAAAAGGGAAATACATATGGAGCCTATTTGCATTTTGCCCTGCACTGGGCACAGATAGCTCATCAGATCTTTCAGAAAAATATCAAGGGAAAAGAAGTGGCAACTCTTGAGGTGCTGTGAGGTAAGACTTGTGTTGGAGAGGCAAATGTCAGGTCCATACTTCTCATTGTATCCCTCTCTACAATCCCCAGAGGTGGACATCTATGGATCCTCACAAGTCTATGGGACCAGATGGGATCCATCCTAAGGTGATGAGGGAGCTGGCGGAAGAGCTTGCCAAGCCACTCTCCATAATCTACCAACATTCCTGGCTCTCTGGGGAAGTCCCAGATGATTGGAAGTTGGCAAAGATCATGCCAATCCACAAAAAGGGCTGCAAGGAGGACCCAGGAAACTACAGGTCTGTCAGCCTGACCTCAGTGCCTGGCAAGGTTATGGAGCAGATCATCCTGAGTGCAATCACACAGCACCTACAGGATGGCCAATGGATCAGACTCAGCCAGCACAAGTTTAAGAGGGGCAGGTCCTGTCTGAACAACCTGACTTCCTTTTATGATCAGGTGACCCACCTGGTGGGTGAGGGTAAGGCTGTGGATGTGGTCTATCTGGAATTCAGCAAAGCCTTTGACACCGTCTCCTCTAACATGTTCCTGGAAAAGCTGGTAGCCCATGGCTTGGACAGGGGCACTCTGTGCTGGATTAGGAACTGGCTGGATGGTCGGGCCCAGAGAGTGCTGGTGAACCGGGCTGCATCCAGCAAGGCCAAGTATCAGGTCCTGCACTTTGGCCACAACAACTCCCTGCAGTGCTACAGGTTGAGGACAGAGTGGCTGGAAAGCAGCCAAGTGGAAAGAGACCTGGGGGTTTGGGTTGACAGGAGGCTAAACATGAGCCAGCCGTGTGCCCAGGTGGCCAAGAAGGCCAATGGGATCCTGGTCTATATCAGAAATAGTGTGGCCAGCAGGACAAGGAAAGTGATCCTTTCCCTGTGCTCTGCGCTGGTGAGGCCACACCTTGAGTATTGTGTTCAGTTCTGGACCCCTCAGTTTAGGAAAGATATTGAGGTGCTGGAGCAGGTCCAGAGAAGAGCGATGAAACTGGTGAAAGGACTTGAGCACAAGTCCTGTGAGAAGAGGCTGAAGGAGGTGAGTTTGTTTAGTCTGGATAAGAGGAGGCTCAGGGGTGACCTCATCACTCTCTACAACTGCCTGAAAGGGGGTTGTAGCCAGGTGTGGGTTGGTCTCGTCTCTCAGGCAACCAGCAGTAGAACAAGAAGGCATGGGCTTAAGCTCTTCCAGGGGAGATTTAGGTTGGATATTAGAGAGAAATTCTTTATGGAGAGAGTAATCAGGCATTGGAATGGCCTGCCCAGTAAGGTGGTGGATTTTTAAGATGAGACTGGATGTGGCACTTAGTGCCATGATCTAGTAATCACAGTGGTGTTGGATTAAGGGTTGGACTTGATGATCTCAGAGGTCTCTTCCAGCCCAGTTGTTTCTATGATACTGTGAAAACGATGTTGCTGGTCTGCACTCATCTGCCCTGCACTCAACTGGGCTCTTCTTCTCACCTGGCTGCTAAAGGCAGACTCCTGCCTATCCCTGCAGGAAAGAAAGTGCAGCAGCCAGCTTCAGCTGGAGGTCAGCCAGGATGTGCTCATGCTTGAACTACTGCCCAGACAGGCACACACAAAAGACAGAATTTGGGAGTAGAGGCCAGGGTAGATTTTCTCTACAGTGCTCCCTGTTCACACAAGACAGAGCTGGCAAACTGACAAGCACCACTTGCATGGTCTTTTTCTCCCAACTTCTCCAACACAATCAAAATGGTCATACTACCACCAGGTGGAGGATCAGCTCTTTCCCATCAATGAAACAATGCTGCAGATTAGAAATAAGCATGGAATATTTCACTGCCTTTATGGACACAGCTTGAGGCAAGTGGATTTTTCAAGCAGTGGGATCAGGAGAGTACTGGCGAGGTTTTATTGGCTGGGGTTTTTTTTGCAGGTGTATTCTTTATTCCTTCGCCACCCTCCCCATCCCCAATTTGCAAGCCAGGTGTCAGTGCATGGGATAGACCTGTAAAAGGAGAAAGCTCACAGTTTTCCCAGTATTTGCCAGGAACAGAATCTTGCTCTAGGCATTTCTGGTTGTCATCTGAGACAGAGAACAAAAGGACTGTAGCCATCTTTCAGAGGCTGCTTGAGGAGCCAGTCATTTTATGTTGTGATGACATTTGCATTTAATAAAAATATAGAGTATTCTGATGAGAGTAAAACTGTACTCTTAGACACATATAAAGAATGAAGATTTCATTTAATTGTGGCTAGCTGCTGTGCACAATTTACCAAAATGGCAGTAAACTGCTATTGAACTGTAACATCTAAAGATGTCTTAGTGTCTAGATAATTTGTGTTTTTTTCTTTCTTTGGAAGATAGTTATAAAATAACTAAAAAATAGGAATACAGCATCAAGGCCTTCAAAACAAAAAGAGAAGTAGTCATATACTCAGGAGCTCTAACAGAAGCATCACCCACAGGAGACATACACTTTGAACCACTTACCTTGATTTGCAGCACGATCATAACGCAATGACCATTACAAGTAAGTAAAATATGGGCTTACGTCTCATGGAGATGCAATCCAGCAGTATTGGTGCTTTTGTAAGTTTGTGACCCCTTTAAGAAAGTTCCCATAGGTAATCTATGGGCTTAGCTTTCCTTAATTGGATTTTACAGGACTCTTAAAAGTAGTTTGTCATCACTTCCTCTCCCTGTCCCCAGTTTCACAGCCAGAGGCAAAAACCAATGTCTATAGCTGCACAGGATTTGGGTCCACAGTTGAACTCCTTTATTGTCACTTAATGCAACTCTGAGGGTCTTGGTTCTGCGAGGGTAGTCCATAATAATCCCCTTGATCGCTGCCCTTCAGTGGAATCTCTTGGGAGTCAGACCAACTCTGGCTGACTTGCCCATGATGATTATCTTGCTGTAACACTTGAGCCCTTTTGGACTGACAGAACCATTTGCATGCCTTAAGAGTCTCCAGTGGGGCTTTTTGTTCAAAAGGACTAAGATGATAAGTGGATGAAGCTGATAGGGTTCTGTTTGATGCAAGAGAGGCACTTCACATCCTGGAATAACAGAGAGGGGCTCAGCCGATGATGACACATGGCATCCAAGTGACTGGAAAGCATTGGCCTCCTCAGTAACAAAAGAGGTACCAGCTGTAGCTCCAAGATAAGAGTGAGAAAAGATCCAAACAGACTACCAGGAAAGGAGTTCAGGAACAGCATGGACAGCAGGAAAGAAGTGGAAGGAACCAAAAGGAAGATTCTATGGAGGAAGAAGAGTCCTGAATTTTATTCAGGCTTTTTCTTTCTATAGAAGTTTTCTTGTTTGTTTGGTACAAGGTTTGGTGTTTTTTTTTTTGTGGGTTTGGTGTTTTATTTTTGTTGGGGTTTTGGCATTTTGTTTTGTTTTGTTACAGTGTAATTTAAACAATATGATGCAAGCTGCGGTGATCATTGTGTACACTGGGCATGGCAAACGTGAGTCCTGCCTGCTGCAGATTTTGTTAGGCTAAGCAATGGGCTCCTGTTCCTTGGAATGGGTAAATGAAGGATACCCAGCAGTCACCTCTTTGCAGAAATGAAGCATGAGGAGCAGAAATTTGATAGATTGCAGTGTTACAGCATCAGCACTGAGCTACCTGCTTACAGTGACAAAGAAAATTGACACCTGGGTAATATTTACCAAAGGTATTCTGTTGAAGCACAGTCCCAGGACTGTGAATTATTCTTATCAATAGAAAATGTAATCTATCTCCAGGAGATAAAATAAGTAAAGTTCATAGCTATTAATATGTTCAAATGCATTCAGTGTATTTCTCACTGAAAATTATCTTGCATTCATGTAAATTACATTGACTAGAAAATACTAATTCTCTCTCCAAGATAACAGATGTATATGTAAAATATTCTAATCTAGTGGTGCTAATGTGTCTAGGGAGGGTTTATTACACTATGAAATTTGGATGAATCAGAGGAGTGGAATGTTGGATGAAATTAACAGGTAGTGATGTTTTCAGTGGTGTGCTCAGACACGTGAATGGCAAACTGCAAAAATTAAGAACTCACTCTGCTGTGAGAATTCCTCTTTCAACCATCATCTGAAGACAGAACTGTCCTCTTTCCTCTGAATTTGCCAGTGGAATCAAGGAAACAAAACAAATTACATCTTTTCTTTTTCCTAACCTTCAGAATTTAATTCTATGCATTTGCTTTGATGTTCGTATTGAGTTGTTCATCTCTGACACATCTGTCGGCAAGGAATGAATAAATAGTCAAATGAGCTGAATGAGTTGTCTGAAGAATAGTGTGAAATTTACTTGAAAAAATAATTCAACAGTTGTTTGAGACAACAAGGAAAACTGAGAAAAGTCAGTTGCGCATTTATAGCATCTTTCGGTTCAGTCTGTTATGCCTTTCCTGTTTTGTCCACATGAAAGAGAGCGAGCTTGTGATTTTTTGCTAGGAAGCTGTGTAGCTATCCATTACACTGAGGCTGAGCTGGCCTCAGGAAAGCTGCTCCAGAGCTTGGGGAAAAGATTTAAAAATTAAATTTCTTAGTTTAACATCCTACTTTCTAAAATGAGTTTTTCACTTAGTTTACTCTCAGGGCTAAGAGTTCAGAGGTCACACTCAGTGGTCACATTGTAAACTAAAGTAATGCCCTGCCAGACTGCTGAACAGTGAGGAGAAATTATTCTCCCCCATTTCTTTTCGTGCAGCTTGCATATTTCTAGTGGAGCTGAAAGGTGCTCGGCTGGCATCCTTGAACAATAAAATCCCTCATCACTTTTTATTAGTTTGCTGCAAAGTTTCACATTGAATTCACCAATGAATCACATTTCTGGCTGAAGGGGCTCCACCAGAGGTTCCAGCGTAATTCTGTCATCTGCAGCTTACTCAGTCCTTAGCTGCCTGGAAACTCGGAGAGTTGTTAAATACTGTCATTTCTGGTCAGACGTTTTGTAATGTAGACAGCATCTACCCAGGACTGCACTGAACCTACTAGGTGTTTCATGCAGACCCTAAGCAGCTGTCAAATGGTGATGGTGTTGAGTCACTGCTGAGCTTGACCAGATCTAATACAATAACCTTGAGAGCTAAGGCTCAGTATGGATTTGCAGCCCTGGTGCACAGGAGACAAAACTACTGAGAGTGATAGAAGAAAACTACTTTTAGCTAAGAATGAAAGACAAGTGCTATGAAAAATGTCTGAAAACATTGATTCCACTTCTAAATGCTTGCTTAGTTAGCAAAAATGATTGTTCCCCTTTCTGATTTGATGTTCAAAAGTCATGATTTTCTGAGCTTGGCCTTGTGTCAGAGGATACAGATATTTGAATTTTCATAACAGCAAAATGGCGAAGAACAAGGACTGAAATCTCGGGCTGTTGAGTGCAATGGAGTTTTGCCACTGGCAGTTTTATTCCTTGAGTACATTATGGGTCAAGAATAAGGCATTAATCCTCTGATTTATTTTTTTTTTTTCAGTCCTCTGCAGTTTAGAAAATATATTTATCAATCCGAGACTTGAACCAAAGGGAAGAGGTTTACAAGCAGCTGAAGCATGTTCTTCCAGGATTTACAAAAAGAATAAACTAGCCAAACCAGTATTTATCCATGAATAATTTTAGCTAGAAAAAAAGATGAAACAGAAAAGCAGAACTGACATTATTTAAAGGATTTATTGGAATTCTCCACAATTTTTTTTAAACACTAGAACAAAACTTGCTTTAACAGCAATAATGTTTTCTGCGTAATTTATGTGAGTTTCTGTTGAAAAAGCTGACTTCATACAGCAGATATATATAAAGGAAATAAAATAACCTTTTATTTGTTTACCTTTTAAGATTTATATTACTTTTTGCCTTGAATCATCAGTCTATACTCCAAATTTTTTGATGTCATTAGTAGAGAAGAATGAAAATATGGTTCTTGAATATTATGTTTATTCTTAAGGGAACATTTTTTTCAAATATGTTGTATTGTTTGATTTCATTTTTCAATTTTAGGCTCTTCACAAATGCCCTTTACTTTGAAGAAGCTCTAATCTTCTCTAATTTTCTGTCTCTTACTGTTTTGACTCCAGAGAAGGAAAGAGGTTTCTTCTTTCACATTTTTCTTGACTGACCTGTGCAAAATGTGTATGATGGAAGCCTTAAAAAGAAATATGCCTGCTACTGCCTTTGAAAATTAGTCTTTTTGTTCTCAAGGCTGATGTTTTCATTGCAGAGCCATTACCTGTTATATGTGTTTATTTTAAAGAATCAGTTACCTTCCCTTATTCCCCTGCAACTCCCAAAGTCTGTAGTAGGAGCACCAAACTTGAGAAGTGGGCCCATGACAACTTCATCAAGTTCAACAAGTCCAAGTGCAAGATGTTGCACCCAGACTTGAGTATGGACTGGGAGAACAACTCATTCAGAGTAGTCCTCCAGAGAAGGAATTGGGTGTTCTGGTTGATGCAAAGCTGGACATGAGACTGTCCTTTTGGGAGCATCAAAGCCTATCAATTTACATGCCTATCGATAGATTTCTGTAGATATTGGTCAGAAGCTGATTTTGATTTTGTTAGCAACAACATAGGCGGTGAGACCTTTCAATATCATTAGTCACTTGTCAGTTTCAATACCTACAGATGGACATCAATGTCAATTAATAGATATGGTTATCTTTTGAGTTCTATAGGGGTCTACATCTGTTATCTAGAGACTGTTTTTGATCTGAGTAAGTATTAAGATGTATAGATAACACAACATTTTGATATTCATGGGTATCAATGCCTTTCAATCTCAATAGCAATTCAAACACTTTGATCTCAAGAAACTTTTTGATACTGATCACAGTGAAGACCTGTAGATAGGCCTTTTGATGCAGATAGGTATTGAGGCCTATCCATTTTGCAACATATCTAAAGGTGTTTACATCAATAGGTGGTTACCACATCGATGTAAATATTGACACCTTCTCATATTAATAAGCATTTATTTCCTTCAGTCCCAAGAATTCCTTTTTTTTCATATTGGTACAAATATGAAGACAGCAAGACCTTTTGATATAGGTAGGCTCCAGTACCTATTGACTTTTTTTTCATATTAATTAAAGGAAATTATATTTTCCACAAAATTTTAACAATTGCCTTGTAATTTACTAGAAGTTAAGACTGTATGCTCCTCAGCTAAATAGTGCTGCAAGGTAGTATTTCCCCAAACCTGAAGGACTTAATAAGAATTTAAGTGGCATAATGAAAGTTATTCTTAGAATAAGAAAATTAAAGAATATATATTTCAGTTATTAATAATTTTTTTTCATGAAAATTATCTAAATGCACATGATAAGTATCAGTATAATTGTAAAAGATTAAAACTTACAACATATAAGAGTAATTGTAATGTAATTAACCACTGATCACTCCATTTCTTTTCCTCTGTTACGCATGTGTATAGGAAGACAAAACAATTAAAAACTTATAAAACAGTTCACGTTGATTTATACAGCTCTGATTCAAATCAGAGTAAAATCCCAGATGAGCAGAAAAATTAAAATTGCACTGTGGCAAAAAAAAAAAAGTATTAACTTTGCTCCATTTTTTTTTGTGCTACTTTTTTCTGAAAGCCTGTAAATTAGCTGTTACTTAGGGTTCTAATACAGAGCAAAGCATTTGTTATCCACTTAGCAGTGCTACTCATGTCTGCTATGGAATATATCAATGTTAGTGCACTTCCACTGAAAATACACAAGTATTTAAAAAACCCCAAAAAACCAAAACAAACCAGAAACAATTAGCTTTGATCTAAAATACAGCACTTAGATATAAAAGAAATACAACTTGAAGCTTACTAATGCATTTTCTGTGTCCCTTCTATTTATATTGAAATAAAGTAAATTCTTAGCAAATGCACTTATTAATTTCTCACGTAGAGATGTTGCATTCAGGAAGACCTAAATTTCCTGCTATTTTTGTCATATTTGTTAAGATTTGCATTTGTTGAGATCCACTGACAATGTTTCAGTGAAATAACATTGAAATAGCACAACCAGTGGATCACTGGCTTTAACTCACTACTGGTTTTGTAGGCAGTGATATTATTGTTCTTTTATATATCATTACAACTTGTTACTGAGATGTTGAAAAAAACTTAGAAAGTCTCATGTACCTAGATATACAAGATGGTGAGAGAATTATGTTGGATTCTGAAAAGGTGGGAGCATCCACAACTGGCAGGGCTTTGTAGAGACTCAGCTCTTTCAGGCACCAGGCACCTCACAACTCATCTGTTGGTATACAACTAAATTATTAATTGAAAAAAAATGTTTTGTTTCATGATAAACACTGAGTTTTGAAAGTGCTTTCTTTCTTTCTTTCTCTCTCTCTCTCTCTCTCTCTCTCTCTCTCTCTCTCTCTCATGTTGTTTTTGGTTTTGTTTGGTTTGGTTTTTTTTTA
>JAWWLZ010000118.1:31672055-31685404 GCA_035041345.1 Poliocrania exsul
TTGTCATAGCAGAGGAATGGATCTGCTCAGTTTGGCTTGTCAGTCTGATGAAGGTCTACAGAAAAGGATTATTTTGGATTTTAATTGGTGGCATGAGATGTTTCTTCCCTTTGTAAATCATCTCGCCCTCCTCACTTTGGATCAGTTGTCAAGGGGTATGAGATGGGCCCTGAGCCCTGGGTCTGCTTCTGTGACAGAAAGCTGCTGGAACATTATTCATCAGAGCATCACCCAGAGCAGGGACTGTGATGTCTCTTGCCACTAGACAGTATGTCAGCTCCCACACCCAGGTCAGGAGAAGGTTCCCTTAGTGATTTGAAGAGATGAATGTTATCACCCTTCTTTAAGACTAGATAGCAATGAAGCAAAGATTTCCAGCACTGGAAGCTCAGATTTAGTTGTCTAAATTTGAATGTTTGGTGACTCAGTCCTTAACAGGAACTATCTGTAAGTAAATTAATTTAATTGTTATAAAATTGCTATTAATATCCAAAGACAATGAATAGGAAAGATTTAACCAAGATGACATTATTCTGAGAATAAAATTCAGCTTAGTTGTGATTTGTGTGTTTAAACAGAGGGACCTTTAAATTCTGTTTAATTTGATATTAAGTCATATTGCCATTCCCAAGCACTACAAAATGTCGAGGCAGGTTCTAAACATTCCTGATGTACTTTCAACTATTGCTAGTTCTTTTTATTCCCCTTAAGTGAAGATTTATTTTTTTTAATTTGGTTTCCCTTTGATGGTTTTTACCGAAAGAGATCATATTTTTATGTTCTCTGATATCAAGAAAGTGAAAGAAAAAAAGGCAGAAGTCTCATATTGACAGCTGGGGTATCTTTGTAAGAGAGGCAAGAAAAACAAAGCTAAAGATTTCCATGGTCCTCCAAAATAGGGGATACAGCAAGATTTCTCATGAGCACTGAAAAGTGTAAAATAATAATGGAAATCTGACAATATTGTCCCCTGAAGTGGAAAATTTCATTTTCTAATGCTAGCATAAATTCTCTGAAGGTGCGAGGAGTTCACTTTTACACTAAAAAAAATATTCACAAGTAGTGCCCAGAGAGGAAGCAAGGCAGAAAGGAAGCAAGGAAGGAAGAAAGGAAGCAAGGAAGGAAGGAAGCTATGATCAGGCTTCAGCATGAGTCATGGAGACTTTTCTTCACTTTCCTGGAGAGCAAGATAACACACATCTCCTCAATGACCTCTGAGCTTTATACCAATACTTTTTTAGTTAGTTTATTTAGTTACCCCTAGAGTAATTCTGATTGTTAAGTAAGTCACTTGCAAAGTATTTTAACACATGACAGCACAACCTTACCTCTGCACAGCCTCTCATGTTACCTTTGTGTTGGCTGGAAAATAAGAATAATGAATTGTGTTAACATATTTAAAGGTATGAGGAAGATGAAGATGTCTGTTTCTGTGGCATCTTGGAGACAGCCCTGCCACAACTATGACTCTGCAGGGGACAGAATGGCCTGATTTCAACACAGAGAGTGGGTGGTTCTCTGCCAAGGTTGCTGCTCTGACCAGTCCAGCAATTAATGTCACTGAGGTCAGCAAGCAGACATGAGGTGGTAACGGCTTTCAGTTGTCACTGACCTGTCTGGATCGTAGCCAGAGATCTAGAAATTGAAATTTTTGCAGGCTGCTACCAGACCCTTTAGCTGCCCTTTACTGGACATATTTCAAGCTGTGGCACAACAGAAGAGGAAAAAATATCTAAGGCAAGCAGATGTTGCAGGAATTATAAAGAAAGAGGTAATAGCAATGAGAAATGAGGTTGGTGAAAAAAGGATGCAGAGAGATACAGACACATATAAGAGTAGTTTCAGAAGTCTGTTTGTCAATAATCATTAGTTGTGCACCCATCCCGTATAGTTTTAATATTGAAAGACCATGAGCAGTGTTTGGTTCTCAAATACATGAGTTATTTTTCTACAGCTGATTCCCTAATCTGCAAAGCAAAAAACTTTTTTGTTGTTGGCAATTAATAGTGCTGTGGTGAGTCACTTCTTTTCTGGTGCTTCACTCCCTCCCTTTCTTCTATAAATGCTTCTAAGAATAGCTGCTATAGAAATAACTTTCATCTAGGGGAATAGCCCAAAATAGCAAACTCTATCCCTAAAAGTTATCAGACTGGTTAGTCATTAGCACACTATTAGACTGGAAAGAATAAAAGCCTGAAAGTAGCTAACAAATGTGTTTCTTATCAGTTTATTTTTCAATATGATTTGTGCTTAAAAAGTGCAACAAAATTTCAATATGGTCATATTTCGAAAAGTAGAAGGAGGTTGATTTCTTTAAGTTCCTAACACATTACTAAAGTCATATGTTGGCAACATTAGCTTATAAACAAATTATCATTATGTCACAAGAAAAAAAAGATGAGTTTCATTATGTTCTGATCCTGTTGTATTTGTTTTGTTTTTTTGGAAAAGCAGTACATAGGCCAGAAACAGGTGTAGAAGTTGTGCCTCTGCCAGAAGACATATGCATCTTCCATGTACTGAATTTTTCAGACAGCTATGGTGCTTTAATAACTCATGTCACTCCAGTGACACCAGCAGAACTGGCAGAGAAATTTTGCCTGAAAATCCCAACACACAAGCCCCTTTTTACTATAGTATCAATGAGAGGAGGACAGAAAGAGTGCTTTGTGCAGCAGAGAGAGTAGTGTTCAGTGGACTGTACTTGTGAACTCTGTCCATGTGGAGCAATGTAGTTTAGAATGGTCCTGTGCAGCTCAGAGGTCTTGTCAGTCTCTTTAGATTCTGTTCTTTAGACAACAGAGGTGATTTGCCATAGTGATGTTTGGCAACTGGTTAATCTCCAGGGTTTTAAAGTCAATGTGGCACTTTTACTAGTTTGCTTATCCCCTTAAGAAGGTTTGAAGGTAGCTAATAGGAATAGATTATTTATATAGCTAACCAATAACTTCAGAGTTCTTTCCTCTCCCTCTGGGTTTTCATAACTAAAAGGCCCAGGTTATGCCCTTACATGCACTGGAGTCTCAGTTCAACTCTATGTGAGTTCAACTCTACCTTCTTCTGCAAATAACTTGTCAAATGCAGACACAGTGTAGAAATAGCCCCATCCTCTCCTTAAAACAAGCAAGCTGCTTAGGTTGTAAAAAGTCAAAGCATCTGATGCCAGGAGATAAGCATCTTAGATGAGAAAATGTAGGGAAAGAGCTAATGACCAAATGTGAGCAATCACACTTTGAAAAATATGTGACGACCCACATCATTTTCACTGCCATCTATGCTCTACAAGAGGTATGTCATCTTCCCAGAAATCTGGCAGGGTGAAAATCATAACAAAAGGAAAGATGCATTTCTGAGCTATTTTTCAGTCTTGGTCTCTTCTCTGAACATACTCTAAATTGTTGACCTGCTTAGGACAGCTGAGTGTGGTAGCAACATAAGTTGTCATGAATTTCTCAGTTCACCATCCTGTGGATTGCAGTCCCCTCAGGTGCACTTCAGACACAAGCTGGCACCATGCCAGGCAAGCTGAGAGCTGAATTGAATTTCCAACATAATGATTTATTCATTGTAGTATTGGACAGTGATACAGACTGACAAGCCTGAAGTTCACACCTTGTGGTGGTTTTGAAGGCAGGTTTACTGGTTCTATGCTCCCTTCACTTGGCAGCTTTGTTCACTGTTTTATGCTCAGCCAGGCTAGTTTGGTGCTTCGCCTCAATTCCTAACCCACAGTGATTGCTACTATGACAAATTCTGATACAGTGTCTTCTTGTAGGTCAAACTTGATGCTGTCCTCACAGTTCTGTCAGTGCAAATTCCTGATACAGGAATGGATGCAAATTTGGCAATTAAGGACTAGTAGGACTGTGGTTAGTAGGTGGTGATTCCCTCCAGAAAACAGAAGGACTGGTCATGGCAGGGGAACACAAGAGAAGCAGATGTGCCGTAATGCTAAGGAAAATGATGGCATGACAAATAGCATTTGAGGTGCCAATGGCATCTATCTCAACTAGGGTATATTGGCTAAGGAGTTAAGGGAAGTACAGTCAAGGTCATTCATTCCATCAGATTTTGTATACTGGATGTATAAAATAGAGTTAATGGGACTGTTAAGTGTTGCATCACTGCTACCACAGTTCAGCATCTGAAAACTGGAAATTAAGACCTGTCTCTGTATTATCTCTGGTGTCGGTACTGACATATTTATTCTCTTTTAATTAGTCACAGCCAGTTCCAAGGTGGGTCAGGGGAGGCTGGAAGTGAGGATCTCAGAATGAGCATATAAATCCTGTTTTACTGGACAGGGATAAACAGAAGGGTATCTCTGATTCTCTGAGCTCCATTGTTGTGTAGACTCTCCTAAGTATTAATTCTCAGTACAGCATTTGCTACAAAGGGACACACACCCCATTAACTCTCAAAGACAGAAAGGCAGTCAGGAAGTGACAGCAGAACATGTATGTACATTTATTGTTGATTACAGAAAAGATAGGCCAGGCAGGATATGGATACACTGTCCCTTCTCATTCCCACTATGTTCATGGGAGGTTCCCCTCACATAGTCAGGAACAGTTCCACTCATAGGTTTGTACTGGTATAGAGATCTTGAGGCTCTTCTCAGTCAATGGTAGTCAGACATGCTATGTAGCTATCTCATCTCACCATGCCTGCAGGGAGTAGAGGAACTGAAGTATCAACAGGCCATCAAGGGGAGGGGCCTTTTCTCATATCACAGCAGGTGTTGAAAAAGCCATTTTACTTACTTTATTGCATTCATTATAAGGTCATCCCCAATGATAATGTCATATGCTGGGGCTTCACCCTCCTTTGGAGGAGGGGAAGGGACAGGGGAGCACATAAAAGATTAGGTACTGAAATCTTCTGCAAATCTCTGTTCGGTGTGGCAGAGAGGGAACCAAGTGGAAATTTCCATCTGTGCCTTTCTTTGACAGAGATACTCTTCAAGAGGAAAAATGAAGCATTATGGTGACTTGAAAAGAACATGGCTTTGGTTAATGTCCTCAAATGAATAAAGAATTGGGATTTTGCACCAGTTCATGGAAGAAGATAATGAACTATTGCAATTTTCTGAAAAGAACTGGCAAAGATTTCTTTAGTTTTTTTTTTTTATTGGCACTTTTTTGTGTCCATTTTATGTTTGCCTCATAAATATTCTGGGAGAATGATTTCCTGGCAAGGATGTGCTTCAAAACAGTCAATATTTTAAGTATTTACTGATAGCATATTTGGAATCCCTGAAATTTGCACCAAACACATTCACAGAGATATAATTATTTGTCAGAGGCACAGGAATACCATATGACTAATACATTAAATCCAAACTGGTTTGATTTTTATTTTGATTATTGAAAACTTACAAGAAACTGCTGACAAACAACCTACAGTTTTTGGAAATTATCCTCAGAGTAAGTTAAAATGAAGAATAAGGTAGGAATATTCAAGATTTGTGGACAGTCAAGATTTACTAAACATCCAAGTAAATTATTTAAATTTTGATTGGTTAAAATTTTGTTATTCAACTCTACTGGTAAACATAAACATATGAAGTATCCATGTCCCAGTGTAGCAGGCATTTCAAAATTATTCTTCTTAATGTTTACCAGAGAAGTTTTCACTTTAAACAAAGAGATGGTATAATGAATGCAGGGAATAAAATCAGCCCCCATCATGATTTTAGTGACACTACTTTTTCATAGTTTTCAGCAGTGACTTCTAAGCTAAACTTGTTCTGTAGTAGGTTTACCATTAAACCACCTTATCAAAGCTATTCTGCATGGGGTATTGGGCAGCCCACACTCTCTGTAGGTTTTCTCTGACTTTATGTGGCTTTGGTGTAGTTCTATCATTGTCTCTTTTCTCATAACTAAGTGCTGATCTCACAACAGCAATGCTTCCTTCAGCAAAACTGTTGATCATAGTAGTCTCTTCTCACTTCCTCTCATTCCCGTTATCTTTCTAACAGTTTTTACTGATTTACTTGCTCTTCCTTTCTAGAATATTAAAACAAGACTGTAGGCCAAGCCACTTATTTCTGTTTTTTTTTAATTTTACAACTCTTCTTGTGGATTGGACAGTCTTGACAACTGAAGTAAAGAAACTTTCAGTTTAAGGTCGATCACTGAGGAGAGGATTCTGTACTTAATAGCACATCACGCCATTTGTGACACAGGGGCTTTGGGACCCTCTGCAATGCAGTTTCTGACAGAATATGCAAAACAAGCAAGACACACAAGAAACAGAATTTTAAAACACAGGCATCTTGCATGTAAGTAGTTAAAGCTGACAATTTCAATAAATATATAGAGATCTGAAAAAAAATTAGCTGTATCTTCTCATAACCACATTTCATAAATGCAGACACCCACACACTATATCATATTATATATTGCATACTGCTTTTCCGGAAAATAGTCTGGTCTTTAAAATAATATGTGAGTTGATAATTTATTTTAGACTGTATACATCCATTTAGGAGACTGGCTATCCAGCCACTCTGTAAATTAACTGATTAGCTGTGTATAGTTCAGACAAGTGACAGCATTGAATACTATGAATTTGAAAAAGCAGCCTACATCCTGGCAAAAATTGTGGGAGTGAGCTAAGACACCTTTGGGATGAATAGCACAAGTTTAATGGTGTGATTTCTGTTCTGAAAATCTTTTGATTATTGAAGCTCTTTGTGCTTTCCTGAAAGTTAGAAAAAGGACAAGAACTTTAAACAATAAGTCAAGTTCAATTCCTGTTTGACTTCCTCTCTTATAACAAGAAAACCAATGTTTTTTTCCAGTTTCACATGGTACTTTAGACTTTGTTGTGAATTTTCCCCTCCCCATATGCCTGTTATCTTTTCTGTCTTATTTGGGCTGAGGGTGGAGGGGTTAGAGAAACAACTTGCAAAGGAAGCTTAGGTAAGCCAGACAACATTGTACTGCCCCTCAGAAGTAAATTCTGTTCTCGTTCTGTACAGGAAGAGACTTTGAAGAGCAGAAAAGGAGAAATTTCTCCTGCTTTTCATAGGAAAGGGTTACAGAAAAATTTAATTTGGAAAAGACCTTTAAGATCATTGAGTCCAACCATAAACCTAACACTGCCCAGCACTGATCCCTGGGAGCACCACCACTGATTGACTGCCATCTGGGTCTAACTCCATTCTCCAGCACTCTGCGCCCAGCCATTCAGACAGTTTTTACCCAGAGAAGAGTACACACTCTAAGCCATGGGCAGTCAGCTTCTCCAGGAGAAAGCTGTGGGAAATGACATCAAAAGTTTTACTAAAGTTCAGATAAATAACAGCCAAGTCTTTTTCTCAGCCGCTAAGTGGCTCACCCTGTCACAGAAGACATCAGGTAGGCCAAGTAGGATCTGCCTTTTCTCTTCTTCTCCAAAGTCTCTTCTTGTGTTACTTCTTTTTGACCACAAAATTAGTTAGTTCAGAGCCTGTCCTCCTGCCATGTTGCAGATAGGAATAAGAGGTCAAATACTTACTAATTGTCCTCAATTTAGCTCTAGTTCTCTCATTAGAAGACTTTTAATTCCATAGATAATGTTACAGTTGACTCACTTGTGTCCTGCATGCTAGTCCAATGCTTCCACAATCCACTGCACCATTGAAATCAATAGGAGCTTTGCCATCAAATGAGCTACAAGCTGGAGGCAATCCATAATTAGTTAACTCTGACTGCTAGTGCAACTTGCTTTGTAACAACCATCGAATTATTATTCTCTGCTAACGTGTATGTGACTAATCAGTCTTGGATCATGTATTCCTGAGAAGTCCTCCATCCCAGGGAGGTTAATCAAATGACAGTTGCTGCTTTTTCATATCAGAAATAGGGAATGAGATAACATAAACCACATAAAATTTAAGCTAAATAACAGGTCCAAAAGAGATAAAACCATAGATGGATATCTACCGTGGTCAGCGCAGAATCAGTAGCACCAAGAGGGGCCATGTGTTTAGCATGAGCAGCAGCAGCAGCTGAAAACTCCTTCATCATCCCTTCTACCACAGCACTGTCTGATCACCTCCTGCCTGCCTTGCATCTGACTAACAGCCAGCTGTCTCAACCCTACACTCAGAAAGACTGGCCAAAAATTCATTAAATCAAATGAGCCCTCATTACTTTTAGAGTCCTCTCTTGGTGCAGCACAGCATTGGGACTAGGTATTATTTAGTTTTAGTCAATGTTGCTGATGTTTGAGACAGAAGGACAGAGAGCATGAGCAGCTCCACTACAGCCTTTAATGTGGCTCTAGTGAGATGTTGTTATGTATTGGGACGTGTCTCAGTATAGGGGCTTGTTTGACAGTCCCTGTCACCATCTACCTCCAAGATTATCCTTCATGCTGCTGGAAAGACAACTTTATAGGGATAAATATTGGCATGTGTCTGTGAGGCCCACACAGGTAAAGACTCTCTCAGGGCCGTGTGTCTGAGTCACTGTGTGTGGGTGTAACAACTGCACTAGTTATTATTAATCTCTCTGAAACCTCTTTACAGTGATTAAGGGAGTACTGTATGAAAGCAATCTGCTTTGTGGGTTCTCGCCAAGGAAGACCCACTAAGCAGATTTTGTTGGATCCTTCAGCCAAACTGCTCTTTTCTTGGCAACTGAAATGCACATCAACATAGATGTAATGTCAATTTCCAGCATTTTTGTAATGTATTTTATTCAGGTTATTTGGACACGACACAAACCACTAATTCAAAGCACGGTATTTAAAATACCCAGCCACTTTTCAAATATGCCAGTGTATATAAATAAGCTTGAGCAGGAGACAAGAGGTCACATTTAAAATTGAAAGGAAAAAGAATGTGTCTTCTTGCCTCCAATCCCCGTTTCATGAAGAATGGACTTCAGTGAGGGATTTCAGTATAAGATGAATGACAGGTATTTGTCAGCAGGTGGTGGACTCCCTGTAAATCATTGCCAGAATAGCTCAGCAAATTGTCAGGGCTCTGCTCAGCTCTTTCTCCAAGCTAGGATTTGGGGAACAGCAGAGCCAAGCTCTCACTGAGAAAGTTGTGAAAATGAGATCATGTGACCGTGGCCTGCAGCTACATAGAACTTCTGGTAACCCTGGTTTTGGGTGAAAATAATGATCACATAGAAAGCTTTAGCCTATATATTACTAAACAAGACTGGTAGCTGTTTCCCGTGGCTGAGTCAGGAGGAGGGGAACTCATATTCTCTAGAGGGAGACTCTAGTAGGTTTCATCTGACCCATTTTCTTTGAGCTGTGGTATCCTTACCTTCTGTTTACTCCTGTATATAGATATCTATGTATTTTTAAAAATCTCACAAATTTTTGCTTTTCCCATCCCCTTTTCTGGCAAGTGATCAAAGCCTGGGTTTACTATTCTGCTAGGTGCCTTATGACATCTTGTCCTCACACACCAGAAAGTCACTGTCTCTAAAGCAACTTTATGTGGCTAAGTAAAACAGAGTAAAATAGCAGCAAACTGAAGTTTTTGCAGCTTAGTCTGTCCCAGGAGGGTTAGGCTGGGGAAAAACAAGACACTCTGAAGGAAGTGAAAAATAAGAATTAAAAAGAAACCAGATAGTCTCAAGGAGGGAGGGAAAAAAAAGAATCTAACATTAGGCAGAATGTCAAATAAATATTTGGAGTTCAGAGTGCTACACCAGGCTGACTATACTCAACTTTGACTATCTGCAGCAGTTTTTATATCAACATCCTTGTGTCATTAAGTAATTAATGTTGCGGTAATGTGCCATTTTGTACTACATCAATTCATTCACTACAGATCATATGGTCATCATTTCAGTTTCTATTGTGCTAAAGCACTTAAAAGGAGTCACTTCCTTTGTGACTTCATCTATTCTATGTACATGTGTTGTGTTTTGGAGTTTTTTTCCTACTTCCAGAGAGCAAGAGATCCAATATGCCCAGGTGGCCTCTGAAGCTCCTTTCTTCCATCTAGAAGCCTACCTTTAAAAAACAGAAAAGAACAGATGTACAGAAACCTCTTTGCTAGTTTATTTTGTTCCCCTTGCTAAACATGTCATAGAATCACAGTCACAGAACCACAGAATCACAGAATGATAAAATCACAGAACTGTTTGGCTTGGAACGGACTCTAATGATCATCTAGTTCCAAACCCTTGGCCATAGTCAGGGAAACCTTTTACTAGACTGTGCTGCTGACAGTTCCATCCAACCTGGCCTTGAACACTTCCAGGGATGGGGCATCCACAATTACTCTGAGCAACATGTTCCAGTGCCTCACTACCCTCACAGTAGAGAATTTCCTCCTAATATCTAATCTAAAGCTACTCTCTTTCAGTTTGAAGCCATTCTGTCTTGTCCTGTCACTAAATACCCTTGTAAAAAGTCCCTCTCCATCAGTCTTACAAGCTCCCTTCAGACACTGAAAGGCTGCAAATAGGTGACCCCAAAATAATTTCTTCTCCAGGCTGAACAACCACAATTCTTTTCCCCTTTCCTCATAGAAGTGGTGCTCCATCTCTCTAATCATCTTGGTGATCTCCTCTGGACTTGCTCCAACAGGTCAATGTCTCTCCCATGCTGAGGACCCCAGAGCTGGATGCAGCACTCCAGGTGGGATCTCACCAGAGCAAACAGGCAGAATCACCTTCCTCAGCATGCTGGTCACATTGCTTTTGATGCAGCCCAGGACATGGCTGGCTTTCTGGGCTGTGAGTGCACAGTGCCGGCTCATGTCCAGCCTCTCATCCACCAGCACCTCCAAGTCCTTCTCAGCAGGGCTACTTTCGATCTCACAGCCTGTGTTGATACCAGGGGTTGCCCCAAAGTAGGGACATCATCTTATACTTGGCCTTTTTAAAATTCATGAGATTTCCATGGGCCATTTCTTGAGCTTGTCTGGGTTCCTCTGGATGACATTCCATCCTTCATGGTTGTCAACCACTCAGCTCAGTGTCCAAGGGTGCACTTGATGATGTCATATCCTTCTGTTTTCTCATGCATAACCATAAAATGACACTAATTAAATTATGTTATTTACACACAGAGGGGTATTTGGCTGTATAAAACCGTGCATCCTTGAGTTATTTTCAAAAAAGGCTATGTAGTCAGAACATCAGCCTGCCCCTACAGCAGGCTGAGGAACTATCCTTGCTTTGCCATATTTGATATGGTGTCAGTTATCTTCATCTGTCCTGTCAGTCTGCATCAAGAGGCTGCCTAATCATGATCTTGCCTCTCTCTACTGCCCACAGAGTGATGTAGTCATTGGTGCTCAAGGGTGTAACAGCTCCATTGTGGCTCTGCTCCTTGCAATAGGAAACAAGACAATAGTGGGCAAGGCTTCTTTCTTCTGCCTAGAAACTTCATAAGGGTGTAAACAGTAAGGTCTTTTACTGGGGCTTTGCACTGATTATACTGAATGAAAAACAGTCTCTAAACCCTAAATACTATTAAAGAAATAGAATGATGAAGACTTGGCTGAAAGTTAAAAAGGACCAAACACAGCTATCAGCATTAATGAAATCATTAATGAACACCAGTCCTTCATGAGCTGGCCTGTGTTAATAATGGAGGAGCAGGGGAAGTGTTAATGACCTCTTGACCTCCCCAGTAAATCCACACTTGAAAGGGAGGAGATTAAAATGTCTTAAAAATCATGTGCTAGAAACTGAGAGAGCTTAACATTTTCCTTATGCTGATGTCAAATGACTTTCCCAGCCCCTACATCAATTATCTACGAGGTCAAAACTGAAGTAGGAATGCTGGTATGTTAAGGTAAGATTTCTTGTAAAAAACTTCAGGTCTCTTGACTTGGCATGGCTCTACCTTGCTAACTTTGTCCAGGACTGCTATGAAAAACATCTGAACTTCCTACACAGATTATCGTGATCTATTTTGGTCAGTTTTCTTTTTTGTGAGAGTGGGAGTGCATGAACATGTGTTCACTGAAAGAAATTGTCACAGAATCACAAAATATGCTGAGTTAGAAGGGGCCCACAAGGATCATCAAGTTCAACTCTTAGCCCTGCACAGAACCATCCCCAAGAGTCACACCAGGTACCTGAGAATATTGTCCATCTCAATGGAGAAGGCCCTTCCCAGCTTTACAGACCAGTTGTGCTTGGCTCAGTCAGTTCTTCTTCCTGCAAATGCTGTAAGAATTCATCCAAATTCCTAGCTCTGCTTAGCAGCATGAAAAAAAAACAAAAAGAGAAAATGCAGGCATAGTTATAACCTACCTGGTGTAAGAACAGAAATATAAAACTCTACCAAGTAGTAAAAAAAAAAAAAAATTAAAAGTTTTATGTGGGAAAAAGGAGAAGACATAGTAATCAATATGCTGGAATGATGTGTGTTAACAATTACAAGGAAATATTTTGTAATTTATAAGATCCAACAAAAATAAAATCAAAGTGAGATATTCAAATTATCTTAACCCAGAATCTCTGAAAAAATACTTTCTCTTGTTAGTAGCAAATGTCTATATGACAACAATAAATCCTTTTCTGATATTATAAAAAATATGAAGAGGAAAAAGCATTACCCAAAGCATAAACAATCTGCCTCTGTTCAGTCTTCCAGTAATACAGTTATAACTTCTGTGACTAACACCAATGATTGAAGATTTTTACAGGCATCCTGTCTTCACAGATTCAACTGCAATGAATTGCCTTCTTACTCCAGAGAGACACAAAATTTAACTTGCTGCTATCTGAGAGCTGTTTTCAAGTACCACATTTCAAAAGACTAATTCAGAGCATACCCTGGGAAACAACCCTTAAAAACAAGGGGGTCCAGGAGGGATGGACAGGTTTCAAGCAGGAAATTTTGAGTGCACAGGAACAGGCTACACCAGTGTGCCAAAAGGCCAGCTGGAGGGGAAGACGGCTGGGTTGGTTAAATAGGGAGATTCTGAAGGAAATCAGGAATAAAAAAAGGTTTACAGACTGTGGAAAAAAGGGCTGGCTACTTATGAAGAACTTATGAAGATAACTGGATCATGCAAAAAAAAAATCAGAGAAAGAAAAGTGCAATTTGAAGTTAATTTGACCAGTTCTGTTAGGGTTAACAAAAAGTCCTTCTATAAATACATTAATAACAAAAGGAGGGGCAAGGAAAACCTCTATTCTCTGTTGGGCTTGGAGGGAAATATAGTTAAGGAAGATGAGGAGAAGGCTGAGGTACTTAACACCTACCTTGCCTCAGTTTTTACCAGTAAGACAGGTGGTGCTCAAGACAACTGGCCTCTGGAGCTGGTAGACAGAGAAAGGGAGCTGAATTCCCCCTGTATTCCAGGAGGAAATAGTTAGTGACTTACTGAGCCAGCTGGATCCTCACAAGTCTATGGGACCAGATGG
>JAWWLZ010000118.1:31685504-31748286 GCA_035041345.1 Poliocrania exsul
TGGATAAGTAAAAGAAGAATCTGGGGGATGTTTAGGACTTTTTGTCTCCATGCATATGTGCCCTTGTTGACAATTGCACACCATCACTATAAACCATGTCAGATCAGATTGGCATTTCCTTGCACATTAACTCCACATTTCAATGGTGTAACCTGTCATAGCACTGGTCATGTCAACTGATGTGAACTGATTTGCTCCAACCAGAGCTTGATGGCAGTGCCTTTTAGTCTATAAAGCACGAGGCAGTATCAAACAGCTCAATCAGACAATCTAATTAAATTAATCAATTCCATTGACTTCATCATCATGGTAACAGTGGGAATGTAGATTTTTACAGTTATTATGACAGTTTTGTGCTGTGGTTTTTAGGGACTTTCATGAATTTCATGTCTGTAAATCATTAATTCACCATACATGAGTTTTCCCAGTCACACTACAAAATGCAGATGTGTAGTACCTGCCATATACCTTGCACTCTGTCCCACTGCCCAAGATGTGCAGTATATATGAAGATGTGAAAGTGTATATGCATGAGATGTATACCAAACCATACAAAGGTTTATTTACCTGTTCTTTACTAATGGTTCCACTGAAATTGAGGTTAAGATATTTCTTACACAAGAGACTTGCTGGTAGGTTGTTACATTACTTTGAAGGAAAAATTACATAACAACACTAACCACTATCCCAAAACAGCCATTATGCAAGCAAAGACTTAAAAATTTAACTCCAAGTATCATCAGTACGTGTTGTGAATAGATTCATAGTTCAGAGTTATGATCATTGTATGCAATAGTTATAGTCCAGTTTACTTGAAAGAGAAGTTTGGAAACAGCGTCTCATTTAATGGGACCATAACATCTCTAAAGGAGAAATGTCACAGTTATTTAATATCAAAGGAAGAATATAGATGTGCACCTGCCAATATAAAGGGGTTTTTTGCCCTAAGGCTATCATGGGTTGAGGTTTGAGAGTGTCTGAAAAGGCTCACTAATTAAAGCAGAGAAAATAACTTTTCCTTGTAACCACTTACCTTTTGACACTCAATTATCTTCATATATATATACAGCAAAAAGTTACCTAGATTTCTCAGATAGCCAAATTTAACATAAAGAGAGCTTGCATTCATACGAGAGGCCAATAAAACTGTGTAAGTGTAACAATTTGGAAAAGTCTGATGTTTCTATGATAAAAAGTTGCTTTTTGTTGTAGTACCATAATTCTGACATATTGGCCTACAGATTGGCAGATCTTTTTTTCTCTCATCCTCAATTAACATGTATCTTTGCTGGTGGTGGGTGAAGACCAGCGTTTAATTTGCTTGACATATACACAAGAAATATCTGCCAGCTCTAAGTCTCAGGCATACACAACATATTCCCTGGTGCCTGCCATTTTTACAACTTCTAACCTAAGAAACAAAGAGTTTCTTCCTTTTTCTGCAAGCCTGCTTGCCAAATTACAATGTCTCAACAAGATAACCCTGGCAATGGTCTCCTGGTCATAAAGGCCCATGCACCAAGCTGTTCAGTCTGTGCCCAAATTAAATCGTTTTCCTGATCAAAGAAAGCAGTTGAAAGCTACAAAGCTGGAGTATAGCCTGGCTCCATCCCCATTCCTGTATCAAATCTAATTCAGAACAACATTGGTCCCAGCAGGGGCCATGTGGGATTAAATCAGTCCCCATTTCTCCATTTTGTAAGGATGGCAGTTTGTCCTTAATCTTTGTTTCTTTTCTTCTAGTCATGTATTAAACCATGTGAGGAGACCTTCCTTTTATCTCATGACCATTTAATTTCTTTAAGATTCTTTAGTGATGTGAATCACTTTTTGAAAACCCAAGTTCACTGTATATCAGGCAGCACACCCTTTGCCTGATCTCATTAACTCCTTCAAAGGATGCTAATGGATTTGTGAAGTACATTTTCTCCCTACAAAATTATGTGTTTACCAATTCTATTTTCTATGATCTCTACCAATTTGTCTGGTGCAGAAATCAATTTTAGTGGTCAGTAGTTTTTCAGTTCTGCTCTTTAAAGTTTGGGGCTTTTTATTAGCACCACATTTGCCACTTTCTATTTCTCGGCTTTCAAGAGTGATTTCAGAAATTAGTAGTTTAACAGTCTCATATTTTAGCTTCTTTAGAATGCTTGGTTGAATGCTACCTGGTCCTTGAGATTTGCTACTGTTGATTTTATTGAATTGCTCTGAAAATCTCTTCTGTTTGATTTCAGACTGCTCTTCAGGCTTGTCCCTGTAAAGAACAGTTCAGGTGTGGAAACCTTCATGACCTCTTCTGAAGAGAACATTGATGCAAATAATTTGTTTAGCTTTCTTTCCATAGCCCTAGCTTCCTGGAGTATCCCATTTGCACCTTAATCATCTCTCAGCCCATTGACTTTCCAAAAGGCTTCCTGTTTCTGAGAAAGTTCTTATTAGTCACTTTTATGCCTTTAGAAAGTTGCTCTGCAAAATCTTTTTTTGTTTTGCCTCATTGAAGTTCTATGTTCAACAGGATGAGTTTAACTTGTCTTTTATTTTCCTTATTTAGACAGGATTTCCACATTTAAATGGATGAGTACTTTACTCTTAATAGCCTTTCCTATTTTGCTGTCTAGACATGCTGACTTTTAAGCATTTAATTATTTTGCTTTTTAACTATTTCTCTTCACTTTCTCATACTTTTCCATTTTCAAAGCTTATGCATGATCATCATTAACTTTTTTCATGTTTTTGGTCCTGCTCAGATGATGTAAATATTTGCAGGCTGACTCAGCACCTATGCACTGCTTCAGAAGAAATATTTTTTCTTTTCCTCTTTTTGGGGGTTTGAGGTTTGTTGTTCCAACAACCAGTTATTTATTGACTCTTGGATTTGTACCTCAGACTCCAGACACCTTTCTGCTACAGGAAGTGAACTAAGATTTGAAATGTGCTGTGTACTGTCCTTTGAAATAAAATTGCTTTCCCATGTCTTTGAAAACACAGTTGGAAAAAACAAAAACAAGGTTAAAAATATTGCATGTCACTGTAAATCAGAACTTACAAATCTAAAGAAAAAAATTAAGACACAAGGACAGTGGTGTTACCCAGTATCTGGAAAACTGATAGTCCTCATATCCTCAATCATCTACAATTACCTATGATGAGTAACAAATGAAGGAGACTAAATCTTGAAGGTAGGTAAGTCACCCTTAATAAGCCAATGCATGTAATGAATTCCCTTGTTTATCTTCCAGGTCCAGAAAGGGCTGTAAGGTTCATAATGAGCTCTGCAGCAGCAAAGTGCTATATCACCTGAACTGGCCAAATTTCATCTTCTGTTGCTTGGGGATAATGCCTGCAAATCTGTGCCCTGCCAGGAGGAAGGAGGTGGCCAGCCACTGTTTCTGTCAGGAGGTGCTTGCTCTCAGTGCAGAGCCTGGGACAGGAGCCATACAGACTTTCCTTGACATGTAGCTGGTCATATCGGCCCTCTCCATGCTGACTGTTCCCTCTTTTTCCTGGGCTGGGAGTCTGAGGTTTGGATGAATCTCCATATTTTTCAGAGCAACAAATTTAGATGCAAGTAAGTATAAATATGAACAGTACCATTGACAACTGCTCACCTTGTAGCTTCACAGCCAGACCCAACCCACAGGACTCCTGCCAACGGCAGCTGGGGTAGGAAATTTTTGCAAAATACTCAGGATGGCTTGTCCTTGTGTTGCCTCTCCAGGCCACTTTGAAGTCTGCAAGTGTCATGTTAGCAGTACTACCATTGACTAAACCACTGTGGTGTTACCACAGTTCCCTCAAGGCCCTTCAAGGTGCCCTGAAAGCACTTGGTCTGACATGCTTTTCTTCAGCCCTGGCTGCTTCAGAGAAAAGGGCTGCACTTTTCCAGAGCTGAGAGACCTGATTTCATAGATTTTTAAGACTAGAATAGACCAGCATGCTCATCTGTCACCCTCAAATACTAGCCCTCTAGCACCAGGCACAGATATGACTCTGGCATTGAAGCTTATAAAGTTAAGCTTATTATTTAAGTTATTTTCATTGCTGCTTCTCTGCACATGTTGGACTAAGGGGAGAAATTCACAAGTCAAAACTGCTTTTCTATTTCATATTTCCTTATCAACATATTTGTCTTTTGGGGTGTCAGGAAAGGTAACTCGGATTCTTGTATTCATAAATATTCAGAGAGGTGAGAGGATTAAGCAGTTAGAATACTGTTTGAAAAAAAATTCAGATCCCCTTTGCAAACATCATCATGGTGATAAAAATTCTTTCTTTTCACTGTAATAATCTACTTTAAAAACATCCTCCTCGCATTATTTCCAGCTATCAGAATCAGTCGGCAAAGTATAGCCTGAATTCCAATAAAGGGCAATTCCAGTAAATAGAGAAACAAGCATAAATTATATCACTAGTGACCCAAGAAAGAATTGCAGTGATAAGGGAAGTTGATCTGAATCATTTATTTCACCTTATATTCTACTGGTAACAAAATAAAAACAATGAATAACAAATAATGATTCTTTATAAAAAACAAGTAATGTCTATGCCTTTCCCTTCCACTCTCATTGAAAGTTCTCACCAGACAAGGGCAGCAATTGAGTTTATGCCATTTCATCCATTGGACATTTGACTGTATCTGTCTCATGCAACTTTGGATCCCATTCAGTTCCTAAAGTTTAGCTGTCTGTATCATGAATATCTCACCCTGTATGCAGGCAGTCTCATTTGAGGCAACTGAACTGTATGCACAAACAAGGATCTGCATACTCATGTTGTCAGTGGGTAATTCACTGAGCAAGCCTGTATGGACAGGTGGAAAGTCACTGTAGTCCCCAGAGCATAGGTGAGGCTGCAGTTCTTCCACTTGCGTTTCTATGTTTTGCTCTTTCCATGGACAGAAAAATTCCTTCACCAGTGGTCTCCACTACAAAAATTTTGCAAATCTTGCATGAGCAAGGGAGGGTTGGTGCATCCCTATTTCTGTAGGCATGTTCACAGAGGCAAGAGTCATGATTTCAGCAGGTACAGACATATTTTTACTATAACTGAGGAAACCAGCTTGGGCAGAGGCAGCAGCATACTGT
This sequence comes from Poliocrania exsul, assembly GCA_035041345.1. NCBI lineage: Eukaryota > Metazoa > Chordata > Aves > Passeriformes > Thamnophilidae > Poliocrania > Poliocrania exsul. The sequence continues at coordinate 31,690,589 of JAWWLZ010000118.1, forward strand.
GGCACTGGGAGTTCAGGATAAAATGGACATATCTGCCTAGAAATGAAGAGTACTTGCTGAGGCAGCTGTTGTGCACTAAGGACCATACTGCACAGCATTCTTTTAGTGGCACCCAGGCTAACTGCACCAGAGATGTCTCTGCAATGACATCTGAATACAGTGCAGATGGTTATTGCTGCTAGAGACATCAGTGTATTGAGGACTGTTTAGTGCTGCACTGGGGACATGATGCAAAACTAAATAAATATTTACCAGTCAGTAATGGCCACAAACTATGTGAGTTGAATAAAATAACTGGCATTTGAATGACCAACTTTTAATTTCTGTAACTCAGAGATAATCCATTTGCTACAACGTTCAAACATTAGTTGCTGTCATGTGGCTAAACTTGCTTTATTATATAGAAATTATTATTTCTATCTGCCAAAGCTTGGAGTTAAGAACTTTTCAACAAAGTTTATTATCATCTCTGAATTTTAACCCTATTATATAGGGCTGATAAGTGGGTGCTTTTGAGGGGTTTCTTTTCTCAGTCTTTCTTTCAGATTTTCCCAGGTGTCTGGTGTCTGAGAGAAGTTGTCTCATGAAAGAAGAGCAAACGTTATCATCAGAATAATATAAATAAATTAAATTAAATAAAAGCACCTATAAGCTGCCTCACGGAACTTGTGGAAATAACTTATTTAAAGTACTGTGACAATCAGTAACTAAAACTGTGCAGCTATTTTGCTGAATTTCCTCCTGAGTAACAATTTACATCAACAAACTAATTACATTTCAGAGTTGTTAAAAAGCTTATCTATTAATATATGTGTTCATTTAAAAACTACTAAATAGAAAAATTTTCCTGAATAAATGCTAATCTCACTTTTGGAGGCAAGTTGTCACTCAATAATATTTATTATAAAAATACCACAAAAACTCTCACATTGTTTAAGGAATTAAAACCCAGATACTAGATTGATTATAGATAGGATACTGACAGCCCAAACTAGGAGTGTTTTCTCATCTGTGTCACGTGCATCAACTTTTAGTTATACTAGGTGAGCTCTCTGTGATTAGGTGGAGGTATAACTCTTTGCCCAGTGGAGCCTTTGAAGAGGATTGGAATGCCAATGCTATTAACATAATTCTAAGGTCAGTCACTCTGTTCCCTGGGACCTCTAGTAAAGCTGCCCCACAGTGTCATGTCTGTAATGCTCTATTTCTGTCTGTATATTATAAACAGTTACTCAAGGGGCAGTACATTTTATTTTTCATGCTTTCTAGCTTTTCTAGATTCAGGTATTCACAGTAAACATAGCCAAGCTTCTGTTAAGTTCAGGAATGCAACAAACCCTGTTAAATATGAAAGACCAAGAAACACCAGAAATCTGCACTTTTGGCTGCTGTGTCAATTTCTGTGGTTCACACACATTTCTACACCTCAGAAGTAGAAGCATTTAAAAGGTGGGAGAGCATGTCTTCAGGGGAAAAGCAATATAACTCTTGGTTTAGCTCTCTGTGTGAAAGTCTTTTCTAGTGTTTATTTCATTCTCATGCACATAAACACTAGAAAAGACTTTATGCTGAGAGCTAGGTTAACAACTAGAAGAATGCTGCTTCAAAGACTGAGCGATTACATTTAGACAATTTAGAGAAAGTATCCTTCTATTTAATGAACAGCTTGTTGAATGTTGAGAAATATAGTCATTTTTCTTGGAGATGGATTTATAACTACTAATATTTTCATGCTAGCAGTATTTTAAAGCATTCATGACATGTTTCATGACATACCATGGTTTAATATACACATTTCTTTCCTGTTATTCCCTGAAAACAAAACAAAACAAAACAAACAGGAAATATGAACAAAAAATGTGGAGTGCAATAATACTGGATTTATGTGAAATCCTAGCAATAATGTGTCAGAAGATTTAAAAAGAAAAAAAAAACTAAACCTCTACTCAGCAAAGACACTGACTGAATGTCATAAACTGTCTGAAGCATAACACTGAATTTGTATCCAGTCTTTCACTGGTATACTTATATCTTTTAAACAAATGGAAAGCCCTCAAATACCACAAAAAATGAAAATATAATGGCCTCAGCATGTAAAATAAAACCCCAGTGTAAGACAAAACATATTCCAATGACTGCAATTAATTGCAAAGTAAAATAAATCACTATACAAATAATTTATCTTCTTTAAATATCATTAAAAAAGACATTAACATGCCAACAGGAAACATGCAGCTTGGCAATTTTATGACACTAAACAGGACTGCAGCAGTGTGATTCTGACTTCACTTAAGACAATGACAAACCTCCCATTAATTTCAGCTGGTGAGAAGTGTCAATAATTTTTCATTTTAAAAAAATCTATTTTTCTTCCTCAATGTAAAAGAAATTAAAAGCCCCAAGAAGTCTGAATATACTGACATTTGGGCTGGTTTATGTATTGTTTATATACTTACAGAAATTAGCAGAATGATTTATGATAATCAGGCTTGCACTGTCAAATAACTCTCGCACTTCAGAATCCCCTCATGTTCATTTTTTTCCTCTGATCAAGAAAGAGCATTAAAAACTCTCATGGTCGTCTTGGGTGGTTTGAGCCTCTAATGCTAATAAAAAGATATGACTTAGGAGAAGCCATTTTGTATCGTTATTTTATCAAGTCTGATCTTTACAACAAGAGAAAGGTAATCTCAAGTCAAGGGCAGTGGGTACTTCTCTTGCTTACATAATTTTTGTTTTGAAAATACTGTGCACAACAGCAGTAGGATTTATGTTGACAGCAATATCCAAATGAAGGAAGAGAGAAGATGATATCCAGTGTCTGAACTATTGGTGCTTGGCAGGTGGACAGTGGGGCAACCTTCTGCTCTGCACTTCAGCAATAAGGTTGAAAAGTCCAGTGCCGTTATGGCCACATGGTGGGAGAGACCAATCAGCTCCATTCCCACTGGAGGGCAGAGTCACAGACAACTTGAAAGACCAAACAGCGGAGTAATTTTGTTCTGAGCAAAAGCCAGGGAGATGTTGGTAGCTCTGCAAAACAATGAGTCCCACCTCTTTCCCAAAACCTCTTCCTGTTCATTGTCAGCTGGCACACTGGGATGAAGGCAGAGACATCCCACTTTACTGTGCTGTCTCCAGAAATAGGAGCTGGTTCACCATGGGCCCATGGGCTTCCCAGGGTTCATCCTGCCATTCTGCACAGGGAGCTGCTCACTGAAATGAGAGAACCATAGCCTGCTTTTCCCTTTCCGCTCCTGCTTATCATCATCTCCAAAATACACCATCACTGTCTCCTTGCCTGGTCCTGCACTGTCTCCCTGATCCAACTCAGGCTTTCTGCAGGGCTACCAAGGTTCTCCTGGGGGACAGCCAGCAAATAAAAGGGAAGAACAAGATGCTATTTGGAGGACAGGAGTGAGGGAAGGGATGATTCATGAATTATTATTATCTTCTGAACTGAGTTTAATTTAGCCCCCAGGACAATAAGCTGCTTTTGAACTACTGCTAAGCAGTTGTCTCTCCTTGCACATGTCAAACACATGGCCCGTTCCCAGCAAGGGCCCCAGGCAGAGGTTTATGAGACAGTTGGAGGGAGCTAGTGTTGAGGAGCTGTGGTATGCCAACAGATGGGCTGGGATGAACATCTTATGCCAGAAATTGCACCCCAGAGGCTATTTCTAGCCTCTTCAGGCCTTTTGTGTTGCTGGAGGGCAATGGAGCTACAACATAATACAGAATTAGGCCTGCTAGTTCTGAATGAGGAAGGTGTTTCCAGCATTTGTGAAGCAAGTGCAAGTCAGCAATCTCAGCATTGGAATGATAATTGTCTTGCAATTTGAGTAATTACCATGTGTGGCAATATACGTGCGCTGTGACAGCATTTTTCATTGCATCCATTAGTGTGCGGCTATGCTGCATAGCAACAAAGCTTCATCTGTTTCACAAACTTCTTAAAGTTTGGGAGTAAAGTTAAGCACATCTCAGTTCCTTGCTGAGTCGGGAATAGATTAGTTACAGCCTTAACTCAGCTCCACCAAGATGCATCTTTATTCCTCAGAGAACAGAAGCAGAGATGCCTGTTGTTTTTATGCATTGCAGTCCCTATATGAAGAAAGACTTCAATGCACAACCTTCCCTCTTTGCTAAAATGATAATAAAATAAAATGTAACTGTATTAGGTAACAAAAACAAGAAAAATATATCTCTGGATGCTCAGAAGTATTTAGACACTAATTTGACACTGAAATTACCTAGTCAAAAACCACTCCCTCACTCAGATACATTTTTTGTGTGATCTTTGGCTATGTCAATATAACAATATTTCAAGAAAATTTTACCCATGCTTAGCAGTTTATTATGACTATCTAAGCCAGTCAGCCTTGACTGACTTAGCTGAAAACTTTTCAAGTGTTTAAGTGCTCCCAGTTCTGGGTTCTTAAACCTTTTCCTTGCTTGAGAAAACTGCTTGCCAGCAGAGCCAAGCCCTGCGTTTTCCCCGTGTCATCCCAGCTAGGAAATGGCACTGCCTGTAAGAGAAGGATAAACCTTTCAGTTGATATTTTCACTCCAGGGTGGAGACCAGAACCCGGAGCTGAGCCAGGAAGGAGGAATGACGCGCAGCGGCCGCTCTCCGTCCGGGAGCCGCGAGAGGGCGTGGATGGACGCTGCTGCTCAAGGCTCATTAATTGGCCTCGCAGTCTGGCTGAGCACCGCAGCGTTCTGCGGTGGTTATGCAGCTAGTTACTGACTGGAAGACAGTTTTTGGCATTTATTGCTGCCCTGTGACACCTAAATTATCATAAGGTCAGAGAATTCATTGAACCTGAGCAGCGCTTAAGCACCGTTAGACTCATTTGTGGCTATTCAGACCAAACAAGTTTTTCAGAGGGAGACTATTGGCTCCAGGTAAAACATTAATGCAAAGAGAACAAAAAGAAAGCTAGGCTGTTTTAATAAGCTGTCTTGCTGCTGTAGCAGGGATGGGTAGGACATAATTCCAAACAAGCAGCTTGCTGTGCCAGCTAAAGGCGTCTCTGGGAAGCCAATAGGAGATAATCAACAAGGAGACACTCATGCTACATTTTTTTCTACTGGCTTTCCTCTCTTTCCACCTACTGTAGGTATCTTACTGATCTCAGAACACTAAGCTGCAACAACCACCTTTTTAATTGCACTATCTTGAGGTAAACATGACACTAAGTTGTTAATAACTTCATCTGCCTGTGCTACCACAACCATTGCCATTTTTGCTATCCCAGTAGCAGCAGGAGGTCAGCAAGAAAAAGAAAAAGAACATGAAGGGCTAGCATAGACCCAAGGAACATAAATCAGCTACTTCTGGAAAGTGATGTTGAAGCCAAGGCTGCAACAGGATCCTCTCTAGGAGGAGTGACCCAGTGCTGGGAGAAAGCCAGGGGGCAGAGGGGGCACTGAGGAGAAGGAGGGAGGGACTGCAAGGGAACAGGCGGTGGAGGTTCAGATCCTTTTGCTGTGAGTCAAAGGACATGCACAGGTGTTAGTGCGAAGGTGGAGATACATAAATGACAGGCTGGGTTCAGTCTCTTCCCAAAGCAACAGCAGCTGAGTCAAAACAAGCACAGCTAGAAACATGAAGCCCTGAAACCCCGCCCCCACACACTCATCGCATATATACACACATCATAATTCATGCTACATCAAAGCAGTGATTACCACAGCTTCCTGGCTGTCTATTTCTGTTTATTTATGGTGCATTACACATTTTAATGCTATTCTTATACAGCAGCTCAGCTGCCACTGTTCTGTATTTGGGTGGGAAAAAAAAAAACAACAAACAACAAATGGCTGTATCATACAGTATATTGTCCCCTGGGAACAAAGGATAAACAAATGCTCACCATCTTCCAGGGAACAGTGATTCAGAGTTATTAATAGCAGGATTCCCCCTCCCCATTTCAATCTAGCTCATGACTACACACTTGAGCAGAGGGTGGGAGAGGTGAGAGCGGGTAGGGGGAGAAGGGCCAGAGCTGCTTCCCAAGTGACCTGTTAAGCCCAGATGGTTTCAGAAAAGTCCTTACATCATCCTCTGTCTTTGTGATCATGTCTAGCTCTGGGCTGCTTTGAGATTGTAGATGGAAAGGGGAGGGTAAAGGTTTGACATTGGCCTGAGGAGAACTACTAAACTCATGTCTTGTTTGAAGCTGGATTCGAGCTAATGGTGAGAGATCACCTACTAAAAACACTGCCTACTACAAGGTCACAGCTCATTTCCCATTCTCCCCCTCCTCAGAAGGTAAGAACATGGGGACCCGGCTTTATTAATTTATTTAAGGAAATGACAGTCAGCTCAGACTAAGTTGAGCATACAAGATTTATTTCTCCTTGCCGTCAACCTTGCTATCATTTCCCCTTGAAGCCTGACTTCTCATTACCATTACTCTCCTTGCAAAATGCAAGTCATTTTGTTTATGCCATGGGAAAAATATATAATCTCTTTAAGTGCATTGACAGTATCAACATAAAACAAATAACACTGAACAGGCAGCAAAAGCGGAAGCCATTTAGCCAGCAGTCCCTGCTGTGAGAGGCACACAGACTGCCACTGTGCACCTCCTGCTGTACCCTGGTGTGTGGGAGTGACACGTCTAAAAGGCTCTCCCTTAATAATCCAGCTATCGTTGTGAGTTCACTGCAGGCACCATGCTATCAGCAGACCTTTACCTGTAATAAACTGCTCTTCTATATGTGCAGTGATAGTGTCCATGAAAGTATATCCAGGGTCCCAAAGCCCTCATTGCACTGGGCAGGGGAAGCACCACTGCACCCTTGGTGCGTATCTACCCTGATCCTGAACTAGAAGAAAGAAAGAAATACTATCTTTCCCATACTCTATTCTCAAACTTTTTAATAAAGGAACTTCACCTCAGAATAAAGAGTCTGATAGTTTCTGAGAGGTCTCTGTCCAGAAGAAACATTACATTCAGCAAACTGCTCCTAGTGGGAGCAAACTGCAGGCACTGCTGCATGGAGTCACACCTCAATCAAACAGCCAAGGTTGAAGGATCCCATGCCTCATGACAAACTTTTTGTCACCCAGTCTCTCATGCCACCCTGTTTGCAGAAGCTGTTGCAACAAGAAAAGGGTGGCCTGAAAGAGCTAAGCCTTGCATCACTTATTTTTTCAATCTACTATAATGACCTTTGTTGTTCTAATTTCACAGAGTTGCTGAACTTCATTAGTTTATATGTATCTATATAGCTATTTTTATACATATATCTATATACACATAATGGCAAAAACATATTACATTACAAATGTTGACCTCATGCACAGATAAAAAAGGAACTTCTACTCATGCTGGTAAGACTGCACTGGATTTACAGGCTAAGGAGAGAGAACCAAAGTGTCTGGATGGTGTAACCTACACAGAGTTAAGTTTCCTACACACTTGTCCACTGCTCTATCTATATACTTCTGGCAGGGGCCTCACCAAGTCCCTTTCCCATCCCCACAAAGATCTCAAAGGCTTCCCAAAGGAGAGAAGGAGTAAAATCCTCATATGAAAGTTGGTTTGTGTGACAGCATTAAACAGGGGAACTACAACAAAGCTCAAATGCCAGGGAGCCTGAAGGGGAAGTTACTACTGGTCCTAGGGAGGGGGGCACTCACAGCGGGCTCTTGCCAAGTATAGACTATACCTGAGGAAGGGAAGTAAAACAAATGTTGACTCCTGTGAGAGAACAATCCCCAGAAGAGGCACCTGAGAAGAGCATGGCTGAGCCTCCCATATGTCCTCAGAGGGAGCTCTGGTGTGGGCGAAGAATTGGGATTGCACTGGTTCCTGTCAGGACTCAGATTCATGGGCCAGTTAATCCCAAACAGCATGTGCTAGCTGAGGTGGGATGGTAACACAATCCACAGAGAGGGATTTCACAGGGAAAGAGAAATGCTCATGCTATGTGGTAGCATTTGTAATGGGTATTTTTAGCCCCCAAGTTCATAGCACATGGGCAGCAGCCACAGTGCTGAGGGGGATGTGGTAAGAGTTCCAAGGAAGCTGAGGCGACCAGGTCAGTACCACAGGGCTTCAATGATGAAATTAAATTCTTAGGGCTGTGTCTTGGGGAAAGACAACAGTTCAAAAGACCTGGTAACTGGACATAGTGCTTCTCAGCTCAAAAATTTACAGGCAGACTAATTTTTTTTCACTCTCTGCTTTAACTATCTGAGGCTAAAGCTCTCATATCACCAAAAGCTATGGAGCTGGGTATGCTATTACTTTGGTTTTGCAACTGATCTGCTTCAAATCACCCCAGAAATTAGAAGCATCTTAGGCAGCTCTTTTGTCATTCAAGATTCTGCTGCAAATCAAAGAAAAAAATTTGACCTTGTCCAACCATGTGTTCAGCTTAAATCTGAGATATATAAGGGATGTTTTTATTATTTCTGTGCTATGTTGGCACATGAGGAAAATGCCATTCTGATTACAGTAAATTATTTTGGGTTTCTTGATGGGGCAATTCAGACTCAACTGTTTAGCCTAAAATGAAATGTACAATTCATTCTCCAGGTGTTTAGTTCTCTTGTTAAACTTTGTTTCCTTTTAGTTTAGGTCACTTTTGAAATGAAAAATGCCATTTTGACACAAAAGGTCCAACAGTTTCATTTAAAAAATGTAAAAGCAAAGCAATTTTATGGCTTTTTTTTCTATTAAGCACTATTCCATTAAAGATTGCTGAAACAAGAACTCAAAGTTTTTAAGAATTTCCCTTGTCCTGATTTTTTTTTTTTTTGACAGAAACTCCATTTCAAGAGAACTACATCTTCTAACTAAGTTTCTAATCCTAAATAGATTGTAAAACAGAAGGAAGCTAGAAGAACAAAATTAGAACATCAGCCCACTTTCACTCAGTTAAGCTGTGGTCTTTTCTTGCCCCTGAGAGAAAGCAATAGGGATTAGGCGTCCTTGACAGACACTGTTCTTTTTTGAAGAAAGGAGATAGTTCTCAAGAAGAAGAAGGGGACATGCAAGAGCAGAATTCATGAGTCATATTCAATGGTCATATTACTTTGGAGCGTGATCCTGAAATCAGCAGGAAAATGCCGCATCTAGAAATATTTCTGACCTTTATCCCCATGACCAATTACTTAGGCTTTGCAAACTCCGAAGAGCTGTGTCAGCAGTGACACTCCTGTCACAGAAAAGGTGTCTCCATTTTCACAGAGATTTGTTTGCTCTGTCGAGACCCTGCAGCATTATACCAGCTACCTCTCAAATTCAGGATTGCAGTGCTTTATTATAAGCAGTGAAGTAATCTGGAGTCCTGACTTGACAATCCATATTTCCTACTCTGTTCATAAAATGTTTTGTTGTTTATGGCTGGGAAAAAATAGGCGTATGAACATTGTCCTTTAGCCAAGGCCTTTTAGCGACTTCCACTGAGGAAAATTTAGGATTAAAGATAATGTTTGGTTGTCTGCTAGTGGGTCCCCTCTCCTTCTGACCCTGCTCTGTCCCCACCTGACACACAACGCAATTACCAAATCAATGGGAATTAATCACATCCTTTGAAAGAGAAGTGGGCCTGTAGTTTCCTTTTTCTGTGTGATAGAATAATACAATCAACTTCAGAAATCATTTGTGATTGCTCTTGTCACAGGCTTTTGACCAAATTAGCTACTGTTGCATGCAGGCAAATCCGGAACCATTCCCAAACGTTTTCATCTTTCAGCTCCAAGGGTGCATGTGATGCATTCGCTTAGTGTGGCATATCACAAACTAATCCCAGGAAAAGTCACAGCAATTTCATTTTAGACAATCACAGATTTCTTATTGACCTGAAAGCCTGACTAAGTACCTGTTTTCCATAAGTCAGGAAATTTCACACCTTCAAGGGCGGGAAAAAAGAAAATGCAGGCAGCAAGAAACTATTTACAAAGTCTGCAATGCAAAAACTAACACTGATCCAAAAAAATCTCTCTCCCACTCTCTCTCTCTACCCTTCATGTCCCACCATGAGGTGCTTTCCTTCTTTTTAACAAAATGAGGGAATGCTCTGGGGAAAGAAGAAACTGGACCTGATTGGGGCAGTGCTGCCGCTGCCGCCGGGCACCGGCGGTCAGAGCTTGGGGAGTCTTGCGGGAGCAGCCCCTCCTGCCTCTCCCGTTTCGGCGCAGCTGTTCCTGCATCAGAGTAAATAAATGCCGAGAACCGGCCAGGATGCGAACCTGTTCTGTCCTTGGGTTGAGGAAAAGCCGTTCTGAGGACTAAGCGGGCGCTGCACATTAACGCACCTCTCGGCTGACGAGCGGCGCGGAGCGCAGGCAGGGCAGAGCCTGAGCCGATGGGTCGTGCCGACCTTGGCTGAGGAGTTTCCCTTCACCTTCCACTTTAGTTCTGCGTGCGCCCGAGGGGATGCCCAGCTGGATGCGCAGTTCACCCTCCGGGACACAGAAAGCAGATGGGCATAGGCGTACTACCGGTGCCCCTTTCATGAGGCTGTGCCTTCATGGCAGCAGGGTTTGGTTTTGTATTAACTCCCAGAGCGCTAAAGCACTCCTGGAGCAGTCACCTCAGCCACGTTATGGCACAATTGATTAATGAATTCACTATGGCACGGTGTTGCGAGCTACCTCTAGGCATTGAGTGGGGTGTTCAAGAAGCCTGGGGGGCTCCCGAAGGGCTGAACCCCCTTAGCACCCTCAGCAAGGGAAATCAGATCCATGACTATTTGCAAGTCCACCAGCAGACAGCTCTCACTCTTAGAGCTATCCCGACTTCAGCAATGTCTTTGTCCTGCACCTGGCAAACTCCTCTAGAATTCATTGGCAAGAAGAAGAGGAGGAAAAAAACCAGCTTAAAAAATAAAATCCCAAGAGCAAATGCAAAGGCTGATAACAAAGAAGATTAGTTCCTCTGAGACCGAAGAAGTAGATGTAAGTCACATATTAAACTCTTTATTTAAGAAAATTAATAAATTTTTTATTAAACATTAATGAAAAAGCCTAGAGTCCATTCTCTTCCTGGTGATACTAAGCAAAATTAAATATGCCGTTCTTCTCACTTTAATGTGATTGATAGGTGTTAATTTTAAGGTTAATTTTTTGCCACTTTACACTGGATTTCAGGAGGTTTACATAGGATAATCACAATTGTCATTTCACCATGGCGACAGGCTCCTCACATAAGCTGCGCAGAGAAACGTCCTTCTTTTATTGGAGGGACAGAGGAAGGAAGCTGCATCCTCTGGCTACAAAACACTTGTGCTCAGACCACCAAGGCACAGTCAGGCTCTGCTGCCAATGTACTGCATGGTCTTCAGCAAGTCACTTAATACTGAAAACTTTGCATAAAATTGCCACTGGGGTATGGGTTGCTTCTCAAAATCGGGTGCGTATGTGGAGTGATGAATTACCTTCAAATATTTTCTTTGTAGCAGAAAAGAAGATAAGTGCTAATCCAAAAGATGCATATTGGGAGGAGAGGAGGGCAAAGAGGTTTGTTTGTCCTTCTCTCTCACAGAATTATGGCACAGTTTAGACTGGGTGGGGCTTGGAGGTCTCCAGTCCAACTCCCCACTCAGAGTGTGGCTCCCTTTAAACTTAGAGCAGATTACTGAGGCCCCCCCATTTTTTTGGCTGTCCAAGAATAATGAGTGCACAGCCTTGCTGGACACTTGTTTCAGTGCTGAACCACTCTCACAGTGATTTTTTTTTTTCCCTATACTCAGTGAGGATTTTACATATTGTGACTTGCTGCAAATGCTGCACCTATCATCTGATGCAGCAGCAGTCACATAGAAAGGCAGCAAAGCCCCATATTATGTTACTGTCTCCCCTGAACCACCTCCATAGATGAGGTGAGCACTGAGACATCCACTGTGCTGAAACTTTGTGTTTATTCAGGACTGGCTGGTTGTCTGGGACTGGGAAGCCTGGTCCTTCAGAGAATGGGTAGGGCAATGGTCCCATCCTCTCAGATCAGTCCCAGGACAGCACCGAAAGGCTTCTCTTACAACAAGGAGTGCAGGGAGGCAGACCCTATCCCAGGGTGCCAACCACTTCCTCAGCCTTTCTGAGAATCCACTGGACTTGGCTGGAAGTCTCTTGGGGAAGACACAGCATTATTTCATTTTCAAGTGGCTTGAACATTCTGCCTGCTTGTGGCCTTTATCAGCCTTTTTGTAGCCCTACCATCTAAAGTTATTGTTCACATATTGCAGCTAATTCCCTTTGCTAAATTTCACTGCAAATTAAGCTTCTAGAATACTTATGCCAACTCTGTGGATGCTGGCTTTGCACATAAGGAAAAAAATACATGGTACATCCATCCATCTGTAGGTAAATTAAAAATGAGAACTACTCAGAAACTGCCCTGGACATGTGTAAGCATTTCTGTGCGGTCCCTGTTTTGGCTGGCAAAGCAGGAAACTCTGAGCATCCATAAGGTTAAGAAAATGCACATTTTGAAGAGTGTCTTGACCCAAACCTGTGATTTAACAAAAATGAAATGGCATTTGAAAACAAGTAAAGGATCGCTAAGATATTCAGGGCCTTGGAGAGAGAAATCTACTTTCACTTTTCCTGGCATTTTGCCTGTCAAATTATGAGCTTATTTGTGGTGCTAAATGCTTTGCTTGTGTCTCAGAGAAATGCAGGAACTGCTGGCTTTTTTTTTTCCAGTGGAAAAGAGAAGTTGTTAATGATCCCAAAGGTTAAGAAATTGGCACAGTCAGAAGCCAGCACTCCTTTTATTTATTCATGAGCTGGGCTTTGTGTAGGCTCCCAACATGCTGGATTCCCTACTTGACTGCTCACCTCCCCCGAGAGACTTCCCTGCATTTGCCTGGGTGTGCACACGGGCATCAACTACATGTAAAGGAGGATTAGCTTTGCGACCTGAGACACTGAACCAAAACTATAATGTGATTCAGCTATAGGTGGGTGTCCCAAATCAAACATTTTTGTGGGACCATTTTTTTAATATTTGAGCTAAAGCAGACTTTGAATTGCACTATACACCCAAAGGCTTTAGAAATGTTTGGTTTAGGCACAGAATATACGTTTATATGTTTATGTGGCTGCTTCTGTTGAAGAGAGAGCTCTCTGAAGTGCGGATATATGGCAGTGACCCTGTGGAAGTTCTTAACTTTAGTCCTTCCACACAAAATGGAGAAGACCTGCTGGACCAGCTCAACCACTTATCTCCAGTTTTCAGAGATTTTTTTTTTAGAGGACAGGTGAGTGCATCAGCTTGGAAAATCCTACCTATTGAGAGCAGAAGGTATTACCTGCTTAGGCAATTATGTTTAGTGAATTTTCCTCTTCAGCGGTATCCACAGAAATCAACGATCAACTCTGCCTGACTTTCCATTCAAAATTCCCTCCAAGGAAGCACAGAAGGGAAAATGGAGGACATTACAAGAAACTTCATCCTAAGCATTGTAAGCCTTGACCCTATACTTCAGCTTGCCCCTTTCCTTTTCTGTTAAATTTAAAATATTCATATTTCAAAGCAAAAATGATTTTAAAAGGAGATATAGAGCAAACTTATTTCAGTGCTTGTTTGTGGAACCGAGTACAGAAAATCAAAAAGTGTTCTGGCAGAGGAAGAAATGCACTTATTGAGGTATCATGCTGTAGCCATGCATGGAGGCCTTTAATGAGAGCATGCCCCAGTATGTTAAGTAGTCCTTATCCTCATGGGAAGTTACATTTCTTGAAACCTTCTGGAATCTAAAGATACATCAACAGAGTATAGTAGCTTCTCTTTTAGCTGCAGGAAAAGTAATGCACTGAGAGATCAGGCTTCATACCTCAAAGCTGAGAGATGAGCAACTTTAAAAAGCTTGTTTAGTCTGGCTTACCCCTGTGCTGCAGAGCTAGGATCCCAGTGTCCATCTCCTCAGGTACATGCTAGTGCCTAATTAGATGCCAAGTCACTTGTTCTCTTGCGTATATCACCTATGCACCATACAGTGGGACATGGAGTTTGCTATCTGAAAAGCCTCTAGAATTCAGTTTATGCTAGATAAGTAATAATAGCATTAATGGACTAAAATATTAACATAAAAGAACAACTGTTGTAATTTCTTCTTCATGTGATTCGAGCTAACAGCATCTTCTTTTATGGAAGGAAGGCTGCTTTGAAAGGATCAAGAGCAGCTTTGCAAAAGTGGGAGGAAAGGACATTTATATAACAATAAGCCGTTCCCCCCTTAATTTTCTCAGTTGGCTGCACAGTCTTCTCCCATCTTTTGATGAGATCTCTTAACAAAAACATTAAAAGGGTAAGCATAGGCAGCTTTATTTCCAGTGATAGGATGGGTATGAGGCCAATGAGAAAAATTCATTTCATAAAACCTCCCTGCTGAAATCTGCCTTACCTCAGCGTTTATCAGCTACTCTGCTTTATTGTCTAGTTAAAATGGAAATAACCTATCTTCAGTGCTTAGTCATCAAACCATGTGGATGACAATGTCAACTGACACCAGTTTTTATAAGCTAAAAAAGCTGCCCTGAGGTAAGCAGCAGTGAAACCAATCATATTTAGTGATTAACATTTCCTGCTTCAGAAAAGACAAAGATACACATGCAGTTGAAATTAGACTTCACTGGCAAAGTGACTTGTGAGAATAGCTGGGCAAAGCTAAGGTTTCTGAATGAAGGACCAATGGCTCAATTCTTAAGTGGCATTTCCCAGTGAAGAAATCAAGTTTTCTGAGTGTGTTACACAGACAGTTAAACATTAAAAGATAGAAAATGGAGTTGCCTCCCATTACCCTGCAGCCAAATTTATTCCCTGAGCCATTAACAAAAAACAACAAAAAACAACAACAAACCTCCCAAAATTAAAACAAAAACAAAAACAAAAAAAGTCCCAAATAAACACAAAAGAGGCAGGCCTGTTCTTGATGCTTGCACAGTAATTGTTTCACCAACTCCAGACAAAATTTCTTCATCTCTCCTTTCAGCTTGGTTGTGTTCTTTAGGATTCCTGCAGCGTTCCCAGTGTGGCTCTGAGAAATATCACACTCTTTTATCCTGTATTTTTATTCCTGTCACCCACCAGCAGCTTTCATTTCGCTTTGCTTGCCTGGCCACCTGAAGGAAATGCTTACAGTCTTTCAAACCAGGCTCACAGTGTTTGACTGTGAAGGTGTTATATCAGTGCTAAACCAGTGCACTGTCAAAATAGAGCAATCCAGTTAATGAACAGGCAAACTCCAAATACTGGGTTCATGCTGGTGACTTTAGTATGCTAATGCTGTATATGACAGAGACTTTCACTGGGTTTACTGTCTCTTCTGCAGTTTTATTTTAGAAGATTTACTCTCTAAATATGTGAAAAGAGGAAAGGCCTTTTCTCCTTCTCTCAACTTTCCTTGTAGGTGGGATCATAGCTGAGAACTGGCATAAGGGTGAAACATTCCTCTATTCGTGTATACAACTCTCTTACAGCTTTCACAACACTTGCTTTTCCTTGGTCCTTGTATGAGGAAGAGAGTGAGGAGGAATGCTGTAGCTTTTAGTGTCAAGTATGTTGCATAGGGTTCCCTGCCATTTCTGGTTCAGTATGCATTTTTCTGAAGCCAGACACAGAAAAGCCTGGGTAGCCATTGAAGTCTGGTGGAACATCAGGGCCAGAAAAGTTAGTCTGCTTTTCCAGCTCGCCTTCTGGGGTTTCATGCTGTCCTGAAGACACAAATGGGTGGAGAGTTGTCAGATCTTGTCACATAGGAGTCTTATGGCAAGTTAAACCTGCAAACTGACTGCTTTCAGGACACAGACTGACAGGAGAAGACCAGAGCTCTGTCTGAGTGAACAGTTAGCTATTTGTTCTTCCCAGACTTTTGGATCCCAAGGTAACTCTGAGCAGCTGTAGAACACTGTTAGCATGAGCTAAGGTGGTCCTTCACATGATGCTGAGGCTTTCTGTGCCAGAACTTTCTAATAAAACAGAAAGCCAAGTTCAGCAGGAGAGGATTGGAAATAAAGAAGTCTTTGAAGAGGAAGTGAGCCAGAACAAGTGAGATGCAGTCCAGGTGGCAGAGGAGGATAAAGAATTCCACTAGATAATGAAAACTTAGGGAGTGAGAGATAGGTCTGTCAGAACAGAAGAAAAGAGAGACCAGGCTTAGAAACTCGGGGAAAAAAAAAAAAAAAAAAAAAAAAAAAAAGAGCACTAAAAGAAGGGAAATAAGCATTAGGAGTGAAAAGGGCCTGAGTAGGCACTGAAATGAAGGAGATTGCTTTATGGAACTTACAAGCACAAGTGAAATGTAAAAGCCTGAAGAGACTCCATCCTAGCTAACTCTATAACTAAGGGTATGACGTTTCACAACACAAAGTGTAAAATGATTCACCAAATTATCTAAAAGTTAAAAAAAATCTCAATCACTGTCTTATTCCAAAAGAAATCCTGCCTATCAGTTTGAAATACAGGAGTGCTACTGTATTTTTTTTCCAATGTTTGTTTTGGCTTTTTCTTGTCATACTATCACACCCAAATTTGATGGTGCTTCCTCAGTATCACACATTTTGGTGAGCAGATAGCCCAGTGAAGTAAGAGAATGAAATCATATTGCATTGAGTTGAGGTATGCAGTTGTCTTGAGTATTTACAATGCTCTGAAAAGGAGGCGATAATTAGAGAGGGATTATATCATACAGAGACATCTGACAAATTAATATATTAAGAGACAAATGTTAAGTCTGTATCACAGGTCATGACTTTCAAAAAAGCTTGGTCTGCATTTGGGCGTGTAAAGAAGTGGTAGATTTTTTTTTATTCTTCAAAACTTATTTTCAGAACAAGATGTTCATTTGTGGGTGGTAAAGCTTTATGGTAGTAAAGCTTTAGGGTGAATCCTGAAGGTCACTGTAAATTAGAAAGCTGGATTCCTTTTCTCTCCATCATATGCTCCTAGTCCCTCTAATTTATACTCCATTGCCCTGCAAAGGATTAGGAAATAAAAAAAAAAATATTTAAATGAATTGTCAAAATGCAACACAGACAGCTTCAGCTCACATGTTTCAGCTCAAGAGCAGCAGCAGCCCATGCTGCAAGAAAACCACACTATCAGAGCTTTCAGTGAGGGCCATGGGAATAGCTTTGATGACTTTACAGTTAGTTCACTATTAATAAATGTCTTTTGTAAAACATCTCTCCTGCATCCCCACTCTCCCCTCTGCCTGCTACCTGTGGTCCCTGTCAATTCTGATATCTGACTTCTCTTGCAGTTTGTCTGGATTAGGGGAAAAGAAAGTGTTTTGGAAGGGGAGAGGATATGTGCATACCTATACAATGCATAGCTGGTGAGCCTCCACTCTCTGAAAGCAACTTTTCATTCTTGTCAAGACAAACCTAGAGCAAAGTTCAGAAGTCACTGCTGTTAGACAGTAAAAGGGCCAGTTCAAATCTGTCTCTCCATCAGAGCATGGTATTCCCTCTGGTAAAGGTCACTTGGAGAGAAGATATGAAACTGATTCAATACTTGAACTTACCCAAAAAGCCAAGCAACTTATTTACTATGCAGTGACCCTGTAGTGACCTCATCCACAACATACGCAGCTCCAGCTGGCATCAGTTGGTGTCATGAGTACAGATGAAGAAAACAGTATTGCTGTACTAGAGGAATACATCAAGTACATTTCTGTGGTTTAGTTTTACAAAACCTGTGTGCATCTTCCAATCACTTTTTATGAACATTAATAAAGTATTGAGTGAAACTTTGCAAGAAGTGCTTTTATTTTCATGCAGGCGTTTCTAATGCTATTTCTCAAGGCAAAGCAAGGAAGGCACAGGCACCAAAGACACGGAAGAGTTGTTCATGCTGTGCTGCCTTTTACTTTGAACAGAAATGGTCGCAGAGATGCTCTGAAATAAATTCCACTCTGAATGATCATTTGCTTAAAAGTGAGAAAGAAGCAATTTTTTTTCTTTTTTCAAAACACTGCAGGCCAAAGGGACAATTTAGAACTCCTCTTACACTTAACTTTATTTTTTAGTTCTCAAGAAAGCAGCTAATTCAGAAGGTAAAGAAGAAAACTGATGATCCACATCTTTCAAAGGCACACTGTCCTTATCAGCATTGCAGGATCACTGTATGAATCGCTGTTTTGTGTCACCACTTATACACAGCTGTGCTGTCACTGTGCAGAATTTTTCTGAGCATCAACATCCAAATCCGGATTAAAAGGGAAACCCAAACAAATTCATCTATTTCTCTCATGATTCACCCGCTTTCTTGCCACCATCATGCCCGCAGTGAAGGGACAGAGAAGGAGAGCAAAAAGTAAAAACAATAACCCCAAAATATGAAAAGCTGAGGTTGTTTCACAGCTAGAAAACAATCATAGGGTCTTGCTTGACTCAGGAGTTTCTAATGAGAATTTTAAAAAATTATATTCTCTGGTTTTGCCCAAACCAAGTTTATATTTCTAGTATAAAATAACCAAACTGCCTGCCTGATATAAAAAGCTATTTTCTTTCTCTTCCCCCCTTCTCCCCCACCCCGCGTCATTCGACAGCACTTGCCTCCGGTGCCTCAACAGTAGCTATGACTGTGTCTTAATGAAAAAAGATGTATAAAATATTACCATAACCTCAGAGGCATGAGTAAAGCCCTTATTAGAATTCAGGACCTACAGCTGGAAGGGGGGCTCAGGATGGCAGATAAAGTTAACTATTGTTAGCTCACAAGTGGCTCAGACTTCCTGGCAACTGCAGTGAATTACTCAGCCCTTTATGCAGGGTTTCAGAAACAGTTCACTGTTTCACAACAAAAAAGGCATTCAGACTGGGAAAGATGGTCTCCCAGGGCTCTAGAAAGCTAGCTTTAAGACAGTGAATGGACACTGGAGCCTCCTAAGTGAATGACCACTGTGGGAAAGGGTGGTGATGTCAGCCTGAATGCATTTCCAATGGTTTTGTCCCACTTTTCATCGCTTTTGCTCTCTCCCTCACTCTTTTTCTCTGCTTCAAGCTGTCCCCTTCCTGTTCTTTTCAGGCCATTATTTTAAAAGTTTAGAGCTTGCATGCACACAGAGGGGAGGGCCCACAGTGGCATTGCTGCCATGAAAATGCTTCTCTGCACTTTTGTTTGCATATAAAAAAATATTGGGGAGTATGGGCAGTGGAGGGAACTAAAATTGAGAAGAAAAAAGTGAGAGGTGGAGGAAGAGGAGAAGAGGGAGTGTCAGGATCCCGCAGCTTGGAGCTGGGACTATGAGACTGTGACGAGGGGAGAGAAAACTGGGAGCACAAGGAGGGGAACTGGTGAAAGCAGCAGGGATTTGGGGTCCTTTGAAAAACAAATTTGTAATCCTTCACACTGCACATGTTTGAAAGAATCGGCACTTTTGAAGGCCTAGAGAAGAATCAGAATAATGTTCTTAGCTAAGCCCTCGGAAAGAACAGAGCCGTGCTTTGGAAAACATACCCAATTACATAAGTTTATCAAAAGATTTCAAAGGCTCCTCTGTCTACAACCAAAAGGGGAAAAAAATAGTGAAATGAAAGAGGGAGAAGGCTCCTAAGTGCGTTTATCCGTGGTAGCGAGTGAACAGCAGCTAAGCTGACGTAGTTCAAACCGGTGTGGCCCATCATCCCAGACCACCTCCCCATGTCAGCAATGTGCAGGCTTCCAGCAACAAGCCCTGGAAGCATCTTTGCAAAAACCAGCTGGACTTGAATGTAACAAGGGAATATGGAGCAAGGCACTAGATATGCACTCACTTCTTGTAAATAAAACCATGAGTCCCCTGGCCACTAAGCCCACCTGGTTTGCTTCCTGCTTTCTATGAAACACTTGCTATTCATACGGATAAATGTATGCAGCCTTAGCTAAGCCTGTCCTGAGGCAAAATTATAGGATAACAGCATTGTACAGACAGCGAACATTACAGCTTAGCCCATACTAAATTCCCAGTGTGCTGGGGTTTTTGTTTTTAATGCGTCTAAGAATGCAGATGTACGTGCTGCACACATAAGTGTGTCTTAGCAGCAATCCCCTTGCTGAGGCTTTTCTACCCTCTGCCTGAGCTGTAACCTTGTTTCACTGAGATTATTTTGCTGATGGATAATTAGCACAAGTTCCTAATCCTGCTGTAATAATACCAACAGACCAGGACAGCCTTATTTCCCATAAAACAGGTGAGGAGAGACTGCTGGCTTCACCTAAACTGTCTTTATATCAGTGCTTTCTATTATCCCCCTAGACAGGAATTATGCTTATGTAGCCAGAGGTAAAAGCACAGCACAGGCAATGTTCTTTAGTTTTGCCATAAGGTAAATTCACTAAGATCAGCCCTGCATCCTGTATGAGGCTCACTACAGTAATTTTTCATCTGGTAAAACTTAAGAACCTTGTCTACACTGTGTTTTTATTGTGAGACAACTCTTGTGTATGGTAAGAGACACAGCTTTTTATGCTTAAAACGGAAAGATCTGTGGCTACCTTATTCTAAACACAGCCTTCCTGTCTCCAGACAGGATTTAGCCGTAAGATACCTTCACCAAATTAGTTGTTTTCTGGATAAAACCAAATCAAACCTTTAAGCCATTAGCTAAAGAGGGCAAAGACAAAGCCTGCCTTTTCCAAAACTATCAGTGTGCAATGAACCACCTGCAGTCAGCCTCACAATATGAAACTTACTTTTTTACCTGGGGAAAGAGATATGTGCTCCTGAGGTGCATCTGAAAGTTTCTGTCATAAAGATGAACCACTAAGGATATTTCTAACTAGTCTTATGAGCTAAAGCAGAGGACATTTATTTTGCTGAGGCAGTTTTTCTTTAAAAAGACTCACAACGCCGTATCTTGTTCTGCTTGGCTTTAGCAGGGAATCTCAGGTCTCAGATGTTATCCATGCTGTAAAATCCAAAGACCAAGGCTGTAATTTTGTGATTGGTTTAGGCCAATCTGAGGTTAAACTTCCATTAAAGAGGCCTTTTGCCTTGGACACATGTTGTGTCTTTGCTTGCAGAGGATAAGCTTATGTTGCCTGATGGTAAGACAATCTCTAGTCTATGCTGTGTGTGAAACCCTCCCTTAGCCATCTCTTGTTTCCAGGACTAGTGCAGACTGGCGTGAATAACGTTAATACAAACATTCTGGTTCATTATAAATGAATTCAGTGGCTTCAGTAGACTTAGTGCCAATAGATTTCAGCCAAAATAAAAACCAGCTGGACTTATAATTGGTATAGGTGTTTCGGTATCATCAATCATGTGGGCATGTCCACTGAGCACCACTGTGGTCTCTGAGTCTCCACAACTGCAAGGACTGAGGTGATAACTCTTTGACACTGGTACCATTTACCTAAATTGTTAATTTACTGAGGATAAGTTGGTGTTAAGAAAACCACAGGAATTTTAAACTGCCTGCCTAAGGGGTTTTCTCTCCTCAGCTTCCCTACACTTGGGTCTTCTGACTTCACCATTTCATTAGGTCTTTTCTGGTCCACAGTAGGCTTCAATGACCAACTTAAAAAAGATTTGTCAATGTAAAGAGTTGAAAAATGAAAATACTTTTCAGACTTTCTTTAATATACCGGGAAAAAAAAAGAAACAAAAAGAAAAGCCTAAAGGGCACAGCTATTTTCCTGGTTACCTCTAACTCTAAGCAAGTCTTATGAGTCAGGTGCTTCCAAGCCTTCTGGAACCCCAAGGGCCCTGGTACAAGGCCTTCCTCTGCCACTCAGCCCCTGCTGAGGTGACCTGAGCCAGAACAGGAAGAGATTTTCTTTCCTGGGTAGGTATGTCTCTGAGGTGAAGCTACCCAGGAAAGATTACCTACAAAAACCACTATTTCCACAAACCCCTACAGAAAAATATTTTGCTGTGTTTAGAAGGCCCTTCTCTGCTCAAACAGTCTTGGGTTTCACATAACTGCTCTGATGTACCAACAATTCCCTGCCACAGCACTTAGGAAAACTTCTCTTCTGAAGCTGTGAGGTATCATCTGCAGCCGATGCACTGCTCTGCCTCCTTGGCTTTGTAGGTATTAATTCAAATTTTGGAGTAAATGTGTGACTAAGTAGAGATTAAATGTTTTGAAAATTTGAGTTGCAAAAAATTTTTTTACAGAATGTTACTGTTACATGAAGTTTCAAATTTTATTTTTTAATTTTTTTTAGTCCTGATTTTAAATGAAAAAAACGGAATTGTTTCAAAAGGCTGCAGGATAGAAAGTCCTGTTTGCTGTCAGCTCTGCTTGAAGGTTGTCTAAAGGTCAGTCTGTCTTGTCTGGCACCAGGCTTTTAGTAAGCAACTAGCATCACCATTTTTTTTCACTTCTCACAGAAAAGTTCATACCAGTATTAAATTCCAGTCATTTAGGATATTGCTCTATGAAAGAAGGAATGTATCAGCTAAATTTTAACCAGCTCAGTGAAACAGCCCTCAAAGTTTGAGTTGGATAAAAGTAATAGGAAATAAACAGCTATGAGGCACAAGGCCAAAACAAGATTTAAAAGATTTTTGAACTCTATCCAGAAGAGATCAGGGGAAATTAAAATTCTTTTCTAAGAGCTGGCTCCTTACAGGTATATTTTAAGGTAATCTCTCCTGAAACGTTCCCTTTTGTGCTTCTATCTCTCATAGCTTTGCTGTGAATATGGTTAAAGAGGCTTTGGAAAGAAAATCTATAGGAGTATAATCTACCTTCTTTCCTTGTGTAACACCTTGTAGCAAAGTTCTTCACAGACGGCAGTAAGTTTATTCAGTGTCCCTCTACCCAATGTAAGCTGAGGAAGTAGGTTTTTCCTATTTTCCAGCAGGAGCTCTGAAAATAGCCTTCTGGCAAAGATTAAGTCTCTGTTGTCTGCAGTCACCTTCACTTACAGAAGGCTTTCTTCCGCTCTCCTTACCTTCCTGGTTTTGGCCGTGGTGCAGAAGTTTGACTTTCACTTTAAGCCCTTCCTCCTTCCTTTTCCCATTCTCTACCCTCTACACAACACTGTAGCTGATACTTCTTTTTTCCCCTCTACCCTTCTTGCCATCTCTTATCCCTCCACTTCCTGTCCATCAGCCTTCCCCTTTAATTTTAGCTTTGGATTTTCTTGGTTCTTCTTATCACAATTTTTCATCTGAGACTTCAGCTTTGGTATTAATGACCTTCTTGATTTGCAGCTTTGTGTGTTGTTTCCTTGTGTTTTTACCACATTTGTAGTTTCTTCATAAGTTCCCTTGCTGATGCTTTACTTCCTCTTAGTTAAACACAGCTCTCAGCCAACACCCTGAGGCTTCCCCTTCTCTTATAGAAAATCTACACTAGTGGTTCATCTGCTTCCCCCTGCTTTCCCCCTTTCTCTTCCTATCCATGACATGGTCCTTTGTGTAGCAAAAGGGGAAGTTTAAATGTGTTATCAAGTGGAAACCAACGAATCCAAGATCCATTTGTAGTTGTCATCTTCACATTGCCCAGCATGGTCATCCTCAAATATTCAATGCTGCTACAGCAATTGCAACAGTTGGAAGAGATTCCATAAAAACAGAAGAAGAGAATTCAACATGGAGACTCACCATTTTTAGTGGCATACAGAGACTAAGGAAAAGAAGTGAAGGAATGAATCTGGCCATTTTGCTACCTTTGCTTTCCCAGTTTTCATTGTAATCTCCATATGTGACCGTGCCCATTCATCTCTAGAGAAAATTATCAACGTATACTTCAAATGTTTTTGTTTCTTTTTATTGGCCTTGTCTTCCATCTTTCTCACCTGTAATTCTTCTCTCATTTCATCTCTTCTCTGAGCACACCATCTGCAGCAGATGCTTCACTTATGACACAACCTCTTTATATGACATCTCTATAGCTTACTCCTCAGAAATTTAGTCTCTTCTGATTCTTCTTTCACACTAAGTCTCATGTTAGGAAAAAAAAAAAAAAGAAAAATTAATCTTGCATCTGCTTCTCCAGGTCACTCCTCCCATTATCCTCATTTTCACCTTCTAGTTGTATTGAATAGGTTTCTTGCAGTCAGCATCTTAAGTCCTTGCCCCCATTTCTACCCTAGAGTCTTTCTAATACCTCCTCTAGCAATTCATCTTAGAAAAAAAAAAAATAGGACCTTAGTGATCTCATAATTGTCAAAGATTTCATCCTTCTGGCTCGCTCTCTCTCAGGTGACTTCAATATAGCTGAAATCTTAGTCTCACTTGGCTTTTTTGTCCCTCATCTCCTCAGTCTTCCCCTTTTTCTCTAGAAACTTCTCATTTTTGAGAGACTTCAAATCTATGAGATTGTGCCTCAGATCACCTTCTTTCCTACTTCTTCAAAGTATACTTGGGTAATTCCAGCCACATCAATCTTTATGGCATTATATGCTGTTTCTCTTTGAGATGCAGATTTTTACTGTTATTATCACTGTTGGTGCTGCTGTGTTGTTGCTTGAATGCAAATGGAAGTATTTTGATAATCCACGTTCAGAACTAGACAAGAAGTAATATGGCTGATTTCTCTTGTTCTCAGGTCGTTCTTCTTCAGCGATTGTCCACACAGACAATCTGGATGCACAGAATTCCTTCATTAACTCCAAAATCTAGCTTATGGCTCTTTGCTTTCCATGTGCCTATTTTTATACCTTGTATATTTCTTGCTCTCTGGAAATACCTCATTCCTTTTACAAGTATCTCACTATCGGGTTAAGGTCTTGCTCCTCTTTGATCTTTCCATGGCACTAGGGGTACTTCTGAAATACTTGGCAGTTAATAGCTGATCATTGATTTAAGTGGGAAGTGAGAAACCTGAATATTTTATTGGATCTGGGCCATGGTCCCCCCTTAGGGAGCTTTTATCCATATAAACTCAGAGCATCTGCATAGCATGCAAAGGTATCTGGCTGTGTTTGAGACATCTACGATACAAGTACTGACAGACAATATCTAGTAGCATGTTATATGAATGGAAAAGGAGAAGTTAGGTCAATTCTGCTCTCTGAAGAGTTTTTCTTCATCTTTGGAGCAGAGCAAATGCCAGACTTCCTCTCCTGCCCCAGGGTGTTATGCAGTGATGCAGTCCCTCTGACTCTAGAAATGCCCTAACCAGTCAGCAGTGTTGATCCATGGAGCAGTCTCGATAGCTGCTACTTTGGAGGTTCCAGTCATGTCCAGTCCTGGGTGTGAAGATTAGAACAGCCAAGGGCCTTCTCAGGCACCCTGATAGAAACCCTAAACTTATCTTAAAATACAGCATCTCCAGCAGTAAAACCTACCATTTGCATGTTGTGTGAGAGGCTGGAAGATTATGAGATTTCACTCTGCAGTTTGCTGGAGAGTGTCCTGATTACTAGGCTTTAGCTTAGCTTTGACTATGTAGGTAGGAGAGCAGTGCCTAGTCTTGCCCAACCTGAAGTTGAGTCACTGTGCAAAAAGTAACCTAAGTTACTTAAAACTGAAAGTGTCTTGCACAGAAGTAAATAGAAAAGAACAGGAAAGAAGGATCTTTACATGGTAGCCCGCTGAAATTGTGGGGATTAAGGGAAAGGAAATTCTTGTTCACCATGTAATGGCCTAAGGCGAAAAGACCAAGCTGAACCATAGTAAGTCTTCCAGTCCTTCATGAGGACATGAAGACCTGAAAGCATGGGTCCAACAGGTACTTTGTGTTTAAAGAATCATGTCTCAAGAGCATTTCTGTCTGGGGAAGCTTATGCACAGAAGGCAGTTTAAAACACCCAGGGGACCCAATGCTCACTTGCCTTGGGAACACTCACACCAGGCTAAAAGAAAATTTAGGAAGGGCAGCTTATTCTGGTGTTGAAGCAAGCTATCAAGAACATGGTGCACTTTCTATGCAGATGTGTGCTACACAATGGAATGCAATGCAGGGATGCTCAGGGCAGTAGCAGGACTGGACTGGCCAAACTGAGTTGTTGAAGAAAAAAGTTCCAGTAGACATGTTCTAAAGGTGGAAACTGCATGGATAACATCTCAAGAAGAACTAGTAAGAAGAACAAGCCAAGCAACAAAATTTCAGCTACTGACTGCCTTGGTTGTTTCTTTGGTTTGGTTTTTACTTTACGGCTGAAGACACCTTTCCCAAAATCCCTTCTCATAACATACATTCTGGCATCCCATACATATGATTAGTTTTGGCAAGGATGTCAACAGGACAGAATTGTAGGGGTAATAATTTCATATAAAAACAAGGAGTGATCCAATGTGTTAATATAATATTTGTGATAGTATTTATTTTGACATTATCATAATTACAATCCAGATTTATATTTGTCATGTTTTCTCTTTGTTATGCTTTAGGAATGGTATTCCTCAATTTAGTACTTTCACTAAAAAAGAAAAACACAAGCTGCTCACCTCCCCCTCTTTGCTGGAAGACAAAATGCAGAAATCATGGGTTGATATAAGAACAATTTACTGGAAACAGTAATGAGATAAGAAAACTAGCAGTAACAGTAACAATATTAATAACAAAAAAGTACAAAGAGAGAGTGATTTACATGTCAAATGCTCCCCAAGCCTGGGGCAATGAAAAACAATGGTGGACGGACCCTCTGCCCACCATGTTTTGCCTACAACGGGAAAGTAATACTCTTTCTTCCCAGAAGCCAGACAGTCCCTTTCCCCCAATTTTGGTAATTACATAAAATGGTATTGAATAAAATTAGGGTCTTTTCCATGCCCACAGGGCTCCAGGCTCCACCCCTTCACAGCTGCTGTAAAAAATAGACCCTGTCCTTGGCCAAAAACAGAACATCCTTTTTTTTTTTAATCTTTTATGTCTGATTGTTATTTTTTTCAGTTTTATCATGACTTTATTATACAATGAAAACATTTTATGTTTCAATTTGTACAATAGTCAACATTATTTGTTATATTTCTTTGTGATTTTTTTTTAATGAAAGTAATAAGAAGTTTAAACGTTAATGAATATCAGGCAAACCCTTTCTCCATGTTTCACTGCTGAGAGTGGATTTTGAAGTGGTCAATGGATTATCAGCATGTAGAGAGAGCATTTGGTCTCATTCTCTAAGTATCAGAGTCTCTGTAATTACAGGTCATGTGGTGAAACTTCACTGATGACTTCGAATCACCAGCAGCTGAGGCTTCAAATGTTGGTATACATTTCAGGAATTACATAGGTGCCTATCTGAATTACTTTGGGCCCTGGAGCATCAAAACTGCAAATGAAGCCAGTAAGTACTATTCATGGTCAGCTTCTTTGAAACCCCTGCTTCATTTAGACTTCAAGTGTCAGGCTGGACTCTAATTAAAAACCAAGCAGAGAAAAAAAAATTATTCCTGTGACAGCACCATATTCATCCTCCAGGCATCTTCCTTGAGAAGAGAAAGATTCAAAGGTCATAAAATTTAGTTCCACAGGAGGTGGATGAGGTCTCAAATTTCCTTTATACACAGAGGAGAAACCACTTTATTACGTTCTTCCATTTAAAAGATGGAGATTTCTTCTTCATCTCAGAAAGTTTGGTCACCTGTCTGTTTCTCTCCATGTCCTTTGTACTCCCACAAAAAAACAGTGAGAAGGATCAGGAAAAGCAGAGACTGGAAAGAATCTGTCCTGAGAGGGGGACAGAAGGATGGGAGGCAAGATCAGGCAGCAATGACTTGTTTACTCTCTGGCATACTGAACAGCTGCAAAATCAAGGAAACACATAGAAATGAAAAATCTTTGGTAAAATGCTATCAATAGATTACATCAGAAAGTAAATTTGGAACTGTTTTCAATAACCAGGACCATGAAATATCAAATAGATGACACCTTCTTGGGTGCTGCAGAGAAGGTTAAGCATCTACATTCTACACAGCTATGCACACTACCAACCATCTTTGACTGACAAATCTTGTTAGTAGAGTGAAAAAATCATGTCACTTAAATGTTCATAGCAACCTTTTCAAACAGTGCAATATAAATAAATGTGGCAAAGAATAGATTGAGGGATAGGTAGACAGATGGATGTCTTAGACCTGTAAAATTAATTACTAATTTGGATAAAGACACATTGCTTGTAGATGTGACTTCATGGTCTCCAAACCAGCCTGTCTGATGAGGAAAACATTTTCTCCTTTCTACTTACTAAACCCCTCTCCCAGACCAATTAACCAACCAAAAAAACACAAACCACCTTTTATTTATTCCTTCAGGAACACATAAAACCAACTTCTGGTTAGAGGCAAACCAAATGCAGTTAATCAATGTGTATAACATTAAGGGGAAAAAATGCACTTCCCTTTATGCTGACATAATTAACATTGCCTATTAACTAGGTCAGTAATATAATCAGGAAAATATGAGGCAGAATCTCTTATACAACAAACAAAAACTTGTGGAAATGAGCTACAGGTGAGAGATGAGAGTACAAAACCCAAACAGTGAATATAATATTTAATGTCCAAATTTCCATCTAACAGTTTTGGAAAAACCATCACAGTTATTAACATGGAAAGCCCAAGGAAAACAATGACAGCAAGATGACATGTAATCCTCAGGAGTCCCATACTGAGGTTTTCATTTTAATGCTTCAAAACACACACTTGCATGAGACCCAAGGAATCTGTGCACTGGGAATGAAGTTTTATGTGATGAAAGACAAGTAGACCAGTGATGGTCTATTAAGAAGTGCTAGGAGCAGAAAGGCATTTTGTGGAGATCTGATAAAAGCCTCCACTTTTAATTCTACAGATTGAATGGAGCAGAGAAACAGTCCCTTGGCTGGTGACAGCAAAGCACTGGTGATGTTGAGGAAGTCAAGTAGCAGCCATTCATTGCTGTGGTGTGGGAGAAGTTGCATGAAGGATCAGAAAAGCCCTCCAAAATGCCCTGAACCCAGACAGTAATTATGTCAAGCATCTGACCCACTGAAACCACTGTTAACCTCTAACAGAGACACAGTTGTACAGCCAAACACTCACAATGTTGGTCATGTTTAAACAGCTTCCAGTAAAGATGACACAGGCCATTTAGAAGAATTTGCATGTTCCCTCTGGAATTGATGGGATTCTTTCAAGACTTTATCCTCAGCCTTGGCTGCCAACTTCTTTAAAGTTCTTAGCCCTTATTTACCCTGGGAACGTAATAAATGGAATACTGTCCCCAGAGATTTAATTTTTCCTATTAGAGGAGATATGACTTGGTGAGGGTGGACAAGCTTATGGTACAAATTTCCTAAATGGTTTATTTAAATGTGTATATTTAAAAACTTGGCTATGAGCCTTAGTTTGGGGTGGAAACACTATGTTCTCCAATTTTTCCTTTAAGAAAGATAATAAATGTCATACAAAATCACCAATCCCAAAGAGATGGTGTATCACCTTTTCTTCTCTTCAGCATTTCTCTGTGTAATTCCTTGTGTATGATCCAGGGATGCTGGGAGAATAAAATTGTCCTTCCTTACCCAGAAACCAATCCCATCAGGCCAGGCTCTTCTCTGGCTCTGAAGCTGCCTAATGCCACTGAAATTAATAAAGATATCCTCATTTGCAGCAATAGCAGGCACTGTCAGTTCTTTCTCTTTCTTGGCAGTTGGCAGCTCTGGCTCAAAACCATGAATGAAATGGCTTATCCTATGGGAAATGAACTGGCACTGCTGCTGGACTAGTTAGCAGTGGGACCAGCTAGAACCTAGACAGACCGGAAAGAGATAATGAGGGACTCTGCCCTGAACTCCCTACTTCTCTCTCTCACACACACACTATTGAAATGTACCATTTAAAATCAAAAAGGATCCATAAGACTTCTACAAGATATTTTCTTAAAATCTGCTCTATCATCACTGAATAACTTCACTGTGTTTAGCTGAAATCAGTGGAATTACTGTAGCACAAAATCGAAGCAATCTGGTGGTAAATCAAGTCTTTCAGGAATAAAGCACAAAACTAGGAGTGTAGAAGATACCACATGTCCTTCTCCACTTCATACTCTGGTATTTTATAGTAAAATAAAACTAATTAAATTAGTCACTAACTACATTCCTAGGATTTTTGAAAGTAACTTCTGTTTACAACCTTTAGCTGACATCAGAGACCTTTTAAGGTATTTCAAACAAGACTTCAAGTAGGTAGATTGATTTTGCTCCTTCCACTTCTCAGGCCTCAGTACACTATTATTTTGGCAGCATCTTTTTATTTTCTTGTAGAATTCAAGCAATGCTGCTCACAAAATCATACTGGAAATTAGCACCTATTATGTATATTTTAAAGAAACCAAGCTTACTCTATAGCATCTGCTTGATTCTACATATTTTGTTTACTCTTTATTGGTCACCTGAATTGTTCCCTGAATACCTACAAGTAGTTAGTCACATTTCTCCTGCAATACTGCACTGCATTCAGAATAATCTTGTGTCCAGTTCGCCAAAGACATCTTTATGATGTTTTAATTAAATCCTGACCCTGCAGCCATGAGGTGTTGATAAGGAGTTGTGGTATGCAATAGAAAGAAGAGTTATGACTGTAGCACCAGAGGATGAGCAGCACCAACACATCAGCCGTACTTTGGTAGCCAAATGCAGGTTCTTGGGAAAAATATTGTGGAAAGGCTATCACATAAGAACTTTACTTCTAAAATTACCAACCATGTAATGCAGCCATAGTGAGTGGGCTTCTCCTAAGTTTTCTCTGGGGAGTGATGCTTTAATCTAACCATTGTCAACCCAACCCCTTGCTCTAGCAGGGTCAGTTTTTTCACTCCTACAGCTTCCTTCATACAAGCTGAACAGTGCCACTGAATATCTCAATAATTGGAGGAAAATTGAAGGCCTACATCAATTACTTAGCTCAGTGCTTAACCAAAGCCTGAAGGCTGTCTCTCCTTTCAGTGACTGCTGCTATCCCTGTTCCCACTATTTCTTTGCAATCATTAGGTATGCAGCACTGAAGGCAGAGATCATGCACACAGAGCTACACCAGCTTTCAGCTAGACAGCTTGTATAACCCTAGTGGGTGAAGGCAATGTAGCATGGATCTGTGTGAGCTACTTCAGCACCTCCAGCCTAAGGTGCAATACATGCTTTGCTGCGTTCTGCTGCAGCTGCACCAAGCATCACCAGAGCTTGGAAGTGTAAAGAAAGTTTGTCTGTGCTACCTACAGTAGTAAGGTAAATGACTACTTGTGAATCGGGTATGTTCTCTTAGGGGCATGATCTAGAGGTGCACTTGACAGTGTTAAGTTTATAGTTGAACTCAATGTTCTTCAGGTTCTTTTTCAAACTAAATTACTCTATTTTATGATTACACGAAACTCACTGAGGCATAAACTAATTTTCACATTTCTCTACATGCCCTTTATCATCACCATCAACAATGCTATTGCTCACTATGTCTTGTGGTGCTGAAGTATCCTCAGCAGCTTAGGTGCCCTGGAAGATGTGGCATTTGGATGCAACAGCAAGCAGATCCCAGCTAGAGACTGGTGAAAGATCTGGGTTCAGCAACAAAATCTTCAGAACGAGGAAAGACGGTTATGAAGTCATGGGCTGGGATTTTGGAAAAGACCCTGAGCAATTTATGAATGCTCAATTTCATTGTGTCCTGTGAGAAAAACACCAGTAGGGAAAGAACTTCGAAAAATGTCAAGCATGAAAGACTCCTTCCATAAAAATTAATGTGGAATAACTTTGGGTTTCATTTCAGTGCAGAGAGAAGGTTAGGGTTAGGGTTTTTTCTCTCCTTCTTAAGTGATACTGTGATTCCTTCTATAATGAACTTCTATGAACTGCAATTAAATAATCACGAGCAGGATTCAATTTTATTGGCTTAGTCAAATGCATCATCTTTACTCCAATTTAGAAAACCGGTACAGCCATATGTAATAGTCCAGATCCTCTTAAAACAAACAAACAAACAAATAAATAAATAAACAAACAAATAAATAGCAGTCATTAAATTTAACAGCAAGGCTATTCTCCATCAAACAGCTAGATAAATCCCCATTATCCAGGCTACTCTTAATTATTGCACATAGCAGGAAAAAAATCTATATAATAATGCTTACACTGAGGTTTAGAAGTTGTTGTCTTCCATTGACTCTATCTATCTCAACAAAAGAATCTAGTAAAAACTCTGGAAGAACTGAAATATTGCCCTGCCTCAGGCATACTCCTTTCCTATCACCCTAGGGCGCTTACCCAGGAAGTGGGATCTGGTTTGAGATTCTTTTCACCTAAAGGAGTTCAATCTCACAGCTCCCACTTCTGAGGAAAGGCACTTAGCCATGTTTTCTAATATTAAGTTTATGAGCAGGCCTATGTTATTGAGGCCACCAGAATGTCACTTAGGCATGAAGTGCCTTTTAAGACAAAGCTGCACTTATGAACTCCACCACTGACACTGACATAGCCATCATATGTATCCTCCTCATGAACTGAGTAGAGTAAATAAGGAGAAAAAAACAAATGGAGAAAAATGAATGAGATTTAATTTTTATCCCTGAGGAACATTTTTTCCCCTTGAGTTTGAATCATGCACTTCAAGTCAGTTTTTAAGGAAGAAACACGAAGTAATGTTTTGCATCGCCATGTAAGATAAAAGCACTTAGGAGGTAGTTTGAAGAGTTCAGTCTATGCAGTTCACTTGCTTATAGTTCTCAGGTTCAAATCAAGTCCACAATAGTCAAAGTTTTCCCCTTGTAAGGTGCTCTAAGTGAAGGTCCCAATTACGTCTAGATTTAACTGGGAAGGGCAGTGCTTGTAGAGCCACCTTTTGCATGTTAGAATAGCATACTCTAACATCTCTATATTGATCAAGTGGCTTCTCTACTCTGGCACACAGAAATAATAATTTCCTGAGATTGTCAACAAAGACTCCACATGTGTTTGGCAGCACCCAGTCAGGAAAACTAAATGCCCAACTACTTTCATCTCTGTTCTGTTTGACTTTGGGTGGAACAGCCATTTTGTTTAAAGCTCCGAAATACAGTGCAATGTGTTTAGAGAATAGTCCTTCACTCAGTGCACACACCTTATATGATAACAGCCTATCGCAATAGGAATGGAAAAAGTCTGATTCAACAGTCTGATTCATTTTGTAGAAGAAGGATCTTAACACCTGTGTAGACTGAAATCTGAAATGCTCAGAGCACTGAGGGCAAAGCATCAGATGCCATTAAGGGGAACACAGGCAGCCATGCTTTATGCAGTTCCCTGACTTTACTAAATCTGCCAGTAATGCTGCCAGCACCACTGTAGAAATTCCATGTGCAGACAGAAAACCCATGTTATATTGGCCACAAGCAGCTATCCTGAACTGGTGACTCTCAAGATTTATCTATGTCTCCAGGACTGGACAGGTGGACATAACTTGAGTATATATGATTCATTTCAAACCTTCACGAAGTTGTTCTTTTTATACTGCTTCCATTCAGAATAAATGTGGTGCCTTCAAAGTTGGGCATTAATTGTTCCTTAATCAGATATCATCATAAAACATGCAATTTAGTGCTTCGTTTCTTCCAATTTCCAAATAGGAATCTGACTCTGCTAAATTCAAGCTCTAATCCCCCTGGCCCTTCTTGTAACTCGTGCTATAGTCTATGAAGGGTTACCGACCCATAACAAATAAATTAATAAGCTTGCATAATTATATTTGGGTCATTTTATTTCAAACCATGAAATCAAAAGCTCTGTTCATATTAGTGCTGGAATTGATGTAACTAGCCACTGGGGCTCCCTTGATGTACCATCTGCAAATGCAGCAAACTGGCATGTTTGACAGAAAGAATCCACTCTTATAGCTAGCATGCATGATTTTTCCATTACCACCTTCTGGGCATCAGCTTTAAATACTGTTACTATCCATTTCCTGTCTCAAAAGAGTAATTCTGCCTTACATCATTATGTTGGTCTCTTGCAGTCAACAGTTGCTGAAAAGTCTAACATTGCTACCAGGTTGATGAGACTATCTGGCCTTTGGCTGTCTCAAAGTGCAGTGGAGAATGTATGGGCACAGTCATCAAAGAGGATTTCTAGAATGCCTAGAAATCAGGGCTGTGCTTCTCATGGGAAAATGTTGCTTATCCCATTTCTCTTGGCTTCCTATGCATCTTCTGCTAGAAGGACATGCTCTTTACTACAGCTTGAGTCACTGGAGATTCTTACTTGGATCTTCTCTCTATGTACCATAACTTCCTTTCTTACTTCCCTGCAACCTGAACCTCATTGTGGCTTTGTCTTGGGGTTTACTGCTCTTAGCTCAATTTCACCTCATGATTACCTTAAATTGGAGGCTGGAAAAAGTTCTGCAGCTTGTATTCCTGCTGCCCCCAATGTGGGCTTGAAAAATAGTTCTAACTTACAGACCTTGTAATCTGATCACACAAGATAAGGCTAATAATGTTGACTTTTAAGTTACTATGGTCATCACTATAGCCACCTTGATACCTGTAATGGACAGATATCCATTACTTACAGCATGGAGTTATTTCTGCTGTATGTTATTCCTGCTCCAGCCTATGCTTAAAGGGCCAAAACAGGACCGTCATTCCATGCATTTCTACAGTTCAGAGACACAAAATACTATTTCTGCCCATAACCAATAACATTATGGACACCCTGTCAGTTGACTGACCACCTGGCATCTCTGGGAAAGACAGTTGCACACAACTGCCTTACGAGATAGGCCAGCTGCCGTTTTCTGGATGTGAATTGCCCACACACCATGACAAGGAAGAGAACGAGCATGTGAGGATCCTAGTTATGAGAATAGAATTGGAAATTGCTTCAGAACAGAGGATTAATTCACTGCATTGCTTATGATATATTAGTAAAATAATGGTAGAGACAAGCATCTACACCTGGATGGACTTCATAAAGTTAGCAGGACTACATGTGAACATGTATTACTAACCCAGCAACTTTCAGACAATGAGTTAATTCTTCAGTAGCTATAAATGTGACAGCCCTTATCCACCCTCTGTATAAAAAGGCTCCAAAATGGTGGCTCCTGGATGGTAAGAGGATGGACCAAAGGAACGATCATGCTCTTTGTGCCCTGTGCTTATACACTTTTCCTGAGCATCTTCTGGTAGCCCTGTCAGCCTAGTGTACTGAGCTAGATGGCCCTCTAGTCTAGGAGAAGAATTCTCGTGTCCTCCTAAAGGAGGATCTGTGGGGAAGCAGGTTACTGTGGCAGAAAAATGACATATCTTTCCCAGCTGCTTTACAGCAGAAATGCCTCAATTCTGCCATCAGTAAAGCTTGCTGAAGTTTGAAACCACTGCAGTGCAACTTGTACTTGAATAGCTGAGGGCAGACCTTCTGGCAATCACATTTTTATATGCTTAACATAACCTGAACAGTTTACCTCTCTGGAATTTTGGATGCAGTTGCTTCATACAGGGGTGATTTTTAGCAGATGCAGTCATCTTATACTTACAAAGTTAGCAATGATTTTGGCACAGGAGGTTTTGTGTGCAAGAAAGCCATTGAAAGAAAATATGAATCAGAAATGAAAGTAAATCTAAGCA
Organism: Poliocrania exsul; assembly: GCA_035041345.1. Classification (NCBI taxonomy): domain Eukaryota; kingdom Metazoa; phylum Chordata; class Aves; order Passeriformes; family Thamnophilidae; genus Poliocrania; species Poliocrania exsul. The sequence goes on from JAWWLZ010000118.1 coordinate 31,726,011, forward strand.
GAAATGAAAGCAGCTGCCAGCTTCCAACACAATAACCCAAAAGTTTAATTGCATAGTCATCACCTTTTAAAACTTAAACTGCCCAGAGTTTGGCAGGAGATAAAACAGAAACAACAACAACAAAAACCCCACAACCCTTTGTGCCATATTAAGGGAGACACAAAAAGACAATTTTGTCATTTAAGTGATGACTTCCCTTTAACATCCTTTTCCCTTTTTGTTTAGCCCTTCCAAGTACTGTAACACATGGGGGATGCGAGGTCCATCGCAGACGTGGTGGAACAACCAACAGGGGGCAGCCAGAGGACAGGAATGAGCATCAGAGACCGACATGCCATCATTTGAGAGGCAAGAAAAGCAACAGTCAATCACCCTACTAGGAGCCTTCTAAGTGGTCTCTAGGCTGATTCATTAGACAGACACCTCCCTCCCTGGCTCATCATTTTGTTATGACACAGGAAGATGTCAGCCTTTTATGGGACAAAAGGACATTCTTAGGAATGCAAAGGACTGAAATATCATCTCATACCCTGGCACACTTCCAGGACACCAAGGATGTGCAGTCTCCTTAATCACAAGTCCTTTTTTGGTTGTGCTGCATTTTAAGAGAACAGTCTGACTCAAAGATGATATCAAGTTCGCCTAAAGTAGCCCCAAGGATTTGCATTTGAAAGCCACCCATCCCAAGCTTTATACTAAATTGGCCTTTTTGAAATTTAACAAAAAAGAAAAAAAGAAAAAAAATCTTGCTTGACAGTACTTTTTTTTGACTCCCAACTTTGCCTTCGGGAGAGCACACTGCTGTCTGCTTCCAGTATAATATTTTTGGAATGTACATTCATTTTATTTGGGCCAGGACATTAAACAGACTACCCAAAGGACAGACAGAAGCTATTTTCAAAGGCTGTGTTTTCACTCTGCATATGTAGTCATACAAGTGCACCACTGCTTCGTAGCACTGCTCCTACACTGAAATCCGGTGTTCAGGGAAGACCAAATTAAACTGGGCAGCTTGGCATTGCGACCGGGTTGGTCGCTGGGTCTCAGGGGATATTAGATTGCCATGGCATAATGTTGTCAGAGCGTAAAATTAGAGACCTGACAAGTAGAGGATTTCTCATAGGACCCTATACCTGTAGTGGACTCTGGAGCCAAACATGACCAGCTCTGACTTTCATCTCACACACAGAATAGTTATAAATAAATGAGAGATTACCCTCCTCCCTGTGAAACAAGAGAAGTGAGGAAAGGAATGTTACCCAATGAAATCACTACAACCTAATCTTCTCAAAACACTGCTACTGAACTAACAGTGCTGTCATTTCTTCTGGGCTATCTTGACCTTCTAGAGTCCTTTTTCAAAGGTTTCCTATCCTTGAATTTTAAACTCAGGTCTTCTACCCTGTTTATGAGGTACAGTAACTCTTTTTCCCCGTCCACAGGACCTCCCTTCCTCAACTGTTGCATCTACTCCCATTGCTCCTTTCAAGGCATTTTATCTGTTCATGTATTCTTGCCTAGTTCTCTTTTATCATAACCAATTTTCATAATATTTTCTATTTTTAAGTAAAAACATTTTTCCACTTCTCTTCTACCTTTCCTTTTCTCAGACTCAATGTCAAAAACTCATTCCAACCCCATAACACTCTCCACTGCTGCATGTTTCTTGTCATCTTTCAGCTCTGTTATTTGCTAGCAGACATGACAAAGAGTGGGAGCCACAGGCACATCCAGAAACCAGTAAATGGAAAAGAAAATTTTAAGATAGTGGCATTTCAACATGAATGTCACTTCAGTTCCATCCCCATCATTAATTCTAAAGGAGTCTTTCATCTCCACATTATTGTATTTTCAAACTCTATAAAGGAAGTTTCTCAAAATGCTCAAGTGACTGAGAGCATATATCCTAGTCAAAAAGCAATCACGTCTCTTAAAAAAAGATACTCTAGTGGTCAAATCATATTTGGAGTGTGGTTTTCTATATTTGCTGTTCACACTGCTGCATGCTAGCTGGGTCATGAAGAGATGTCAGCTTCTCAGAAACTTTCCTTTCAAGTCCTACTGCCGGCCTAAAAACTGTTCAATCAATCAGGAAAAGCCTTCCTTCCACTACCATTTTAGTCTCTAAAGGACACAGCTGGTCCTCTCCTATTCTCCCTCAAACACCTCAGATTTGTGTATGACTACAAAGAGACTTGTTCACTGAATTCTAGAGGCATTTCTTAATGATATTAAACGAGTAAGAACAAGGTACTCAAGGTCAACATATGTGAAAGACTGAGATGACTCTAGCCTCATAAGAGCAAAATACGTGTTTTTTATACCCTGTTGCTCCAAGTTAGCTCCAGTTTCACAGAGTCACAGAATATGCTGAGTTGGAAGAGACCCACAAGGATCATCGAGTCCAACACTTAGCCCTGCACAGAACCATCCTCAAGAGTCACACCATGTGCCTGAAAGTATCATCCAAACACTTCTTGAACTCTTTCAGGCTTGGTGTTGTGACCACTTCCCTGGGGATCCTGTTCCAGCACCCAGCCACCCTTTGGGTAAAGAACTTTTTTCTAATATCCAACCTGAACCACCTGTGACACAACTTCAGGCCATCCATTGGATCCTGTTACTGGTTGTGCCTGCCCTTCCTCTTCCCCTCACAAAGAAGTTGTAGACTGCAATGAGGTCTCCCCTCAGTCATCTCTTCTCCAGGCTGAACAGAACAAGTGATCTCCTCATACAGCTTCCCCTCAAGGCCCTTCACCATCTTCATTGCCTTCCTTTGAACACTCTCTCATAGCATAATATCTTTCTTACATTGTGGTGCCCAAAACTGCACACAATGTCCAAGGTGAGGCCACCCCAGTGCAGAGCAGAGCAGGACAATCCCCTCCCTCGACCAGGTGGTGATGCTTTGCCTGATGCCCCCCAGGACACTGTTGGCCTTCCTGTCTGCCAGGGCACTGCTGACTCATATTCAACTTGCTATTGACAAGGACTCCCAGGTCCCTTTCTGCAACACTGCCTTCATTGTTCATAAAAGTCAATGGCTGTCCATCTACCTCGGAGGGCACTACACTGGGGCCCAAATAACATATTTCTGAAATTCTCCCGAGAAAGAGCAGGAACATTATCAAAGCAGCATATGAATTAAAGCAGGCTTGATCCTCTTTAATGTGTGCTCTGAGCTTGGGGCCCACTAAGAACCTTCTGATCACATAATCTGCCTATCTGGAGGATCTGTATATATACCATGAGATAATCCTGGTAATCAAGAGTGTAGATAATAGCACTTTTATTATTTTATTCCCATAAATATTTGAAAATATATATTTTCTTCATCAGTGCAATCTTGATAGGTAAAATTCCCACACTCATTGAAAAAGAAAACAGAAACAAAAAGAAAACTGTGGAAACATAATGGAAATAAAAGTGAAGATAAAATATCTCAGAAAGCAAACCACATAAAGTAAAAACATTTTGACTGCATACATGTTTTCAAATCTTCAAGTGTAATCAAAAATTACTGAAAAGCAACACACAGCTGATACAGTTTTATGAGATGTGTCAGAAAGCATAATCATATTTACACACCGTAGTTGTGTATTAGGAATCCTTGGACCATGTCATGCAGGGGCAGAAGGCAAAAGCAGATTGAAGTGGCTGAGGCAGAAGCTGACAACTCCCTTTGTCCAAGGGATGGGGAGCTGGAAGTATTGGGACAGTGGGGAACAGGAAAGTGTGTAGCCAGAGAAGGGCAGTCCAGGTCTGGCATGCTGATGAGTGATCACAGCAGTTGCAGTCCTATTCTGGTGCCCCCCTAGAAATGCAGCATCTGCCTGAGCTCTACTTAGCCCATTAGGTCACTACTAAAGCCAAAGAAAAATGTTGACAACTCAAAGACAGGACTGAAGGATGGAGTGTTACTGATATAGTTCAGCTGATAGGAGTGGAAAGTCCGGTCCTCTCACAGGCCTGTAACAACACTACAGCAGGAGCAATTCATATTAATTGAGAGAGCTGTTTCTCCCTGCTGTTGGTTCTCTGAAGAAATGGACTATTCACCTTTCCTAGTAGAAAGCAGGAATTTCCTTCTGATTCTCAGAAAATTGTGGCAAGACAAGAGGTTGCTCCTATGACAAAGACACTGAGGTTTGGGAATAGCAGTTATTGACAAACATCTATCCAGTGAGCACCAGAATAATCCCCTAAGTCATCGAGGGAAACTCAGGTCACCTTCCATTCCACACATCTCTAACTTCGGTTTATTAATGGACTGAATAAGTTTGGTATTTCTACATAAGGTTAGTCTGTTCTAGTGAATTTGTTTTGTTGCTTGTTTGTTTTTTTTAATAGTAAGATGAAATTATTTTTTGTCCCTGACCCCCATAAAAATCTCTGCAGTGTAACTAGTTTCACAAACTTCTGTAGCCTTGGCTCACATGCTATAGGTGGGGCTTTGAAGCAAAGAACTTCCCCTTCAGCCAAGCACTCCTGTTTCTCATTCTGTTTAAATTGTAAATTTATGGTGAGGAATATACCTATGAAATTACTGGATTTATTTGAAAATTAACAGTGGAAACTGGCTTCTCAGAGTTGTTGCCATCACACTTCAGGAAAACACTTTATGCTAAACCACAGCACTGCAGTTTGAAACTGGATTTAAAAATCATCCAGTTCATATACCATCCACAGAGCAGAAATTTCTCAGCAGGAGCTCTTGAGCTAAAACAACAAAATAAATGCGTGTGTTTCTGCCAAAAGGATCGTGCCAAAAAGAGCAGACCAACCAAGGAATATTTTTTTGCTACACAGTATTTATACTGTTCTTATGAGCACTGGAGATCCTCAACTGACTCAGTTTGGTCTATATTCTGGAGAAGTACTCAGGACATATAATATGAATACTTGTCCTTATATCATTCACAGTAAAGTTTTTGGCAATTTTTTACATTATGGTTTTGGTTTGATCCACAATGAAGACAAGGGACTGTTTGCAAAATTTGGATCGATTTAGCTTTTCAAAGTCTTATGACATTCAGTGAAAGCTTAATCCAGCACTATTGAAGTCCATGGAAATTTTGCCAATGGCTTCAATTGGGAATAAGAATTTAATTATGCACTACTGAGTACTGTCAGCATTTGATTCTGGTAGTTGTAAATGCAGGATATGGGCCTAAAGTGATTACAGTCAGTCCCTGAATGGCAGTATCATGGACTAAACCCAACTCAAGAGTCTTTTTTTTTTCTATAAGAAGAATTTGTTTCTAGAATCCAAACCCCAGGAAACTTGCCTTCTATTTCCAAAGTATTCCCTTGATCTGCAGGAGATTAATACCCATGCTCCTTTTTCTGTATGAGAACTTTTTGTGAATAAATTCTTTTCTCTGAGTCCAGGTCACTGACATCACCATAAGAGATAAAAGGTTATCATTGTCTTTCTGTTTGATTCCTCCAGTTTTGCTTCCCAAGACTGCAGTCCCTTCCTTTCCGGCACCACAGGAAGATAGCTTTCATGCATTCTCTTCCTTCCCCAGGTAATCTCCACAAGCACTGTTCAGATATGTTAGGTTTTCTTTAGTATTTAATTTCATTAAGAGATCAAGTCTTTCATAAATGTCAAGAGATTGTCTGGGGTTTGGTTTTTTGTTTTTTTCAAGACAGGATGTTTACATTCCCAGCTTTCACCTAGTTTTCCAGGTTATCAAGATTTCTGTCAGGTAGGATATTATGTTTTTCCTGCTCCCTGCTCTCCACACAATTATCTAGAGTGCTTTGTGTTTTCCCACATGGGGCCCACTTCTGATCTCCTTCACACAGGTTTTAATCTGCCTACTCTGATGGACTTACTTCTGATTTAGTTCACTTTGGCAGAGAATCATTCCTTGAGCCTCCACAGAGCTGTAGTGGGCTTCAATTCCCTAACTGGGTTGAATAATCCTTTTATGTTCCTTACAGGCCCTCCTGGCACCAACTCCATGTGTGAAAGTCCCACCATAAATCAGTCCTCACATCACAGCCTGAAGAAGGACAAAGAAAAGGAGCATCAGGAGCACAGGAAGAGGATACAGCATGGGCTGTTACCTTCCAGTCCATTTTCCTATTGGCTGTGGCTTTCCCCTGCTGTAAGAATAAGAAGACAAAGGAATTTTGCGCCAAACCCATTTCTGCTGATGCTTAGACTAAGTTGAGGCCTGTCCATAGTAACTCTGCTCATCTCATCTGGATTCTTTAGCTGAAAGAATAATTTCATCTCCTCAATAGGTGTATGTTGGTTTGTTAGAGAATAATAAAATCTTGCAAAGAGATTAAAGAGGTAGTTCCAGAGACAGATGAGATACATGGAGTGGTTTCTTCTAGATGCATTAATCTTGTATCTGGTTAAAATAAATCAGCACCACAATGAACTTGATCCATTTAATGAACACATGGACTAAGAGTTAATTTTTTCAGTTAAGAGCAGTTTATTCCCAGAAGTTAACACCCTGCAAAAGAAGATAAAGCAGATGGAAGATACCAAGCTGAAGTCAAATGTGCCTCTGTGTATGAATGTGTATTTTGTAAACATTAAGTCGGAATAGATGTTGTGGTTAAATAAGTTAAAATTTAAAAACTAAAACCATATTATTAAAATCTGTATGCTATACTTAATATCTGTGGCAACCACCAAGACTTCTTTCTGTTGATTTACAAGATACATTGTTAGTTTTGTAATCCAGGAAGAGCTTCTAAAACAATTTACACATTTTACTAGTAGCATAAAATGCCCCTGATATTAGTATAATAAAATATTTTACTTGCAAATAATCTTATAAAAGTTTACCTAAAGTGAGCAGCAAAAATGTGGTACATATGTAGTGCAACTTCAACTAGAATTTGTCTACATAACCATTCCTGGTTAAATCCACCACCAAACAATGATTACATCTTAGAGAAATATTTGGAAAAATAACAGTGAGGGTTTTCAAAGCAGGAATAATAGGATAATGTGCCTGAATATTTATTCAGATAATGTATCAAAAGAAATATTCAAGAGTTATCTTGAAAAAAATCTTGCCTAAGAAGTGTTGCTGAAACTTCTTAATGAGAAATTACTAATGAACAAGTCCATCTACAAGGCAGTTGAATAAAGTCCATGAATAGAAATATTCAGAACCCTCCTCAGGAACAGGGCAATTTGCTTTGAAGTTAATTTCTGCTTTCTGGAAGACAGAGGCAGATCAGTATGTTTTGTTCATAGGGTCTCAGTAACTGACCCCACATTCATCTATGTAATCAACATAAACAGCTTCATTGACAATATCCAGATGAAAACTCCAATTAACTTTCTCACTTCACAAAAAAAAAAAAAAAGGTATGTATCTTTTAGTATCTTTTAGTGCAGTAGAGCCTTAAAATCATCCATTATTGACTTTGCAGCTAACTAATGGCTTTGCACATTATTAGTATTACTAGTATCAATATAGCTAATGGATATTAATATGATTTGAAAAAGTGCTCATTAAAACAGTGTAAAATGCATTTGGTTAGTAATTAGCACTTTTGAAAGCCTAACTTCTTAACTAATGCATTTATTTAACATATTTATAATTGCTAAATTATATGTACTCATTTTTATAAATTAGAGTTTCAAAAGAAATGTGCTCAGTATAATTCCAAAATACTTTTTCATCTTTTGTTTCTTTCTCTTTGTCAAATTTACAGAAAGTGCAAAGGAAGAAGATTTATTTCAGCAGTAACTCAGTGATGGAAATCTAGCAGGTGGAGTTCCTGCAAAAACCATTGCCCAGACAGGAAAGGCAGGGTGAAATACAGCAAAATGCCACATGGAAATGCAATGCTCTTGAGTGGATTCCAAGGTGCCCAGTCCCCTCTGTCCTAGGTACTCTCATTTGGAGCAGCCACTTGGTTCACTGACACACTCAAGTTCTACTGGATGAGCATCCTGCATCAATAATGAGCTTCATTGTAAGTATAGCTTCAACACAAAGGCTTTTACTTCAAAGACAAAATGTTCTGCTATTCCCAAACGCTATCATGGTAGATATCCAGTTTCCTGATACAGAAAATCTGCAAGAAAGAGGTTGAATTTATCATATCCTGGGGGGGAAGAAACTCAAAAATATAACACCCCAAACAGTCCTCAAAAGAAACAGCAGTAACAAAAAAGAAAAATCTAGAGGAGATAAGCACAAAAACCAGAATAGGAGTGTTGGAGGAGAGCAAGGAGATGACATTCCTTTAGCAAGGCTTGAACTTGGGAAAAGGAAAAAAATTTCAACAATTTTTTCCTACACCTTCACATAGAGTTTTAATTATGATCAAACTAGAAATGTAGTTACATTTTTTGGTTTGTGAGTGGTACATGTGAGACCACTTGAGGCCACCCTGCGGCCTGCAGTGACACTCTTGAGGACCTCAAGCAGCAGAGGTCTAGCAAGCCCCTGTATGGTCTCTGTCCAAGTTACATGAGCCCTTGGTAGGGAGTGGTCTGCCTAGACACTCTAAGACCTGGCAGTTGTGGCTCTTTAACTCAACCTCACCATTTCAGCCTGGCTCATCTAATCCTTCATCTCTGAAGTGCTGTGGTCTCTGACTCTACCTCCAACCCAGCAGAGAGGGGCTGCTGCTGTGCTGGCTGGGGCAGTGTGCTCGAAAGCTGATTCATGGCAGGCCAAGACCACTTATATTTGTTTATCAGAGACCCTTAAGTAGGAGATTTTCCTTTGATATTCACAACATCCCGTAAGCAACTCTTCAGATTCCTGCAGAAAAAAATCTCCTCAATGCCTTATTGAGTTTATTTGAAATTCCAAAAATAATGAGGCTTTTGTCTCCCTCTTAACCTAAGAACCATTGTTATCTCTAAATATAAAAGACATAATATGTTAAATAGCTAAAAATACTGAACTCTTGACAGTCTTTTCAGACTTTTACATAGAAGATGATTGACACACTTGTACCTTTAATCTTCACAAAGAGAATGGCAAGGCAGAAGCTCCTATGCCTACCTCACAGTAGCTCTTTCACCAGCTGTCTCCCAGTTGTTCTCCCATTATTCAGATAGATCCAGCCCAGTCTGTGTAGTTGTTTAGTGCTCAGAAGGTGGTATTCATGAAGAAGCTACAACAATCACCCAAGGGTCCTTGGGCAACATGTTTTTAGGAAAGAGCTCTGTTTGTTTGTTGTTTTGTTTGTTGCTTTTTTTTTTTGGTAGGAGAAGCAGGAAGTGCTTTCATATACGATGGCAAGAAGTCCAGCTATGCATCCCCTGCCCAAATCCCCATGATTCCAGGATAAAAAAAAAAAGCTCTCCTGGAACACAGTTGGATCCAAGGTGCAGGCTGGGTGAGTTGCTGCATACTTTGCATTGAACAGGACAGTTAAAAAAAGTAGACTTAGTTACCAGTATCAAAAGAGATCTCCCATTTATCATAAAGTCTTGAATAGTCACAGTGCATGAGCAAAAAACATCCTTTTTCCAAAGCTTACTGGTCAGAACACAGTCAAACATTTGCCTCACTTTGCTAACTGCAATGTTGTGCTGAGTCTCCACAGCAAGTTGTTGGCAGAGGCAGGACCACAGGGAATGAGTCTGGGAGAGGATAGGAGGACCTACCCCATGCCAGATACAGCCAATTCCAGCTGGCTCCAACAGACCCACTGCAGAAGAGATGAGCCCATCAGGTGGTGCCTCTGTGACAAGGTAACACAGAGAGAGTGAGAGCACCAGAGGCGGGGGGAGGGGAGGGGCAGAACTAAAAGGAATGAGAAAGAGAGACAACAGCAAAGTCAGAGGAGTAGCTCGGGAATGGAGCAGATATTCCTGAAGGAACTGCAGCCCATGGACAGCTCACAAATAACTGATATTTTCTGAGGGACTGCAGAGAGTCTATATCAAAGCACAGAAAAACTGTGAGAGGAAAAGGAGAGAGAAATCACTAAACCTCTATGTTCTGACCAAAACTGCCCCCCTGCCCCTCACCACCTGGGGAGCAAATACAGGAATCTGGAGTGAGGGAGTGGAGCTGGGCCTGAAGACAGAAGAAAGAGGAGGGGAGGAGAGGGGAGGGGAGGGGCGGGGATGGGAGAGGGAGAGGAAAAGAGAGAGGGAGAGGAAAAGGGAGAGGGAGAGGAAAAGGGAGAGGGAGAGGAAAAGAGAGAGGGAGAGAGAGAGGAAGAGGCACAGATTCTATTTTAATTGGCTTATTGAATTGGTTAATTAATTAACTTTCTCCAAGTCAAATCTGTTTTGCGTACAACAGTAACTGGTAAGCAATTTCCCTGCCTGTACCTTGACCAATGAGCTTTGTCATCCTATTTTCTCCCCATGCCCTGTTGAGAGGAGTTATGAGCAGCTGAATGGAAATTTGGGTGTTTGCCAAAACTAACCCACCAGAAAAGTGAACCTGTCACAAAGTGTCAAGAACTCACCTATTCTGTAACCTGTGTAAAAAGGATATATTTGCTTTCAATCAAAGGAAGTATTGGGAAAAGTAAAGACTATTTCACAGAGTTCTTCTACAGGCAAAATAGATAGACAGATAGACAGACAGATAGATAGATAGACAGACAGATAGACAGATAGATAGACAGATAGATAGATAGATAGATAGATAGATAGATAGATAGATAGATAAAATAAAATAAAAATAAAATAATAAAATAAAATAAAATAAAATAAAATAAAATAAAATAAAATAAAATAAAATAAAATATAAAATATTATTCCCTATGGGAAATACCAGTTTCAGCCTTTGCTGATTATTTGGATGAAAAGAAGGCATCTGCATGCTCCACAAATTCCCCCAGTCTTTCTGCTCTCCTTTCTGTTAAAAATAACTAGAGTGGAGGACAATTCAAGATTCTCCAGTAATGACACATTATAGAGGTTCTTTTTGATTCTAACAATATCTTGTTTACTACAAGTTGCGTTCTTTCCACAAAAGATGCAAACCTGCTTCCAAGTCCTGATTTCATTTAAACAGGGCATCCAGAAGTATAACAGTCTTTTCTGGCTCTAAGTATAATGGGACATTTTGGTAATTTCTGCCAGCAGATGCGGAATCCTAAACTCTCTTTCTGTGGCCAGCTGCATTTAGTTATTTTTAGTCTAAAATCTTTTAAATGTGAACCTTTTTCCTGGGCTCTGGGTTCTTTATGTGGCACATGACATGTTCTCTGAAACTTGCAGTACACAAAGGAATGTCCTTCACCTTCTCCAACCACTTTGATAATAATGAGGCTGTAATGGAGAGGACAGTGAAGGAAGAAATATTCCCTCCCCTAAACACTCATTCCAGGGAGTGAGGAGAGGCTGAGAGAATATTTCTCCTGTCCTGCAGATTACTTGTGCTGCAGAACTATTTTCACCACATAGAATTCCCCGAGTCTGTACGAGGTGCAATGAATTAATCTCTTAACTCATTTGTACTCTAGACTGTTTCCATCTATTTAGTCTATCAAGGGATTTTCTGTGCTTCTAATGTGTCATTATAAAGTCCTTTAAAATATTTCAATCCTGCTTTAAACTTAAACTCCTCAAAGAACTTTAACTGCAAGGTGTAAATTTATGAAGATCATATGAAAGATGTCAAGCTCATGATAAAAGTCAGAGATAATCCAGGAAAAAAAATTAATTGAAGTACAAATTAATCTTCAATTTTCCTATCTGTTCCCAGTAGAAAAAATATCTCCAGCATTGCCCCCAGGACAAATCTCCTGACAGAAGTCAGCCAACCTACCTCATGTGTCTGTGTTTATTCTGAAGTCAGTGGTCACTTCCACAAAATCCTGTCAAGTTTTACAAGATGCATGGAGTGAAAGTTAGTGTTAGACCAAACTATCTGAAAAAGCTGGGTTGTTTCTGCAGGTGGTGTTTTATCTGGTGAAGCTCTGCCTTTTCGACCAGCATGAACTCAATGGGAAATCTTGTCTGGGTCTGGACACTAGAGGTGTGCCTTTTTGTGACAGAAATTAAAATCAAGTTTTGTTTGTTCACAGTTGGCAGAGATTGTGTAGCAATAATGTATGAGTTGTCCCACACCAGCTATGACTTCCTGTTAAAACCATATTTTGGGTAGCTGTACTCCAGCTATTTGCACTCCTTACCATCTCAAATCAACAAAATAATCTCTAACCTGGGTACTCTGAAGAATTGTTTTGGCTGCTACTAACATAGCTACCTGACATATATGAAAGAGAACATTTATAAATGCTTTCAAAGTGCAGGATATTGATCAGTATATAATTATTTCAAAATCTAATATCAACATTATTTCTATTGTGCTAGTAAAATTGTAATAAATATTAAATCATTCATTGAAGTTTCACTTTACTAACATTGTATCCTGGGATTTGTAATCAAAGGGAAAAAATTAATTCTGGCTTGCTTCCTGTGTTCTTAATCTGATGATGATTTAGGAAAAAATCTTTCATTACATAGAATAGGAATGCATTTTCCGAGACCTGTTACTTCCCTCCAAATCAAACATTTGTTCTCATTCTCATACGTGAATCATGCAAATCCCTGGTTTTCCTGAGTGATTCCCAGTGGTATTCTCTCCATCAAAGGAAGGCTAAAAGAGGTGGGCAGGATACTAGAGTACCTCTAAAGCATAGCTGTCTAAGCAGGTTTAATTTTGAGGCCCCACTAAACAGCTTGCAGTCTTGCAGAGCAGGAGTTTTTTTCTACAATTGTGTGGTTACTGAACTTTCCATGAGCCTGTTCTCCAATGTCAGGTCTGTTGTACATGAATTGACCTGTGTCCTGTAATGTCACCCTTTACAGAGGTCTTGAGTATTCTAGAATGTTCTTTGCTGGCCCTCTTTAGACTAATTTGCAGACTGACATCAGAGGAATGCTGTTCTTTCACTTCCTCTCTCCAGCTTATGATTTTTAAAGCCATACATTTCATTTTGTGTCTGACACGAAGGCAAGTACGTACATTTTAAAAATCACCTATTGGGAAAGTAATAAAAGCCTTGAGCCATTAAATTCATACACATTTTTTCTTAGCCTTTGCCAAGTTATGTGCAATAAAACAATTTGACTGTCCTTGACCACACTTGATTGTTGACTATCAGAGTAGCATAAGATATCCCTCAGACAGTCTGATTACATTATACAGCATGATTATATTGAATGTGTTCTATATTTTTGGCTGGGACAGCATCTAACCATGAAGATAGTGAAACCTTTGATTGTGAGATATTTCCTTTTTCCTTCCTCTTTAAGATCTTGCACACATTCTTCATAAGATTTCCTGACACCTCACATGTATTGTTTTCTTTAGCCACAATTTGCATGTACCATATCTGGGCAAGTCTGCCCCACAGTGACCCATGCTACAAAATAAACTCTGTTTAAACATCACACTGCTTGCTAAGTGAAACAGAATATTGTAATAGGCTTGTCCAGTGACAAAAATCCATTTCACATCTTCACTGGCCCAAGTCTTTTTCAATTTATCACTTAGCAGAGTTCAAAGGGCTTATATGATGCATCCCCAGGAAAGGAATGCATACTCATACCCTGCTTGATTTTTATTTCTCAGATACTTTTATAAAACTAAGCCACAACCTTCGGGGAATCTGGGAATCTTCCTTCATAACCAGCAAAAGAAAGACAATGGTAATGTTGAAGATGCACACAGAAATTTACAAGGGCTGAGCCAGGTTCATCCTGGAGTTTTCAGAATATGTCCTCTGATAAAGGCCATCATAGGGGAATTATGATGAAGAAGAGTTTATCAGGACAAGAAAGTATCTCTCCTGCCACCTCTGGCATACACACTTACCCTAAGTCATATTTACAGACACATAAAAGGGATGGGACATTCTGGAAAGTGGATGTCTGCTGAAAAGAGGCAGGAACAATGTATAGAGCATACCAATTCTCACATGCCTCTACAGACTCTTTTCATGAAAGCTCAAAAGCCATTGCTGCTAAGATGTGACAGGACAACCACTTTGCTGCCTTCTCAGGAAATGTTCCAGGTAATCCCTCAGTTCCATTTGGACAAGAAATATTATTTTACAATTCCCCATACTGACAATCTGACAACGTGATCTGACCTACTGGAATGACCAAAAGTATTTCTCTTGATCCCAGTGTGCACCAAAGTGCCTCCTATCTTCATTGACATATCCCTGTTAATAAATATTGCAAGCATAGTGTTATTTTCATCTTACCAAGGAAGAAGTGAAAGGGAAGTTGAAGGACCTTTGATGGAGGTCAAGAAAGTTTTATTGCCAGAAGTGGATTTTGGAAGCTAGTGACTTCATCTCATTCTCAAGCAACCTGAAGCTGTTTTCTGATCAACTTTTTTCTGATCAACTTTTCTAAACTCAGTGCAACATTGAAAGCAAAAGCTGGTAGGACGCATCTATATGTTGACAGCACTCACTTTAGCAATGGGTGAATTGATAACCTCATCATTAAAAAAATGGTCTTCTAGGTCCACTAATCCCTGGGGTGTCTTACTTTGTTACATGGACCTCAGGCATCATTGTAAAAGTAAATGCAAATTAAAGTAAATAAGTAGAACAAACCTGACACAAATGATTGCTTGGCTGTTTGCACTGTTTGACTGGAAGCGATCGGTCATTAGTGCCATAAAGTCTGAGAATCAAGTTGCAAAGATAGGGAGGATTTTCTGCCCACTGATGCCTGACCTTGCAGTAGGAGCTGAAACCTGACAGTTCACGCGTTCCCAATGCCCAAAAAAGAAAGGAGTTTCCAGTAAGAGTGTGGCTGAGACAGGCAAATGATAAGTGTCCAGCACTACACAGAAAGGCCATAAATCTCATAAAATAAGTCTGTTGATGAAATAGAAGACAACATTTTGTGTATTTGCTCTGTTTTTAAAATGCACATTTAAAATCAGAGTTTCAGCACTTTTTTTCTCTCAAAGACTCATTATTACCATAATTTGTGCCACAGTAAAATCAAATATTCACTAATGTTTTTCATGTCAGAATGACAGGGGGGAATACTATTTTAGCACCACAGCAAATTCCATTAAATAGAAGAAGAGTTTAAATTCTCGTTGTGCTTCTCAAACTCCCACTTTTAATCAGATCTCTTGTATCCTTATTTTTGACCAGGTGTGGGAATCCTTCAGAGCCCAACCCATCTGGCAAAAGCACAAACTTACTTAGAGCCCGTGGCTTTTATTCAATTAATACAGAATTGTTATGTATCATCGCAAACATAATGCAGCATCTGGACAGTTACTCCCTATCTTTCACTATTGTTTCTCCCTTTAGCATTAAGAAACAGCATTTTCCTTCTTAACTGTTCATCTAAGGTGTTGTGTACATCCATACACCAGCCTGTCCCCCTCCCCAGCTCCCCAAAATGAGGCTGCTTTTGAACTGCAGGCCCAGCATGCAGAATTCTGCAGAGATAATTTTTTTTTCTGTTCCACTGATGATGGAGGCTGCATTTATCAAAGCAGAAGCATACAAGAAATATCTTTCAGATATGATATAAATTCTGATTACATAAATAAAAAGAGAGTATTATTTAGCCTTGCAGAAAGAGAGTGAAAAGCCTAGGTATAGTAAATACTGAGAGATTGCAGTGCTGCAGAAGCTTTTATGTAATGGCTTGAATCTGCAATGCTTTTTGTGGTAAAGGCCGAGATACTTAACATGCCTTTATATTTAACCATTCCACTATCCAGCAAATCTTTTTAAATTATGGTTTGAAGAAATATTTAAGCTTAAGTCATTCTGCTCAGGAATTTAAAAGAAAAACAAACCAAACCAAAAAACAAAGCCTCAACACAAATAAATATCACTTTCATCAGTCCCTTAATTCCAGTCATCACGTGAAACCTGATAAATCAGCTTGGCCTTTTGGAGAAGGCAACACTAATGGCAAAGTGCAGTGCTAATCCTTCAGTAACCTCAGGATCCAAGCTAAGGCAACACAGCATTGTGCTGTACCCAAGAGGTAGAGCAGTGCCTCAGGAATCACTGCATCATCATCACCACATGGAGCAAACACATTTCTGGACATGGAGAACACTGGAGACTAGAGATTAAGCACAAGCCAAGCTAGAAGCCTCCTAAGCTAACAGGCAGCCAGAAACAGCATAGTAACTGTGACTCCTGCTTTGCCTACAGCAGAGCCCTGGAAAATCATGCTTTTGATATGAACAGAAGGGAAGGCTAGAATGTGTATGATTGTAACGTCCACTGTATTAGTGGGGTAAGAAGGATCAACTCTTTTCTTCTGCAGCTCTCAGCTGTAGAAATGTCACCAATACAGTTTCATGAGGGTTCCCTGGCTCTTTGTTCTTCCCCACTCTTGCCTTCAGTCTGTTTCCTCACAACAGAAGAAAATGGCCCAGGCCACACTCCCTGCTAGAGCGAGACGATACTTGAGGTTTTCCCAGACAAGAGACCTTGAGCAGTACACAACCAAGTAGCTCAGCTCATCACATTTCAAGTCTTGTTTCTACTGGTGAAGATTTTACTGTGTTCAGTGGGTAGACCCACATGGAATAGGAGACAGAGAATTCTGCTCCTAGAGAAAACAGATGTTGGTGGTTTTGTGCATGTGAGAATTGGAACTTAATAGATCATGTCCTTTGTAGGCATTATCTTGATTGAAACAATTGATGGAGAAATAGAGCGAGGAAAAACGTTGAGGAAGACCCAAAATACTAAGTTTGAGTCTGAGGGAATAAAAGGATCAGAATCACAACTGGAAGACTCCTGACTGTGAGGAGCTGAGATCCAGACATTCTCTCTTTTCACTGGACATATATATTAAGGAGACTTGCAGTGCTGCAGTCATTTGAACCTCTCCATGATGTACATAGTTAAAAACCTATTTGATTTCTTTTCTTTTTTGATTATATAGACTGGCTAAGTGTTGTCTTGTCTAATGCATGGAACCAGGGGTTTAGCTAAGCATGTGTGGCCATTCACACTTACACTAAAGACCTGGTCCCTTCAGTCTGCCATATGTGAACTTAAATGACTAAAAAGAAATCAGCCTTCAGTTGAAATGCTTCAAATTGCAATTTGTTTTGCATTATCAAGGAATATGCTGAGAATCACCTGGAAAGAATAATAATTACCTCACTGTAAGCAGTGTTCTCAGAGCTCTCTACAATGTGGCTATTTTCTCTTATTCGGTATGCATCATTTTGATCTAAAATAATTTCTAAAAATACAGTCATTGCCTTTGGCTTTCATTCTGTTTAAACTATCACATATTGATGCACATGGACTGTTTTCTTTCATTATTCCAAACCACCCTGAGTTAGAGAGTAGGTATTAACACTGCACCTCCAATGGCGTAACACATCTAAGCCAAAGACTAGAAGGTAGGACCCAGAGTGCCAGCAAGTGAGCCACATTTACATTTATGTGCCTGGGCACAGTGATGCTGGGGGACTGGGTAACCAGAAGCTGTCACTTGACTCAATCTCTCTAAATAAAGGGAAAAAATACTTGATAAATGTATGATAACACAACTGTACAGGGAAAGAATTATGGCAGGGAGGGTAAGGAGGAAACAGACATGTCTATTTGTAAAATGCCATCCAAACAAGGAGAGTGCAAGAGTTATAAGATCACTCACCTAAATACCTCCCAGGATGTCTTCTCTGATTAAGGATTTGTGAGAGTTATTGAGTTTTGAATTAGATGCACTTTAATAAAACAGTAGAATGTTCTTATCTGATTGCACCTGTATTGATTGTGTTAAAGAGGTCTATCCTCAGATCAAGGTCAATGATTTTACATAAACTGACTGGCTAGATGGAATCACTAGTGATACTTAGGACCCACAGTATGTCCACTCTTTCAGTGTATGATACTTAACTGTGAAACCTAGAGAGAGGAACTCAATGTTCATTCCATATTTTGTCTAGTAGTACAGTATTTACTCTAATTAAAGTGCAAAATCAATTTGGAAAAGAATATTCATGTTAGTAAATTCACCAATTGTCTTACCAGCTAGAAAAGGAAATTTTACACATATATTTAACAAGACTGCTTCACAGACTTGAAAATATCTTTGACCATTTTGAAATCCTGTACTTCATGTAAATGTCCTTTTTTACCCAAGTGAAATAGGACATTATTCTGATTAATTGTTTCATTTGCTTCAGTAGAGCTGGTCCAGCTTTCTACTGTGGGGTTAAAATTTGGATGGTTTCTGAGTAATACACTCACAGTTCTCAGTAACTATACATATATATTTTATATATGTATATTCATAACTATATACATATGTGTATTTAAAGTGTAGTACATGTAATTATAAGTATGTACAAAACTTAAAATTGCATATACCCACCTACCCACTTTTACTCTGTTAGCTTGGGACCCTGAGTGCAAATCTCAGGAGCCCAGCAAGTAATGGCTGCCTGCCAATCCCCAGCTTTGATTAGCAGCAGATAACAAGCCCTTCAGAGCTTAGCTAGATTGCGAGCTACCACAGTGAGTTAACATCCTAGCAAGCTGTTCAGGTTAGCAGTAGTGCATGTGTGTGCAATTGTACCTCATGGCATGACCTCAGCTCTAACATCAGCCGTGAGAAGACATCAGCTTTGCACTTCCAGAGCTGGCAGACAAGCCTCCTTCTAGCCACCCTTACTTGCTCCTGACCTTATAGAGGATGAAGCAGAGGAAGAGGCTACTTACACAGCAAAGCAGAGGTGATACTGGAGATGAGGGTGAGAGCCTGTTGTGTGGGCATAGTGAGGCTGCACTGTAGCTGAGCAGGGAAGGAGGCAGCCCTAAGCTGCCCATTCAAAACTCAGGCTGAAGCACTTGTCTTGTGAGGTTTGAAGATAAGTGACGTCTTGCAATCAGTGAGCAGATGGGGAGACATCCAGGTATATCTGTAGCTCCTCAAACATTGCAAAAACATTCTTCGCTTCATGGCAACGAAAACTGAACACTGGCTGCAGGTAGAGAAGTCTCCTGTCACAGTTATAGACTGGAAAGGGGACTGGCCAGGATCCATAAGGTGGTTTCTGTTGGTGAAGCTGTTGACAGACTGAGGAAGAGAATCTAAAGGGGACAGCTGCAGGGGAAGAGATGCGCTTACTGTTGACAGAGACAAGGGTGCATGAACAGTGCAGGTGTTGAGGCTGCTGGAGGCCCAGATGGCAAGAGATTTCCTGAGTAATATTTCCAAATGTCCTAATTGAAACACACAAAGGGGAAAGGGATCCCAATAACCATTAAAAGCAAGTTTTGTTCACAACAACATGAAGTCTGTCAGCAAGGCAAGGAAAAGCTGCCACCACAACTCCAGGCAAAAATATATTTTGTCCACATAAAATACAGTTCAAGAGCCTCTTAGGTAGCTGTTAGTTTTTCTGTGAACAATTCAGCCACAGACACAGCAGGAAATCAGGTTTTAGAAGAAACAAAAGTTTGTGAAGGGCATATGAACCTTTCTCTGGAAAGTCTCATGCTTCTACATGTCCTAGGCTTCAAAGACCACCTGGCCAAGTAATCACAAGTACCTGAAAAAGAAAAAAAAGCAAAGTACTCACTGCTAACTTTGAGTCAAAATATTCACATTTACTATCCATGACAAAAGACACAAATAGGAATCCTGTCTCCTCTTCAGCTGGCACATTTTCATGAAGAGTGGGATTTCAATTGGATGATATATTGGCTCCCATGTGTTTGCCTTATTTTTCTTGTGCTGCCAAGTGCTGGAGAGGAGTGAGCATCTTCGTTTTTGTGTTTTCTACTCCCTATGTTGGCCAGTTGGAGTGAGAGCAGAAGGGAACTAGAAGATGCTGCTTCTCAGGCAGTAAGAGATGGTTCAAACAGGACTATGCCCAAATACTAACTGGTCACGCAAGCTTCTCTGGATTATCTGTTATCACATTTGCTTCAGCAGCTGAATGTTCTATGTCCATCAGCAGGTAAAACACATAGTGAATTTTGCTCAAAATTGAAGAAAGGATAAAACACTTATTTCTTATCAGTGACAAGTAGGATCCCTTTTCCTTGCAATTCCACTGAGCTACCAAGATACAAGATACCTAATCATCTTCTTTCATGCACTAGCTTCTTGTTTCATTTCTCACTAATTAACTTAATGCAAGAAAGAATTTGTAGGCTTTTGAACAGGCTCAGCTACTTGTTTCCCTGCTATAGCACTTACACGGTCTAATAAGGAAGGAGCTTCTGATATAGTTCCAGGCAGAAACATTGCTCTTTTACTGCTGCTCAGCAAGGATTTTGATTTTCTCTCATTTGGCAGGAATGAGCAGAGATCTCCTTCCAACAGACAGGTAGTTTACTGAGAAAGGTCTGTGTTCTGGGCCTTGGAGGGAGGGAGGAAAACTAAGCAAGTGAGGCAATGGCTTCACAGGAGCACAAGCCATCAGATCAGTTCACTAAATGAAACAGAGTAAGCATGTAGCTTCAATGTGATTTGTACCGTGGCAACTAGAAATTTTTAAGGCTTGTAGCATAATGTTTGTCATTTCTTCTAGGCTCATTTTCACTTTTAGAAGCTTCAGGAATGAGGTACTAAAGCTGAAGACTAGCTGTCCTCTAATTCAATGAGGGAAAGACCTGAATTTGTGGGAATCCTCAATAACTTTGAGAACTTGGTCACACTGGCTTTAAATAAGGAGGTATCAGAGAACCTCTGAGATGCTCAGGCAACATGCAACAGAGAGGTCAGAGGTAAACTCCTGAACTACTAACCTGTGCAATGTGTCCCACTAGAGGACTTGTGCTGCTGCTGGTACCTGTGCTCGAGGATTTTAATCTGACCCACATTTACCTGTACAAACTGCCTTAGTATTCAGAGCTGTCAAAACCTGCAGTGTCTTAAAGGAAAGTCAGAGTGGCAGCCCAGGTATGTCAGCCAAGAAAATATGATGCTGAAGAACAGGAGCAGAGTCTTTGAATAAGTTTCTGTAATGACAGAGGCAAGATCTTTAGTGACAGCAGATACTCATATTTGTCCATTGTCCCTGCACTACTCAGACAACAGGACATGGTCAGGGCCTTTCTCTACTAGAAACAACATCTAGGTGGCCACATAAACTCCCAGGGACTCTGGAACTCTAGAGATGCAAATATAAACCAACATCCCTAGACATTTCTTCTCGGGACAAGGCTCAAGGAAACTAGCCCAAACCTATTAAACCCAGAGCTCAAGTGGAGTTTGCCTGGCTGTACAGAAATATGGGAGAGGGAGTAGAGGATGTCAGGCACAATTTTGCTTTGGAGTTGGAAGAGCTCTGAAGTCAGATTTCATATCCTTCGCGGTTTCACTTCAGCACTTTCTCACTAATTTAACCCAAGCAATGGCAAGTACTTACTTCTTCCAGGCTTCCCAGCACAGCTATGTACACCACTGTTGTGGGCACCTCAGAGACAGACAGAGAAGTCAAGGTGAATAAATGATGACTTTTTAAAGCTCATAGTGACACACTTTCAATCTAACCAAACAGTCTGCATTATGTATTTGTGTCTGTCTTCACAAGTTGTAGAGCTAGAGACATGCCTTTTTTTTTCCTCTTTAAATAAAAGGGAAGACAGAGTTATCCCTCAGGATGTCTGGCTGCAATCAATAGCGATACAGCAGTAGGCACTGTGGTTGCAATGAGCCAGAACTAGAAATAACAAGCCAACTCAAATCAAATATCTGTCAAGTCTTCCCTAAAATAGGAATGTAAATGTCTCCAGTTTCTATAAGCACACATTGGAAGCAATCACCATATGTGGGGAAAAAAAAAAAGTCTGAAGCCAGGCAAAGAAAGTTCAGTGTATGCGCATAAAAGGAAACATCTCAGATCTCTACTTGAAGAGCTTCCAGGTGTGAAAACATAACAGCATGCTTTCACATCCAAAGCACTAATCCCCCATTCCAAAAATCAGCATCGTCCATGATGTGCTCCAAGCAGCCCAGCTGAAGGGGTAGATGAACACAAGGCAGAGGAGACACAGTGCTGCATGCCTAAATGACATCTTGGCTGACCTCCGACACTGCCATCCATGCTGTCTGCATCCACTGAGCACTTATCACGCAGCGGCTGCTAAACAATCTGGCACTTTTTGTCAACAGAGACTTCAATATGAAAAAATCAAAACACACTCAAAAAGAATAATAGAGTGTCCTAGTTCAGCAAGTGGGACCAGTTTATCACTGTGTGGGGGTGATCAAAGCTATGTATTCTACCTCCTCTATTCATTTTCCAAGAACAATGGACCATTTGCAGCAGCTGCCCAGGGCACACCTGACCCCTCAGGTTGTGAGCTGGCTGTGAAAGAC